>OY720022.1:12463366-13079335 GCA_963082485.1 Eudonia mercurella | reverse complement strand
GTACTATAGCATTTGTCAAATTTTACTCTTGCCTCATAAGAAAACACTTGTGTATTTTAATCGAATTCATAGTTTAATTTCTGTATAACAGTGTAACAGTGAAAAAAATCATAATGGTTAAAACTATATTTTGTTCAACTTGCAACTTATCCGTTAAAAATAATTCTTTCTCTGCTCATTTAAAAAGTATTTTACACAAGAATAATAGTTCTGTCGTTGAGAGCGAAGGTATCGAAAAAGTTCATAGCGCTCTTCGCGGTCGCATAGCGTCGTACCGGATTCGATGCGAAGACGTCATCGGTGACGATGAAGAACGTAAACGTATGTTTACTCCTGCTGAGTTTTTAACACAATTACGCTCCCGCGTAAAACTTTTACTCTTAGCCCGAATCGAGGCTTATGCAAACATTAAAGTAAATTTTGAATTGTTTTCTGAATTTTTTCTGCATAAGGATGATTCGCTTTCAATTAAATCTTTTGCTATCGAAAACACTATCTTACATCAAAGTTATAATTTTGATGAAATGTACACAAACATTAGCCGTAAAATTTGTAAAAAAGTTGAAGAATTTGAGGAAAGAGATAGTGGTTGGGCTTATTTACGAAGCTTGTATCTAGAAGTAAATATAAACAAATATAACCCGTTGAGAGCCTCGGGTTACTTAGATTTACCTAGCACCATAAAAAACAAACGTGCATGTATCAACATTAAAAATTCAGACGATTACTGCTTTTTGTGGTGTGTTATGGCATCACTTTTTCCTGCAAAAAATAACGCACACCGAACGACAGCATATCCGCACTTTGAAAGTGTACTTAATGTCAAAAATATGACCTTTCCAGTAGGGTTCGCGGATATAATTTTTGAAAAGAATAATCCCGATATAAGTATTAATGTTTATGGTCTTAAAAATAACACTAAGGTTGTTGGACCTCTGTACAAATGTGAATTTCGAAAAGGACATCACGTCAACATGCTTTTTCTTGAAAATGGAAAACGCACACATTACTGTCAAATTAAAGATTTATCTAAATTACTTCGCAAGCAGTTAACATCATTCCAAAATATTTTTATGTGAGGATTGTATGATATTTTTTGACGACAATCTTAAGCTCGAAGCTCACGTTTGCAGTGGTGTAGCAACAACGTTACCTAATCAGGGAACTCTAATACAATTTGAACATTATGAACGCATGCAAGACATGCCCTTCGTCTTATACGCAGACTTTGATTATTGTTAGAGCCAGTTGAATCAAATTCTGGAACAAGTTGCACAACGATTAAGCAAAAGCATGTGCCAGCTGCATTTGCTTACTATGTTGTATGCTACTACGACAGCTACCTTAATAAATATGTATCTTATCGAGGAGCTGACTGTGTGAAATTTTTTTTGATAACCTTCTATCTGATATTACTGTAATTTATAATATTTTACATTCATCGATCCCTATGTTCTTAACAGATGAAGATAGAACCAATTTTGTTCAAGCTAAAAATTGTTATCTTTGTAACAAAATATTATTTGACGACAAAGTAAAAGATCACTGCCATCTTACTGGGCGATATCGTGGTGCAGTACATTCTTATTGTAATATTAAATATTGTTTGCCTAAGTTCGTTCCCATATTTTTTCATAATTTAGCTGGTTATAAGTTTATCTTACAAAGACACCAAGCGTTACATTATACCCAATTCCACTAACACACACTAGCTTGGGGTCATTACAGGATAAAGTAAGTTACTAACATAGATATAAAAAAAAAAAAAAAAAAAAATTTACTTACCTATATTTTTAATTATTATTATATATTTTTTTTAAATTTTGTGAAAAAATTAGCATAAGGGTTTTTTAAATGTTGTATTTTTTATTTGTTTTTTGTATTTTTACTTGATTTTTTTGATTATTTTTTTTTTACTTGTGTAAATTAGTTTTAAGTTTCTTTATTCCATTATATTTTTTACATTTTTGTTTTAAATTTGTTTTGTGTATATATATATGGTATTAAATTATAAATTATTCAGTAGCAATTCAATTGAAAAAAAAAACTAAAGTTGTTTATAACAAACCAATTTATTTAGGTTTTAGCATTTTGGGCCTTTCAAAATAAAAAATATGGTTTCAAAGATGACTAAACTAATAATTTGATTTGTAATGAGTAATGCAAGATTACGACTAAAACATATTTATATCCTTTAACATTGATATTTACCGCAGAAAAACTTTTAAGACGAATTATAAACTGGATCCTTCTTTTTTACTTAACAGCACCTAGCCTGAGTTTTTGAAGCTATGCTATTAAAAACAGATGTTAAATTAGAATTAATAAATGACTTGGAAATATTAAGAATGATACAAAAAAGGCATTCGCGGTGGTATATGTTTATGTTCTACAAGATATTCGAAAGCCAATAACAAGTATTTACAAACTTATGACCCCCGCAAAAAAGTGATAACTTCCTTGTTTATATTGATTGTAATAATCTTTATGGTTTTGCTATGTGCGCTTATTTACCTCATTCAAATTTTAAGTTATTAAGTGAATTAGAAATTTCAAATATATATATATATAGATTTTCAAAAAATATGCCTATTGACGGGGGATATTGGTTATATACTCGAAGTAGACTTAGAATACCCTAATCATTTGCATAATTATCATAACGATTTTCCATTCTGTGCTCAAAAAATTTGTTCCTCCAGGATCTAAAAACTTCGAAATTGATACCAAATTTATACGATAAGTTTTTTTATGTCATTCATTTTTTCTTCCTGAAAACATGTCTTAAACATGGTTTATTATTAAAAAAAAAAAAAAAAATACACAGAGTAATTTAATTCAATCAGAGTCCATACTTAAAACAGTATATTGATATGAACACTGAGTTACGGAAAAAAGGTCAAATCTATATTTGAACAGGATTTCTTCAAACTTTTAAACAATAGTATATTTGGTAAGACATTAGAAGATACTGAGAAAAGGGTTAGTGTGAAGTTGAGACAAACCCATATATATATACATTGGCTTTTCCGTATTAGAAATATCCAAAAGTCACATGTTTGATTTTCACTACTCTATTATGAAACCTTTTTTATGGGGAAAAAATTAAAGCTTTGTTATACGGATACTGACAGTTTTTTTTTTTATTCAATAGAAAGCAAAGATTTTTTATACAGATTTAAAGTTGAATTTTCTTAGATATTTCGATACTAGTAATTATCCATTAAATAATTGTTTTTCGGTATACCAAGTCTTAACAAAAAAGTACCGGGTCTCTTCAAAGATGAACTAGGTGGAAATTTTTGATTTCTGAGTTTGTTGGTTTAAGATCAAAATTATACTGTATAAAACAGTACAAGAGGAATTAAGAGGAATTACAGAAACAGGTTTTTTAAAAAATGTACATTTCGAAGATTACTATAATGTATTAGACAAAAAATACTTTTTTTAAGAAAGAAAAAAACATTATTTTTTAAATCTTTAAAGCATGAAGTATTTACCCAAGAACAGAACAAAATAGCTTTGTCAGGTAATGACGACAAACGCGTAATATTAAAAAATAAAATATCTACTATGTCTTGGGGTCACTGGGATTATATATTTTTTTTTTTTTAACAACGATTGTTTTCACTGTGTTTTTAAATCTTATTATATTTGGGGCTAAAAATGTATTATTATTTATTATCATTACTAAGATTCATTGTTTGAATTAAAAAATAATATGAACCTGTTATAAAGTATTGTAACCCGTTTTTCAATATACTTAAGTAGTTGCTTTTTGCTCAGATTCATTGTTTGAATAGGAAACGTAACTTATATTATGAAATGTAATGTAAATTTATGTACCTACCCAGCTGTTTTAATATACCTAATAAAATATAAAAGTAACAAACAAACTTGTATTTTTATTTAATTTAGTATATACCTTTGTATAATAAAACATTGACGGTAAATAAGTAAGAAAATTCTAACGCAAACAAGTTTGAACAAGTCAGTTTCAGAGTAGGTTGTGTAATACAACTCTTCTGATTATAAGGTAATATGAAACCTATTTAATACAAATCAGGTCACGTTATTGCTAAGTTAATCATTCTTTATTAATATCAATAATATTTTTTTTTATTTTGCTAAATTGCAAATTACATGTGTAAAACAGGGAAGCATAAGTATGAAAAATAAAATAACCATGTAAATAACACAAAGAATCAGTTTATTGATAATAATATAAAAATCAAAATAAATTAAACTTAGACATGTTATTATCATAATACCATTTTCTAATACACACAGCATTATTTAATGCACAGTTTATTTTATGATTTACACAACTAAAGTCCGTTTTATTTTTACAAAATTTACTTTGTAACATTGAAAAATTAGGACATCCCTTTTCACCAATATCGATTACCACACAGTTTGCACATAAATCTTTGATCCACTTAATTTTTTCAAAACCCTTTGTAAATAACACAAAGAATCAGTTTATTGATAATAATATAAAAATCAAAATAAATTAAACTTAGACATGTTATTATCATAATACCATTTTCTAATACACACAGCATTATTTAATGCACAGTTTATTTTATGATTTACACAACTAAAGTCCGTTTTATTTTTACAAAATTTACTTTGTAACATTGAAAAATTAGGACATCCCTTTTCACCAATATCGATTACCACACAGTTTGCACATAAATCTTTGATCCACTTAATTTTTTCAAAACCCTTTGCAATAACTTTTTTATTCTTCAGATGAGGTATGATAACACGATGAAACTCCTTGTGTCTATGTAGCCCTCACACCAGCTAATTCCTCGGTTTCTTTCTAACCATCTGACTCGTTTCTTTTCTACTTCTGTGAGATGATGAAATGAGTATGGTGGCTTTACCAAAAAAGTTTGTGTATGTTCCTGGCTCGCAATGGCTACTTCTTTTACAATAAAATTGTTATTTATATCTTTAAATCCTTGAACATCCACTATAAGTGTATCTACGTTCATGATATCTTCTTTACGATGTTACTTAGTGGTTTGTATTCAACAATGCAATCGTTGAGAATAAGACAGTATGCTGTAGTCTTATCTGGTAAATAGGAACTGTTTTCAGATTATCTGTTTGTCTGCAGCAGTCAACTACAAACAGAGGTGCTATATCTTTAAATTATTTCTATGTTAGCAACGGTTCTCCGTTTTGTGAATGGTTGAAGCACGACTTCGTAAGAACACAATAATGCGCATGCGTTTTATATTAGTTGAGATCCTTAGAAATGTTTCTTGCAACAACTTGCCTAAACGACCAAATACATTAAGATATCGGAAAGTAATGTCAATTCATCATCAACAGCCTATAAACGTCCCACTGCTGGGCACAGGCCTCCCACGTGAACAATAGCACGTGGGGATATTGGGCCATAACCCGCCACGCTGGCCCAATGCGGGTTGGTGGGTTTTAACGACTGCCATCTTACGACATCAACCGGGACCAACGGCTTAACGTGCCTTCCGAAGCACGGAGGAGCTCGAGATGTTTTTTAATTGGTCACCCATCAGGCGACCCGGCATTGCGAAAGTTGCTTAGCGGGCAAGATCGCAAGCCGAACGCGCTAGCCGCTGCGCCATCGAGCTCCTCAATGTCAATTGTTAACGAACAATGGAGGTGATTAGATAATGAGAAAGAATTGTGGACGGTCCGACGGTGTAATCGCCAAAACACAGTGATAGTTAACAATAGAGGCAATTAGATAAGGAGCAAGGGTCGTCTTATTGTTAACAATAGAGGTAATTAGATAACGAAGAAGGACCATCCGTGAGTAACGTAACTCGGAAACGGCAAGAGATATCGCTCTGGGACCCAGCGCAATCGATTCAAATGGGGGGGTTTTCCTTTTTTTTTTTTTTTTTTTTTTTTTTTTTTTTTTTTTTTTTAGGTTTGGTCGACCCTTGAAACGACTTTTTGATTCATTGAGCCAGAACCCGCGAATATGACTTTCCATACAAGTGAGCCAGAACTGTCGAATACACACTACTGGCCGGCACTGAGTAGGCCGTTCTTATTCAATTTGTCACATACCTAGAGCTTTTAACAAAACTTTATGTAAACTCAGTTGTTGGGTACTTAAAAAGGTATGCCTAGGATACTTTTGTAATTTAGCTGACGTTAAACCCCGTTAAACATTATCTTCATAAACTACCTTTGTATAATGTTGACGGTCTGTGGCATTTTCTATATAGTAACAACAAGTTAGAACAAACAGTCATTGTTTTTACTGTTCCGTGCTTGTAAAACATCAGTTTGAATAGAGACAGACACACTGACAGAGACTAAACCGTTTTCAATTTAAACAACTGTCAAGTTATTATTATCATCAAGTTATGTAGAAGTCAGTATTTGCTCTATTATCACAAAATTGCAACAATAGTTTAAGTACAGCAAAAAGAAATACTGTACAATTCTGCAATTTTCAGTATTGCACGTCATCATCATCGTCATCATCATCATCATCATCATCATCATCATCATCATCATCATCATCATCATCATCATCATCATCATCATCATCATCATCAGCCCGTGTCAGTCCACCGCTGAGCATAATCCTCTCCGACGAGCCCGATCTTCGGTTCTTCTTATGTACCTACACAACACTTAATTCTACAGCACAGACCCTATTGTTTATAAAAACTCAAGTCGATTAACAAATGTATATATTTTAACTGTCAGTTTGATTACACAACTCCTATATACTATTATTAAATTAGATTCCAGTAAAAGACAAACACACTTTATAACTAAAATAAGCTACGATATTTCATTAAAATAGTCCATGATTAAAACACTTTGCTTGGTGAATTTTACTATTATATGATGTTTTATATACTCACGTTTATTTTACAAGTTTTTGTTACTTCCATATCTTAGTACCTAACAATCTTATATTATAATGTATGATGTTTTATCTATGATTTAGTCTGTGGTTCTTTTTTTTTTAATTTTTTAATTTTGGCACGTAACAGTCATTACAAAAAAATACTAATACTAAAAATTTACAACATTAATAGACAATGAGCGCCCAAACATACCACAAAATACATTTAATCATGTACGTACGTACACACACACACACATACCCTCCTAATTAGTAGTTACACGATTCAAAGGACAGCTAGTATGGAAACAACTTGATTTTCGTAATTTAGAAACTTTAGTGCCTAACTACATTTACAATGCTCTATCAAAGGAATAATCCAGTTTAAGATCTAGTTATCATGTTATCTTATCTTATCTTATCTTATCTTAGTGGGGCCTGCCGAGGTTTCACTCTCGCAGCAACACTTCGACCCATCCGGATTTTTTGTGCAACCCCATCCTTTCACTCTTCTTCCTCTGTAAAGATAGATGCCATAAGCTTGGCAACGTCCTTAAGAGCTAAGAGCTTGAAGTCTTCCGGATCTTCGGATAGGCCGACCCCAGGAGTCCCATTCTTTTCCTAGCCAGAGAGTGGCAGTCACACAGTCACACAGTAGGTGCTGCATTGACTCCGTTTCCTCCCCACATGCCCTACACAAGCTATTTGTTGATAGATGCATTCTGTGGAGCACTTGTTTTGTGGCATAGTGCCCTGTCAAGGCACCGATGGTTAATCGGGCCTGCCTTCTACTGCCTCCGCATATGAACTTATTCCGTCCCAAGGCGTTTTCGCCTAGGGAAGATTTGGAGTGTTTCATACCCGGCTGCTCTTTCCATTCGAAGCTGTGCCTGTTAACGAGATAGTTATCATGTTATTAGCCTGAAGTTTTGAATCTATGTTAGATTTGTGGACAAAGCCGTTGAGTTAAATAGTAACAGCTTTCTAACTTTGTACAGGGACATTTTGTATATTGTATATTGTGTAAAGTAAAGTGAAGTAAAAAAGGATTTTTATGTAAGTAAGATTGCTTTAGAAGGTTCATAATTTTTCATAAAACAATATTTTTTTAATAGGTATTTATTTATTATTACACAAAACAGATTAACATCAGATATATGCTGTAGGCTGTAACTCCAGAGATATGTGTAAACAACATGCTTATTCTATTCAAGTCTAATATTTAATTTAGTTTTGTAATAATATCAATTGTAGTTAAGGGAATTAATACATTAAATTAAAAAGATACCTTAAAATTAAATTAAATTAAATACCATCAAATTAAATCTATTCAAATCAAATAAATGGGTTTGAAAAACCATTACTATAAACTAATATTGAAAATAGTTCGGTTCAACGTTACTAGGATCGTTTTGTAAGCACAAAACTAACTCCCACTGCAAGCATATTTTATGAAAGTTTTTGTTTTATTGCAGCCAATGAGAATGTATGACCATTGAGTGTATTTCATAGTAAAAATATATTAAATAAACGGTATTAGATAGGTACAGTCAGCGTCAAAGTGATCTAATCGTTTAACCTGTCAAAACATTTGAACATTTGACCTTATTTCGGACTTTAGCGAGCTGTTGCAAGATTTCATGTCTTTAGGTACATGTGCGTTACTCGAGCGCATCGTGTATGAAAGCTTACCTTCTGCAGTGTCCTTATTTCGTAGTTGGGTACACTTTTGACTGACGTCTGAGAATAAATGAAAGTGCAATTTGATGTTTATTTATAAGGTTGGTTTTTGTCAAATGTTTGTTATGTCTGGCCGGTATAAACGGTCAGACCATTTTGAGGTTGACTGTACATAACTATAGTGTTTAATTTAAATGTTTTATATATTTTTGTCATGTTTTGCAGAGCGTTCCCTCGATGTGGAGCACTCTAGTAAGGGATTCTATCCTCATTGATGACGATGCAATCACTGCTAACTTTCAAACTGGAGAACATAACAAGCAGTTCGCCTGCGACGTTGCTTCTAACGTTTGCAGCTATAAGCACATTAATTTTGCTATTGCCACGGCCAAGGGATCTCCGTTGAGGTAAGATATTAAAATATATCTACAGCACAGATGTATTTTTTTGTAATTTGCGGTGATACAGTCGTGAATATGCATGCCATTTTCATCAGCATTAATCAGTGCACTTGGTTAAATATTTAGTACATTGCATTCGAAAAGGTTAGTAGAGGCGTTAATACAAATTAAGGAAAAAATGTATACAAAGGATTTTATTAGTAACATTTGAGTACTGTCCTTTAAATATTTTAAACAGTTATTCTGTATTCAAAATACCGCAAATTTTACCACGAGAGGGATTCGAACCCGCAACCCACGAGATGCCGGGTCAGGTACACTTTAAAATTCAAAACTCACAATCATTTATTCAGTTTAGGCTACAAGTAGCTCTTGTGAATGTCACTATGCCATTGGTTCGTAAGTCTACTGGGCGGGAGATTTTGTGCTGAGAAGAACTGACAAGAAACTCAGCAAGTGTCCAGCTCTTTTCTCCCTTACAGCGTCAAAAATATTGAAAAATGCGGGCTATCATAGCAAGACACTTTCCATTACAAATAAACACAAAAAACATAGAAGAAAACCACAACATGTAAAAAAAACGAAAATAAAATTAAGTTAACAAATTTACATCAGGTAAAAGTTTCAATTTCCACAGTACCTTTACAGTACTCTCGTAAAAGTCAAAACTTGTTAGAGAAAAACAAAGTCAAACTATAGTGAATAATACTAAAAATAAGATAAGTATGAGAGCAGACCAGCCTCCGCAGGCGGCACCCGTTTACGAGTATGACATACGAATCAGCCATCGTCGCTTCGCTCAACCATATTTTAGGGAACGTAACGACCCGATGTACACGCCACCACCGCAGAGACAATAAAGAGAGCATGACACACTCATGATACTCTAAATAAAAGCTTAATGATCTATTTACTGGCAACTATAGCGTAGTTGCATCGTGGCTCTGTACAATTCGCCAAAATTTTTCAACATCATCTACTATTACTTTGTAAGCCAAAGGAGTCTTAATCAATCTCGACAACTACTATAGTTATATCAAAAATATATCCAAAAACAGCGGGACACGAACAAACACTCGAAAAGTTTGACAGCGTAACCGTTGTCACGGTAGATTAGTTAAATGAACTGCATTGTAAATTAATATTTTCCCTTTAAACCATTGCTTTTTGGTATAAATTACGAGTATGTGTTGTTAACATTTTTATTCCGTGTACCCCTTTTATATAAACTACACAAATTTTGTTATAATTTATTGTAGTTACCACGTCGTGTACATGCCTAGTATCCAGAAATATGAGAGCTTAAACTCCTTGGTCCGTCGGTGATTTAGGACGAGAAAAATATACTTTAGTACCTACAAGATAATGCCCACTATTACATAGTAAATAACATAGTCGCTCGACGAAGTTACGGCGATCGGGTAACAAATCTTTGGCTAAACACAGATAGGTGGCCAAAATTCTGATAACTCATTCGAAAAGATTAGCTTTTGTTTATTGTTTATTTGTAAGTTACGTGTCTATAAAAATTCTCACTTTAAAAGTTATTGATGTTGTTGTTAAAACTATTACACCGGTCACACAGACCCTGAGAGGAGACTGGTTTTAATACCGCTTGCATGGCTATCACTATCTTATTTAAGACAGTCGGTGAAACAACAATATCAGTAGCAGAACTCATCTGACAATTAGACCAACAATAGCTGCCTCTGTAGTTGAAAATTCCGGGTGAAATTGCGCTGACACCATCTGTCAAATCGTCCTATTGTTATAGATATGATAGCCTGTCTCTTCGTAGTTAAGGATCAAATTTCAATAAGCCACAAAAGCAACATGCTAGCTCTCCCTATTTAGAGAACGACAACATCTAATTCAGATAAAAAAAGGTTTTACTAAGAAGTGTGCTTTCATCATCGGTCACATCATAGTGATGATGGCTTTCATATATCTGATGGTTAGTGAACCATCAAATATATGAAAGCCAAGCGTTTCCTCGTCGCAGAAATAGGATACAATGCTCAACCTTTACCAATAACTTCTGATTATACAGTTCCAATGGCGCAGGCTATGCCATTTTTTTCAGTTTGGCAGTAATTATTGCCTCTGTAACAGCGTACGCTTTGAACGGACAACCGAGCGATATTGCTCGTGGCTGCGGATTTTCATTACGCCTTTATTAAAAAGGGGTAAGGCCTCAAAACTCTTCTGTAACAAAAACAAAACCATCTACAAAACAAACTAAAGTGTGAGAGTAAATTCTCAATACACTATTGACAGTTTTCGGTGCCAAGCTATATTTCTTTAATTATGAAAACCATTCTATCATTAAAGATAAAGAGAGTTTCCTATTATTTGAGACTTCCGGGTGAAATGAGCTTACTTCATCACCTACATCATGTATGAGTTGAATTCCAAGCGTTTCCGTAGTATAGCAAGATGAATATAATGTCTACCTTTATCGGTAGCTTTTGTTTTTACGGAATTTTTTAATATTTTACGGGTAAGCACAGTGCCTTGATCTCACCTGATGTAAAGTGATGATAAGGTCAATGATGGAAGCGCACTTCACCCGGGAACCTCAACTAGCGAGGCACTGGCTTTCTTATCTCTAGCTGCCGGAACACAACAATATGCTACGAACATTGATGTTATGGCGACGTAATACGATAAGACGGTGGTAGCTAACCAGGCGGACAAACAAGCCTTACCACCAACCAAACCGAGTACACAAACATGTACCCCCCGCTGGGAATCGAACCCGGGACCTCTGGGTCTAAACCGGTGATCTTAGCCACTAGACCACAGAGGCGGTTACAGTTCCAATATAGCAGGCTATGCCATATTTTTTTTTTAGTTTGGCAGTAATTGTTGCCTCTGTAACAACGTACGCTTTGACCGGACAACCGCTCAATATCGCTATATTTCTCGTGGCTGCTGATTTTCATTGCGCCTTTATTAAAAAAGGGTTAGGCCTAAAAACTCTTCTGTAACAAAAACGAACCTAAGTGTCGAAAATTACTATCCAATTGACACTTTTCGGTGCCAAGTTGAGATTTTCAAATGTCAAAACGAGTATATTATGCAAGAATGTTAGAACTCTCAAAGTAAATTTTGGTTTGACGTCATGTGAAATCGTAAAGATTTCTTAGCTACTCCAAGGTGGCACCACCTTACGGTACCAAACGTAGCACTAAAGTATCAAAATGGAAAAACTCAATGGTCAGTAAACGTCCATTGCTAGAGGCACGGCACACGCCAATATGAAAATAAAGGCAATTCCTACGTAGTCGTATATCGGAGGATGAGCTCCGCGCACCAACGTAAATTTCCACTATAGAGCTCCCACTATCTAGCTGAAATCTCGCCTCAATGCGGTAATTCCCCGTTGAATACTGAAAAGTCGTAAATTTACATGGGCCCCGTCAGTGGGGAAGTTGGCGCTCTTTGCATTTCGAATTTATACAACCCCCATTTTTATGGTGCCTGCGTACCGGGAGGACGTGATTTTTGACAACACGTTAGGAATTTAAGTTTTATACATAGCCATGATAATAAATAGTGTATGCTTACAGGAAGTTATTAAGCCGTCGAATATACATAGTGTACTTAGTGTATACAGGAAGACTTTTTGATCACCGTCCAAAGTCTGATGCTTCGTTTAATTAATTAAATTGAACAACTTTGTCAAAGGAAAAGGATCGAAATTAGGCTTAATGTTTTGCACCCTTTTCAAACAAAAGGCGCGATTAGCTGACTGATTTAGCACGGCCGATCGAAATTTTCTGTCGTATTTTCTCTTTAATCGTTATAAGTTTACTACGTCTATTCGACGGCTTAGTAACTGAGTTAACGTACAATAAATAGGCATCGTCAATTTCAATTTAAACTAAACAACATAAACTATGTTTAATATTGTTTCAATTCAATATTTTTAATGGTTCTTAATATGTATTGAAGCAATCACTGTCCATCGCTTGAATTGCAATGAATAACGTTTAATTTTTACTTATTTAATCTATAACTTTTTAATATCATTTTAATTTGGTCGTTTTGCAAATTATTTCGGTATTTTTATAGATCTGTGTGCATCGGTTATTTATCTTACTAGCCATCTACGATTATAGCTTATACGTCGTAGGATATACGCTCGGGTTGATTGAGAGAAATCGTGGTTGAAGCCCAGCAGTTACCCGTTATCACAAGCGTGTTTTATTTTTGGATGGGTAACAAGACTATTAATGTGTTGATAACGCATTAATAACATTATTATTGTATATACATTTATTATGTTGTACAGTAGCGAGAAAATTATTTTGATTGTGTTTCCAGAGAGGGCGCCAACTTAGCAATAGTAAGTCTGAAGAAAGATGGTGTCATCTTAAAGTTGTGGCACAAGTGGCTGTTGAGCGTTAAACAACCGGACTGCGAGATAGTAAAAGACGAAGTAAGTTTTTTTAAAGACTCTTTTGGCTTACTAGCCACTTCTGTTATTAGTAAGAGGAAATAAAGCCTTTAAAGAATAGTTAGTATTTCGAAGTTGTCGAAAACATTACAGGTTTCGATGATGTTTTAATAAAATGTTGTGATTTCTCGTAACTTTGAATAGAATGTGACATTTTATATTAGCTTTATCAGAATTATGAATTTCTGTGATGGTTATAAATATTATTTTTTACTTATTTTTTGTAATTTTATAGAAGGGATGGACTTCAGCTCAGAAGGGAGGAGCTCGATGGCGCAGTGGTTAACGCGCCCGGTCTGCGATAGCTGAGGTTAAGCAACTTTCGCAAAGGCCGGTCATCGGATGGGTGACCAAAAATTTATCATCTCGAGCTCCTCCGTGCTTCGGAAGGCACGTTAAGCCGTTGGTCCCGGCTGCATTAGCAGTCGTTAACAACCACCAATCCGCACTGGGCCCGCGTGGTGGTTCATGGCCCGTTCTCCCTATCCATCCATAGGGAAGGCTCGTGCCCCAGCAGTGGGGACATAAATGAGCTGATGATGATGATGATGATGATGGACTTCAGGAAAATCGTAACTATGTTTATGGTGTTTACTTTGTAGCGCTACAAAAATAATTTTCTGTTCTTTTACTTTATAAAAAAACTATATTGTATTTTTTTGATTTTTTTTTCTCCTATAGCGCTTTTGAAAGCAAGGATATCACGCAAGCGTTGCCATCCTGACGTAACTTCAGTTTTTTGGTCTTCTATGCCTTGTAGTATTTGTAGCCTTTCTAATTAGAACACAGCGAAAAAACAAAGGCGGTTTAAATATAGACACTAGGGTAGTCTCCATCCAGTCGGATGCAGAACCAAAACCCCAGGCAATGTGTTTGATTGATTTGATAATAACCTATTTTCAGGAGACGTCAATAACAGAAATGACGCTGAGCCAGGTCGCAGGTATATTCTACGTGCTGGTTGGCGGACTAGCGCTGGCTCTAGCGGTCGCGCTGCTAGAGTTCTGTCAGCACGGACGGGCGGAGGCAGCGCGCGCAAATGTACCATTGCGCGCTGCACTTCGAGCCAAAGCGCGAATGGCATCGAGGACGGAGCGCAAAACGCCGATACAGCGCACGCCGCAGCGCGACCACGATCGTCTCGGGTGGAACGGCGCTGCGTTCGCTGGGGTAGGTTAATTATGACTTGAATTAATAGGCAGTGCTTGCATATTATAAGAGTTAGCAATAGGATAAGTCAAGTAGCGGGCCAAATATAACGTCAATTTTCATATTTTAGTTTTATTATTAACTAAAACTATTGCAAGTCGCTTGTGTTTAGAGAAGCACTGTTGCAATATTAAAAATGTTTCATTATTTGCTTGTCAAAACTTAATAGATGTATGAATAATAGAATTATCGTGCACTCATACATATATTTTGAATGTTACAAATATTATGATGATGTACTTTCTATTTAATAATAAATCATGTAGTGTAGGAATGCAATAATATTTTTTTAATATAATATATCGTATACTTATATTTCTTATATTTTGAACGTACAATTAAATAGAATTTTGTTTCCTTTAGTCTAATGACTTACTTCTCGGGAGAAACGTATTGGGACACTTTCAGCGGAAGATTTAATAAAAATAGGATGTAAGTTGGATCCCTACTAACCGTGGAGTTTGTGATCCCTTAACGAGTGTTCTTATTTATTGTCATGTGATTTTAATGTTGAACCCAATTCCTATTCGATTACCTTTTTGTCTTTTACGTTTGATGTAATTAAAAAACTTCGCAGATATTTATTTATAAGCACGCCAGTCTCTAACTGCACATACTCTATGAAAAATGTTTTTTCCGTATTTTTAGTTTATATTTCGCTCGTACTCGTATTTAACCATTTAATTTTAAGTGTTTATTAAAAGCCATGGCAGTTACCCATGACCGACTATTGATTAAAGAGCAATGGGCTATTTGTATGGAGCGTTGTTATCTTTTTTTTTTAAATTCTACTGCACGAACGAACTTTGTTTCATAAATAGAGATTTGCCACGCGAACTATAAATTAGAAACGTAAAACCATCGGAGATGTGAGCGAAACTATACTGGAATAATTTGGTCTTACTAACTTATTTTACTAACTAATAAGTTGAAAATTTGTTTGACATAACTTTAGAGAACTTAGTTTTAATATACGACAATAATAATAATAATACGATTTTTGGATTCGGATATATTACAAAAGCACCTATATAAAATCACTCATATATTGGAATAGTGACGGCTTATGACTGAGCTGTCACATAAAATATCATTTGTATGGAAGACCTCCACACATGTCATATAATAAAAACATGTTCGTGCGCAGACATTTTCAAAAAAGACATCAAAAGCTTCCTTTGAAATGTATATTGTATTTTGTGGCAGTCTACTCTATATGGCAGTCGGCAGCCAATCCATCAGAAAAGATGTTAAAAACTCCACGACCGGGATTTAAATCAGCAACTTTTGAGAACCCAATTCCGCTAGTGTAAAAATGTTCAACCACCTTTCTGAATTACTTATAAGTTGCTCACGATGAAATGTGCGTAAAAATTTTTAATATTTTTTTATAACTGTCTTCTGGTTTCAGGACTAAGAATATGAATATACATACAAGAATTGTTCGTTTAAAGGTATTAGATAGATATTTGAATAATTATACAACACAAGAAAATTTACTCTTTTTCTTTTTACCACTCCGAATGGGGAGTTTTTTAAGTAAAATAAGTGAGAATATGGTTGGTTTACAGCACAATCTGTAAGTAAATGTCAAAAAAGTAAAGTTGGCTGGAATCACTTTTTTGATTTGCCATCTTTATTTTTTTGATTAATTAACCAATCAATTCTCACTTTTTTTTTCGAAAACTGTTAATTCGTGGTTGGAACTCAGCCGCAACGCAAATTTCCATAGTTACATATATCTTCACATTTTTTGTCGAGTTTTGGGAATATGATACAAATGTACCGCAACCAGCAAAATTTTTGAAAGTGGTCTATGAGAAAAAAAATCTGGGAACCTTTGATAGATAGGTACTGTTGCTGCTACCACAGCCTGCTAAGTTGACTTTTTGGGCAGACTGTACCGAAACTATTAGTACAGTACTAGTTTAGGAAACAATGTGGAGGTAGAACAACGCACCCATTGCATTATTGCATTGAACTCGCAAAGCGTTGCAGGAATTCACTCGGCTCTTATACTGTACCTACGCCTGCTCACCAAATACAGTGAAATACAGAATATATATAAGTAAAGTGTTTTAACAAACGATCGAGATTTGTTAACATTGATAATAAATCAAGTTGCTACTTCTTCTTCACCTTATTATGACAATTTGATTTGGTTTTAAAAACAATTTTCGTTGTAGATATTAATGCATAAGTTAACTTGCCTTACCTAAAGAATTGTTTTAGATAGTGTTTATTTTTCAATTTTTATATAAAAATTAAATTAATTGAAACTCCACTTAATTCTCAAAATGTTGGCTTAAAAGATTTAAAAATAAAGGAAACAATAAATATTAAATTCATGAAAAATATCTTTATCATTTTTTTCATAATTTTTCAACATTGATTAGCTCTGCTGAACAATTTGTAAAATGACAAAATATTGATCAGTTGTTTTTTTTTTGTTTTTTTCCACCATTCGATATAAACAATATCAAGAGCTCCTTTGTACACAAGTACATCTAATAATGTATCGTTTGGTAACGTTTCAGTACTTCACCGCCAACACCCAAATCTCCCAGGAGGATGCGGTCCACGCGAACTTCACTCACGTCTGATCCGCGGAGAAGGGCGGCGGTGTCAACGTGCGCCGCTCGTCCATCACCAAGCAACCTCCCAACGGAGTGGACCTCTACCAACTTTAATAGACTAAGAGACTTACTAATAAACAGATATAAGCTTGGAATAGACTGAAATGAAACGACTTCTACGGATACTCGTTTGGTGAACATCTGTAACTAGGGTCAGTTACCCTTGCCCCAATATGCATTGCAGCACATACACCTAATTGTCTTACCTACATACAATAAAAAAATATTGTATTCATTTAATTTTGATTGCGTGATTTTGTGTATGTATTATAGTAAAAAACTTTTTATTTATTTATTTATCTTTTTGACACATTTGATTTTATTTTATTTAATCCTAACGCTTCGAACTCTTTAAAGGCTCCGTAGGCAGGTAGACTAAGGTGTTGGTGTCAGAATGAATTTAATTTTGTGTGTTTCGTTTTGTGTATAATAAAAGAGTAAAATAAACGCGAGTAGATCCATAAAAGTTGTATCATTTCAATGTGTAGTGTTCGCGTAAACTTTAGAAAACAACATCTTAGAATATAGTTACGTGTCATAGAATAGTC
This sequence comes from Eudonia mercurella, assembly GCA_963082485.1. Taxonomy (NCBI): domain Eukaryota; kingdom Metazoa; phylum Arthropoda; class Insecta; order Lepidoptera; family Crambidae; genus Eudonia; species Eudonia mercurella. The sequence goes on along the minus strand of OY720022.1, from coordinate 13,061,531 downwards.
AAACAGTCAAAAGACGGAATAACTATTCCAAGCTTATAGGTAATCTGTTTATTAGTATGGGGGCTACTCATTCATACATATTGTTATAAAGTTTACGCGTTTTTAAATTACGAAATGAATTTTTTTTTACGAGAAACGCGAGTAGATTCGTAAAAGTAACAACTTTTACGAATCTTTTCTTATAACATATTGTGATTATTAGGAAAACCCTTTAGATGTGTCCAGGACCAGGCGTCTGCTATATTAATAACGTCTCAGTAGTGTGTCGGTAGCTTGATTTTGACATTAGAATTATGGGAAAGTATGCCAAACCAGACCACTAACTGTAGAAGTTTTAATGTAGCAAAAAGAAGATCCTGCGTGTGTTAGTTTTTTTTACTAGCATAGATAGAAACACGTACATCAATTGTTTTTTGAACAAAATTATCTATACGTAAGTAAAAGATTGTGCAACAATGCTTTTTATGTACTGATTTGTAAGATCGAGTTTAAAAGTGTTAGCATGACGTTGCATTCAAACAATTGCAAAATACAAACTTTAAAGATCAATATTTTTCAAATCGTTTTCAATTCTTATGGAAGCAATTCATTTTGCCATTTCACAATTCACATTGATTGAGTTTTTACTCAAAACAACAAAAACAACAACGTTTATTTTTACAATACTGTTTGGAAAGTAATACCTACATTACCTAAAACTGGAGAGTCGCACACTAATCGCAAGTATTGATTGAAAAGAAGTCCTAAAACCTAAAATTTATTGTTTGCAACATTGCGAAAAAAAATTGAAATATTGTGGAAAAATTATTTTTTTTACATTTTTCATTAATTAATTTTCATTTTTAGAATTGTACTTCGTATGAACTGTTGATTGTTTCAAATAAAACTTGTTATGTTTAGATAATATGTTATTCAAACTAATAGTAAATAGTAATTAAATTAGTCTAATACTGTCCCACTGCTGGGAAAAAGCTTCCATCATTAAAATCGAGTCATTAGGAACTATCGATAAGTAATAGCTTAATCATCACGCTTGCCTTACCGGCCTGCGAAGCGTTTACTAAGGGCTGATGGTTTCAATCAATCAATCAAATCAAATCAAATCAATGGGGTAGTACACTGGTTAGTTAATAGAGAAACTATTTACCAACTGTCAAAACGATTTTTCAGTAGAAATTGTTTAGCAACGGTAAGCTATGACGTCACAAATGTGTTCCGTCAATTGAGCGCTTTTTAATAACTTTTTAGGTTACATAAATTCATACTTAGATAAAATAAATAATAAATAATAATATATTCACATATATTTTTACGCAAATATTGTTGCGAACAAATTTCAATTTGAAAAAAGACAAAGTGTTGAAAAAATCCACGAGCGGGATTCGAACCCGCACCCCATGACATGCCGGGACAGGTGCACTGCCAACTATGCTATCGTGGCTCATATTATAAGCAAGTGGTACCTAAGTCTTTTTAAAATAATAATGTTTTAATAAAATGTTATGAGATTCCATTTGCACTTTAATGTTCTGAAATTAATAAGTTTGAATAAGTCTCAAAAAAAGAAAAAACAAGAAGTAACAAATCGTAGTTGAAAGACAGTTGTATTTAAACGAGAATTGAAAAAAACTACCAATAACATTTCATTTTAACATAGTCAGCAATACACATCAATGCACTAGCTTCCCCTGATTATATTACGAGTTTCAATGTTGAAGATTGATCTTCTAATAACTTAGGCTACTTTTAACCTTATAGTATGCAAGTTATCGATAAGTTGGAAATTTTTTATACCTACCTACATATTTTCTTTAAACACTCTAGATTTAATCCTATAATAATATCTAATCTTATACATATATTGGTTAGTTTAAACACAAATTTTAGTTTTAGTAAAATATATATTCTAGAAGAACCCATTTGCGGGTCGGCATGGTGAGGTAAGCTAATGCGGCACAATCCAGCTTCAATAGCTGTCTTTTAAAACTACATAAATTAAATTTATTTGGCTAAAGCTTGCGGTGTTAGTTCTATCCCGTTTTTAAGCTATTTTAGGGATATAACATTACCTTGTAATTATTCAATATTTCACTACCTTATAAGATAAGTGTAACTATAACATACGCTTGGCTTTGTAACAAAATAAAATTGTTGGTTGGTAGAGCGCTTTCTGCCTAAGGCGGGCGAAACAGCCGTGCTATTCTCTAAGCAACACAGCGTCGACCTCGACATTGAATTCGCTCATAACTTGCAAACGAATGTAGACTGTATTACTATTTAAAAGTAGGTTGAAATTCGCTTGCAAGTTATGAACGAGTTCAACGTCGAGTTTTTTTTTTATTATTATTGCTGATTTTTGCTTACTGTTTCTTCCCGATAATAACGTTAATAGCCGGTTAATAACAGGTATTACAATACCTAAAATGAGGCCGAATACTGCCTTTTCTTGCTTTATTAACTTAATTATGTTTATCAGAACTTCTTAGTGCAAAATCTTTGCAAGTTATGAACGAGTTCGACGCTGTTTTGCTTAGAGAATAGCGCTGCAGATTCCGGCTGGCCCATTACCTATTTTTCTTTCGTTAATTTTTCCGTGAAGTGGACATACGTACCTGCACATTTGATGAGGTGATACTGTAATAAATGTATGACTGTATTAAATATTAATACTTATTTAAAAGTACAAAGTTACAATAAAGGTAGTTTCTTCTTCAATAAAGCGGACAGCTCCGTATGAAAATAATTAATTAATTAAAATAAAATCATCTTTGACTGGTGTTTTACGCCACGTCTAACCCACACGCATCTGGGCGAGACAAAAAGCGCTCTCAGAGTGGCCATCTGTGAGCGGTAGCGGTTAAAATATTTCATGTTAATATAAATAATGACACATTAAAGAAACACAAACTTTATTTAAAATAAGTACAATAGTAATTAGGTAATATTTCAGGAAAAAGTAAACGAACAACTTGAAATATGGACTGGAGAATATATTTTTACACAGTTAACTTACATAAAGTAGAAGTATTGTAACTAAAGTCTTATGGTTGGCAACGCTCAAAATTTATCTATAGGTACGTGATTATAATAATTTCCTAAACAAATTGTACGCACCTAGCACTTCAAATAAATATTATATTATCTAAGTAACGCTTCGAGATTATTCTTGTTCATTTTTATTGCCTGAGTACCTAAGTGACAGAAAAATATTAACAATATATAAATTTAGAAAAGTATTTTTAATACTCCAGTAGTAGGTATTTTATAGTATATGATATGGGATCCCACTACTTACTCTTGATTTTTTCTTTTCCGGGTCATATCCTTCAATTATCAAGCCTTCGTTACGCCTACTGCTGCGTCACTTATCATTGTCATCATAATAAGCTGCTCCACTGCTGGGAACTTAAATAAAACTATTTATGTATCTTATTTGATACACAAAGTGTAACAGAAAGGGGTTGTAAAAATGAAAGGATCCAAAATCTATCCGATATACCTAGATCTTATATGTGTTGTTACTAAGACATAAAATTATGAACTTTAATTTTTCATGCGACTGTAAATTAAATACCTATTTATATTAGTGAAGTCTTGCGCGTCGAGCGCGTATAAACAAGCAGCAGTGATCATCTATATATAAATACGTGAAGCAAAAACTTTGTACCCCTTTTTACGAAAATTGCCGCGGACGGAGGAGTATGAAATTTCGCACACTTATAGTTTATATAGAGAAGGTTATCCGAATGTTATTTTTTTTAATTATGCATAAAACATACATTAAGTCATCAAATACAACATTACACACACTACCATGTATTTGACACACACGTATTGTTTGTCTTTAATGCGTCCGACATCTGTCAATGCCAATCCAAACTCATATTCTATCTTTTTAAATTTTTCATTGCTTAGGATACAATCCGTGCAGCCTTAATAAAATTACGGTCGAATTTCAACCTCTGGGCGACCCCTAGTAAATATAAATACACAAAGGTTACTAAGCCAAATAAGTGCTGTGACATTGATTATTTTGATTTTGATGTTTATTTAATTTATAATTGTATAAAAATTAAAGTTATTAATTAATCTTAGTAACAACACATTCAAGACCTAGATCGCATACACTTTGGATCTTTTAATTTTTACTACACCTTTCTGTTACACGTTGTTTATCAAATAAGATACATACCTAAATAGTTTTAATTATTATAAGAATTTGATCTAATCTTAAAACTTGCAGTACTTCAATATTCTATTAGATATTAGATGTTAGTATTAAGTAGAACACAATTTTAATTAAATATATAGTGCACCATTATAAAAGTTAAACTTATTGAAGTCGGTACTACGCGCTAGTGTAACTTTTATTCTACTTTTTAACAATTATTTATTAGTAATAAAAAAAGTAAACTAAGTAAGTAATACTAAGTGTGTACGTCATTGTCTTACATGTAATTACAATACTAACATTTACTGTAATACGTAAGTATTAGAGTTTCTAAATCTCAAAACTATTTCAACAAAATGAAATTGGCTTATAACTTTTTAACTGGCGTGCATTTAAATAAACTAAACAAGGAAAATATTATTTATTTATATAAGATTAAAATAAGTAATGATAAAAAAGGAAAAGCATAAAAAAGAGAGTCAATAAAATAATGTCTATAATATTATTCAACAATGGTAAAATAAGATTGCTGTATGCAAAACACTAGAATATTAATATAGAATAATTAAGATTTTTATATGTTAATTAGTTCGCATTTGGAGTTCGTGGTACGACGACGGGGTGGGGTTACGTATAATCAAGTACATCATTGATCACAGCTTAGATCCAAGTATCTGTTAGATAAGGTCCTAAGAATTTTAGGCATCTCTAATGTTGGTACCTCCAAAGTCATGTAAACAGGTATGTATAACTATTACACACTGGATGTAGATACAGTGTGTAATAATTATGTATACATTGTATTATAATCATGTATTCGTGAAGAGGGCTAACCTCTAAGAATGGGTGCTGTGCTTAATGTTAAACTTTTTTGAACGGATCCCTCTTTACCTTTACCCCTTAGAACACGTAGATTGTCGCTAGTTTAATGTTCCCATAAAGTGTGTACTACATACCTAACCTGTTAGTTATTACTAAAAGAAATCTGTTTCAACTAGAAAAATAAGAAGCTTGCTGTAAAGACTTGTGAGTAAATATACATTATTTAGGTGCCTACCTGCGCCCGCACCTCGTTGCCAGTGTGGCGCTAATTGTTTTTGATGTGTAACATCTTTCCGCTCGCTTTCTATATAAGCAATTTGTGGGAGTGATTTCGTGAAATGGGACGGAAGTATGTGTAACAGTGTAACAGGAAATCGGGGAAGAGCGAAAGCGCGCGCCATTTTGTAAATTTAAAATCGATATTATGAACATGACATATTATTATTATATGTGACATATTGTGTCATTTGACTATCAAAGGTCATTTTGATATGTCAAATGTCTTCTAATGAATATTTACTGCATTTATTTTATAGTTATAAAATGATGTAATACCTGACCCATTTTTTTCAGAAAATAATGTAAAAATTGCTTATTACTAAGGTGAGATGTCAAATGTTACACATCATAAGCGACTACTGTAAGGCTCGCTCGTTTTTTTTAAATTATGATTGCTGATTTTTGCTTACTGTTTCTTCCCGATAATAACGTTAATAGCCGGTTAATAACAGGTATTACAATACCTAAAATGAGGCCGAATACTGCCTTTTCTTGCTTTATTAACTTAATTATGTTTATCACAACTTCTTGGTGCAAAATCTAGGGTTTTTTTTTTTACCTATTGTTTTCTGAAAAATTTTGACACGTCAGTTTCCCTTTTTAAATAAAAAACAAAATGATTTATAAAATAACAGCTTGCCATTTGAATGTTTATGTTTTAATGCCATTATTTAAGCAATAGTTCGTGAAATGAAACGTTGAAAACTTGAGGAATGAAAATTGTGTGGTAAACCCCTTGTTCTCCTCCCCGCACCCCGTGCAATGTAAAATATAAGGTTGTTTATCACTTGAATGCCAAGAATGACTACTACTGTATTAGATTATTCAATTTATTAGAATATAAAGAATTTTTAAATTAATCGATTACTGACGTACTTAATTCAGTTCACACTAGCGTAGTGGGTAGAGGGGTAGGTAATCGTTACCCGTCCACCTACCAGTGGGAAAGTCCAGTGGGTGAACGGGTCGATACTGCTAGGCAATGTGATAAATAAGGAAGTTCAAATTATAATTATTTACTTCACCCTAAGTAGCTTGTCATTATTCATAATCCCCGGGCATTATGAAAAATGCCCCAATTTATTACTTGGTCCATAACATATACACCCTGCTATTTTGAAAGTAAAATTTAAAACTTATCTTAGTAGATACAGCCCTTTTCTCTGTTACTTCATACATGGTAACCTTTCTTACTTTCGAAACTTTTTTGTTCGAATTTCAAAACTTCGAAAACGGTTTAACAAAGTTTTGAATTATTGTTGGAGTAATGCGACAAAAGATAAAATTGTTATTATTTTCCTGTTAGGCGTAAGCGTACAAATACTTACAATACATCATCAAGTTTATAAACAACTTGATGGATCGTAAGTATTTGTAATTATAATTTTTGTCTTTTTATAATGTAAGAAACGTTTTTCTGAAAACGCAATCGTCTAACATTAATATATTTATCAAAGATTGAGTAAGATTTCAAAACGTATAGAATTTAAAAATATATATATTTGAAAGTCGTATTATCAGCAATATGTCAATGTGTTTTCGGTAAAATGAAAATATGGAAGACAAAAATGTGGCAAAACGTTTCTGGGATAATGAAATTCGTACTAAAAAAATTCGAATTTAAAATAGGTAACCTTCATACATTCATTCAGATTAAGTTATGCAGCTGCATCTTACGTTATATCTTACGATATACGTTAAGTTTATACACATTGTAAAAACCACTTGCGAGCCAACTAAGTTTAATCTACTTTATTAATCTTAATCATCATATATAATTAGCATAAGTAAACGTATTGCGCTAGAATAGTCTTCAGGTAACGTGATAATTGTGAATTTTTATTTTACTTTCAAGACTAAAAAATTACTATCAAAGTACAATTAATTATAACGCCATTTTATAAATAATAATATAAGTATTTATGATATACACACGCCAAACAGAATATTTAAAACTGCACAAACATATTATAAACTAAACTTTGTATAAATTTGTCAGTAACAACATTGTGATCAATCGCATTGAAGCTTTTATTCTTATGTAGATGATGATGATGATTTTATATAATATCATGGATTAAGTAACAAAATGAATGCAAACAGTACCTTTATATTAACTTTACAAATGCATAAAATATAATGTATATAAATTATAGCACTCAAATGATTCTCGGCAATAAAGTAAATGTTATTTATCAATTTATACCTAGAATACGAATAATCCTCATGTAAGTCGTCTTCCGTTAACAACGCATACGCCAATTAAAGAAGCAATATCATATTGACATAAGGTATTTATTAATCACGTCATTTCTATGAAAATTTTACTATTTATACCATATTGCTTATATATTTACTGAGAATTACATGCCTATATAATATATGTGTTATTACAGACACAATCGTGTACCTATGTACTGTAGCAGATTATTTAGCTCAATACTAATAAAATGTTTAACACATCCAAGTTGCCTTACATTGTAATCCGCAAAAAGTTTAACGAATGTTTAACCGTAGATTTGAATTTATAAAACGATTTTTACATAATATTTACTAGACATTTTGATAAAACAGTTTGTATTGTAATAATTGTCATGGTAAGATGGTTGTACACATCGAATCATAATTCTAACACTTGACAATGATATTCAATCGAACGTTTTTTTGAGTAATTTGTCAACATAAACATTTTACGATTTAACGTTTAAATCGCATTATATCAGATAAGCAAACGTTTTTTTAAATGTTTTAATTTAACTGTCAACATAGTCTGTGTTTTCCTTAGCCTACTCATGTAAAGTTTTATTAAAATTGGCTTATTGGTTTCAAAGAATTACAGTTTTGAGGTTTGTATGGGCATCGAATCATAAAATGCCTCATCAGAAAATTAATTAATATTTTTTTACAATATAGGTACTCTGTTCTAAAGACATTTTTAAATAATGCATCACAGAAGTGGAATGCAGTCTTCTGTCGTAAAATTAAATGTAATTGGTTGTACCAAAACCCATTGAAATTGTCGAAAGCATTTCATGTCATTAGGTACACAATCTTGATATCCCAGGATAATAACCATCTTACGGTGACATATAAATAGTCGGTTATTTAAAATTAAGTAGAAATATAAAATAGATTTTCGTATATTAAAGCAAAACACATGCTTATTTATTATACTTATTATTAAATGTTGTGTAACAAATATTAGGGCTATTTATAGAATTTATAGTATTATTAGGATTTAGGTATTTCTTTATAACAATGGACGTTTTTGATCAAAGCGCTCACTTTAAAAATAAATTCAATTGTATGTATTATGTGCTAAGCGAAAACGATAATATGTGAAGATACCAAATCTATCATGGAACGGTAAGAAGCACAATTCAGTGAAAGAATAATCATTTGGTAAATATAGATTTATACAAAAGTTCTTTTGACGTAACAATAGCAACACTAATAACACAGTATTAAAAAATAACATTGAATAAAAATGGCAAATCTACGTAATAGTAAAAAATTTATAGCCAATAACTGTCCCACTGCTGGGCAAACGCCTACACTATTGAAATCAAGTTACCAATACAATTAATAGCTTAATCACCACCACGTACATAACTAAGTAATTTTTACCTAAACATCATTCATTATTTTTGTGCCATATGCATGTGATTATGAAGTCTTTAGCTCTACTTCGAATAGGTATACAAAGACGATAACAACAGAGTATTTTTAACTAACAGGGAGCTCTATTTGTTTTGTAATACTCAACACTTACGGTTCTCGTTTGTAGTCTAAAAACACTCATCATATAAAGATGTTTTTTTAGGAATAACACAATGAAACGAATTGCCCTTTTATTAGACTAATTTTACGGAAGAAAAAACTTTTGAGTAAACAGATTATAGGTACTTTTAAAAATTAAATTAGTTGATGTTACATTTTAACAACACTAAATTAGTTTATTTATTATTATTAGATACTATATTCAACTTCACTATCACATTTTTACTTAAACTTTCACTTACATAACTTAAAATAAAACTTCATTATTCTATTTTACTATCTTTCGTGTTACTTAACTAACTGCCACTAGTCAAACATATCTATTGAGTGTTTTTTCAATTAATATTTGTATTTCTGTGTAATCGTATTTCTAATAAAGAATGTTCTAAATCTTGTTGTTTTTTTTACGAAACCTCCAGGTAGGTAATGCTTTTGTTACTTATATGGGGCCTTAATGGGTAAGTAAATGTATGCTTAACATTAACAAAGCAGCAAAGTGAAAGTCAAATATTGTTTCATTCAAGTACACTTAATAATACCATCGTCATCCAGTCTATATATGGTGTAAGTGTATAACTGAATTTGAATATTAAAAATCGCTATCACTACATAGTATAAAACAAAGTCGCTTTCTCTGTCCCTATGTCCCTTTGTGTGCTTAGATCTTTAAAACTACGCAACGGATTTTGATGCGGTTTTTTTTAATAGATATAGTGATTCAAGAGGAAGGTTTATATGTATAATACATGCATATAGTAGAGCAACACTGATAATATCAGCATTGCAACCGTGCGAAGCCGGGGGCGGGTCGCTAGTATTGAATAAGTAAAAAATACCCCTAATCAACAAATGAACTGAACATTTGTCTCAACAGCATGCATAGGCAGAGGCAGATGCACAGGCAGATACCTATGTCCAGCAATGTAGTTACAACCGATACAAAGATGATGATAATAATGAATCTTTGAAAAGCTTCTGAATACATTAGAATGTCCAGCACTGGTAGAAGTACTAACAGTAATATAACAGCTATGTCGAGTAAATGCTGATTAAAGTGTAGTTTTGCCGAAACTTCGGTTCCTTAGATTATAATTATGTTGTATTTACAATGCTATATTTTTACCCCTAGTACGAGTAAGTACTTATGTAAGCTACGACTTAATGTAATCAGACGGTTTGCTTTTCTAAGTCAAATACCGAAACATTGAAACATTTTATTGTCGATATTTTCAAGAGATTGATTTACCTGTTGGTCGATGAATCATCGATTCGATTATTTAAATGATTTTCTTACTCATATGCGTTTGTATGATGAAATTAACACCATACCAAACCACCTAATCGCCGTTTAAGCAGCTTACAACCTTTTTTAGAGTAAGACCTTAAATAAGAATATGTTAATGATACTTGTTTTTGAATGAATTAAGAGTGAATACAAAAGTAAAAATATTGACTTATTATGAATTACTCGTGTTATTAGGAAGTTAACAGAACTACGATACATTGAGGTCAGAAACAGTTTTGATGGAAAGCTATTTTATTTATTTTGTATTATTTCATCAAAATTCCCAACAAAGTTGAATGCAACTTTTTACATCTACAAATATTGAAATCTGAACGTATGCCATTAAAAAAGTAACAGCGACTTCGTGACGCAACTCGGCCGAAGCAGTCTGTGATTGGTCGTTACACACTACGTGCAAAGATCAATAATGCTGGAACGAATGGTGTGTCTCGCTGAGTAATAGCGGACTCAAGGGACGTAGCGGTACGTCACAGTCTGACAGATACCAATCACTGAGCGCCTTTACACCCCACGACTGCATGAAACTAATTCGATAATAATATCGTTATAATAATAGCAATATAAATAAATATAAACTTTTATATAATAATTATTTATATAAATATTTAATATAAATAAAAATGAAGAGCTCGATTGCGCAGTGGCTAACGTGCCCGGTCTGTGATAGCTAAGGTTGAGCAATTTTCACAAATGCGGATCATCTGATGGGTGACCAAAAATACATCATCTCGAGCCCCTCCGTTCGGCAGGCACGTAAAGCCGTCGGTCCCGGCTGCATTAGTAACCATTAACAACCACCAATCAACACTGGATACGCGTGGTGGTTCATGGCCCGATCTCCCTATCCATCCATAGGGAAGGGTCACGTGCCCCAGTGCAGCAGTGGGAACATAAAATGAGCTGTTGATGATGATGAAATAAAGTGGGATGGTGTAGTCCTCGCGAACGAAGCCACGGGCAACAGCTATGAGCTAAATAATTTAGAGCAGTAAAAGAAACATTTTTGTTTTATTTTATTATTATTTATCATCTTTGGACAATTTTTATTTACGTATTATGTCTTCTGTAGTTACAATCGCATTTGAACTACTTTCTCTGAATCCTTTTTTGCAAAGATAACATAATTTGATTTGATTTATCCTAATTTTACTTACAAATACACATAAATAATTTCTAACTCTAAGATGAGATGAGATGTAAAACAAATTGAAAACATGGCCAGCGTGAAACAAAACTTATTCATAGTTTATTTCTCTGACATTTTTTTTGTTACAAAATAACAACAATCAGACTTAATACTTTTCTATAAGTATATAAATTTTGTAGAAACTTAAAGTAAAATTTGAAATTTATTTATAATAAAGGACATAACGGAACGATTCAAAAGTTTGGAGCCTATTTAAATATAAAAAAGATAAGCAAATTAAAGAGAGCTAACACTATTCTGTCAGTACTGTCTTAAACTATGTCTTTACGAGTAACAAAAGCAATAGTCGTCGTAATTGTCGTAAGTTTAATGTCAAAATTTAGGTTAGTTTGCATTTTTAAAAAAATGCTTAGACGAAATTTGTAGAATTTGTAATAATTTTGCATCGTTTACAACAACTACATAAACTATAAAGATCCCCCGACCACATTTACCGATAACATGAAATCGTGTTAGTATTGCAACGATCAGACTTTACGACTCTACGAGATCGGTTGCACTGTGTAAATGCACTAAAATCACAGTGCTGAAACGAATGACAACCCAGAAAGTAATTAATGACAGCGGATACAGCACTAAGTCTCGATATTTTATCGTTGTAGTTATAGTGATAAAAAAGAGGTTTCTAGAACTATAAAACTGTATGATTTGTGTAATATTTCACCTTATCGGTGGACATTTAGTGCTTTACATTGTAAAACTTAATCACATGCGCCAAAGTCGCCATGAATAGTTCTTATAATTTGCAAAACGTAGTGCAATCATGTTTGTTCTTTTTAACATCATCATTTTATAAAAGAATCATTTAGTGAAAGAAATCATCCTTCGCGACAAAAGGTAAGATAACTAACACTTTATATTCGTAACATGAGTTACGTAATGATGTTACACGTTTGCTGCAATATGTTCCAAGATAACTAAAAATTTTTAAGTATTTAGTTAGAAAAATCATTTGTGATGGCATGACATAAATAATTACATCAATTTCAATAAATTGTAAGACATGTCAATTTGTCTAATGATTGAATTTCTTTTTGGGGTATTCAAATTTTCCTGTGCAGAATTTGTCTCAATAGTAACCACCTACCAATACTCTTTATCTCTAATATATCATAATCTAATATACCTACCAATGTTCTTTATCTCTAATAACAAATAAGGCCGTATTTTATTATCTTAAAATATATTGTTACAACATGATAGGTATTGACTTAATTTTGTTGTTAACAATAGTAAGCACAACTCTAGAAAATTAAATAAATTTTATTATATTTGTATCATAATTAAAACTCACAAAACTACATTTCATGCCTTGCCACACACCGCCATGTTTGCGACAAATCAATACTGGATTTTATCACACTGTTTCTAATTTAGTCATAATAATAACTTCCTTAATTTAAGAAATCTTATACGAAAATAATCAAATCTCCTTAGTTTTCCTTTGTGCATAAAGCAGCAAAACACAAACTCTTAGTATGTACTGGAAGTAGGAAGAATCTGTTTTTTTTTATAAACTCACTATTTTTCGATAACACTGGATAACAAAAATTTTTTTTACAAAGAAGGCTAATTTTAAAAGAACTACCTACCCTAATTGTAAGATTATGGTTTTTGTGTTAGTACAATTGTTTTTGTTTTGGGAAATCACCAATCAATTATGTAAATGAATATTAAAAGTGGTATAGTCGAAGAGTTTTTAGCTACTTTAGTAAACCTTTTAAGGCTTTAGATTCTGCCGTGGTTCCGTAAATACATTTTCTACATTGACATTTGGTATTCTTTCCTGAAAATTGGGGCGGCGTCAGCGATGAACATGGTGAAAGATTCTACCAGGACATTTCAGGACATTTCTACAATCGAAAAACAGGGCAGATACGGGGCAAGTTGAGTCCACGCATGCTAGCACATTACTGTTGGACATTACAATGTAAGAGTCGAGTTTTAATAAACAAAATAAATATAATTTTATTTTGTTTATTAAAACTCGACTGTTGTAAAAACAAAGAGACTTCATTTCAATGGTAACAATTAGATACAAATCTAGAAGTTTCAATAACCTTTATTCTATTGTATCATAATAATAATACCTACTCACAAAACTATATTTCATGCCTTGCCACACACCATCATGTGTTGCGGAAAAAACACTACTGGTGTTTGTCACACACTGTTTCTGATTTAGTAACAATGTTAAGTTTCTTAATTTAAGAAAGAATTAATGCCTTGAAATCTTCTGTGACAATATTAAAATCCCCTTAGTTTTACAATGCGCATCAAGCACCAAAAACAAGCTCTTTAGTATGGATATGAATTTAAAAAACAACACAATATTTTTAGATAACACAACAGTAAAACTATTTGTATCTAAAATATTTAATAATCTTTATTCTTGTTCTAAATATAATAAATTAAAATTGTTCATTCTAATACGAAAAGTGTTTTTTTGTTGTCCAGTGAAATAAATCTTCTGTAAACTTTATTACATTACAAAACTATATTTCATGCCTTGCCACACACCATCATGTGTTGCGGACAAACTACTACTGGTTTTTGTCACACACTGTTTCTGATTTAGTAACAATGTTAAGTTCCTTAATTTATGAAAGAATTAATGCCTTGAAATCTTCTGTGACAATATTATAATCCCCTAATTTTTCAATGCGCATCAAGCACCAAAAACAAGCTCTTTAGTATTGAAAGGATATGAATTTAAAAAACAACACAATATTTTTAGATAACACAACAGTAAAACTATTTGTATCTAAAATATTTTATAATTTTTATTCTTGTTCTAAATATAATAAGTTAAAATTGTTCATTCTAATACAAAAACTGTTTTTTTGTTGTCCAGTGAAATAATTCTTCTGTAAACTTTATTACATTATATTTTTTATATTTCATCTATAGACGTTCGTTAATTTACCCATTGATTTTAATATTAAATGATAATCACGCTACTTTTTAGGCATACTTATCTTTTTTACTGATGCTGCAAATCTCTTTGTTGAATAACAGGGCAACACTGCTTTATCAGCGCCATCTATTGAGTAACACGGGTACGAGAGGAGACATTCGAGTTGTAACAGTTTCCTAGGTTTTGTGATAGAGGGCGATCTGAGCACATTTCGTGGAACCATGCTTCAAATTAGAGCAACCAGCGTTTTTCACCTGCCAGATAGATGTCGCTAGCAGTGGATAAAATATGTGGAGGAAGTTATTTAGCATCGAGGGGTATGTTGATGGTATATTGCCCACGCTTAGTTGAGCAAGTAGCTATTTTTAGAGTAATTCGGTGTTTCTTAGATTTTTGAGTTCTTATGGTAGTACATTGAGGACTATTTTGTTATGTTCGAAGGAAAATAAAACCTGTAGTATACAAATTATAATTAGATTTGCTTTCATACGTGTCTTCGTTACAAACATACTAAACGTTTATCCCTGTTATTTCGAAATTTTAAAATTTTCAGCTAGGGAGCAAAAGACAGTTTCAGTTCTAAAAGTAAACAAATCCTTTTTGTTTGTTCTTTAACTACGTTAAAACGGCTGAACACATAAATATTAAAATTACGTACCCAGGTAGAACATATCCTTTTTATGCCGTGGAAAATTGAAATGGAAATTTAAATGGAAAATTTAAATTTCTTCCTTTCCCCTTTTCTCCCCACTAAAAACCACCAGTACATTCCTACGTGAACGCGTTTAGGTGCCTCGGACTGCTACTGAATCTTACAGCTGGCTGCCAAGTGGGAAGCTCAGAAATGTTTGTTTATTCTCCAGATGTCATACAGAGCTTGTGCAATACGAGCTAGGCTGGACTAGAGTTTCTAATATCTCAAATTAGCTTGATTAAGATGGTTGTCAAAATGGTGCCTTCTCACTTTTCTTTGTTTTCTCTGGAGCTGGTCCACGTCATAAGAACCTAAGATCAACCTTACCATTATGCACAACCATTTATACTAGATCAAGATATTAAAAGTAAGTATTATATTTATTCTTAATTCCCGAAGTGAATCTCCTTCCATAAGCTATTTCTATTCCATACCGGATTTGATTCTTAGAGGACGCACAAATTGTACTCGGTTTGGTTAGTGTTAGGGCTTCCATAATGCCACGCCACTACCATTTTAGGTATCTAAATCTATCACCAAAATAACAATGTTAACTTCATTGTTAATTCGACAAAGGAAGGTAAAACTTTCGCCAAGATTGCAATTTTTTTAACAGGTCACTATAATTCTTATACTATAATATCATTTTGTTTTAAATTAAAGTCTTCTATGCCACAATTAAGCAAAGTCATCAGTGACTATTTTGAAATTAAAATTCTGCTAGTAGTAGGTATTGTTGTAACCACCGTGTGCATGGTGAAACTCCCGCGAAGTGCCTGCCTGGCGGGTTTCTGGCCCAATGGACACGTCCGTCAAACCAATATCTAAGCTTGCCTAACCAGCTCGAGAGACTGCGTTATTATGCCATGCAAAATCTCGGGATGGACCATCTCTTGCCGATTGGTGACTGGGCCGTGAGGTCCCGGCGCTGGGGCCACTCCCAGGGGGTTCGGCGGTCCTTACGTCCAGCAAGTCGGTGCATCGCCTTCTTAGGTAGTTCCTTGGGAAAATAAGCTTCCACTCATCTAACCTTCCACTCTTCCTGCTCATTCGTGGTTTCTCGTTTTACACTTTATTCTTCACTCTTACTCCTTTCACGCTGTTTGAGGTTGATTTCTGCAAAATACGCGGACTCTTCACCCACCTCGATGCCGCCCACCATCATCTTGAGAGTTGTCTGAAGATGATGGTGGGCGGACGATTAGGCGACACGACTAGGAATGTTGTTTGTAACGAAAATATAAATACTCCGCCCGGCTGATACTACTTAGCTACCTTCACTATCTCCGCTACCTTTTAAAGAGTAATTCAAAGCAAAAGAAATATGCTTGTATGTCCGAGTGGATGTTAGATGTCCTCTCTGAATTGCCTGTAAACCCCCTCCTTGTCCATTCTAGGGGCACACATTAACTTGGGTCCTCAGAATCGAGTCTGCGTCAATCGATCCCAGTCCGGTGACACTGAAACAACTCGACTCATTGACCATCTTAGTCGGGCGGCAAATTAAACACAGGGACTGTTTCAAAACGTTAAGAAGTCCGCTGTGATCTAAATCCGAAAATCTATGTCAAATTCGTAATAAAATATCCTTACGAAAACTTGAGGTTCTGAACAAGGTGCGTCGATTGCAGCGTCGCAAAATCCCATTAATGGCGTCGTACAGGCCACCAAACATCTAGAGCCTCTACTATTACATCTTGATGTTGCGGCTCTCAGTGCCTTCTATCGACTATACCATGGCAAGTGCTCCGAAGAATTTTTTTCTCTTATCCCTCCTTCTCCCTTTCTTTACAGAACTACGCGTGCTGGTCTTTGGTTTCACCGATTTACTGTGGCCATTTTTCCGTCGCGAACGAAGAAATTAATTAACTCATTTCTTTGTCGCACCAGCAAAAAATAATTGCTCTCCCACGTTTTTCATCCTTCTTATAACATGGGATATATTAAAATTAAAAGCAACTTACGGTTTGGCAAGGTGAGGACGGCAAAAGAGGCACAATTCTGCTCCATAAGCTTTCCTCGCATCAGGACTCTGCTTTTGCTTAACATCAGCGGAATCATTTGCCAAACATTCTATTAAAATAATAAAGTACCTTAAAACCAAAGCAGCAAAAGTTTTTAATTCCAAGATCACAGGTTTGATTTAAAAGGCACAATAAATCCAGTCGATTAGTCTCATTGGTTAAGAATACCGAATGAAGTGCACTCACACCTTACAGCCTTGTCGTCGCTTGTCATTAAGTGAAAGAAGGCCAAGCGTTTCCCCATGCATTTTAAAAATGTATAGTCCTAGCGAGGTCGTGTGTGGTTAGTTAGGTTTGACAGTCTGACAGTAAAGACAGTCTGTCTGTTACTTATTTTACTTTTGGATTTTATTTTTCTAATACACTTATTACATTACATTACAGTCTTGTCAATCCTCGCCTCTAACGCTTCGGTGGCATAGTGGCAAAGCGCTCGGCCCGTTACCCGATTGTCCCGGGTTCAATTCCCAGGTCGGGCAAAGTGTGTTTCGGATTTTTCGATGCATAGCCCGGGTTATGTGATCACCAACCCGCATTTGGCAAGCGTGGTGATTAAGCCAATACCCATCAATTGTAGCGATGACTTTATTTTAATGATGGAGGCCTTTGTCCAGCTGTGGGACACAACCCAAATCCACACGACTTTAAAGTTTATCCTGACACCACCTACCAACCTTACGGTTATAAAGCTAAAGGTGTCAGACATCCTTGCGCAAGCACAAGGGACCATCTACGTCAGGTCATAACGCCAGACCCGCCGAAGCGCATTCTTCATCCGGTACTTTTAAGACTAGTGTCTCAAGCTAGTTGCCCCGTGGACACGTAAAGTCCACTACCTAATATCTGGATAGGTTACTGGCGCTGTAAGCTCGCTCGCACTTCTCGTTGCACTAATAGTACAACACGCAGTTCCACTGCTCGGGTCGTCAACTCTAAAGTCGACTACCAAATGTCCTCTTTGGTGGAGGAGTTGTAAGCCCACTCACTTCTCAGTACCCATCCAGGCACCTCGTCAATTCCAAAATCCTACGCGGCTGACTTAACCGGAGACTTTGCATCTAGCGGGCGCCTCTACTAGTTATCCAGACTAGTATCGGAGACGTTGGAGTTCTGCTCAGTGAAAACCACCGAGCATTGCAACCAGCAGTGGGACTTTATAAAGGCTTACTTACTTACTTGTCACTCCACAGATCCACCTTTTAAATCTACAGTATAACTCAAAATACTTACATGCCCAGCACCTCATTTATCATCGTCAGCATAAACGTTCCACTGCTGGGTTTAAGATTTTCTAAATGAACAATAGCACATAATTATGTCGATTTGGGGTCTTAACCCACCATCCAACTGCAAATTATTCAATATAAGCTTATATAAGCTACCTCTTAGAATACCTTATTAGGCCGTCGAAAAGATGGCAGTTCTTAAATCCCCACCAGTACATATTGGGCCAGTGGGCCAGATCTACCCAAATGCTCCCCCTTTCATGGGAAAGCCTAAGTCCAACAGTGGGACGTTAAGGCAATGATAAAGATTTGTTACAATATACAATTTCACACAATAACTCTTTCACTGAAATTATGGAAGTTATTGCTTATTCATGGTACGTTTCTGTTTGCCGCTGGTCGTTTTAACTCAGTTTATACAACTTCAGGAAGCCAAAGTAAACTTTCTAGTTCAAGCACATGCTAGATAAATTGTTACAAATTGAGTTATATCAAGTGACCAAGAGCAATGTTGCCGCCTCTAACGCTTCTAGTTTGAACTAGGTAACTAGTTACTTATAATGGAATAACCAAGTGAAAGATATTCACATAGAATAAACCAACGTAAGAATAATTATTACGAGTAATGGGATTTTTGGGCACCATGCTTTTACCAGTCTGTATTTATATGTTAATAAATAAAAAGTTAAGCCGTATGATACAACATAGACCCTTGATAGGGAACCGAACCCGGGAATGTCTGTAACCAATGGTCTAACCACTAGACCACAGTTGAAGCGAGTATGCTACCTATGGATGGCCAAACTACGTAGAAATTCCTTTTTTGATATTTTGATAGAGGGGTATACATATGTTCTTTTCTATCTTAATCTATTCTTTCATTTTTAATAATTGCGCTCAAAGCAACAGAATATTATAATATTTTATTGGCGTTAAAGCGACGCGCATTGACGCCGTTAACTGTCGATATTAACCGAATGGCTGGACTTCAAAGCTCGTACCCTAAGCGATCCGACTTTCAATAATATGCACTTGCAATACTCGTCTAAAGCTATAACTGGCGTCTCTGTTAAATTGCTCGAGCTATTCCTGCCGGAAAAATGAACACGCCTTTTCTGCATTTATACCTTTATCATTTTCTCTTTTATCGAAACATTAAACTACCTTGCAATATTGCATATTTAAAATTGTTAATAAAAGAATATTTGCAGCCTTGTCAACCTTAGTTAGTATTATGAATAACTGAGTTGACACCGTTGATCCTGGCCTGGCTTTAAGCGGTATTATGAAACTGTATTGTATTAAAGTATGAGTGTTTTCATTAGCTTTAAGAATTTCGATTACGTTGCCGCTTGCACGTTTGGGTTGCGATTTTGCTGTAAACTTTCATAATTCCGGGTCACCGGATGCGTGACTAAATTTAAATAAAAGAACTCATAATGTAGAGTTGTAGAAGAATAAAGAATGCAAGCGGTTGCTTCGTATTATGGAAATTTCATTTCGTCAGCATCACCCGACATTCGTAACTTATCTACTTATGTCAAAAAATAATTGCTCTATCCAGCAATAGGTGCTTATGGGATAGAGTTCTTAATAAATAGTCCCGCACATTTTGTCCTATGTTGAGCTTCTGAAAGGCACGCTTAGCCATTGGTCCTGGTTGTTTTTAGAAGAAAATAGCACATGGACTCATGTGCTATTTTTCACGAGGGAAACTTCGTGTGGTTATTATTGTTGTTATTTTCTTTGTTTTCATCAGCATTAATATAATTATCATTACTGTTGTGGAAAAACCTTTTTTATTTTCCTATTTTAGTCATGCTTTTTTATTATATATTGCCTTTAGCAGATGAGTTGCGTGACTAAATTAACGGATGAGTGGGGTTCGTCCAGCGAAGAATCCACCTCTTCTTAAATATTTACTTTATTTACCAAATTCCGCAAATTGGCGCTTAAACCGTCTGCTAGTGGTGTATTTAGCATTACGGCTAGACAATTTTTGTGTGACATTATACTTACTGTCTTTGTATTTTCTTGTTCTGAACTTAACTTCCTATTTCTCTGTTCTTAATTGTAAGTGTTCATGTAGTTCTTGAGCTGTAAGCATCTATGGAGCATCCGATGTCATTCTAAGGACTTTGTTTTGGAATCTTTCCTAATCACTACATTTGAGTTACTCGCTATGCCCCACAGTAAACTACCATATATCGCCAGGCAGGTATTATACTGTTTTGCAGATGAGCTGTTGGTTCTCTAGAGACACATAATATGAATTTCTTTCGAAGAGAGAGAGACAACTAAGCATTGTAAGTAATATATGTATATTTTCAGCTCGTGGCGCTTCTTTTGTGTGTGTACCTACTCTCCATGTCTGTTTTCGGTCTCAGTGTATGCTGAGATATTTGGGTGATAGAAACATTTATCAAATATAAAATTAAATTGATTTATTGTTTTTTTAAGGTCATGTTTAAAGTAACACCGTTTTGAACACTATAATAATAAAACAACGGACGAAAATTTTATAATTATTAATGTACACATATTAACGAACTAATTTAGTTCGTTAATAAAAATGAACATTCATTAAACAAAAAAGAAAAACCAAATAAAAGTTATCATTCGGAACTAGACCTAAAAATTACAACATAAATTTACGGTAAAAGAAAACTTAGGAACAATCTTATTTATTTATATTATAAAAAAACTATTTCCAATAAATTATACACTAATTTGTATTATTTAACTACTTAAACTGTATAATTATCCACTAACAATGTTATCTTTTATACATCCACACATACGGTCTTTAACTGAAATTATAAGCGTTAATTCGGTCTAAAACTAACCATGCTACAGGTTGCAGAACTATGGCTCAACTAACCACATAGTCTTTAGCTATCCATGCACTAATGCACTAATGACCTCCGAGATTATTCACCAGCCAGCAAACACTGATTAGACACTAAGTTAACACATTGCACAACCATTTATGTTCTATTATGTATTAGCGCGGAGATATTTAGTTTGATTACCCATCCAATGAAATGACATAGCGCAAATTGCTTGACTTGCAAGTTCGCGATACAAAAGCACTAGGTTGCTGCACCACGCTCTCTTTCATATCAAAACATGAAAATTCAAAGCTGATTTTTCCCTGCTAAAATATTGGCCAATTAGCATTTTCTACACTCCAAATTTGAATTTAAATTGCACAGACTCAAATATACATTATTAATCAAAATTAGTATTCCGGAATGTTTTTTTAAAAGTAGAAACTTTTTTATAAGGATTGCATCGGGATTCTTTGATGGCTAATCGATGTCCCATAGGACACTAATTAGTATCTAAGTGAATCATCCGTGAAACGCTGAACTTGTTTCGTCCAGCGAGTGGTCAGTAATTAATAGTGTGATGAGGCAAAGTCAACATAGGACAGTAAGATGTTTGGGTCTTATAATACTCTTTCTTTAATTTTATTAAAAAAGTCAAATAATTCAATAAGTTAAGTAACTTATAAGACACTTTAACATCATTAAAACTATTCAAATACATAATAATAATTAACTAAAGTACTTAATCATTGATTTTGGGAGTGCCAAAATGGTCTTTTATAATCAATTTCTGTTTGAAATCTGTCTAGAGTATATATTATAGTAGACATATATGTTATCTGGCATCTGGAGGAGCTCGATGGCGCAGTGGTTAACGCGCCCGGTCTGCGAGTGCTGAGGTTAAGCAACTTTCGTAAAGGCCGGTCATCGGATGGGTGACCAAAAATGTATCATCTCGAGCTCCTCCGTGCTTCAGAAGGCACGTTAAGCCGCTGGTCCCGGCTGCATTAGCAGTCATTAACAACCACCAATCCGCACTGGGCCCGAGTGGTGGTTTATGGCCCATTCTCCATATCCATCCATAGGGAAGGCTCGTGCCCCAGCAGTGGGGACATAACTGAGCTGATGATGATGATATGTTATCTAAAAACCAAACTGCAAGTCAAATGCACCAATAAATCATAGCTTGCTTGATAAGTGTTGAAAGTAGACGGGTGACTATACTTCTTGATTTCAATCAATAGATTAATCAACGCTCTTGCAGGCTGTGTTTTATTAATGACACATTCTGTGTAAAGTCCTCACAGCCGATAAGTATCGAGGTTAGTTGTAAGGACTTACTTCAAATTAATGGCTGAATATAAATTATACGTATCTGTGAGTGTTGACTGCGATTTAATCTACTGCATTTATTTTTTATACATCGTGTCCTTAGATTATAAAAAAAGTATTGCCCTTGACACTAAAATCGGTTTGTTATAAGTAAAACCAAACAAGTAAAGAAATAGTTTTGATTTGAGCAAAAAGGAAACAAACACATATTGTTATCATTCTAATGTTAGGAATAAAACACTACTTCCTACAAAATTTACGCCAATATGACCGGCTAAAAATATAAAAGGAATTGCATCTAATCCTATCATTTTTAGTAAGAAAATATAAACAATATTTTTTCAATAAACAGTACAGGAAACTGACACTCATAAAAGTCTTCCCCAAAATCTAACATGACATGCGTTCTCTTCAATCATTTATGAACGATAAAATAAAACGATACATATTATTTTTATTGCACAACACGCTTGGGCCTCATCTCAATTGATGGTAAGGTATCATAATCTATTTATAAGTAAAGGTCCAGGAACTTCTTGGCGGGAAAGTGAAGAGTCATGTCTGTGGTTCTGTTTTATTTTCTAAAATTTGTGTTATGTCGAATATTAATGTGAAATAATGGTGGATTAAGTGTTCGTGAGTGTACATGAGTGTTGGCAAATGAAACAAAACAGTGCAACGTCACTTTTCAAATTCTCTCAAGAAGTCCGCCCGAGGACTTAGTAAAGCCGACATATTTCATAGTGTTTCATATTATTTACTATTTGATTATTAAGATAGATACCGTTCGAGAATTTCCGGCGTCAAAAATAAGTTAAATTAACTTTACAGAGCTACTTTACAGAGATAGCATAGTTGGTAGTAATCCTTACCCGGTATGTCAAGGGGTGCGGGTTCGAATCCCGCTCTCCGTGAAAGTTCAACAATTAAATACAAAAAATAACTTATGACGGTTTTGAAGTAATATATAAATCGAGACAAGTTTCGATATTGTTATAGGGAAGTATCGTTTGCGTTTTGAAATGGGCATATGTTCTAAGGAATTACCAAGAGCTATTTGAATATGCGAGTGCTTGCATAAGACAGTTTGAAGAACAAACAGTTGCTTTGGGCCTTGAAAGAGTGACTAAAAGGAACTCGGATAAGTTCTGTTTCGGGTACTGCAAGGAGGTATTTAGTAAAACATTTATAGCAGCTCTTTGGCCTTTTTATCTCAATATCGCAGTATTTTGCCAATTATGCAATATGTATAGGCAATGTATTAGGCAATGAACATGTTTCTTGTATTTTTAAACACAAAGATTGAATGTTATGAATGCCACTTCTCAAAGTCAAAATGTTTTATTTAAATGAACTTAAGAAAGCTTTTGAATCGTCCATACAGTTTTTACCTACTACCCATTCAGAACGTCTATTTTTTAGCTGTGGAGAAAAATGGGCGCAAGAAACTTCACAGCTTAAGAAAAATGGTTACCAAATCCGCAGAGCCGGGAATAACAAATAATGCTTGCTAATTTATTACACTTCATTCTAAAATAACTTACTTGGGCAGTATGTGTGTACTACTTCAAAACTATAGAATGACGCTTTATACTCGTACCCATGTGTGTGCGAGAATCGAAGGAACATCGGTTTCATGCATTTTTATCATTAAAATAATAGCCCTTTTTTAAAAGTGTTTCCTTAACGCGTGTCTTAAATTAAAACATAATTCGGGATTTTATTATAATAAGTAACATCTTGTCCCATGAATGATCCATAAACTTTCTAGAGTCGAAATTTACGTATTGCAAGTTTATTTTTATTTCTAGTGTTCAAATTTTGTAAATCGCAGTGTTTTCTGTAAAACGAAATGTTTTGGCGCACATAATAAAAAAGAATACAGATATAAATAAATTGTGACTAAACCGTTAGAATATAAATTTCTTAAAAAAAATTACTAGGCTAGGTAGGTCCAACTTCAGCAAAGAGGTCAATCGTCGAATCCAATTAGCCTGGGCAGCGTTCGGTAAGCTACAAAATATATTTTCGTCCGATATACCGCAGTCTCAAGACGAAAATCTTTGACCAGTGTGTGTTGCCAGTGATCACATACGGGACTGAGACGTGGTCGCTAACTAAGGCCTCATAAAAAGGCCCAAGGTCACTCAAAGAGCAATGGAGCGGGCTCAGGGTTTCTCTGCGTGATCGAATCAGAAAGGAGAAGATCCGCAGAAGAACAAAGGTAACCGACATAGCCCTAGAATTGCTAAGCTCAAGTGGCAGTGGGCAGAACACGTTGCTCGCAGGACTGATGATCGCTGGGGCGGAATAGTCCTTGAGTGGCGACCGCGTACCGGAAAGCGCAGTGTGGGTAGGCCTCCAACAAGGTGGACCGACGATCTGGTGAAGGTCGCGGAAAGCCGCTGGATGCGAGCAGCACAAAATCGGTCGTTGTGGAGATCCTTGGGGGAGGCCTTTGTCCAGCAGTGGACGTCTTTGGCTGAGATGATGATGAAAAAAATGACATTCACACAGACAGAATAGGCTATTTGCTTTTTGGTTTTACTAAATTGTAACTTGTTCGCCACAAAAATTGCGTACCAAATATTCATTGATGTATTCCCATTTTCATAAATGCAAAATAAAGTGTGTTTTTTTGTTCTCATCAAAACGATCAAATGAAAAGATTCCCGGGAGGGCCGGAGATTGCTATAAGAAACTTTTTATCCAGTATCAAATATTATGGTTTATAAATACCTAAGGATTGGTTAGGTTAAGGTTTGTACCAAATCTATAATACGTAATGACTTATTGTCAGACCGAATTCTTGGAAATTAGTAATTACTTAATTCAACATTTCACGTAACTACATAATAATATAGAATTATCTACGTATAAGCTTTTTACTAACACTATTATACACCAGTATGTATGTACCAACATATAGTGTAGGTATGGATAAAAAGCCTACCTAACGTATGCCACTTTTCGGCTCTAACACTACGAGTATCACTGTGCATAGTAACACATCGATCCGTTATGATTGTTGATTGATGTATTCTGTCTCTTCACAGAACCAGAATACATTATTTAGTCCAGACTAAATACACCAAATTAGGTACACAGATAAACTTTCACCCAAATTAATAATAAATAAAAAATTAAATAAAAACCTTTTATTTTAGACCATTGATCCATATTATGTATGTTAGTAACAATGAAACTTAAAAACTATGTTAGTATTAAACAAAACCAAGAATTTAAATGTTTAATTAATTCATATACCGAAGCACTAGGTACATACATGTGTATACACCCAGTGCTTCTGAATGACACACTCAGGTTTAAGACCAATCACATTCAGTATGCTGTTGGCGTTCCCACGAACCCTGCGCATCAGTGACGCGATTCTACTGTGCATTACTGTGTGGAAGTCGTCCATGCGAGCATCGGCGAACATATCTGAGGTACTGCAGTGGCGTGGAAGCCCCAACTACATCCTAAATGCATTATTATATTCCACACGGCGAGCGTTGTGTGCCCGCTGCGAATGCTAATCCACAGGGATGAGGAGAGGGAGGGCCGCAGGCAAGATTAGTCAATTAGATCTAACATACATGGCAAAGTGGAGCCACCTATAGACCTACTCGTAACACAATTGTGTAGCGACTTTATCTGCAAGATTTTTATTCAGTTTCCAAGTTTGCTCTTTTCTTTTTTAGGTAAAGAAAGTAAATAAGAATTGAAAAGTTATTCATTATTTTGGGATTCACTTTCCGGGTATAAGTAATAACGTTTGCAATAAATAAACAAAATAAAAAAATATGAACTAAGTTTACAGATTCTAATTGCCAAAGTTGGATTTGCAACATGGTAACATATAATTATTACAAGGTTTTATTTAACTTTTACAAGCTTTTACTTAACTTGCAATGTATGTATATTTGTTTGGTTGGAATCTTGCAACTCAATTTTGAAGCAGATATCTTCAACCGATTGAGCTAAAATTTTGCATACGTTTTCAGTTTGGACGACAATGCATGGTTAATTGTGTGACGTCATTCTAAATTCAAGATGGCGGCACACCCAAGATAACTGACTAATTATTTTTAATGCATTCCTACAATATGGGTATCAAATGAAAGGGCTTGCTGAGATTGACTCGAAAAATAAAGTAACGTCACTCTAAACCTAATATGGCGGACTTCTAAAGCTTGAAACTCAACTTTGATGCACATATCTTCAACCGATTGTGCTGAAATTTTGTATACACGTTCAGTTTGGATGACAATGCATGGTTAACTGTGTATCCAACATGGCGACATACCCAAGATGGCGGATTAATTATTTTTCGCCACATTCGACCTTTTTATTTCCGCGTAAGGAGATCCTTTTCATTTTTCACTGGCCGTTTCTATCCCTATCTACTGACCCTGATAGGTAGGGTATGGCAGCTAGAACTACGGGTCCGGCTGTCTTTTCAAGGGTACCACGGGAGTTCCGGATCCTAAGCCCCCTGTCGGTTATGCCTTCGCGGGCGTCTCCGACAGGTTCCGGACATGGGTTGGACTCGTGGTGGCGCGTGGTTAGCTGTAGAAGTGGGAATGTTCGTCTGCCTGGTTGATGTGGCCAGGCTTCCATTTCGTGCACAGCGAGCAGGTCCAAGTAGCGGTCTCGAGGGGCCCGAGGCGAAAGGACTTGCGGGGCACGTGAGTTGCCCATAGTTGGTTGTCATGCTCGGTGGTTTTCACTGAGCAGAGCTCCAACATCTCCGGCACTAGTCTGGATAACTAGTAGAGGTGCCCGCTAGATGCAATACCTCCGGTTGAGCCAGCCGCGTAGGATGTTGAAATCGGCAAGGTGCCTGGATAGGTACTGAGAAGTGAGTGGGCTTACAACTCCGCCACCAAAGAGGATAATTGGTAGTCAACTTAGAGTTGACGACCCGAGCAGAGGAATCTGCGAGTTGTGCTCTAGTGCAACGAGAAGTGAGCGAGCTTACAGCTCCGGTAACCTATCTGGATAATAGGTAGTGGACTATACGTGTCCACGGGGCGACTAGCTTGAGACACTAGTCTTAAAAGTACCGGATGAAGAATGCGCCTCGGTGCGTCCTGATCTGGCGTTATGACCTGACGTAGATGGTCCCTTGTGCTTGCACAAGGATGTCTGACACCTGCTTTGTGACCTGATGGTTGGTAGGGGGTGTCAGTATAAACTTTAAAGTAGTGTTGAGTGGGTTGGCCGTTTCTATCCCTAAAGTAAGTCCCTATCTACTGA
Organism: Eudonia mercurella; assembly: GCA_963082485.1. Classification (NCBI taxonomy): domain Eukaryota; kingdom Metazoa; phylum Arthropoda; class Insecta; order Lepidoptera; family Crambidae; genus Eudonia; species Eudonia mercurella. Next base: position 13,033,680 of record OY720022.1, on the reverse strand, counting down.
CCCTGATAGGTAGGGTATGGCAGCTGGAACTACGGGTCCGGTTGTCTTTTCAAGGGTACCACGGGAGTTCCGGATCCTAAGCCCCCTGTCGGTTATGCCTTCGCGGGCGTCTCCGACAGGTTCCGGACATGGGTTGGACTCGTGGTGGCATGTGGTTAGCTGTAGAAGTGGGAATGTTCGTCTGCCTGGTTGATGTGGCCAGGCTTCCATTTCGTGCACAGCGAGCGGGTCCAAGTAGCGGTCTCGAGGGGCCCGATGCGAAAGGACTTGCGGGGCACGTGAGTTGCCCATAGTTGGTTGTCATGCTCGGTGGTTTTCACTGAGCAGAGCTCCAACATCTCCGGCACTAGTCTGGATAACTAGTAGAGGTGCCCGCTAGATGCAATACCTCCGGTTGAGCCAACCGCGTAGGATGTTGAAATTGGCAAGGTGCCTGGATGGGTACTGAGAAGTGAGTGGGCTTACAACTCCGCCACCAAAGAGGATAATTGGTAGTCAACTTAGAGTTGACGACCCGAGCAGTGGAATCTGCGAGTTGTGCTCTTAGTGCAACGAGAAGTGAGCGAGCTTACAGCTCCGGTAACCTATCTGGATAATAGGTAGTGGACTATACGTGTCCACGGGGCGACTAGCTTGAGACACTAGTCTTAAAAGTACCGGATGAAGAATGCGCTTCGGTGCGTCCTGATCTGGCGTTATGACCTGACGTAGATGGTCCCTTGTGCTTGCACAAGGATGTCTGACACCTACTTTGTAACCTAACGGTTGGTAGGGGGTGTCAGTATAAACTTTAAAGTAGTGTTAAGTGGGTTGTGGCCGTTTCTATCCCTATCTGCTGACCCTTATAGATAGGGTATGGCAGCTGGAACTACGGATCCGGCTGTCTTTTCAAGGGTACCACAGGAGTTCCGGATCCTAGGCCCCCTGCCGGTGATGCCTTCGCGGGCGTCTTCAGCAGGTCCCGGACATGGGTTGGACTCGTACTGACGGCTACTCAGCTGAAGATGTGGGAATATTCGTCTGCCTGGTTAGTGTTGGCCAGGCTTCCATTTCGGGCACAGCGAGCAGGTCCGAGTAGCGGAAAGGATTTGCGGGGCACGTGTCATTTATTTATTTATTTAGTTATAGGTACACAGACAGATTACCATCAATACAATCTATAGTAGTTACGCAAATAAGTTGAGAAGGCTAGACAATAATCCAAAAGAGTGTACACAACATGATTTAAAAAAAAAAACATTATAACTTAAACACTAATAAATACACAACAAAATATTCTGAACAATGATTTTGAGTTTAAGGAGAAGAAGAGGACTGCTCATTTTTAAAGACGTTGTGACGTTGTGTTGTCGTGTTGCCTTTAGTTCGATATTCTGCTCTGTGGTTTTCATTGAGTAGTTCTACAACACCTCCGGTACTAGTCCGGATAACTAGTAGAGGCGCCCGCTATATGCAAAGTCTCCGGTTAAGTCAGCCGCGTAGGATTGTGGAACTGACGAGGTGCCTGGATGGGTACTGAGAAGTGAGTGGGCTTACAACTCCGCCACCAAAGAGAACATTTGGTAGTCGACTTTAGAGTTGACGACCCGAGCAGTAGAACTGCGAGCTGTGTTCTTACTGCAACGAGAAGTGAGCGCGCTTACAGCTCCGGTAACCTATCTGGATATTAGGTAGTGGACTTTACGTGTCCACGGGCAACTAGCTTGAGACACTAGTCTTAAAAGTACCGGATGAAGAATACGTTTCGGCGGGTTCTATTCTGGCGTTATGACGCAGATGGTCCCATGTACTTGCGCAAGGATGTCTGACACCTTTAACTTTATAACCTTATGGTTGGTAGGGGGTGTCAGGATAAACTTAATTAAAAGTCGTGTGAAGTTAAGTTGGCCGTTGAATATTTCAAAATATTTCATTTAGCCTATGGAATTCTTTTTGAAGTTGACTGATTATAATTTTGATGTTTTGCTCTCATGGTGTTTTGAGAATTGGATTAAGATTATCAAGAATTGTTTTTTACTATTCGCAAGGTTGAATTTCAGTTTACTAGTTTACCAGTTTTTTTTCAGATCCTGGTCTTGCAAACAGACAAATAAAGACAATCAAATTTGGTTGTTATTATTCAGCCCTAGTGAGTTTCCTTTTATTTTCAATTATTCCCAATTATTCGGTCTTTCGCAGATGGGGAAGGGTTCTGTATGTTTTTTCTTCAGTTTTTAATTTTTCCTCTTTAGTTTCAGGGCTGACGGGTTTAGCGAGTTTTCAACCCGTTATTTTGATTACACCCTTTTGTTTGCGGTTGAAGCTCCGTGCACCCGTATATACATTTGGATTTTCGTTTTGACGGCCGACGGCCAGAGCTGAGTTCACCTTTCTTTGCTTCTCAAGACCTTTTTTTTTAAAAGTATCCTTAAGTGTTTCTGTAGTCTTTTATGCTTTTAAATTTGTATTTTTCATAACTAATTCCCCTTAATTCTAAAATTTAGTCATTAGTAGCTCATCTTGTAAGGTTTGGTGTTTTTATTATGTTAGGTGTTAAATAATACTTTTATAAAAGTAATATCCTGTACTTGCGTACCTACCGTTAGCGCGCGCGTGTACGGATTTGTGTTTCGTTTTTTTTTAAATTAAATACAGTTATTTCGGAAAATATGTGTAAAATATGTCATTTTACTAATTTGCTAAATTATGGTATTCTGTACCGTGTTAACCATTATTCTGTTTTTCTAACATTAATATTTTCTTTGTCTTTACTAAATTATATTTGTTTGTTAATACAGTGTTTATCTTTTTTTCCTTGCTAACGGGTTAGACCGTTAGCAGGTATGATGTGATTATAGTAAGCACCATAAAATTCCTACAATATGGGTAACAAATGAAAGGATTCAGATGACCAGACTGAGAAACGTGTCCAGCGATAACTAAAAAGTAAAAAATAAATTAAATATAAAAACATTTTAAAAAACAAGCTTAAATACGCTAAAAAAACCTTTTAACTTTAAAACTGTTACTATCAACTTATAACGTCATTACACAATTTATATGATATAAAAGCTTGTCGCGAGATTTACTTGTGCAGATAAACAAGTAAATTAAATAACTTGATGTGATTGATTTAACTATTAAAATTTTCAATATAAGTAGGTACTTAAATCTCGCGACAACCTTTTAAATCATATAAATTGTGTATAGACTTATAAGATAGCAAAAGTTTTAAAGTTAAAGTTTTTTCTTTTTAGCGGATTTTAATAAAACCACGTGGTAGAGCCACGCTGCATTGCAGTACGAAATGGGCCGGCTCGCCCGGCGTAATACCACCCTTTCACAGAATATCGGCGTGAAACAATGGCACTCATTGCTGTTGTGTTTCGTTCGGTGAGTGGAAGTATCGGAGGCCCATCTCTCACCTTTTTTTTATATTTACGGGTAAGCACAGTGCCTTGATCTCACCTAATGTTAAGTGATGATAAGGCCATTTGGTGGAAGCGCACTTCACCCGAGATCCTTAGCTAGTGAGGCACTGGCTATTTTATCTCTAGCTGCCGGAACACAACAATTTTTTTTTTTAGAGGGAGATTGCTGATTGCCTCAGACGGCATTTTCAGCTTCACCGGGCTTTTTTTGGGGGCGGCGAGGAACGTAAAGGGTAGGGATCCAAGCCGTGTGAAACGAATCACCTTCGGAGGTTTTCTAGAGGGAATGGCATCGCGCACTAGTGCGCGTCCCCTTGCTAGATTCTCCGAAGGGTTCGGATCGGATCGGGGAGGAACACAACAATGCTACAAACATTGACGTTATGGCGACATATTTAGATAAGATGGTGGTAGCTAGCCAGGCGGACAAATAAGTCCTACCACCAACCAAACCGAGTACACAAAGATGTACCCCCCGCTGGGAATCGAACCCGGGATCTCTGGGTCTAAACCGGTGGTCTTAACCACTAGACCACAGAGGCGGTTAAACCGCTCCCCTCTCCCAATTCCTACTCCCTTCTCAAGATCCAACTCCTTCCTCAAGACTGGCAACGCGTCTGCGATTACTTTGGTTTTGCGGGTGTCCATGGGCGGCGCTGATTACTTTCCATCAGGTGACCCGCCTGCTCGTTTGCCTCCTTTTAATAATAATAAAAGCTTGTTTTTAAAAAGGTTTTTTACTTTTAATTTAAATTAAAGATTGTATTTGGTGTGGTTAAAGTTTTATGTTCTGAGTTTAAATAAACTAGCTACAACTACTACCAGTAACAGGAATGCATAGTTTTTATCGGGATTATTATCTTATTGTATTATCCACTAAACGTTTTCAAAAATTAGGGATAAGTTAGGCAGCTTAGTAACTTTTAGCAATTCCAGGTTAAACATATATTTGATTTTTATTTATCTAATGAAGGTGAATGAAAGTGCTCTTTAGCTGTAAATAATAAAATGAAATTCAGTTTTAAAATAAGTAATTCACGCGGAAAGGTAAAAGGAAGAGCATAAAAATATGACTGTGTTTGCAATGAGAGTAAGTTAATTATGAGTTGACGGGCGCCCGACCGGCGGGCGGGCGGACTTAAACCGGGAAAAAGTTATTTCTATCAGGTAGGATAGGAGTAATAAAATTTTAGTTTGCGCCAATTATACAGGTACTCGTAAGCACTAAAAATATCTCTTGTTTCAGATAGTTTGTGTTTTGTTTTTAATGAATGAAGCGGCCGGCGTTTGCTGGAAGCTGTTTCTTTCTGTTCAACCATCATTATCTTCTTCATGGCTTGCTCTAAATCTTTTCGCCGTTGTTGTAGCACGTTTTCTTTTTAATTACTGCTGAGCAACTGTTATTATCTTCAAAGTACAATTGTTTATTCAATATAAGCCATCAAAGGCACATCATGGAGTTTAAATATTTCCAATAAATCATAGACCAGAGTTTAGTCGAAACTAGACTACTAAATCTATCCCTAGTTCTGATTTCGAGAGAGCATTTAACTGAAAAGAGCGTGCTCATCATTGAAAGCTTTTTCTTGATCTTTTTTCTCCTCTAGTCTCTCTTCTAATACTAGCTACAATATGACTATGTAGCTTTTACGACAAATCCACATTCAGTGAACGTCTTTCGGCTGAAATTATGATGACGGATATTGGTTTTGTATTTGTTTTAAGTCTGTGTAATGTATTATATCACATAAATTGTTTTTATTTCTATTTTTTTATCTTACATAATCTTGCCCAACATATATATAATAACTTCTTTCTCAAACAGTTGTGAACTATTGATAGAGAAAGAAAAACTACGAAATTCACCGTTTCATTTGCCACGTGCCATACAGTACCAAAGCCGTGGCAATGGTTTGGTGCTTACGTTAAATATTTACCTGCTGCGTCACAGTGCCAACATCTTTATCCTATAAATATCTCACGGTTGGACTCAGGCGTTTCCACATGGACAATAGAATTGAATACGTATTTCTTTGAACTGTACAACTGTATCACACAAAAACAAAAATTTCGTTTTAACATCTATCGACATCGACGACCTCCTTGGTCGAGTGGCTTGTACACCGGTTTTCATGGTGTCGCTGTCTCTGAGGTCCCGGGTTCGATCCCCGGTCGGATCAATTTAGAAATACCTGTTTTTCTATATTGTTTCGGGTCTGGGTGTTTCCTATGTATAATAAGTATTTATTTTTTAAGTATGTTTATCCGTTGTCTAGTTAACCATATAACGAGTTTCTTACGGAATCTTTTCTTGGGGCTAGATAATTGGTGTGTGTGGGAAACATTTATTTTATTTTTTATTTTTTTATCTATACTAATATTATAATCCTGAAGAGTTTGTTTGTTTGTTTGGTTGAACGCTCTAATCTCAGGAATTACTGGTTCGAATTGAAAAATTATTTTTGTGTTGAATAGTCCATTTATTGAGGAAGGCTATAGGCTATATTACATCACGCTATGACTAATAGGAGTAGAGTTTAACGCGGGTGAAACCACGGGGGCACAGCTAGTCTTAAAATAAGCACGTAGGTAAATATGTTTTTAAAATACAGAACATTTAAAAACCTCTTTCTGTTTATGAAGTCAATGTAATATATATAAAGTGCTTTTTTTTGAGAAAATTGATAGTGGCCTCTGAAGGCCTTTTAGCATCCTAGCGAATTGGACTTTTTGGGGGCGGCGAAAGAAGCTGTGTAATCGAAACACCGCAAAAGGTTTCTAGTGCGAATGGCATTATGCAGCCGTGTCCCCTTTTCCTACTAAATTCTCCAAGGTTTTCTGGATCGGGTCGGTATGCGATGCTGCATACGCAATGTTTTTAACATGCTCTGTACTCAGTTAAACTACGAATTCGCACGAAGCGTTGTTTTTCATGCAGGGATTCGCATGGAAAGATTGGGCTAAAACAAATCCTATTTGCCTATGTCAGTTGGTGGGTTAAACTGACTACCATCCTGCTATAGTTGTCATGACAACCAGTACATAGAGCAAGTTTTTTTGCGTTGAATTAATTAATTCGATCACTTCAACGAAAATGAGAATTTTTATAGCAAAATTTAAACTCTCCTAGTTTGTCACCAGGAGGCGCTGATTAAAAGCCATGCGAATGTTGTGAACGGATATTTCGTTAATGCAATGGAATAGTCAATTAAACTCGTACGAGTGAAACCGCGGGGCACAGCTATTATATGATATAATGCTGCTTTATGAACTCACCTACCCTGTAACCGAATGCAGAATTAGTTGGCAAACGCTCCGCACCCCTCTTTCATATAACACTGCTGCCGTAAGTAATACTGTATCGCAAAGTTGGCAACATTCCCACAATATTCTCAGCAAAAGATACATACAAAAAGGTCAATTTGTCAATTTAAGGGTACGCGGAAACAGAAGGAATGGAAATGTGTGAGTGAACCAAAAGTTATTGCGGAATATCGAAATCTTGTAACAGACCTTTTATGAGAGAAGAGAGTATTAATGCCAGCATCTGCAAAGAATTGATTATAAATGTATATTCGATTATATATTATATATTTTGGATTTGTTAACCGATTTCTGTTTATACAAGGCTATTGGCTATTGAATTATAGGCTATTGACAAGCGTGGTGAGTCGATGGCTGTTAGCCTTGACATAGCCAAGGCTTTTGATCGGGTCTGGCACAAAGCTCTTCTCTCCAAGCTCCCGGCATACGGTCTGCCTGTTCAGTTCTGCAACTGGGTCACTGGCTTCCTACATAAGCGGAGAATCCGTGTCCTGTCTGATGGATGCGCTTCGCGGTTCATGTCAGTGAACGCTGGTGTCCCTCAAAGTTCCGTTCTGTCCCCCACGCTGTTCCTTCTGCATATCAATGATATGCTTCCACTTGGAAATATTCATTGCTATGCAGATGATAGCACAGTGCATGGGAGATATAACGGTCACCCAGCGGCCGGGCGGGTCGAAACCGAAGTTAACCGAGTGAATCTTGTCATTGAGCTCAATCGGGTATTGGACCTCATATCTAAATGGGGCTCCAATAATCTTGTTGAGTTCAAGTTCAGTTGTGCCTTTTGTACAAGACACAGGAACGGTCTTGCGTGGAGCATTGCTCGCACATCTGGGACGGTTCCGCAAAGTACCTTCTCGATGCTTTGGACAGATTGCAGCGTCGCGCTGTACGCATTATCGGCAACGCAGAAGTCACAAATACTCTCGAAACTCTGCAATTGCGTAGAGATATTGCATCACTTGGCGTGTTTTACCGCTTATACCATGGCGAGTGCTCTGTAGAACTCTTTGACCTCATCCCACCTTCTCCTTTCCATCATAAGAGTACACGTGCTGCTCTCCGGAGTCACCGCTTCATTGTCTCAAATATTCCATCGCGCACTAAGAAATTTGGTGACTAATTTTTTTGTCGCACTTTCAAACACTTCAAAAAAAAATACAGCATTAGCTTAAAATTAATCGAACCTAAACAGCAAACTTAACTGAAAGTAGGTAATAAGATTTTCTTGTACTAGAAACGAAGTCTTAATAACTTTTGCCTGTACAGTGACAACAACATACACTTTTGTAACCTTAAAATGGATGATTAATTAAATATATTAATTGATTAAATATTTTTAAATTAGTAAATTAGTATTATTATCTATATACATATACCTATTGACTTGTCCTGACTGAATCATCATCGCCGTGCCTAAACCGCTGAAGCTAATTAGATGAAATTTAGTCTGTAGGTTAATTGAGTGACGTAACCTGCCACTAAGAAAGGATTTTACGGAAATCATACCCTAAGGGGTTAAAATAGGGGGTGAAAGTTTGTATGAAAGTCCGTCAGTTTTGAAGTAAAATACATGAAGATTGGTATTTGGCTTTTTGAAAAGAAATAAAAAATGACGTGTCTCAGGAATTTTGTTTATTTTCCTTTAAAGGATTAAAAAAAGGGAAGAAGTTTTTTTTTGGGGAAATCGTTATTTTTGAAGTAATAACTATAAAAATGAATAATTTAGTCGATCTATAGATGTTTCAATAAAAATAAAGAATGACATGTTTTTAGCATTTTTCGAATAACCTTCCCTAGAGAGGTGAAATAGGGGTGGAAAGTTTATACGAAAAAGTGTTATTTTTAGAGAAATTATGAAGAGTTTCAAAATTATCCCTATAGATTTTGACGGTTTTGACTTTTATTACAAACAATCACTATTCCACGTGAGCAAAGCCGCGAGCAATAGCTAGTTATGTATATTGTATATTGAATTCTTCAATCTAGTACTCACTGTGCCTGCAATTCTGTCTTCTACTAAACTTTCTTTTATGGTTTACCAGCTGACCCGGCGGACTTCGTACCGCTTTGACAGTTTCCATGACAACAAAACAAAAAATAAATAATAAGTTAAAATTTTTTTATTTTATATATTAAATTTAAACACAATTGTTAATATTAATGTTATTATGGTTATTATTATTCTTTTCTCTGAATTAAAAGTTTGTTATTATTACACTACATAACAGATGTTATTACTCCGTCAAAACCTTTCCTCTTAATTTTACCTTAAAATTAAACTAGGGAGAGAGTAAGAGAGAAAATCAAATATACAAACTATATAAATATGTACTGCAATCGCATAGAGATGCTGGGTCGATTCGGATTTTATAAAGTTATAAACTAGGCGCAGGTAACAAATAAAGTCTTCTAAGCCGGGCTAAAGCTACGAAAGAGCGCCACTTAAAACCCGAGCACAACATTTCTAAGAAAGCTACGTGCTTGATTCATCTGTAATTTTACTTGGCTTTTACTGGCTCAAGATTATTCTCTTTCATTCGTTTCTGACTGAACTGTCCCATGTTCAGGATAGATTATTCAATATTTTATTACTTTTACTGCTATTTTGTTTACGTGATAGTTCTATAATCATAAATGTGACGAAAATAAATATCAATGTAAAATAATAATAATAATTGCGAAACTTTGTTTAGAATCACTGTATATCGTGTAAAATTTACAAGCATAAAACCGTTAAATCCTATCAGCTTCACAGTTATTCGGCGCACCGAATATTTGATTGCAATTTCACAGAGTTTAGGCACCGATGATAAAATGGACACGTTCGCATACATACATACCTATGTTATTTAGGTGAATAACCTCGATTAATATATTTGTAAGACTAAATATGTTTTTTATTTCTAACCTTTATTTCCTTTATTTCACCTGATGTTAAGTGATGAGGTTGAAGGTGGAAACGTAGATCACACGGAATCCTAATCTACTGAGGCATTGGGTATCTTATCTCGAGCTGCCGGAACACAACAATGCTAGCTAGTAACATGGATGTTATAGCGACCAATTGAGTTAACCCTTTCGAAGGCAATGGCAGCTATGGCAGCTATGTTGCCACCAAATATTGAACTTTGTGCACTTAGAATTAGATTGGAAACCAATGAAAATTTCAAACTGTATTACCCGTGAAAGAGTTAAGGGGGTGCAGCGCGGACGCAAAACAGCGAGTTTCAAGTTTCTTTATCATAGCGAGTGAGCCGCGCGTGGCAGTGGGGTGACAAAGGCGCACGACAAGAATAAGCACGCACACTAATATCTGTACAAAGTAGGCTGGTGATTTAATTAGAGCAATGTTTACTTTCGTAAAATCATAGGCATATAAAAAATAAGAAAAGTCTTAATATTTTCATATTCATATTTTTTTATTAAAAAATAAGACAACAGTGGCCTGCGGAATATCAATACGAACATTTTGATGTCGGATCATTGTTTCATTTGTGTTATATTTACAAAGTTTCTGAAGAAATAAGTTTTTAGATATCATTACTTTTACGTATTGTTTATGCAGTTTCTGGGTTTTTTTTTTCAAATTCAAAGACAACCATGACCTTGTGAAAGGATCAAGCTAATCTACACTAGTCCTTTTAATGTATATGACCTATTCAGCGCCTAGCACTAGTGACTTAAAAACACGTAAATTTTCGAAATTCCGCGCGGCACCCCCTTAAGACATGGTAACTAGCCAGGTGGAAAAACAAGCCCTGCCACCAACCAAACCGAGTACGCAAACGTGTATACCCCCCGCTGGGAATTCAACTCAGGACCTGAGACCTAGACCACAAAGGCGGTTAAAATGCTCTGATTTAGGTTCTAATTCCTTGTTTTTAAATTGTGATTTTGCATTCATAATACATATTCTTGTTTTTATATTTATATTCAAACTTACAATTTTTTTTTTATATTTACGGGTAAGCACAGTGCCTTGATCTCACCTGATGTTAAGTGATGATAAGACTAATGATGGAAGCGCACATCACCCAGGATCCTCAACTAGTGAGGCACTGGCTATCTTATCTCTAACTGCCGGAACACAACAATGCTACAAACATTGATGTTATGACGACATATTTAGATAAGATGGTGGTAGCTAGCCAGGCGGACAAACAAGCCCTACCACCAACCAAACCGAGTACACAAACATGTACCCCCCCCGCTGGGAATCGAACCCGGGACCTCTGAGTCTAAACCGGTGGTCTTAACCACAGAGGTGGTCTAGTGGTTAAGACTGCTGCTATCTGCTCACCTGCTAATGTTTTTAGTTACGTTCCTTTATTCTGTCTAGAAAACGAATATTATGAATAAAGAAACCTGTCAAAACAAACAATATAATGGAAAGAAGTTTCCTCGTCACTGTTAACAATAAACTACGTTTTTAAACGAAGTGTTTTAAATAAATTTGTAAAAAACAGAACAATACACACGACGAAAAGTCGCGAGTAAAGTACCTTTTTATACACAAAATAAAATACATTGGCTTACTACGAGTATACTAATATAATCACTGTTATACAAAAATGTTTACAAAGTCGCTCATAACTTCGACAGTAGTTTCTTAGTTTCTTTTCATTACTATAAATCTATTCTTCTCAGATGCATGGATCAAGTTTCCTTCCAGCGATCCAACCCTCGCTTCAAACTTTTACCCACTCCAGCTAAACTTCAGCGTCTTACGGAAGGAAACATAAGCATAAAGGAGGACCTGTATTAACTTGGCGTTAATGTTAAAGCGACAAGGCATTTGAATATCAATTAAAAGTTCCAGTTTGATAAGTCTTTAGACGCTTTGTGACGTAATTAAGACTGTTGATGAGCATATTTGAGAGGTTATCGAAACAAGTGACCTTTAGTTTGTTTGCTTTTAATATAGTACCTAACTATTTATTGCTAGTGGTAGACAAAACCATTAAAGCATAATTGAAAGCGCATCTGACATGGCTATGGCAGGTCAGGGTACGGGTTCAAATCCAGCATAGGTACGAAAAGAAAAACACTAACTACTTTCCAAATTTTTGTTGGTGTCCAAAATCTATGAACGAATGTTACTACCTATTTATATTTTCAATTATGTTGAAAATAATAAGTTATTTGTTGCTAATATTTTCCAGTTGAGCTATTTATATTAGCGATCGAATATCAGTTACTCATAACGGTAAAATTACGGTATTACTTAACTTAATACTCAATAATATTAAATTATTACCTAAATTATTATTTGTTTCGTCTTTTTGTGCAATTCTTAATTATCTTTTTAATTGTTTCAATTTACAAACACTAGAGTTAAGATCCAATGTACACACTAACACATAAATACCAATGGATTGTAAAATATCTGAAATAAACGAATATTTATTTATTTATAACACTCGTAGTTGCAGTGTCAGACGGCGACATTTAAACTGATAGTAAAACAGGTATATCGAGTAGCCTAGCTAAACCAATCATTGAGTTCGCCATATAACAAGATTATACTCCTATAGAGGGCGCTTCGGTGTCTACGATATTTCCCGTGACAAATTTGCATTTTCCTCGCGTTTATCTAATAAGCTCCTGCTATTATTGGTTTAACTGCAGAGAGAGGCAAATTTGCGTGCTAGACTAGCTTTTGAAGCTTTAATTATATAATGTTTGATTGCTTTGAATTATTCTATATCTATTTTTATACATAGATACTATATAAATCTGTAGGCTCCATCTGTATATGCAATTTTTCTGAAAAATTTTGGGATAAATATTCGTTTTATGACTCACTGAACCAATTCTACGATTTTTAAAGTTTTTGTCTGTCTGTCTGTCTGTCTGTATGTCCTCTTATAACTCAAGAACGGCTTGACCGATCTTGATGAAAATTTTAATGTAGTAAGAACATGAGATTGTGCATATTATAGATTATATGATGTTGATAAACCTAATAATTATTTTATTTAGCATTCATTGATCTCATTTTTTCGCACAGCGAAGCGGGCGGGTGGCAGCTAGTGTAGGTACAATAAATTTCAAAAGATTTTTTACAAGGAAAATGTAATTACAAAATAAAGCAGATTTTTTTGATGACATCAATGTTCGTTCATTGTGGAGAACTTTGGAGGGGTCTTGTCTTTGTCCAGCAGTGGACGTCTATCGACCGAGATTTTGATAGTACCTAATGAAAGGCGAGAAAAGTACTTAATCAGTATTTTTTTTATATTTGTCTAGCGAAAATTTGTTAAAGTACTTAATAAATTCTTTGGTCAATCGTCGACATATTTGAGGCATTCAAATGTTGCCAATGATAAAAAGGCTTTTCTTTTCTGTTGTACAAAAAAGGAAAACAAATAAAAAAAAATCATAATGAGCATTTTATTTAAAAAAAAGTTGTAAAGAAATAAGAAACGGCGAACGCTACCACTGAAACTTAACATACTTTCCACATAAATTTGAAAACAAAGCTTTGTAACAATAAAGACAGTTGAATGTTTATTCAATAAATATTGTAACATTATTTGTTAGATAAACTGGCGGTCAGTCAGTCGTCAAATTATTTATTGCATTCAAATGTTGCTAATAAGCTTTTCTTAACTGTTGTACTATAAAGAAACATCAAGAAGAAAAAGTGGAAAAATAAAAGGAGCAAATTATTAAAGTAATAAGTAAGCGGTGAACGTTACAAGTGAAACTTAACATACTTCCCCCATAAGTTTGAAAACGAAGCTTTGTAAAAATAAGGCCACTTCACTGTCTGTGTGAGATTCATAAAGTGTTAGCAACTCATCCTACACGGCACGCAGAACTTGGACCCGCTAAAGACGCTCAGCGGGGATTAAGTTCCAGCCCGAACAAAGGAGTGCTTTACGACATTCCCACAAGAAATCTACATGTCTATCCATAGACATATACTACATATACTACATATACTAGCGGTAGATCGAAATTTATCAAATAGTAGTTCGCGTGTTAGACATTACTTGTACGTTGGGATTGTTAGGTATATTTAAACTAGAAAGTGTGGTAAATTGGGCATTTGAACGTTCTGTCCGTCAGTCATATGAAACTTTAATGTACTCGTATAATATGTAGGTGGTTGTTACGAACTCTTTTCGTATCCGTTTGTTTCATGTTTCAGTAACTTCAATACGTACGTTTCCTTTGTTCGTTTGCTGTTTTCTTTTTTTACCTCTTATTTCCACTGTTATCGGTGCCTTGTATTTTTATATTTTAAGTCTACAACGAGTTTATTAACTTCACGTTACAATCACTTCTTAAAGCCAAACTCCATTTGTATTAGTGTTTGTCACTATAATTTAAGCAGAAACTAAATTGATGTTACTAAATATTTATATGTGTCAGTAATTCCATTTATTCCGCAATGTAGCTACTGACAGTCGACATTTCATTACACAACGATCTATTGCGCACTTAGTAGTGATTGTAGCCAAACACAATAGTATTACGTACGACTGAAATTCTATAGAAGGCACAACCCTCCTTGAATCTTGCCACATGCCACAGTTGGATTCCAACATAATTGCTCTTGGCTTTCTATACCGTTTATCGATGATTTATCGATGATTTATCGAAAGCACCACAAAATGTGTCAGGCGCTTTAAACGATTATTTGTGCAATAACAGGTTATGCTATAAACTGGAACGGTTTGCGAGTGATGCTACAAACGGCTACCTATTGAAAGGCGTAACGTTTTATGCCATAACTACAAAATAATAATTTTCATTAACGTAATCGTCATTAAAACTTGCGCATAGTTCTTTTCAGCATAACTTCATTACGCATAACGTCAATGGAGGAAATGTTAAGAGCTCGAGCGCGCGAATACCAGACACAATCGAATTTTAATTGTTATCGGCCACCTGGTGGTCGATCGACGCTCAAGCAGTTATGGCATTAAAATTTAAAGGGGTATTAGAATACCTAAAATAAATTAAATGCTGTTGCTTGAGCTAGGTAAACCCTGTTTTTCAGCCGAATGAGGGCTTAGTCTAAGTTTAATATAAATCAAAACATAGATGAATATAACAGTTTATACGCTAAATTACAATCTAATATAAAGACATAAATAAAAATAATAATAAGTATTAACTTAACAACAGTAATTTTTTGTTTATTTATTTCTGTGTGTATTAACACACAGAAATAAATAAACAAAAAATTACTCGGTCAATAACCCCTCCGTATCGTCGTAGGTAAATTTTTGTAGTTCTTCCTGTACAACCTTTTTGCAGTTGATAGTGTTTAATGGATAAATATAGCACTTAGCATTTATCCTGTTGTACAGAAAGGGTCCTAAGAATATAAAGAACCTTGATGAGAAAGCGCATTTTGTACATTTGAGATAAGTGCAAACAATGTCCTTCCTCCTTTTATTAGTAATTTCAGTGCTGTAAGGAAGAGCCGTGTGCTGTTTTAGTGTCGTGCTTTTTATAAATAATTGCCGAATTGTTAATACTTTACAGGAATCATATAAAAGATGAGTAGGATATAGATTAGGACGGAAAGTGGCCACATTCAGGATTGCTCGTTGGGCTCTTTCGACAGTTAGTAACAGGGACTTATACGTACCTCCCCATGCAGTGATGCAGTAAGTTAGTATCGACTGACACAAGGCGATGTAAATTTGCATTATTATATATTGTACGAAGTTTTTTAAAAACAAACACAAGCTTACGCATTATGTTACTTAAAGCTTCAATATGATAACGGAATGACAGATTCTCATCAATGCTTACCCCAAGATACTTTATATTGCGAGTACTACAAATAATAGGGCCATTGAAAGAGATGTTGTGTTTAAATTATAGCCATGAGCATACAAAGGTGTTCTTGTCGCATCGAGAATGTGATATTTTCATTTTATCAGCATCAGTGTTAACAAATTATGATTAAGCCAGTTGTTTACAACATTGACGCCATTTTGTGCATTTTGTGCCTCGAGCTGCATCGCTGAAGAAAAAAGTAGAGCAGTGTCATCGGCGTACGATAATAATTTACCGCCGCTTAGTTGAAGGTGGCAGAGGTCATTGATGTAAATTAAAAATAGAGTAGGCCCAATTATACTTTTTTGTGGGACACCAAAGGAAGTGTTGCACCTGTCAGCACTGACCACATTGCCTATTTTAACGCATTGGCTACGATCACTTAAATAACTTGTAACTTGTAACTTAAATTATTGTTACACTATCGTTTTAATAATAAACTTTATAAAAATGTAAATATTCTTCGTAGAACCCTGCCGCTCATTCTATTGGTTGATACTTGTCACGTTGTTACTTGATAGACAAAGTGATGACGCATTCAAATATTATTTTAAGACCAGAATGGGCTTCATAAAGCCCATTCTGGCTTTCAAAGCAGTCTGAGCAATTTCTTTTTGTGTAGCGATTGTTGATCGAAGGTGTAGCGATATAAAATAACTTTTCCGTCATTTTGCTGGTGACTATGAGTGGTGACTATGACACCGGTAACTATGAGCCACCAAAGTTCTCTGAGTGATTAGATTGTGAAGACATCAGAGGCTCAGCAGTGTCATCAATGCGACATTTAATTATGTTGCATTATCTGTCTGTGTCTCACTGTCTGTCATTGCAAGTGTCTTGGCATCGGTGACCGCATGTCATCGGGCGGACAGTAAGCTTGATTGCCAACGTTCCTAATTAAGCAAAGAGATTGTTACCTTTGTGCCCTTTCACACTAACGTTTCTCTTTACATACATACTTCCACGCCTGTCTTCCATAGGGGTAGACAGCGACTATTTCCTGCCATTTGCTACGATACTCACATACTTCTGCGCTTCATCTACTCTCATTAATTTCTTAATACATGCTCGCCTGTACTCTTGACCTAGCCTTAAGCGTACGTTAGCATAGGCTTTTAATAAACGTATGCGAAACGTAGATGCTGCGACAGCACAATATCGCGTAAACGGAATTCGTGTCGCACAGTAGGAGCTCTACTCTAATTCAAACGAAAACGAAATTTCAATCGAATATTCGCTTTATTCGTTTTGAAATTTCGTCCGTCCGCAAATTATAGTGCTTCTATTTTCTTAATATCAATCGATAATCATCGCATTTCCGAATGCAATCGAAAAATTATTTTAATGAACATTAGTTATTGGATTAATCATGTATTTATTCTATACTATAAACAACAAAACAACAAGAACAAATAAGACAAGTTGCACTATCTTAGATTGTCCATCATAATTTGGATACAGAACAACATACTTTATTGTTGTTTTGTTTTGATTTTGTGTGTGAACTATACTAACATAGAGCTATAAAACTAAAAATCGTTATTTAATAACGATTGAAACAATAGTATTTAAATATTTATAAAATAAGTGAAAAAATTAAATGCCTACCCGACTCAGCCAGGAATCCGGGCGGCTGCACTGCGGAAGACCAATTCCTGGCTGGGTCGGGTAGGCATTAAATGTTTTCACTACATTTTATAAATATTTAATTTAGCTTCAATGCAGCAATTAGCATTTAAAAATGTAAAAAAGTAAGGTTCAAAAATAAAAAAGTGAGTAAGGTCCCTTCATTCTAAAAAAAAAAAAATAAGTAACAGGAGTGTTAGCAACTCTACATACTCTGTAACTGATAGATATCGGACGTCAGCTAAAACACAAAGCTTGCCGACTTGCCGAAAAAACCAACATAAAAGACACTTTTCGCAAATGTATCCTGAAAAAGCAGTTAAGGCAGTTAATCATCAACCAAACCTTCAGAAGCAGGTACTCGTGTATGGCGTCCACGTACTGCTTCCTCTCCGCGAACACTGCACTGCAGCAGATGCACGGTTCGGTCTATCTATTTATCTAGCAGTGTTAGTTTGGGTGATTTACCTTCTGGCTTGAGATAAGATATCTATCTATTTAGCACTGATGACAGGAGGAATTAATCTGGCTTAAGATAAGATAGCCAGTTCTTTAGTGCCCTAGGTTTCTAAGTGTTTTCAACTTCCGCCACTTTAGCGATTAAAGGCAGTTCCATATGTTTCCATTTGTTTCCATATGTTCGAGCAGCAGACACCATTAATGTATCCTTCTTCTCCGCGAAGACCAGTTTCAAAGAAAGTTCTAGATGTGATGCTTTCTGAAAAGACCAGCAGAAACTACACTTGTTGATAAATGTTTCCTGAAAAAGCAGTTAAGAGAGTAGATAATTCACCAACCCTAAAGCAGCATGTACTCATGTATCCTTCTTCTACTCGAAGACCAGCTTAAAAGGCAGTTCAATGATGAATGCCTTCTAGAAAATTCCTAGTAGTATTGTCAGTAGTTTTACAGAAGAGTAGTAGTAATTTCCGTATGCATCTCGAGCAGGCATTATATCGCATACGTTTATCGAACGCCTACGCTGGAGAAAACCTAGGGTGATGGGCCTCTTGGATTTCCAAGAGGCCCATGTGTATTTGTGTATTACAGTGTGTATTTACACTCGGTGCAATTCTGTTTAAGTCTACTGCCTTACCTCGGAACGTCGTGGAAATGCATAGGCACTTCTCCGAGTAGCCAAATAAAAGAACCTCGAAAAATTTATTTGTTTCTGTCCCACTTAGCTTGGAATCTGTATCCTGCGCCCATTTTTCTCCACAGCTACAAAATAGACCTGTAGTTAATTAGTAGTTTAAAAAAAATGTTATGTCGATTCTAAAATGTTTTTAATTAAAAAATTACTTTAACTTTGGGTTTAATAATCTGTTTAAGAGACGCCTTTGTATTTTGTTTTTTGTGTGCAACAAAGCTTTCGACTGGATTAAAATGAAATGAAATGTTCCAAAAAAAGACTGAAATTAATGAGTCGCCCTTCTCCCGACTAATTGCTGCAGGTTCATAATGACTTCGCTCTGTGTAACTAAAGCTCCTGGTAAAATGTAGCCTTGTGACTTCACTTTTATATTGCTACAATATTTTTTGCAAATAGAGTTAGTGCCAACCGGAACTAGGGGCGACGTTATGTAAGCTCCTCTTCCACCGTGAACGAAGGTAGTAGCTGGAGCTACTAAAAGCTCGACGAAGGGAGGGGAAATAAATGTGGGAATGGAACAGTGCAAGAGGAAATGTAAAGGAACGAAGCGTGTGACGTATGAATGTGTAAGTAAGAGATAATACTGACATCAGTACGGAGATTTTGAAAGAAAGACGTTTAAGTTAAAAGACGGGAAATCATACAAAGAATTTGATAAAATAAATAGTTTTTGGCTTAATTGACTTTTGATCTTTCGATCCTACAACTTTTGGCCGAATGTGGGAATGGAACAGTGCAAGAGAACATGTAAAGGAACGTAGCGTGTGACGTGTGAATGTGTGAGCAAGAGATAATAGAGAGCTAGATGATGTCAGTACGGAGATTTAGAAAGGAAGACGTTTAAGTTAAAAATCATATAAAGAATTTAAATAGTTTATGGCTTAATTGACTTTTGGTCTTTCGATCCTACAACAAAGTTGTAGGAGGATCGAAGGATCAAAAGGCATCCCTCATTTACTCTATCTGAATGTGTAACTATTAAACATAGGTACATATTAAAAAAAAAAAACTTAAAACAACATTTTTAAAATTTAAAATAAAATTATGTATAAAAAGAAACACACAGCCTTTCATTCTTCTCACCACCTTATTCATCCTTCATCTTACTCAACTATATCCAAATCAATCGCCTGGAACATCTGGCCTTCTCTTCATTAGGTCCGCTGAGTTTGAAGTCATCCCCGAACCTTCAGTATAAGAGTCCAGTTTCTCAACATCATAGTGTTCATTTCTTCTGACCTTAGTGACCCGGTTAGGTCCTAAATACTTAGGTCGTAGCTTGAGACCTGTTCCAAAGTGGTTTCTCTTATTTGCTACCAAATCTCCCATTTCAAACTTGTAACTTTCCTTTCCGTTCATATTTAAAAAAAATCTATTTTCTTCTTGAAATTTTAATATTTGTTCCTTAGCTTTTATTGTTAAATTTTCTCTGTTTTCATTATACTGCTCAGCTTCTTCTTTCTTCTTTTCTACCACTTTTTGTTCCTTCAATGACAATCTTTGAGCTCGATGAGTTACTGGGACGTCATCTTTTAATGTGATTTTTAATTTCATTGGAGCTTCTTTTTTCTGTACTGGTTTTCCATAGTCAGCAGCTTCCATCAGCTGATACACTCGTTCTCGTAAGGCAGGATCTGACATGGTGCCTACAACACAAGGATGCTCATTCTCTTTAACAAACATATACCATAAACACTCATCATCTTTCGAGCTAAAGTTCACCGTGCCATCAAACATAAATAACCATCACAATATCTTTCAAAAATTCTTGACCTAATATTAAATTATACGGTACATAATCATTACACACAAATACACCATTGTACATCAACAACGAATTTCAAGTTACACTTTCCTAAAGACTTTACTGACGATCGTCCAATACCGGATAAAATCAAGTTGTCATATTCAGTTTTTGGTCGTCCTATGGCTTCGTAACACTTAGATGAAATAATGTTTACATCGCTGCCGGAATCTACTAACGCTTCAACACTAACTAGCATATGGTAAGCGTCTTCACAGGTTTGCATCTATAGTTTTCGCTTTTGTTTACAATCTAAATAACCTCGCCGTTGTTGTTGTTGTTGTTGTTTGACATTGACAGTTTGTTTTGTAATCCATCATAATAGTCAATGCTGCCACCTACAGCATACAAATTCCGAGTTTGAGTTTCTTTGTCGCTGACGTTTTCGATCGTTCCAAACATCGTGCGCTTTACGTCGTTTCTGCCAGGTTGGTAAGCCTGTCGTTCACTCTCTTGTGTGAAGTAACGAGTCTTGTCGTAGTTGGTCGAATGTCTCCGATCGCCGCTTTGTCTTTGCTCGGGCATCGTCGTAGTCATTGTTATCTCGCCTCGACGATTATGACATGATGTAGCAATATGGCCAAATTCGTTACATTTAAAACATTTAATTCCCTTGTCTTTATCCGGGCAGAATAACGAAGTGTGATTCATTTCTCCGCAGCTGAAACAACGATTTTTTTCTTGTTTTGGTCTGGTAATGGAAACTTCACTTCGATGACGATTTAACTTTTGATCACTTCATAAAATCGTAGCTTCTCCTTGAGTTCTGTGTATGACGTCACGCCGTACAGCATAATTTTGTTCGACTCAAGATCGCGAATCCCATCCACAATATACTTTATCGCTACATAGTCAGGCATTTTCCCTCTTTTTCCCAACTCCTTCATTACCAACATGTAGTCTAAACAGCTTTCATCATCCTCTTTCTTGCGTGCGCTCATAGTTTCATGAATAGTCTTTATCTTTTTTTTTAAACGTTATAAACGACCACAAACACTTTTCAAAATAAATTAAGTAAAGTTCTGTATAATATCAAAAATTATAATACACATCGGTGGCTGAGTGGCAAAGCGCTCGGCCCGATATCTAAAGGTCCTGGGTTTAATTACCAGGCGGGTTACTCTTGAAACACAATTGCAATAATCAATTTCCAATCCCAAATTTAAAAAAATCAAAAAACTTAAAAGCCATAATAGCGCTACATTGGCATTAAATTGCGTGGAAATTGAGTGAACAAATTATTATCGAGATGAGGCGTTCCGAAATTGCGAAACTTATCCCAATATCGATACATATTAATCGCATTGGAATTGTATCGAGATTGAGTTTGCGTCAAGAGTAGCCTACCAGGTTGGGCAAAGTGTGTTTGATACAAGCCTTTCCCAGCAATAGGGCAGTATATCGTCTATACTTTACCTCATTTTTTAATATACCATTCTAAATGTTGAATCATGGATAGTGGTTGGTTTACAGTTACAGTGTCCCTGGTAATTGATTTTAATCTTTGGTAATGGCGACATTGTTTATTAATAATAATTAGTGTTCGCGTGTTATATTTTTATGCATAGCTTGATCGATGATACAATTCTAGGTCGCCGTTGCATGTTACTTTTTGTTCAAGTCTGTAAGTGGGTTTGCTTTTTTATACGCACGCCATGACATTATTTTATGTTTCGTTTCATTTTATTTATCTTTGTAAAATATCTTGCGAGGGTATAACAATAGATTTTTTTGTAGAACGGGCAAATCGATTTAAGAAAGGCAAGCGTGGGTAACTTTGTAATAGACTGTTCAGTTTTTGGAGTCATTTCTAAATAACTATTAAGTTATTAAACAATAGTGGTATGCTTTGTCTCCTTATTGTTTAAGTATAATAAGATCGGTTCTAAAGTTCACGCAAGCACTACACACACTTTGAAACATTATTAAACTGACCTAAGTTAAGTTATGTTATGATAAGGCCAATGGTGGAAGCGCACTTCACCCAGGACCCTCAACTATTGAGGCACTGGCTATCTTATCTCTAGCTGCTGGAACACAACAATGCTACAAACATTGATGTTATGGCGACACATTTAAATAAAGTGGTGGTAGCTAGCCAGGTGGACATACAAGCCCTACCACCAACCCAACCGAGTACACAAACACTGGAAATCAAACCCGGGACATCTGGGTCTGAGACCTGTGGTTTAACCAATAGACCACAGAGTAGGTAATCCAATCAAAATAATAATAAATAGTTTTTATTTTATACCTTACGAGGAAGCACAAGGTTTTCATCTCACCTGATGTTAAGTTATGATAAGGTCACAGGTGAAAGCGCACTTCACCCAGAGTTCTCAGCTGCCACTCGTATAATTGTTAAATAAAAACCCGTAAGCAGCAGTAAAATGCAACGATGCCTTGATTAAAAACCTTGCTGCTTTGAAGACTCACGATTCGATGGCATATTGACGTTTCATAAGAGTGAATTTTGTAGCCTAAACTGAACAAAAAATTGTAGAAATTTATTTGGCGAGTTGGATAGAGCCACGATAGCATAGTTGGTAGTGCACCTGACCAAGCATGTCATGGGTAGCGGGTTCGTAGTTCGTAATGTAATTTTGCTAATGAATTTCAATATTCTGTGATTGACTGCTCTTAATCCGCAAACGGTTTAGTTCCGCAAACAAACGCCGCTCGTGTTTTTCGTTGCCACCCTTTCTGTCAGTTTCACAAGTCAGCGTCGCGATAAAAGTCATTCTCGTGCACGAACGGTAGCCTTTGCTGTCGTAGTTACGGCGAATTTAGTCCGCCGGCTGCTATGCAGTCAAGCTTTGAATGATTGTAAAATATTGTCATGCAGTATTTGAAAAGATCTTTTTTTTTCCCGCTAATACCTTCACGTGTTGGTGCTGTGTATTGTGTAAAGATCTTTTGAAGCGGATTTCTTTACAGCCAATACTCGAAGGAATGGCTGTTGTCCTTCGCGATACAAACATACAATAGTAAACAAACTGAACACTTAATAACGCCTGACCGTCCAATAACGCTCCGAGATTTTTATTACGAACTGTACATTTTTAAATAAAATATAAAATAGAGGAAAAAACTCAGTCCCACAGAAAACAATTACAATATTTTCAGTCATATACAGGTCTCTGATTACTTCTTCCAAATTTTATAAAGAGCATTCCAATAAGCAACTTTACGTGTAAGTCTATATTTAATTCTTTTGTAAATAAGCGTTTAGTTTGCAACGAATAAATAAATAAAAATTATTATTAATCGTGGTGTAAATTTAAGTAGTAGTACATTCTTTATGACACATAAACTGTTAAAAGAGTTGTGCGATGTTACTCTCTTAATGAAACATACTGAGCGCTGTTCAAAAATGTATATTATTACGTACGTTAACCACACGCTACGAGTACATCTAGTGCCCACACGAAGCTAGGATCGTAAAAGGAAAAAAAATAACTAAAGCTCTGTGTATCCATTCCGATTTAAAAGTCGCAATGCGGTGCATAGCATAGTAACCGGTGAACGTGTCAGAGCCCTAGGGGGTAGTAAATTCTGCTTCGGCACCGCCATGTTAATTCCACATGTTCACGAATCGTTGCACAACTACAGTGCTCACGGTAGCGCTACACCGCTCGCGCTGGTGGCATTCATACGCAGGAAAATGTGAAATGCGAACATAGAAAACTTACAGATAAAAAACAACATTCTAATCTCATTGGAAGTAACTAAATCTCCTATCACGAAGTTTGTATGGAATTATTAATTATTGGAAGGTGTCTCAGTGAAAGTACAAGATAATTTTGCTAAACAAATTTAACGTCTTCTTTCTAATTCAGCTAGTTGTCTCTAGAGGCTAGACATTAGAAAATACAGAGACAGGGATTTCTTTAAAACATCAGTAGTCATAAAAATAAATAATCAAAAGGTTTTTTACGTGTAACTACAGTTTAAATGCACACAAGCAAAGCATAAGTTAAAGCCTTCTTGAAGATATTACTGATAAAAACACGATATACACGAAAACATGTCTACATGTCGACGAACGAGTGAATAGGCGTGATCTCATCAAAGGGACTCCAGAGCTGCAAAATTAAATGGAAGAGTAATTTGATGCTGTGAAATTTAGGCGAATTCTCTCTTATTGAAGCGCATACAGTTTTCTTCACGGCATTCTTACCGTAGTTTAGTAAAAGACATTCTTTTAATTTGCTGCAAACTCGTGGCAATACTTATAGTATTTTATTTGGAGTTATTGAAAAATAAGTAAGTATGGAGACCCTTGGGGGAGGCCTGTCTGGCAGTAGACGTCTTTAAGCTGAGGTGATTATGATGATATAGAAGTAAGTTTATGTAATACTGTAGAAGAGTGTGATTTTATAATATAACCGGTAATCAAGTAATAAAAAATTACAAATAAAAAA
The DNA here is from genome assembly GCA_963082485.1 of Eudonia mercurella. Lineage (NCBI taxonomy): Eukaryota > Metazoa > Arthropoda > Insecta > Lepidoptera > Crambidae > Eudonia > Eudonia mercurella. Next base: position 13,009,131 of record OY720022.1, on the reverse strand, counting down.
TACTTTGAAACATATTTTTATCGCATTATCGCATCATTTACAGTTAGTTTTTAAGTATTTTCCGTTGGAGTTTTTTTGTGACACCATGTACACCTTGCTTTTTTTATCAGTTCAAAAATCGCATCACTGCCTGTACGTGTTTGTTCTCATTTTTAATGAAATAATAATTTGCCACATCAATCACAGAAAGTTATTAATTATACGAAAGTGGTAATTATAATCCTTACTTAGTAAACTTGCTTGTGGTTTGCTTAGTTGATGTCGGTTTATGTTAAGAAAAGAACTTAGAATAGAAACACTTTATTTGCACTCCTAAAATACATCAACAATTAACAAAAAAAAACAAATAAAAATGATGACTCATTTCTGCTGCAGAAGTACAAAGGGCGATGGCTGATTTTGTTTACACACAAACACTAAAGTGTATAAGCATAGAACTGGTATTCTGCTATAACCCAAAAGAGGTTAGGCAAAAAAAATTAAGCATTGTAACTAAAATTATAACTTTTTAAAGATGATGATAAAACATTCGGGGCGTTTTTTAGCTATGGAGAATCATATCAACAAGACTACCACGGTTTTAAGCCTCTGTGACACCATGCGATGCTTACAATTAAACAACATTTATGTAAGCGTCTCATTTTGTATAAACGCAGGTGTGGAGCAGCATCTTCATTAATTATTTTAATTAACGAACGTAGCAACAAACCTAACCACCAAAACTACCTACTGTATTTAAGGAAATCAAGGTTTCCGATTTTATATGCCGATATGGTTTCGCTACAATTTGTTGATATCTTTGGTTTGGCTAGGGCAAGCAATGCAGTTCCAGTAGATCATCTTCAAGGAGATATGCTACTATCAGAGGCCATAAGCGATTGATAACACAAACTACATTTAAATAATAAAATCTGTATTTTGATGACTAAGGAATGAAATGAACATAATACGATTGTTATTGTACGCAAATTGGTTGCGAACTAATTACCATTCAGGTGGGTTCGACTCCCGTTTGTGGTACTTACCAGTGGGTTCGAATCTCGCTTGTGGATTTTATGAAATACTTTATTGAACATAATATGATTGTTTATTTATAGTTTTATGCAAATTTGTTGTAAACTAATTACCATTCGGATGGGTTCGACTCCCGTTTTTTTGGTACCAGTGGGTTCGAGTCCTGCTTGTGGAATCTTATCTTTGTCTGTAAGACTAAGTAATAGGTATATTCTCTATTTACTTAATAAACCCTCTTTCAGTGCCTTATTTATTTGAGTGGCCCTTTTGTTTTTTGTTATTAGTACAAATACTCAATGAGTCCACACAGTTGTTTTAAATATTCACTCTAGTATATGTCAGGCATTGTACAAGTGATTAGTAATAAGAGATTGTTAGATTAAGCATCAATACCGAAATATTATGTATGATCCTTTCGTTGCTTATGTTTGGTCAAATACTCGAATACCTACTCGTACATGCATTAAATATAAGCAATGGTTTAAAATTAAACTTTAGATTAAGAGAGGTTGTGGGTGGATTTGGGGAAGGCGGAGTCCACTTAGTTTTTCCTTTTTAAGATCATTTATATTACTATACAAATAATTTCGGTTATTATTCTGAAGATTCGTGGTTGTTCGGAGTAACGCTAGGACAATATGATCACTGATAGTAGGTATTAAGAATTACAAAAGCCTCAATATAGTAAGAAGGTTGTTAGCTACCCACCCACTTACGTAAATATTGGTAGATTGTGTTAAACATGTGTTTTAAGTAGGTAGGTACTACGATGATTAGGTGTGATACTCGCGAATAATAAGAATAGAGGTTAGATTTATCGTTATTTTAAGATTAATGAATGAAAAAATAAGGTTCTTAACTGATCATATATGTTAATTATAGTCTGCAATGTTTAATAGGATAGTAGTTGTAATGACAGTTATTGAAGGTAGATGTGTTGAGATAAAACTATAAGATAAGAAACGATAAGTATTAAATATTAAGCTGTCATTACATGGTCTCATCATAGGATAGGTGACCGCGATGTTGCTAAAATTTTAGATGTTTATTAAATGTTAAGCTGTCATTACATTGTCTCATCATGGGGTGGGTGACGTGATGTTGCTATGATTTTAGATATTTATTAAATGTTAAGCTGTTATCACGTAGTCTCATCATGGGATGGGTGACCGTGATGTTGCTGTGATTTTTAATATTTATTAAATGTTAAGCTGTTATCACATAGTCTCATAATGGGATGGGTGACCGTGATGTTGGTATGATTTTAGATATTTATTAAATGTTAAGCTCTGTTATCACATAGTCTCATCATGGGATGGATGACCGTGATATTGCTATGATTTTAGATATTTATTAAATGTTAGGCTGTTATCAGATAGTCTCATCATAGGATGGGTGAACGTGATGTTGCTATGATTTTAGATATTTATTGAATGTTTAGCTCTGTTATCACATAGTCTCATCATGGGATGGGTGACCGTGATGTTGCTATGATTTTAGATATTTATTAAATGTTAAGCTGTTATTAGATAGTCTCATCATAGGATGGGTGACCGTGATGTTGCTATGATTTTAGATATTTATTAAATGTCAAGCTGTCATTACATAGTCTCATCATAGGATGGGTGACCGTGATGTTGCTATGATTTTAGATATTTATTAAATGTCAAGCTGTCATTACATAGTCTCATCATAGGATGGGTGACCGTGATGTTGCTATGATTTTAGATATTTATTAAATGTCAAGCTGTCATTACATAGTCTCATCATGGGATGGGTGACCGTGTTGTTGCTATGATTTTAGGTAGTACTTACTTAATCTAGCATGGCGCGGGTAGTCGTATCATAATGATGAGGGTCATGAAATCTTTTACATTAGCGACTGTACAGTTAAGATGAATAGGTAGTAAAGTAGATTTTGCCTTAAGTTCCTTAAAGTTCTTAGGTTATTGCGGACCTTCGTAGGTGCAATAGACGATCACTTGGCCAAAATGATCTTTTAGATGTGATTGAAATTGTTATCCTCGGTTTTGGTTTAATATAATAATAATGGTTAAAGGTAGGTTAATTTATGACAATCTAGGTAGCTAATTATATTCATTATTTTCATGACGTTTTATATCGTTATATTTAGTGCCGTTAGGTATAGTTAGCTAGTTAAGTAGGTTAAACGTTAAACGTTTTATTTATATATTTATAATTTACTTAGTTTAGTAAAAAAAGAAAGAGATTAAATTGTAAGTTAGGGGCCGTTACAAAACTTGTCACTATCCAATTGATTTCACGTAACGTAGAGGCACCGGTGATCGACAGGGACCAGTATTCGACAAACATTACAGAATTTTGTTGAAATTTTATTAAACGACAGCTAGAAAGCAGCTGATCTGTTACATACCCTAAAAAGTGTTAAACATTGATTTCTGTCGAAAATTGGTGCCATTGCGTTGTGCTTATTTTCATGATATTTGATAACCCATTTCTATTTACGTGTTCAGTTAATTAACAACACCCGTCATAACAACTACACACTAGTCCAGCGTAAACAAGCTTGACAATGATATGCATATCCTGAGTGCGATATTCCGGAGCTTCTCCATAAATCGTGCATTCGATGTGCGATAGTTGTTTCCATTGTATCTACATTGCAGAGTTTGTTGCTGTTACTGCTTTTGTCTGGTTTGAACTGTGCATATTGTCATTTTACGAATTTAGTGGTGTAATAATATAACCGTGCGGTCTTTTTAAACTATCTGGGGGCACTGCCGTACCCCCGCCAAGTCCAGCAATAAATCTCAACGATAAGTACAGTGCCTTCATGTCACCTGATGTTAAGTGATGATAAGGCCAATGGTGGAAGCGCACTCATCTCCGGATGTCAATCTAGCTGCCAGAACACAGCAATGCTACAAACGTTGTTGTTATGGCGACATATTTAGATAAAATGTTGGTAGGTAGCCAGGCGAATAAACAAACTCTACCGCTGGAATCGAACTCGGGACCTCTGGGTCTGATACCGGTGGTCTTAACCCTAGACCACAGAGTCGGTTTCCATGTATATGTAAAAAATACAGTTATACTATACTTAAAGTCGTGAGTTTATATCTTTTTTTTTATTTTTTTTTTATGCCTTATAAGACAGCTCTTGACCTCGATCTCGCCTGATGGTGAGCGTAGATGAGGTCTAAGATGGAGCGAGCTGCCCTAGAAGATGCCTATTAACTCTCGCCTTGAAGGAGACTGTGAAGCAAACTGTTAAAAAGGTGGGTCTCAAAGTAAATATTTTAAATACTCTTAGTATATTATGCGGCGTCCATACTCTTTGCATACTCGGCGTACATATTGCAACCAGTTGCTTGATTTGTTCGTTAATGTAATGCGTAATGTTTGTAACAAAACTGAATTAGAATTTTTAATATTTTTTAAAACAATGTGAATTAAGTACTCTAAGTGTACTTTATTCGTCATACGTAGTATTTTTTATTTATTGCAAAGACCAAAATAATTTTATTTAGAAAATTTGTACACTCGTTGACTTGCTACCATTTTTCATTTAGTATTTTCTTTTAAACACCATTCTAACAATAATTCAAAAGACGATTTTTTTTGAGATGGACAGACCAAAACAACGCTTTAGCATAAAAGTCACTGAACTAATGCGCAAGACAAGATTTTTCTTAAGACGTTTTGGTGAGATGCTTCTCTTTATACATTAAACCAGACACAATAGAAATTCAATTGTTCTATGGCTCCGTGCGGAGTCACTGGGAGATAGAAGATTAATAGCGGTAATCCGAAAGAAACGTGTGACCACGATAACTCTGTCAAGAGCAAACGACTGAGAAGAAGCAAGCGTCTCTTTCTGGGTAAACAAAGGTATTGTAAAAGTTATCTTTCACTAGTAAGCTCGACGAGTGAACTGCATAGTTTTAGAAGTCTTGGAAACCTGTTACGTAGTTGATTTTTTTTAAAAGAGAAAATAAAATACTCTATCTTAACATTGATTTATTTTAAATAATGAAAAACGCCTGAAGGCATCTCCTTCACTTGACATTGGTTGCACAGTGGGGAATCTTCTAAGACGGCCGTTCCTGGCAGCTGAACGTCCTCGTCAGCTTGACCTTCGTCATTCCTTGGTCTCTGATCTTCAGCATCTGGGTCCTCATCTAAAACGTACAAACAATTTTAGCGAAGTATTTGAAAACGATTTATATTGATAGCAATGGCTTCTCACTGCAACGTTACCACAAGCGTGCACTCAAGCGATCAAGTCAAAATAAGCAGCCATAGCATTTTAGTACCAACTAATTCAAAACCGCCATTCATGAAAGAGCTCCGGATCTCAATCACCAACGACGACATTGATCAGATATCGTTGTTCGTTATCGCTTAACACTGCATACGTTTTATATAACCATCTGACAATCACCAGCGGGGCTCCAAAGCCTAAATACAAACAAAACGTCGCGTCGCCAATTTCAGGGCCAACCAGATTAAATGCCACATTGTCGGGGCTAACAAAGCTTTGTTACCACAATGTTGGGGCACAGATTATTGCCACTATGTCGGGGCTTAGACAATTGCCACAATGTCAGGGCATAAAGCAGTTGCCACAATGTCGGGGCATAAAGCAGTTGCCACAATGTCAGGGCATAAAGAAGTTGAAACAATGTCGGGGCATTAAGTATTTTAATCAAGACTGGAGCTTGCATGCAATCAGAGGGGACCACATACAAATCAACATCCAACGATATTTCAGGATATTCCACAATAGTTTTCACATAAGACGTTGCTTCTACGTCTTGACTACCGATACCACGCATTCGATGATAAGTAGGCAACTTAATAAGTAATAATATTCAAACTAAAATACCTTAAAACAGGCTCAGAAATGAGAGAAATATCGGAACCGTAACCTATCAAAACGTCGATGGGTAATTTTTGAATAGCGGAGGGTATCACATTGTTTCGTTTGGAGTCGACTCCAAGCTAAAATTTACGTTGTTGAGGGTATTTTTACTATTTGATTTAGAATCAACACGATCATTAGCAAAACATGAATCAACGAGATGTCCATCCTTCTTACAAAATGAACAGGTTTTTACTGACTTATAACTAATAGACTGCGAGTTTGAAGTTGCAGGCTTTGACGACTGCGAACCAGAAAATTTTGTTTCGGTCCTACTTTTCTTTGGACAGTTAATTTGCTTGTGACCTATATTGCCACATGAGAAGCAAGTCAACCGGTCATACTTAGGTGCGTCGCGTTTATGCGGATTAGATGTACCACCGATAGGAAGGCGAGCAGGATTGTTGGTAGCAGAAGAAACATTTTTAGATTTAATATACACCGATAAAAATTTAACCAAATCTTTTGACTGTAGTTTCGCGTTAGCTGTCGCAACCTTTACTTGCGGATCGAAAATGCCACGCACGATAATAGCAACTTTTGACTCGTCCGTAAGCCCCCTAACAATACTGAGGCGCAAAAGGGACTAGCGTGCATACTCTGCGTACGTGTTGAACTTGTGTTGAACTTATTTGAATTTGTGGTCATTACGTCATACAATATAGAGGCCATGTCAACCTCACGAGGACATAACGAACGGATTTCTGCTTTGAAGTTTGTTCACTTGCAGTCACTGGTAACCCAGTCATTTAACCACGCTTTAACATCACCACGTAAACAACCACCAACACGTTCTACGCATTATCATCCCATTGGTTCAATTCGCGACCGCGATCTACTTCTGCACACCACGAGTCAAAATCATGAACATTAGGATCGAGGTTTGAAATGTAGTAATGTTTAGATCTTACTTGAATCAATGAGGAAAGTGCACCAACAATCCTGTCCGCGGCGTCCACACTGGCATCGCATGATGTCTCAGCGACCATGCCCGTAGCACGCGTTTCCACACCGGCAGCAGACGTCACGGTGGGCGCCGGAATCATCGGAGGCGTGAGGCTTCTAGGGCTAAGCCGTGGTACGGGGGTAGCCGTTGATGCTTTTGGTGTAGGCATCCGCTCTTCTAATGCATCTAACCTTCTCATTGTCCTATCTAGGGGATCGCGTCGGGGGCTTGCGCGAGACGCATATGAACTTTCATGACGCCTTCGCGCATTATCGAAATTAGACCTACAGCGACGTCTATGCGATCTACTGTACACAACACGAGAACGGTTTCGCCGCTTTGAATCCTCATCACGACTCTCACGGGAAACGCGTCTTTTATTGCGTCGTCTACTACAATTATTACGACTTGTTGAACGAAACTCACGATCACGATCCCACATAATCACCAAAATGAACACAAACAAAGCTTAAAACACACAAAACAAAGCTTTGAATCAAACGACAAAATCAATACATTTAACTAATTTGCTTTAATCAACGTTCACTTATTTGCTGTGAGTAAACAAATTTTCATAAAAACGATGGCAAACGATCAAAACGCGTGTACCAATCCCACTTCTGATCTTGGAAACCTGTTACGTAATTGATTTTTTTTAAAGTGAAACTAAAATACCCTATCTGAACATTGATTTATTTTAAATAATGAAAAACTGTTAACAAAATCCACTATTAACTAAAAGCACTAGAGAGCACGTCCGTTCCATCCGAGCGCCTGAAGCAAAGTGGCAAACGTTTGATGCGATGCTAAACGCCTCCCGCCAAGGCATCTCCTTCACTTGACATTGGTTGCACAGTGGGGGAATCTTGTTAGAGAAGTTTATTTAAAAAGCCTGTGAAAAATACTGTTACATCTACGAGTATTATTGCTATAAGGTAACTTTAAAAGTTTTTATGTATCAAATTGTATGGTGGTTTCGTTTCTATTTTTCATTTATTCATAACATAAGTCAAATTACTGTGTGGCGTTCCAACGCGATTCCAGTTAAAAGCCCCGTGTTTAACAAGGCAAAAATGCAAAATAACTTCAATTTCGAGCATCGTGACGTACAGTAAAATGTACGGTGGTATTTGACACACTAATACGATTACCACTCAGGCTTTACTTAAGCTTCCAGCGCTTACTCACCTATCAGTTATTATTGGAATATCATTTTATCAGTAATATCAGTAGTTATTACCGAAAAGGCCAAATGTAAATTAATTCGCAACAGCTGTGCTCGGACTGTTCCGAGCTGTTCAGAGATCCGTGCCGTGAGAGGGTCTATGTGTACGAGTACGTTAATCGAACGCGGTATGTATGCAGCTTAATTTCAGTTGGCACATAGTAAGTTTTATTAGGCCTTCATACTCGTAGCTATGTTCCTGGATAGAATCTTTGTGCTTGCAGAGTTCACGTTCAGTAATGTAAGTAAGTAAATATATACTGTCCCACTGCTGGGCAAAGGTCTCCATGATTAAAATCAAGTCATCGCTACAATAATTGATGGGTATTGGTTTAATCATTACACTTTCCAAATGCGGGTTGGTGATCACAAACCTGTGCTAAAACACACTTTGCCCGACCTGGGAATTGAACCTAGGACCATCAGGTGTCTAGCCGAGCACTTTGCCACTCAGCCACCGAGGCAGTATTTGGTCCAAAACCCGCATTAAGCCTCAGGTACCGAGGTAAAATATATCCCACCTCAGTGAACATGCGGCTTCTAACTTTATGATAGGACCAGACAGGTGGTAGTTTCCAATTATTTTCTCTATCTAACTTTGATTAATGATGATGAATGTTTGTGTCATTGTTGATTGTTAAGTCGATGTTTGTTGTTGTTATAGCCGAAGCTTAAGGCACAATACCTCTTAACGCGCGCACCTTCGTCAAGAGCGCAGAGTCATAGTCACTAAACAAATGTTACACATGGTGGTAACAAAGTTTCTATTGCACAGTCTGCGTGCCTGTTGGCGCACCGTTGTGTACTGAAAAATGTGCAGAGTCATTATAACGAGTCTCAAGTACCACGGCGCCGGCGGGCGGCGCCCTCAAAAACTCCTATTTTGCACAGTTCTTTTCAAATAACACTTTTCAACTTGATATACTTAAGGAGAAAAATGTTTTATGCCCTTTAATGTAAGATTTACATTTTTACGGTTTCTTTCACCTTTTCAAGTTTCTGGTCTAAATACGTACTGTTTTTACTTCCGCCTTTTTATGGTTTCTGTAAATTGGCCAAATACTTTTTTCACAATCCTAAACACGTGGACTTGGGTAACCACAAATGTTGTTACATTTTAAACGACGCTTATAAACGAAGAAATCCGTTTACGTTATAATTACTTTTGCTCGTTTATACTTACTTGAACGAAAATGTCATGGAAAAGTAACTTAAAATTTTTGTAAAGTTTTAAGTGTTTCGCTTCTATTCACTAATTTATCAAAACTGCAATTTTGTTTTACATAGGGTCTAGTGCATTAAACTGGTAGGACTAAGCTACAGTTATACACTGATAGATCGGCTGAAAAATACACTACAGCGATATATAAACACCAAACACCACAAATATTCACTACAAATAATACTAATAATAATTACCGATTAATGTCACCAATATCAGTTAAAATCTAGATTTTATATACGGGCGACTTAAAGTATGAAATAACCGACTGAAAAATTAAAACTCGTTTTTTTCTAAGATTTACATACATATTTAATATTTATTTAATCAAAATCTTTACCCTCGTTATCTATACATTGCTGCCATCTAATCGTAAGTTCATTTGTCCCTTTGCGATAGAACTCTGGGGATCTAGATTCGGCAAACTGTGAAAGCATTTTGTACTGCCTCCTGGGAAGAAATGGAAGAATTTTTTTTACCACTTAGACAATTTACCAAATCACGAAAAAATGGTAGTCAGTTGGAGCAAGGTCTGTGCGAATACGGAGGATGACGTATGGTTTCTAATTGCAGCTCTTGTGGAGTTACAATGGTTTCTCGTGCAGTGTGAGGTCTTGCGTTGTCATGGAGCAATAATGGTGAAGATCGATTTACGAGTCGGGGATGTTTTCACCGCCAGTTTCGCCATCATTGTTTGAAATTTGGCACAGTAAACATCTGCTGTTATTGCTTGACCAGACCTGAGAAGGCTATAGTGAATAACACCATGAAGATACTACAAAACAGTTACCTTTATTTTTTTATTGCAAAGCTTTGATTTAGGGCATTACTGCGGCGTTTGATCTGGGGTCAGCCTTATCGTAAAGAATCCACTTTTCGTCACATGTCACAACTCGATCCAATGTACCTTTATTTCTGTACCGATTTAACAAGGCAACGCAAGTTTTAACACGCGTTTCTTTCTGCAGATTAGTCAAATCATGAAGCACCCATTTTTTATATTTTTTATCTGATTGAGTAGATGCTAATAAGTCAATATTATAGATAAGGTAACTTTAAACCATGTTGCTAATTCCTGGGTAGTTTCACTCGGATCGGCTTCTAAAATCTCTTGCAATTCAGCGTTATTTACTTGTGTGGAAGGGTGGTCTTCCACGTGGTTCGTTCTTCATATTGCGAGCCGTTTCTGCCGCGTTAGTTTCGCGTCGGAAATAGTATTTAAAAATTACTCGGATTTTCGAAGTATCCATCTTTTCCGTGTAAGCTGAATAAAAAATACAACTGAAATTCGAATAACGAATGTTGCACATTATTTTGAAGAAAAATCTCATTTGTATTATGTGGAAAAAGTTACATTCGAAAATCTTACACCATGAAGGTTTAATGTCAATTCAAAGTAACTATTACTATAAAACGGCAATTTCATACTTTAACCCCTATTATATTACCATCACCATTGAAATAATATACCAGTTAAAAGTTACCAATCAAAAGTTAGAGTCTAGCTTTTTGCGGTCTAAAGCAAATTAAGATCGCCACAGCTGAGAATTCGTTATTGTTTTCACAGCGACTGCAGAGTGCAGGGTGGGGGGAGGAGGGTATGGTGGAGAGACGAGATTGCCTCTTTACGGAGCGAAGTGTTGATATCTTGAAATTCAACGACTGACCTCCCTTCTGTGGACAATAGCTTTCGTAACCGAATTCAACTTTCAACTTATTCAGTTATTCAACTGCGAGCGATCGCTTTGTGCGGCCACATCTAATTGTGTTCATGAAAAAGAAATGTATGGTGGATGTGAACAATGGGAGGCTGAAAAGGGCTCTATAATTTGAAAGGTTGATATCGAATTAGCAATAACAATGAATCACAAATAGTGCCCTATAATAATTTATATTAGTTTCTTTAAGTCTGAGTTTTAACAAGACTGAGGTTTACCAAAGCGATACCCATATATGTGCCTTCATATTTAATGTCAGAAACATGTGATAATATGTTTCAGATATTATTAGTACCTTCCTTGGAGGAGAAGGAGGAGTTCGATAGCGCAGTGGTTAACGCGCCCGGTCTGCGAGTGCTGAGGTTAAGCAACTTTCGCAAAGACCTGTCATCGGATGGGTGACCAAAAATGTATCATCTCGAGCTCCTCCATGCTTTGAAAGGCACGTAAAGCCGTTGGTCCCTGCTGCATTAGCAGTCGTTAACAACCACCAATCCGCACTGGGCCCGCGTGGTGGTTTATGGCCCGTTCTCTCTATCCATCCATAGGGAAGGCTCGTGCCCCAGCAGTGGGGACATAAAATGAGCCGATGATGATGATGATGATGATGATGATTATCTTCCTTTAATTTGTTAGAAGTGTTTAATATTACTTTGCTGAAGTACTTATATATAAGGGGTATTTTATGCTAGAGTGACTTGCGTGGCTAAAGTAATAAGTTTTTAACTGTTTTTTCGTTAGACGACATTTTCCTTTTCCACACGGTAGAGTGGGTGTTTTGCTTCCTATAAATTTAAAGTTCGGTTCTCAGAGTAGTAACGCAAGTGACACAATCATCATCAAGCTATCGTGATATTTGCTGTCAGTCGGGCCGTATAGGATTACCAGCTCATTCAAGTAGAAAATAACAATATAATTTACTATCATGCTAACACAGGTAGATCAAATTATAGCATAATCAAACATGATAACTCTGTATATGGACTAATGTTGATTAGTAACCGTAATAATGTGGAACAACGACCTAAACCTTTTAGTGAACCCCGAGTGATCTTAGCTTATCTGAAATTAATATTTTTATCGACAATCTGTACAAGTCACTTGATTGAAGAGTCTCTGAACAAAGGGATCCTTAAACGAATGGGGTATAATATAATAGGAGTGACATTAATAGAACGCAAGACATAAAGGGAAAAGCTTTATAAATCGACTTTGATACCGTACACAACTAAACAAAGAAATGTTTTGTTGAGATGTGGGTAAACAAACGCTGTTGTGACACAGACCTGCGAAGTTCACTTGCCCTAGGTCATGAACCTTATTACAAAGCAGTAAGTGCCATGGAAAATTACTCTAAGCACAGTGATTGTAATTTAAGATGTATGTACGTTACGCACAAAGGTGGAAATCGAGTGCTAATAAATCTGTGAAAGTGGCCGCAAATGTTTAGTCGGTAGATATTTAAGTTACATGAATGTGTGAGGGTGAACATACTCAATAGAATTTAAATTTACAGATATTGCTTTGAAAACGTGGAACCTCCCTGAAGTTAGAATTTGAGGAGTTGGGAGCCGTTTCCAATTACATTGAACCCTCCATACTACGAACGGCTCTTTGATACATCTTATTATTATTGTATGATTTATAAGTAATATATTATGATTTATATAGCAGGTAATAATAGAAGCTTTAGAAGCCGAAGTTACAATTGATTTTATCGGAGTATTAGTGGAAGTTTAGGATTGAATATTACTTACTTTAATTACTTCTCGTATAATTTGGTTCATTACTCATAGTTTTAATATGGAAAGGTGCTCAAACCCTCTGATTATATCCATTCTAGTTGAACGGCAGATTTCATATAGTTCGATAACCAACCCTACGTCAGATTATGCACGTAAATCCTCTCCTGCAGTTAACACATTAGATTCGTTGGGAAGCTTGATTGGACTATTAAAGTGTATGAAGGGGAGGGTAGGTAATGTAAGCCTGTGGTGAAAGTTTAGTTTAGTTAATATACATATATTTTTTAGCTTGTTGGGCAGAGTCTGTTTTGGATTTTTTGTTGCAATAATGCAGGATGCATTTGGCAAGCGTGGTGATAGCCAATATCCATAATTTGTAGCGATGACTTGATTGCAATAATGGAGGCTTTTGCCCAGCTGTGGGAAAGTCTTCTTGAAACCACATTAGACTAAAATAATATTACAAATTAACTCGAGCAGAACTGTCTTAATTGTTTCTAACGAAAATGACTTATTTCATTTAAGCTAGCTATGGAAATAGCGAGCTGTTATGATAGCACTGTCCGTATTATTATAATTTATTGTTTGATTATGATTTGTTTATACGATTACAGGAATATCATTTTTGTTTAAATTACTTACCGTCAACGATTTGGAGAGATTAAAAGTTGGTGTTGGGCGTAAACATAAATAAACGATAATGATTATTGAATATTATTTTGGGTGATAATGTCGTTATTAAAATGTAAATTTTTACTTTAGTTTTTGTTTAGATTTATTCAACAGTCAATATAGGGTTTATTTTCCAATTTTATTGTGATCCTAAATTATCTTTAACAGTCTATGTATTGGTTCTCTTTCGCCTCTTTACATCTCATGAATTTACTAATATCGAACAAACTACCTATATTATATGAACAGCTCTTTCATTATTAAACTTATATTCATCTCAAGAAAATGCCAACTAAAAAAAGAATACTAATTAAGTAACATCTAGTTTTTAATGAGGATGGAGGGACAAAGTTTTCTTCGTAGATTTCTTGGTCCCTCCATCGCTTCACATAGACAACTGGCAGGAAGCAGTTCAGATCCGAGACCAGTGGCACCGACTTGTATCAGAGGCCTAAGCTCACTTGGGGCTACAGTGCCAGGATAGTAAGTAAGTATTAGTATAAGTTTATTTTTAATACTTCATTAACGCTCTTAAATAATTAACAAAAATAGAACTCTCTTCAAAATTATTGTTTTTAACAATAAACCACATAATAAAAACTACCTTAAACGAATCTATACTATATGATCTTTCTTGGCTTCGAACACTTACATGATCTTCATTTTCATATAATATAAATTCTATATCATCATCACCATCATAATTTCAGCCCGGAGATACCCACTGCTGGTATTAGGCCTCCTTTCGTATCTGCCACTCATCTCTGTCCCAAGCCATACGCATCCATGGCTTTCCCACTATCCGGGTAATGTCATAAGTCCACCTTTCTCTAATAAACTTTTTAATAATATATAGCACAAAGCCGCAACGTCGCCGTTGAGCTGGGTCATAACAACCCGGTCGCAAGTTTACGCAAGTTTCGTGCGTGCGCGGGCGCCGGACGGAAAGGGGTGATCCTCAGCTGCAGCTACTGAGACACACGGTTATGCACGGCAAACATTACCGGAATATTATTTAAAAATAAAACGGGCAGGTACATTACGCCGGGTTAAGCAATTACTGAATAATGTTGTGTTAGCAGCACTTTAAAGAAAAAAACTTTTTATGTTTTTTGTTTCTATTTTTTACGATTTATTATATCGTTATTGGGGTTAGGCTATTAGATGTAAAAAAAAGCTAATCATTATGTTAATTCAGCATAACCCTTTGAGCGTCGATCGACCACCAGGTGGCCGATAACAATTAAAATTCTATTGTGTCTGGTATTCGCGCGCTCGAGCTCATAATTAAATAGCTTCAATGATAAACAAGAAAAATCTACTTTCACAAATCGTAAAATATTCAAACCAGATTATATTTGGTAACCTTTAACATCACCTTAAATAAATCTACCTTCACCAAATGCCTATAAAATGATCGAAGTGGAATGAAAGCAAGCATTTAATCCTAACACCAATAATTACGGTTAGTGTTCGCTTGGATATTGCATTCAAGCTGTCGTTATATCGCCGTTTACAATCAAAGCCTCTCGCCTGAGGTGTTTACCATAGAACATCGGCTGAGGCAAATATCGGAGTGCGGTGTACGAGTATTTATGAACGGGGCCGGCCTCGGGAGGCGAATCTGTTAACTCTAGTCGATATTACAGGATACTTCTATTTTAAATTTAATTGGTTATAATGTGTTTTAGTTTTTTGTTTATTAAGATTGCATTAATAAAATTTTGGATAATTCTTACCCCATGATTTCAGTTTTAGTTAAACTTTCTATGCTAAAGGTTCTAGAGGAATAAAAAAAGGTTTTGTTTAAATTTTTTTTTTCAAAAGAACTGGGAATTGAATTCGGACCTCTGGGTATCAGGCCAAGCGTTTTGCCACTCAGCCGTCAAGGCTGAAATAAAAATAAATAAAATAATACAATAATATTTTATAACTTAAATATTTATTATTAATTAATCAAAGATTTTTTACAAGTAATTTTTTTTATACGAAGTGTAGAAATCATAAATTTTAATTAAAATAATAATATAATAATTTTTTTGCAAATTTTCTTGCTAAAACTAACTCTGAAAATTACTAGCAAACATTTTTGGAGTACAACCATAGAGAATCGAAGATAATTTTCGGAATGGAGATACGAATATTTCAGTCAAAATGTTACATGAAAGTGAATTTATTAATCTTCTCGAAACATGAATGAGAAACGCAAACGCGGTAGCGTAAGCCGATAGTGGAAAGTGAAAGTTATATTGTGCCCTTTTACTGAGCTATTTTTATCCGGCGACGACGGCGAGCAGGAATCCCGTAGAAATCGTAGAAATACCGAGAAAAATTAAAGTTGAAAAATCTGAAACCGGCTCAGATTTATGAAACGCGGTGTCGCGCGCAACTTTAAACTTTTAATGCGAACGAGTCCGGTAGTGTAGTAATTAGGAGGTGTACGCGTCGCATGCTGCGGCGGCGCGACGGTCGATAGCTGGAGCGGCAGGCGGTGCCGTCCCGGGTCACGGTTCGATCGATACCAACGGCGCGGCGCGACGGCGGCGGGAGAAGACGTTGGACAGGCATAGCGCGCGCCAGCAGCAGTCGGCAACCCGCCAGTCCGCCACACGACGTTGGCGGCAAGAGCGAACGCGACCACGCGGACCCCACGCGCGCCTCCATGCGACGACCGATCGCGCCATGAGCGGCGCTCGCCCCCGCAGCGCGCCGCTGCTTCTTGCGTTCGCCGCCGCATTTTTACCGCAAGCTAACCATGTCGCGTGAGTATACATCGCATTTCGAAACTTCTCCATGGCGACGTAAAAGTTTACAGTTCTCCGATAAGCTGAGACGATCGTAAATCTCGGCGAGATAGTAAAACGGAATGCATTAGATTTACGATGTACGGCGACATTACATTATTTTTGTTTTCCTTCAAGAATAAAAATGGGATGTATATTAATTCTATCTATTATTTTGTTACACAAATTTCTTAAACTTTTTTTTGTTATTATATCCTTACGAATCCGTAACTGTAAAATTATTTTGTTAAAACCACTTTCAGGCGTAGAAATCTCAAAAAGAATTGAAGAGTAACTTTTTGTCTGTAGAATTAGATTTACTATTATTACAAATATTTCTATCCGTATTAAATATTTATGGGTTGTATTTAATCGATCACCAAACTAACCTAACGTAACCCACAAAAATACTAAGTTAGTACCTAAAAATACAAAGTTAGCACCTAAATTACCATTTAGATGCTAACTTAGCATTTTAGGTGCTAGCTTACTATTTTTTGTGGATCAATTTATTATTTCTCAATATTTATTATATTCAAATAGCACACGAAACCGCTTCGTAAGGTTGTACTTCTGAAAGAATACTACAAGTTTCACAAAGAAACTAAGTATATCCCACATTGGACAAATTTGGCTACATTGCTCTCGTTGTATTGATTCGGTATAGAAACTTGCAAAGATTTTCGCTGGCAAAATTCCATAAGTTGTTTTTGTGTGTGTATTGCAGAATACACAGGTGCAGACCTGCATTATTTAATGTGATATTGTTGTACTTAGATACCTCTAGGTAATTGAATTATTTCACGGGCATTAACACGCCATATTAATTAACGTAATGCGATTGTCTTGATCATTGTCATGTTGTTGGTTGTTTTCATTGTACCTACTTTTAAAATCTTAAAAGCAAAACGGTATAGGATAAAATTTTAAGATAAGGAGACAAACATTAACCGTAACTTTATACCACTAAAAAATAAGTTTAACACAATACATAATATTAAGAAATTTCAATAAACGAATACTTCGTTTATACAGAAATAAAATATAGAACTATGTATCTAGAAATGTTAAAAAATAAAGGTAAAATAAAATCATTTTGTTAAACTTACTCAGAGCATTAGTCATTTTAAATATAACCCTTTATTTTTTTATTTATTGCCAGCATCGTTTCAATCTGCGCAATTTACACAAATTGAAATGGTGGGAATGCCGCGTCACTCAAAAGTCAATTAATTTGAGCTCCATTGATAACTTTTGATAAGGTGAAATTATTATTTTAAGTTATAGGGTAATTCATGCATCAATTATTTATAGCAATGTTTTTGCAATTAACAAATGAAAACAATGAAGCATAATTATTACTTAGGTAATATTTATTTTAGAAGCTCGATGACGCAGTGGTTCTCGCGTTTGGCTTGATTAAGCAACTTTCGCAAAGGTCGGTCATCGGATGAATGACCAAAAATTATCTCGAGCTCTCCGTGCTCCAAAAGCACGTAAAACCATTAGTCCCAGCTCCATTAGCAGTCGTTAATAACCACCAATCCGCACTGGACCCTTGTGGTGGTTTATGGCCCGTTCTCCCTATCCAGCCATAGGTAAGGCTGGTGCCCTAGCAATGTGGACATAAAATGAGCTGGTGATGATATGATGATGAACATTTATTTAGTAAGATATTTTTTATTGATTTTTTCAATATAATAAAATTAAGTTAAAAAGAAATTTAAAATGTAAATAATACATTACAAACTTCCTTCATAAGTAGGTACTATGTTTTACATATTTTTAAGAAATTAAATAAACAGGCGGGGACAATCACCAACCACAGAGAGTGCGGATTTAATTGAGCTAGCCACGGCCGCTTGGTTGATGATTGTTCCCGTCTGCGACAACTGTTAGTATTCAATGTATTTATATATATATATATATATATAATACTTTACTAAAGATTTTATTATTTAAGTATAAGTATCGGACAAGGAAATATTTCATTCTGGGATGGTAGAGCTTGTTTTTTTTTTTTCAGTTTTTTACGAGTATGTAATTGTTTTTTATATAGTTGTTTTAGCAGTCGGATTTTTTGTCTTATTTTAATAATTTGGTTTATTTCTAACTTAACTAGCTAACTTTTTACTTAACTTTTTAGTTTTGTAAAGTAAATAACCAAGCATTTCAAACCTACATAAAAAATATATTAATAAAACGAGACGTCTAGAACTTTTGACTGACAAGTTCTTTGAGTTTTTTAAACATGAGAATAAAATCAGCTAATATTCCCGAAAACAAAACACCATAAAACATTGCTGTAAATGAAAATTATTAACTACATCTACGTCCATAGAAAAATTGGTCTTATCCTTTAAATTCCGTAGACGATGTAGTTCGTTTAAAGAATTTTAATCGTGTGGTCGATCTAACAGTTTTTGGGTCAAGATTGCTAATAGCTAACCCGGCCAATGTTTATACTTCTTTTTTTTAGCATATGTCACTCCCACAGTAAAAACAAATACCTAATATGATGTTTAACTTAACACATAATGTTTAACCGCCTCTGTGGTCTAGTGGTTAAGACCACCAGTTTAGACCCAGAGGTCCTGGGTTCGATTCCTAGCGGGGGGTACATGTTTGTGTACTCGGTTTGGTTGGTGGAAGGACTTGTTTGTCTGCCTGGCTAGCTACCACCATCTTATTCAAATATGTCGCCATAACATCAATGTTTGTAGCATTGTTGTGTTCCGGCAGCTAGAGATAAGACAGCCAGTGCCTCACTAGTTGAGGATCCTGGGTGAAGTGCGCTCCCACCAAATGTCCTTATTATCACTTAACATCAGGTGAGATCAAGGCACTGTGCTTACCCCTAAATATAAAAAATAAAAAAAAATGTTAAAATTCACTATGCCGTTTGGGCTGTAGGGCGTGCTAAAGAAACCGACATACATTCATACATAAACTCTACTAGTATAATATATACTACTAGTACACACACTCGAAAAACATAACCCTCCTTCTGTCGCAGTAGGGTAAAAAGCAAACAGCAGCACAAATCGGTCATTGTGGAGATCCTTGGGGGAGGCCTTTATCCATCAGTGGACGTCTTTTGGCTGAAAACATGACGATGATAATGAAAAAAAACAAGAAATTACGTGTTTTTTAAGCTACAGACTTCATCGCCATCATCGCCAGCTCATATACGTCCCCATTGCAAAGGCACGAGCCTTCCCTAGGGATGGATAGGGAGAACGGGCCATAAACCACCACGCGGGCCCAGTGCGGATTGGTGGTTGTTAATTACTGTTAATACAGCCGGGACCAACCGCTTTACGTGACTTCCGAAGCACGGAGGAGCTCTAGATGATAATGTTTTGGTCACCCATCCGATGATCAGCCTTTGTGAAAGTTGCTTAGACCAGGCGCGTTAACCACTGCGCCATCGAGCTCCTCTTCAGACATGTTATTACTTAAAACAACAAATAAAATGTTAAATATTATGTACAATTGGGGAAACCGTACGACGACAAAAACTGCTTTCGTGAGCATTGTTTTAATTTAGTAACGCCAATCTACTCGTAGAAAAAGTAAAAAAAACCTTCACTGATTTTTTTTTTCATATTGGAATAATACTTACCAATCTATACTTATTTGCCGTTTCAATATCTTACAAAAGAGGCTTTCCTCTGTGTAATGAATTCACGAGAACGGTATTTACAAATAAGTACTATACAAAAATTTTTACTTAAACAGAGGTCCTGGATTAACTTCGAGAGGGTAGTAAAAAAGTATTTACTACGAGGTTAGGTTGGTGTTAGGGCTGGTTTTAGGTCCGCCTGGCTAGATACCACCATTTTATCAAACCCTGTTGCCTTATCGACGCTGTTAGTAGTAGCATTATTAAATTTAGATAGTCAAGAGACAAGAAAGTCAGTTCTTTAGTAATTTTATTGTTCAGTACAACATACAAATATATATATTTTATAATTTTTAGTCTGGCAATAATATTTTGTGAAATTTTAACTTTAACGTGTAATATCACCACACTAACTTTTCTCTTCCTTCTTTACTTTGTCACTTGGCAACCAACACTTGGATAGATGGCACTGTGCCGCTATAAGCACTCAAAAATTAAAAAGCAGTGACAAAATTCAGCGCTTACGTCAGCCTTCTCGGTAGCATAGCGGTCAGTGCAGCCGCCTGGATTGCGAAAAACCCAGGTTCGATTCCTGGCTGGGTCGGGTGGGTGTTTAATTTTTTCACTGTATTTTATAAATATTTAATTCAGCTTCAGTGCAGCAATTTAACAGGATTTAAGGCGAGCTAAAGGCCAATTGTGTTCTCCTTGTGAAATTAAAAACACACAGTTTAGTCCTGTACATTAAAAAAAATCAAATTAATGGTTCTCAATTCAAAAAATATCACGAAATGGAAATACTTTAGTCAATATACTACTCGTAGTTGGAGAACACAACACACATTATTATTAATTATTATTGGTCTGAAACAGAATAATCTAAGTAAATAGATTACCTTTAAAGCTACTAAGAGTATGTATGTACCTATACTCGTACTATAAAAAGCATATTTTCCAACAAAAATAAAGTATTCCCATTCAAATATAACTAATAATTATTCCCCAATACCGCCTTTATCCTCCATTACACTAACTTATGGTTGCAAGAGGCGGCTACTCTACATATGCAAACAAACCAACTCAAACATGGGCTTACAGTGATCTAGAAACGCACACAGTCCTCCATAGGATAGGCTTTGTAAGACTAAATGGTGAAGTGCGCGTGGTGCTATTACGAAAACGCATTTTAATTCACTATTATTTCCCACAGTTGTAAACGCTAAATACAATTATTTATTACCGTTTGCCTTTTTAATGAAACTGTGTGCCTCATTTTATCTGCCTCTAGCCAGAGCAACTGCCAACTAACTAATAAATAGATAAAAGCCTCTTAACAGCTTCATCTTCATTAGTTGTCGAAACTAGTACTGGAGTTGTTCCACAATGGCTAATGAGAACTTTCGAGCCGTGCTTACAACTAACTAGAAAGGTAATCTACGTTTCAAGCGCTCCGTTTGCTTTTACCCCTTGCCCTAGATCGCTACTAAGAGTGCGCCGCTGTGGGATAGCCCAGTTCACAAGAATAACCAAGCGGGAATCGGGATCATACCATAGCTAATTAATAGAATCTGTCCTAGTATAGGAGGTACTCAGCTGAAGTCACTGAGGCATAAACAAACCAAAAAAAGACGTGGTCTCGTAGTACTGTCTGCACACTTCGATGAACTTGGTTGAAGAGTTAAGATAAAGAAGTCGCAGTCAGCATTGTTCATTATTTTAAATCTACATTCAAAGATCCAGCTCATGATACTTCGGTATCTTAGCCAACGTCTTTCTGCTGCTGTTTTGTATTATTTTTTTACAAATAAAAAAAGATCTACACGTCATCTTCCTACATTGCTTCTGCTGGTAAAGTCACATTTGTTTCTGTCTAATAGCATTAAGAGTTACAATCAGAAACGAAGTGTAATAACTGTATAAGCTGCCTCACACATAATAATAACATGATCTTTAGTATTAATTTTTTTAAAAGAAAACTTGACTTTAATCAAACTTGGTCATTGTAGACCCAGTTTCATCCGAGTAACGGTTAAAATATATCATAAAACGGCTATCAAAATGTACAATGACATACGATATTTTATGGCGTATCCTATTAAAATGATGCATTAAGTTTGATAAAGGTGTTTCTTTATGTACTCTTTACGTTTTTGTCAAAAGATTTGATGATAGTAAATAGTTGACAAGTTTAAAAGACCTGACAAGTTTATTCATTAATCAACAGAAATAGGCACCACAGTCACCGACGATGGGCATGTGCGTTAGTTGCATACAGTCATTCCAAACAGACAAAGGTAAATAAAACAAAAGGAGCTACGACTCGCGTTGTGAAAGACTCAATTAACGTCGTTTAGCTGTTGGAAGTGCATGAATAAAACAGAAAGAGTGTGCATCGCAATTGTTAAATGCTGGAATGAAACATAACGAACACATAGGAAGTTTATTAACTCAATTTATCTAAATAATAACTTGAAGTATAGTATTATGATTTTACGCAAATTTGTTGTTACAAACATATTACA
Organism: Eudonia mercurella; assembly: GCA_963082485.1. NCBI lineage: Eukaryota > Metazoa > Arthropoda > Insecta > Lepidoptera > Crambidae > Eudonia > Eudonia mercurella. Next base: position 12,986,753 of record OY720022.1, on the reverse strand, counting down.
ATTGGTAAAAGGTGTTGTATAAATCTCGCTTGTTGAAATCTATACTAATATTATAAAGAGGAAACCTTTGTATTTTTGTATGTATGTATGTTTGCAACGATTAAACTCAAAAACTACCGGACCAATTTAAAAAATTATTTCACCATTAAAATGCTACATTAGCGCTAAGTAACATAGGCTATATAAAAAAAATATATTAAATAAAATAATAAAAACGACAATTTAATTTTCCAATACAAAGTGATTTGTTTGTTTTGTTGTCATGGAAAACATTGATATATATTTAACTCAATGATGGAAACTGTCAAAGCGGTACGAAGTCCGCCGGATCAGCTAGTTATAAATAAAATAAATCGAATTTATTGGCTAAGACTATTAGTTGTCAGCATTCTCCAATAAATGTTTACTACAATACAAGCTTGAGCGAAATGCTTTGACTCTGGCGGTAGCAACGAGCTTCACTTGATTAAGCTTTAACTTCCAATAATTACATTTCTGGCGTCGTCACTTGAGATGCATTTTGCCACTTGGGGTTTGCTTTGTACCTCGTATAATAGTGATCTGCGTAGTCTTCACGTAATGAAATTGCTCTTTATTAGTGAAAATCAATTTGGAATCTATTGATAAACCTTAATTGGTGATTAAAATGTGTAAAAATTGTAAGGTTTTGCAGTTATTTAGACAATTTTGTAACCAACTTAATTTTTGTTTGGCATATTGTGAATGCGTCCATTAGAAGTGATGCGCTAAAGAGAACATAGTTACTATAAGGATAAACGATGGACGCAATTAAACCGGCTTATGGTTTAACTTGACAATATCTCACGGCTATTTCTGTCCAATGAGTTCGTGCGACATTACGCTAACACGATTACTTAATGAGGTGCACGCTCAGCTGTAAGTCTCATGCATTCATCATCATCATCAGCTCATTTATATGTCCCCACTGCTGGGGCACGAGCCTTGCCTATGGATGGATAGGGAGAACGGGCCGTAAACCACCACGCGGGCGGGCCCAGTGTGGATTGGTGGTTGTTACAAACAAATTGTTATGTCTCATGCATATGCATACTGCGCTCTAGTCCAAGCATTTGTGAAATAGTTAGTAAATAAATTGAAATTGTTTATTATTATTATTGTTTATGTTAACGCCTCGGTGGCCTAGTGCAAAGCGCTCGGCCCGGTTTCCGAAGGTCCCGGGTTCAATTTCCAGGTCGGGCAAAGTGTGTATCGAACTTTCAATGCAATCCGGGCTGGGTTTATGATAACCAACTTGCATTTGGCAAGCGTGGTGAATAAGCCATTACCCATCCACTGTATTGAAGACTTGATTTCAATCAAAGCAGTGGGACAGTTATTGGTATTACTACTTTACTACTTATGTTTAGTAAATTGGCAAAATAAACTAGTTGCTATTGGTAAAAATAAAAAAGCTAACTTTATAAAGAATAAAACGTGAATAAAACTATTATCAAGAGCCATTTCACATTTCGGTATCCTTTACGACTTTACGCTTTATAAGCTCTTCAAACCAATAAACCAATTTTCATTTAACTTTCAATGACTGAGGGAAATACAAAGTTGTTGTCGGCTAATAAAACTCATTTCTAGCCAATAGAGCTTTAAAGTTTGGATGGTATACCGAACTGTACAATGGCGCTTAAACTCGAAAAAACAAGTGAAAAAGGTGCAACGCAAATTTCAGGGTTATTGAGCCTGTTAAAAATTTAACACACCCTGCGATCGAAACACTTTATACACTGGTCCCAAACAACGTGCAATTTTGTCGACACCCCTTGATCGTTAGCGCCGCGTATTCGTTGCCATCCAATAAAGGACTCGGATGTGTAAGTACTGCAGCTTTTTTAAAAGTTTACTTACGTTTCCCTTTTTAATTACAAAAGTCAATGGGTATTGTTCAGTAACAATACCATATTCTCCATAGTCTATGTTTAATCGATGAACATATAAAAATGAGACAAAAGAGTTCAGAGTATTGTCTTTTATTTCACCACCTATTGAATAAAATGCGTTCTGAAATTGAATAAAATAATTGCGTGTATCAATTGTGATTCACGCAAATATTTGTACTTTTGTTGTACCAAAACGTTGGTTTGTTTTGTAGGTTATTCGACTCATTGTGATGGACTCATACTTTGACGTTTATCTACTATGAAACCGGAATAAGTTTATAGTTTAATAAAAGTATGATAAACACCGTAACAAGACCCACTACTATTAAAGACCTGGGAGTCACATTTGACCAGAACCTTACGTTTCATAGTCATATTAACACGGTCGCCAAGGAGTTATTTCAGCGTCTGGGCTTCGTTCTCAGAAATGTGCGGGATTTAAAAAATGAACACACACAATGAATCCTCATGAGAAGACTTACGCTCTGCTTTTGGAAAAGGTGCAGAAGGCTTTTCTGCGTTTCTTATACAAACATAATAAAGGTTTTTATCCCACAAAGGTTCTACTAGGGTGTCTCGGCTTTAATTCATTGGAAACTAGGCGAGCTTATGATCAAGTTATAAGCATGTTCAAAATATGTCGTGGCATTGTGGATGCACCAGATCTCCACAGTGAGTTGATTCGGCTTTACGTCCCGAATAATTACCGTCGCAATAGGAGACACAAACTGTTAGCTGTACCCGCTTGTCGGACGGTGTCCCGCCTGAGGGTGTATTTACTCTGTGGTCCCGCGCTACGTCCCCCGTGCCGCGCGCGCTCTCCGCAATCAGCGCACTTGTGCAGGCCAACCAATGTCTCTTGCCTTTTGTGAACGTACCTAGTTGCATACTTTACATGTTATTTGATAATTATTTTATTATTATCTCCTTTATTTATTTTCTTTCTTAAAACTAGATTTTTACAATATTTTAATATAAAAACAATAAAACATTATAAAAACCTAATCCTAGAGTACCACCAGCAGCGGGGCAGGGCCCAAGCTACCGGTGGTCAGGGCTGCAGAGTGAGGAATTGATATTATTATTATTATTGTTATTTTTTTTGTTTGTATTAATATGTATCTTGATTAGTGTAATTGGTGTTGTAACCGTGCTAATCAAGTAAATGAATAAATAAATAAATGATCACGGCGAGAATTATTTTAAAATGGTAATGAACAATTAACACATTTTTCGCGAAGTAAAACAAACCGCTGTTCCTTGCAATACAAATAATACGAAAATTCTCGATTTACGAACAATGGTGATAGCAAAATTATGCGAAAAAAACATAGAGCTGTTCACGTACTTTATCAATGTAAAGTAAATTAAACTCTTTCACAATGTAAAGGAAGTCATTTAAACTTAATCGGTTAGAAAATAAACTATATTCCTCCTTGGAAGAATTACTTTCTCAGTATGCTTCCACAGTACCCTAATTTAATGCTTGTTTCACACGCATTTGGTCTGTTCGTTTTGACTTTATTGCCTGTTCGAATATTATATATTGACACGCATAGTAACAATATATTTGTTCTGCGATTTATAACTGGGAATACATTAGCTTGCAATGATCATTTTTAACTGACCTCAAATATGTGCTAATTTGAACGCGATATTCACGTAAAGAGGAGCTCGATGGCGCAGTGGTTAATGCGCCCGGTCTGCGAGTGCTGAGGTTAAGCAACTTTCGCAAAGGCCGGTCATCGGATGGGTGACCAATAATTTATCATCTCGAGCTCCTCCGTGCTTCGGAAAGCACGTTAAGCCGTTGGTCCCGGCTGCATGAGCAGTCGTTAACAACCACCAATCCGCACTGGGCCCGCGTGGTGGTTCATGGCCCGTTCTCCCTATCCATCCATAGGGAAGGCTCGTGCCCCAGCAGTGGGGACATAAATGAGCTGATGATGATGATGATTCGCGTAAAATTCCTAAATATAGAATAGTTATATAGTGGGTACATCTGATAAAACGTTTTTTGTCACACCACTTTCTATCATGTTATGAAATATCGCAACAGAAAGCATTGTGAACTCGTATTTGACCCTTCATAAATACTCAATGGCGTGTCGATAGCGTAATGACGATACCCGACGAATCAAAAGCTGCAATATTCAGAGTCGTCAAGCGCTCGTCTATATTGACTGTTTCAATTATAGAAGCAATTGAATGGTCGAACATAAAAATTGTCGTTGTAGCAAATTCACACTTAATGTAATTATAATTAAGGATTAGGATTATTACTGTTATTATTAACTTCTTTTTCCTTTTTTTTTTCTATTCTTGAGGTACAATCTTAATATGTATATTTTATTAGATTCCTAATGTTAGGCATCACTGCAAATAGCTTTTGAAGTAAAAACCCGGTACCCAGTACCCAGTAAGTATAATTGTAATACGATTAATACCATATTCGTATGTTTAAATCAATTATACAACTTTATTTCTTCAGTCTCATATTTTTTTGAGACACTAATTGCTCTACGATTTTATTTAGTAAACAATGTTTTAACTTAATCAAGGCCTCTTTAAGATTCTTTCTACAAGTTATTTATTATTATTATTAGTTTTCACACAAATAAAATACTAAAGTTACTTATGTACTAAGAATTATGACAAACTTATTGTCAAATTATTAAAATAACTAATACTTTTTGTTGAGTCATGTCATCAAAATTATTCATTTAAAGTTTTAACTACTAACCAAACAATTTGGCGTAGCTCGTAGCGCCGTAGCACAAGGCTGCCTTTTATAAGTGGATAGCAATGCTTTTTAGATCTACGAGTCACATCATCATCACCAGCTCATTATACGTCCTCACTGCTGGGGCACGAGCCTTCCCTATGGATGGATACGGAGAACGGGCCATAAACCACCACGCAGGCCCAGTCTAAATTGGTAGTTGTTAACGACCGCTAATGCAGCCGGGACTGAAGACTTTACGTGCTTTCTGAAGCACGGAGGAGCTAGAGATAATAAATTTTTGAAGTTGCATAACATCATCGATCGCAGACCGGGCACATTAACCACTGCGCCATCGAGCTCCACATCTACAAGTATATTATGCAAAATAATGGCGATAAAATGAGATGTAGACGATGATGATGAGTAAATCAAAATGGGCGATACTATTTTGTATTTTATAATTAAGTAGTAATTACTATGTTAAGGACTACAGTTCGTTTATCAATGAATAATATGAATTTTACGTTAAAACTTTATGAAAAAACAGTTGAGTTGTATATTAATCTTAGCAGCAAAGTCTTCAAAATAAAACAATGTAAGTACAGAAATGTACGTAGGTATTGGTTTGTCACTTCGTTTTTGGCTATCGCTATTTTGAAAAGTATAGCAAAAATATGTCATAATTTAAAAACTTTAAATTACTAAAGTTCAGTACGTAAAGTTACAATAATATTTGTATATTGTATTTAAATAAATATAACTTGTATTTGCGTCTTTAGTAAAACAATTTATTTCGCTATTAATAGCGGTAATTATACGGTCGTTGTGGAGATCCTTAGGGGAGACCTTTGTCCAGCAGTGGACGTCTTTTGGCTGAGATGATTATGATACGGATACAGCTCATATACAACCATATTTGTCTATATTCCTTCAAAACATTTTAAGTTCCTTATATTTTAATTGGAAAAAAGTAGACCTCAATACAAAACAAATAAAATAAACCAAATCTACTTTATATGATCCAGCGGTACTTCGGCCTTTGTAATCGTTTATCAATTCAAAAGCTGCGACACAACATTGTTTAAAACATCGTTCCATTATAAGCAATATGAAATTGAGTTCGCAACTATCGCGGAGTGATACAAACTTTACAAACGCGAAAAAATATGTTTATTTTATTTCATTTTCCTATTTCAATAGCGTTTTCAAACTATTCGAATAAAAAGATCGATGTTGGTTTTTGTACAAGTATTTTTCTTTCCTTTTTGTTTATTAAAACTAGGTTTTAACACTATGTTATGTATGAGTTGTTTAAAGCTTTTAAACTGGTTTGTTAATAATAAAAGACATCCAGACATAGGTAGGCATTTCATTTTTTGCTAAACGATATAAATCGCTACTAAAAACACAATGGTATACAATTTTATATATAATATCTACATAACGTTAAATTGCTTTAACCACAAACCACACCGTGAACACATGGCTTTTACAAAATCTTTTTAGTGATCACTTTACACTTTTAAGGCTTTCATTTTGCTTGATAGCTAGGTTGATTTAACATTCAAAACAAAACACAAGCCTTCTACAACAGAAGAATGATACTTTGCATCTATACAAAAATGGACCAACCTCTGAACTTAAATAGGTTAAGTGTAAGTCAGCTTTCAAACCAATTAGTTTTAATTGGTTCTTGGTTCTCAAAAACCTTCGTTAGTTACCAGTTTAGTTATAGTATTTTTTTATTTATTTAATTTAGGTTCACGAACAGAATACCATTAGATCATGACATAATACATATAAAAAGTATTAACATTGTTTAGGCTAGATAGTAATAGTTACTAAGCCTTCTCGTGACGTCAATTTATTTATTTTTACCAAAGACAAATGTTATTTTTCATTATTATGTCTTTTTAATGCTGTTGGTTGTGAAAATGGTTTTATAATATGATATAAGTTTTTATTATCTTATGTATATATCTAGATACATTGCACAATATAATTACGATGTATTTTTTTGTTATTACAAAGTTTTATCAGATAAAGTAAGTACAGTGGAGTAATCTATTCTGAAATAGCGCCTCCCGCTATATTTTTGAACTGAAAACATTATTTCAGGAAAATTGCATATCAATTTATAGATAAAAAAAATACAAATATAATAGATACTTCGCACTTAGCCGGATTTATATTTTGTAACCTATTTAATTAATTCATTCTTGTTTTCAGATGAATTCAACCTATTGTATTTTAGGTAAACACGTAATGCTTAAACAAAATGTCGGTATAAAAATCACTCAATGTAATGTCCCGTATCTACTGGCTAAAAATCCTATGATGTTAACGCTTGTCCTAACAACCATCTAAAACCTTTTCCATTTTTGTTAACAGCCAAAAGTGGTATTTGCATATAAAACACTCGTCTGCGAACATGAATATGCTTAGCCATTTTCATTTAAATTCAACGTTGGTCGGTGAATTTCCGTAACAAATAAAGCAAATAGTTTAAATTGAACTACCAACTTTACTGGCGTCAAAGCATTTGATACGCTACAAACGGCTTTCACATTTAGCTGCACATTTAAATTTAAACTCCATATTATGACTTAATGAGTCACCGTTTAACTTTGTCTCTCTGTTCATTAAACGTTTTTGTTTTTCATCAGAACTGAAAGGAAACGTATAAATTGTAGTACGTCATTAAAATATTTAAAACTGCTGTAACATAATTATATTTTTGAGGATTTGACCATTATATAATAGCTACAGGCATTTGTCAGAATTCTTTGTTGTAACGCAACAAAAGAAATAGATTAAAGAAACACCTTGCCGGCTCTCTTTATTCAAGGTCTCCCATCGTAGCCTTACAAACTGATAGCGTAGTGATTTTCATAACAGAATAATTTGTAGACAATAAATTAATACCTATAAAAAAAATATATTATATCTACTTCAAAGTACTTAGTTGCTTATAAATAAATACTATTACGTGGGTTGGTTTTTCCCGTCCGAAACATTATTTGATCCTAGGAGCTCGACAGCTGGCGGCGGCGCAGTGGTTAATGCGCTTGGTCTGCGATTGCTAAGGTTAAGTAACTTTCGGAAAGGCCGGTCATCGGATGGAAAAAATATATGACCCCAAGCTCCTCCGTCCTTCGGAAGACTAGTAAAGCCGTTGGTCCCGGCTACATTAGCAGTTTTTAACAACCACCAACACATCGCAACGGGCCCTCGTGTTGGTTTATGGCCCTACTCCCTTAATCTAAAATTGAGCTGGTGATAATGATAATGGAACATTATTTAATAATAAAAACAACAATTTAAAGACCGAAATGCAAATGATTTTATCTTATTTTTGGCGTGCAACCCATTATTTGTATTGGATAAGGTCCACAATAGGTACGTTTAACTCCAAGAAGTATTGTGTTCATCACACTTACTTATAAATAAGCGCAACGTAAAACGAGTACAACCACTCGTTATAACCATTAAATACACAAACTTTGGCGTATTAAATATAAAAGCGTTAAAATGTTTTGTCGAGACTGCACGCCGCCTGCCCGCCGTCTACATCGTTTCCAGGAAAATTGCAATCTCCTTTGTGTTTTCAAGTAAATTTAACTTAAACGATTTTTATTTACAGCTTTTAAAAGGTTATTGTGGTTCTTTTAGTAAAGCAGTTCGTTTTATTTTAAAGTTTTCGATTAACACGTTTTTTTTCTCTTGTTGTTACTGCGTCTGACTTTATTTAAAGTTTATTTAAGTATTTGGACTGAGTAGCTTAAGCAAGTTTTTTCGTACTCATAAATAAATATATTTACCATCATGTCGTATGTGTACTACGGAAAACTTTTCAAACAATTCAAGAAACTTAGCATTGGCAATTCTTAATTTCTTGTTTACGAACTAACGGATATGCATCTGAGACATTTTCAAACCAAATCCTATTTATTTACGGTAAAAAGTCAACAATTAATCTTCAAAATAATTAAATTCTAACTATTATGTAAGGAATTGTAGGCCTGTTGACAATTAAACTATGATGTCACTGTACGTAAATATATAATAGGGTATTAGGTATGCCATTAGTGTTATAATTTCTTAATTAGATTTGAACGAATTAAAATATGATTGACATTAAAAGCGATTCATGTAAAGACGATAATACTTTACTCAATTTCTTAGTGCTCAGTTTTATATTGAATGTTCAATAAAACTACACTAGTGGTGGTAAGTATGCTACGCACACCAACTTAGCAGCTACTTAAGGTGTGATCAATCATCATGATCATTATCATCAGCCTACACACGTCCACTGCTGGACGTAGGCCTCATCAGCTCTTGCCAGCCACCTTGCAAGAGCAATGTGATCAATGTCACGCATCAATTAATAGAAACTGGTCCTTCTATGACAGAGAGGGCATTTTAAATAAGTGACGCTGAAAAGGAGGTAACACAATAAATGCTCTTGCTCAGTTTCTTGCTGGTTCTTCTTAGTACAAGGTCTCTCATTGTGTACTGTGTAAACTTACGAACCGCTGGCAAAGTGTCACTCGTAAGAGCAAATTTTTGTTGCATAAAATGAATAAAATATTTTTGAATTTAGAGTTTAAACAAGCCCTCTTCTACGGCGTTTGTTTCAAGTCGACGGCTTTCGACTCGAGTTGCGCTCTGAGCTATATTGATATTTGACATGGTTTGCATGAGCGTTTGTTCGCTCAGATGGAAGTGTGACACGGCTAATCGAGCGCTTGTTGACAACTCATCGATGTGTAGTTAAGCTGTTAGTTCGTGTTGCAGATTAGCAAGAGTCTCATCGATTGCTACTTTAAGCACGGTGCAGACAATAACGTTGGAGGTGTGACACGGCTAATCGAGCGCTTGTTGACAACCCAGCGATGTGTAATTAAGCTGTTAGTTCGTGTTGCAGATTAGCAAGAGTCTCATCGATTGCTACTTTAAGCACGGTGCAGACAATAACGTTGGAGGTGTGACACGGCTAATCGAGCGCTTGTTGACAACCCATCGATGCGTAATTAAGCTGTTAGTTCGTGTTGCAGATTAGCAAGAGTCTCATCGATTGCTACTTTAAGCACGGTGCAGACAATAACGTTGGAGGTGTGACACGGCTTATCTAGCGCTTACTGACAACCCATCGATGTGTAATTAAGCTGTTAGTCCGTGTTGCAGATTAGCAAGAGTCTCATCGATTGCTACTTTAAGCACAGTGCCGACAATAACGCCTTTTTTACGCTTGTGATAACATTTTAATTGATATTTAAAAGGATAGTGGTAAAATGGTATCAAACTGAATTTGATTTAGTTCGCAACCTTTTCATCCCACATTTTAAATATTTTTATATAAAAATACAGTGAAAAAATTAAACGTCCACCCGACCCAGCCAGGAATCGAACCTGGGTCTTCCGCAATGTAGGCGGCTGCACTGATAAGCACTACTAAAATATTTAATATAACACTATAAAAATATTTAATTCAGCTAATTGTAGCAATTAACACTTAAAAATAAATGTGAAAATCCCACATTTTATTAAAGTTCATGTTTCGCCTCTATAGTTTAGTGGTTAGACCAATAGTCTCAGACCAGGGTACGATACCCAGCGGAAGGTACATATTGGACTCAGCTTAGTAATTTGTAGTAGAGCTTGTTCAAAGTTTACCTGGCTAGCTACTGTTATCTTCGTTTCAAGCATCGCACTTCGCACAGCATCCTTGTTAGAAGCGTCATCTAAAAACATAACATGTAGCATATTTAAGGGCAGCCGCGCTACGAACGCGTTACGACACGATACAAAGTCGTGCAAACACGTACGGGAACGCACGAACAACTCCAGCAAGTATTGTGGGCGCCCGCACACTAGCGAGTGAGTCGTACCTATACGTTCGTGTAGCTCCGACGTCCGTAATAAATACGCTTTGTGATAATTGGAACACATCATTAGTCGAAAGTAGAAAAAGAACATTTTTTGTGTGATTCATTCAAAAATAATCATTAAACGCTATGTGGTCATGTTATCACTACTTATCACGTTATCAGACAGCCATAACAATGATGACATTTATCATTTCCTTATAATTGTTTTTTGTCATACACTGAGAAAACTGGAAGACGTGAATTCAGCTTAAAGAAAGATGAATTCACTCTAAGGACGGAGCATAGTGATTCACCAGAAAGAACGATGATAATACTGATATTGATAATAACGGCATTTAAGATGACGTCTATAACATAAAATTTAATCATACTACATTAGGGGGAGGTCAAGGTATTTTTAGAGATACTTCTCCATAATAAACTATGAAATCTATTTAAATACGGTGACACTGTCATTGTGTTTTATAATTATACTAGCGGCCCGTCCCTGCATCGCACGGGTGGACATTTTTTTTGTATTATAGCCCATGTTACTCAACGCTAATGTAGCATTCTAATGGTGAAAGAATTTTTTAAATCGGTCCAGTAGTTTTTGAGTTTATTCGTTGCAAACATACATACATACATAATACAAAAATACAGAGGTTTCCTCTTTATAATATTAGTATAAATAATAATATCATATTAATTTATGGGACTGTGGACCATTTTCTATTACATAGTGTTATTATTTGAAGAAGACAATGTTATTTTATATGACCAATTTTTACGATGATAAGTACCTATCAATATTTACCCAAACAATTCGATTCCATCTTAACACATTTCAGTTTTAGCGTATCTATTTTAAACCAACGTCACGATATTTTAAGATTAAGCCAAAATAACATTTTTCTCAGCGTTTTTATAGAATGAAGTCTCTGAGTCATAAAATTTATTATCTAAAATAGAAAACCCAATGTATCCGTTGTAATAGAGAGTTCCCGGGTTCAAATCCCAGCAGGGGGAAAATATTGTTTTTGGTACGGTTTGTCCTAAGTCATCGGTGGCCGAGTCGCAAAGATGTCGGCTCCGGAAAGTCCCGGGTTCAATTCCCTGGTCCAGGGTTTTCCGGGTTTTTTCGCATTTGGCAAGCGTGATGGTTAAGCTATTTCTCATCAGTTGTAATGTAGACTTGATTTCAATGATGGAGGCCTTTGCCCAGCAGTGGGACAGTTTTAGATTATTTACTTGTCCAAAGTCCAACAGGCTAGCGACCAATATTTTATATGATTTCTTTGCTCTAACAAAATTGTAAGTAGCATTTAGAGATAGGTAAGATCCTCCTTTATCCTATTCCTCAGTAGTTGACGATTCCGGATAAAGTGCGCTTTCAGTTTCCCCATTGTGAACCATAAAAATATATACCATAACGGATATATACGAGTACGTTACAAATTCACAGAGGGCCTTAAGTATATAATTTTAATAACTAGGTCTTACTTAGTATTCAAGGTTTACTGCGTGTAATAAGACTACGTTGTAATACTTAAAACTCTGTGGATTAATTGGTATGCTGTGGCTACTATATTTCACCCTTGAAGCAGATTGGCTGTTATCTAATATACAGATCTTTGAAAAGGTTCTGATTAACAAAACAGCGTATACACTTGTATCCAGTAAAGATTTCACCAACTCAGATACCGTTGCTGGTGAGCGTACAACAACATACTAAAGTTTCAAATTGTAACCAGATTAATGATATAGGATTGCATACGGGACAAACAATGAAACATTTGACTAATATAAACATAGTCGACAAACTTAGGGTAGGAATCCACATCCGTTTTAACTAGGTAGAGCGACGATCTTCGCAAGGATGGCTGCTGGATGATTGTAGCCTCGGATCGCACTCAGTGACGTGAACTGGGAGAGGCCTATGCCCAAAAGTGGACTAATGTAGCTGATTATGATGATCAACATTTTAATAAGGGTTAAAAATTTTATAAAACTTTTTTTTTTAATAAAACTAAAATTCTAGATAATTATGATTATACTGGTATATTATTTTACGCAAATGTTGTTGCTAACAAATTACTGGGCCAGGTGCATACCAACTATGCTATCGTGGCAGTTAGTAGTGCACCTGACTCGGCATGTTATGAGGTTCGAATCCTGCTCGTGGAAATTTTTTTAACATTTTTTTTAAAACTCTTACGAACTTAAAAACTCACGATTTATAATTCGCATTCTCATTTATACGTTGGCGCGAGCTCGACAAAAGTGAGAGATTGAAAACTTGCATTTTCGCGGTTTGCAATTATTCTGTACCCCTTGGGGCTTGTCCCAGGGTTAATGCATTCTTGCGGTTCGCAATTATGCACTATGCTCGTGGGAATAGCTGCGAGTCCTGCAAAATTGTGTGCTGGCAAAAGTCACCTGCTAATATTAGCAGGTCTTGAATAGTGAATGAAGAGACTACTATGCGACAATGTTATACACAGAACATGTTGAAGGCATTGTCTACATATTTCTATTTAGTTTTTTTTTTGGACAAATGTTGCAATACCCTTTTTTTCAGCATATATTATGTGTCATATTAATACAATCGGTGGACGAGTGGCGCTCGGCCCAAAACCCAAAGGTTCTAGGTTCGATTCTCAGGTTGGGTAAAGTGTGTTTCGGATTTTTCGATGCGTATAGGGCTTGCGATCACCAGCCCGCATTTGGTAGCGATGCTTTATTTCAATGTTTTCTTTGCCCAGCTGTGGGACAGTGTTATAGACCACATACAGCTACTACTTTATTAATAACTAGCTGACCCGGCGGACTTCGTACCGCTTTGACAGTTTCCATCATTGAGTTAAATATATATCAATGGTTTCCATGACAACAAAACAAACAAATCATTTTTGTATCGGAAAATTTAAATGTCGTTTTTAATATTATAATTATATATATTTTGTTTAAATATAGTCTATGTTACTCAGCGCTAATGTAACATTCTAATTCTGAAAGATTTTTTTAAATCGGTCAAGTAGTTTTTGAGTTTATTTGTTGCATACATTCATGCATACAAAAATACAAAGGTTTCCTCTTTATAATATTAGTATAGATATACAAATACAAATGTATGAGAATATGAGGAGCTCGATAGCGCAGTGGTTAACGCGCCCGGTCTGCGAGTGCTGAGGTTCAGCAACTTTCGCAAAGGCCGGTCATCGGATGGGTGACCAAAAGTTTATCATCTCGAGCTCCTCTGTGCTTCAGAAAGCACGTCAAGCCGTTGGTCCCGGCTGCATTAGCAGTCATTAACAATCAACTGGGCCCGCGTGGTGGTTTATGGCCCGTTCTCCCCCCTATCCATCCGTAGGGAAGGCTCGTGCCTCAGCAGTGGGGACATAAAATGAGCTGATGCGAATGAGGATACAAATATAACCACAATTGCGTGCATGGAACAATATTTTAACACATTAAGTATATTGGTAATATTATATCTATGAAAAACGTTTAATGAAAACAATTAAGAAACAAATGAAACAGTAACAAGATAATAATTAAACTACTTAAAATTAAACTTATAAAAAACTATAAACTATAACTGCTACTAACTATAAATTAAAAAATTGCCCCAAATCATCCCCATCAGGCAGAGTGCCCAGTAAGCTAGCAGCATTGCCACGTTGGATAGCTATGCTTATACGTTGGCCCAAGTAGCTGCTAGCTCGGGGGTCCCGGGTGGTTTCTACTAATTTTATAGAAATATCTTTAAAAAGTTTATGAGCACCCGGGCCCCATGGACCTAATGTCTCTACCCCAAATGGTTTAAATATGAGAACCCCAGTCAGATTCTCATACTTTCGCCGTTTGAGGTTCTCTGCATGATTTGCAGCCGCGCCAGCGCTAACAGAAGTGCTTGGAATGTAGGACGGTGCAAGACACGCTTGCACATGTAGCGTCCCATACTAAAGCCAGTCCCAACCTCCAAGGAACTAGGGTCATGGCGAATAAATAATGAATTATGATAATATAAACTCGTAGTACTCCCCTGTGTGGTGCCGGGGATAAAGAATTGCACCACCCCATATCTTCCCGAGGGTGTTGTAAAAGCCGACTAAGGGATCACTCTAGAGGATGGGCAGCAGCATCACTCTGAGGTTACTCTTAATCAACTGCGATCGCCAACCCGCCTGCCAAGCGTGGCGATTACGGCAAATACCCCTCATGGAGATCCGTGGGGGAGGCTTTTGTCCAGCAGTGGACGTCTTTTGGCTGAGATGATGATGATGATGATGAAACTCGTAGTTCTTCAAAGCTAAAAATATTCGTGACTGATTAATGTAGATGTCGCAGTCGGCGGCGGTTCAACGACTAGCTGGATTGTAATTGCGATGCGTCCCACGTTTAGCCGCATCGTACTACTAGTTAGATTGTAGGGTGACCATGATCATATCGTTAGAGCGTCAACGTTTGATGATATGCCCGTCCACGTGGTCATATCGTTAATGTAGGAAATCTTACTGTTGGTTAGGTTAAGTTAATTTTTTTTTGCACGAGCGAAGCGCAGCGTAGCGAGGGCCAGTCACGGAAGAGGGGAGCGCAGTCAATATTTTACGATATGATCACTAAAGTTTGACCATTTCATGAAGTAGCCGCGCGTTTAGTTGCCCATATCGAGGAACGATGTCTTATCTATCATTGATCTGCCCAAACCACATCATGATGTGCCAATAGACAGTGAAACATTTTATGAAATAAAAACTGTCAAAGTTCGGCTAATGACTCGCTGTATTACATTACAGCTTACCGTGTTGAAGAACGTATGGCGCCGAGTACATTCCGACGGATTTTCATTCAGCCTCATTCAATCCGATTAGTCGTTGAACCGCAGTATTTCAAAACGGCCCTGTCTTTGAAATCGGCTAGCCGTAATGTAATACGGCGGATTATACAATCCGACTGCGACATAGATACGATAATCCTAACTAATAATAATAATTATTATTATATCACATTTATAATAATTATTATTAATTATTAAGTGAGTTTGTTTGTTTGTTTGTTTGCTTGTTTCTTTGTTTCTTTGTTTGTTATTTGTTACCCTTTACGCGTAAACTATTTAACGATCTGTTTGTTTTGTTGTCATAGACACTATCAAAGCAGTACGAAGTCCGCCGGGTCAGCTATTCAGAACAATAACTAAGTCAGCTATTACATTATAAATGTTAATATTAACTATGACAACCTCATATATCTGTTGCAGTAACCAAATATTTATTGCATACTCGTGAATCGACACAGAATACGGCCTTTTAATATCTGATGTTTTAATTCAAAAAGCACTTTTTCATAACTGAACTGTCACGTAGCTTTTGTAAGTCGTTTTCGTCGCGTTTGTCAATAGGTCTTTTTTTACTTTTCTTTCTTTACTTAGCGCAGGGTGAAGTAAAGGCTAGAATAATTTATTAAAGTTTTATCAGCTAAGTCGATTTTTATGTATTTTACGTAACGATATGAACTTTAACCAACTTTAATAGGGCTGCGGTAAGTCTGAAGGCGTTTACCGATATCTATTGCCACTTTTGTTCTAACACCAAGCTTTCATAATTTTACCATCACCATATTTTTTTTTGTAGTTTGGGTCAATCTACACGTTATAAGTACATTACAAAAAACATGAACTTTAATGTTAAGTTTATTTAATAATAATGTCAAGTTTTTCTTTACCTTCAAGTTGCAATAAAGTTGCAATATTTGTAACACTAAGAAGTAATTTGTAATTAAGATACCGAATATGCATTTCTATTAAAAAATGTGAATATATTATTTCGATACGATTTAATCAATTACTTAGTTGTCGTCTATCCTTTGGTCAAGCGTTAAAATATCCCAATAAGCTAGGACATTTTAACTATCAAAGAATAGGACACAAGAGGATAAATACTGTGACAAAGTACACGGAATAAGATATTTACATCACCATCTGGGGCACTAGCCCTTCCTATGGATGGATAGGGAAAACGGGCCATAAACCATCACGCCGGCCCATTGCGGATTGGTGGTTGTTAACGACTGCTAATGCAGCTGGGACAAACGGCTTTACGTGCCTTCTGAAACACGGAAAGGAACTTGAGATGACACATTTTTGGTCACCCATCAGATGACCGGCCTTTGCGCAAGTTGCTTAACCTTGGTAATTGCAGTCTGCGCGCATTATTCATTGTACCATCGAGCTCTTCGCATATATTTACATATATCATACAAACGGCGGCTCCTCCGGTGCTCTCCAGTATTTGTCTTTCAAGCTCTGTCAGTCTCCGAGCAATGTTTGTCTTTCCTGCACTAGCGGTACTGTCATGTTCGTAATTACACAAGCGTCGAAGTCCATAATTCCATTAGCAAAGCGTAGGTTACTTCATTAACCGCGTCGCGATTGCGTTAAAATTTACGGCCATTCCCTGTTGCCACCGCCTGCAACGCCACCGCCGGTGGCAAATGGGAAGATTTTTCTATACAACGATTTAAAATTGGAATACGATAAAGTGAGTATTTATTTAGTCACGTATAAAACATCAACGTCAACTTCAACGTATAAAGACATTTATACGTTTTCGCCAATGACATTGCCGATACTGCCGCTGCATTTAAAATTCGAACGAATAATTTCGAATCATTTTTGACGGTTTTGTATGCAAACAACGAACCTATCTACCTACCTTTACAATATAATATTGGTTGTCGCGCGTAATTTAATTTGGTTGGGCTTTAACAGATGCGGGTGCATTCATGGCTACGGACGCGTGCGTTTTTAGCCTGCATGTGATATCCAGTTCACGCACGAGTGGCGCTAGTGTGCATTTAACAACATCAACGAATTAATGAAAATCATATAAATCTGTGCACTAGTTTAACATGCCTGACCATCGCCAGCAAAGTTAGTTTGCTAACAGAAACACAGATTTCGTATTAAGCTTAAGCCACTTAATTCCACATTTGATTACTGCGTTTCTTCAGTGTGCTATATATGATTTGAACCATTGAAAACGCAAATAGCCGGGCGATAACTTGGCCTAAACTACTTACAACCACACTGTATTACCTGCCCAACCTCAACGTACTCAAATATGTAACTTTTTTGCTCCACCATAAAGTTTGTACTACAATTGCGCAGAAACTCGCGTATTTGCATACGCGATCTAGGTAACGGTCTCACGCGACTGCTATGGCCGCTCGATCACGCAAACTTCTACTTAGCTGTCATTTTTCAACCTTAGGTATGAAAACCAATTTTTCGAGTGAAAAACACCATGATATGGCATATTAGAACCGGGTAGGGAGGGCGTTGTTGTATGCTCGCGTCGGATTGAAATTGGTTTCGTTACCACTCAAGCGAATGAAGTACGGTACGCCCTTTACATTCCTTATACCTCTGAAGAGCTTTCTTAATATTTATACATCAGCATACATTTATTCAGGACCTTCATGTAGAAAGCGTACAGAGATTGACGCCTAATTTTGTTTTTAAGTTAGAAGCTTAAAGAAACAAAGTACATAATAGGAAAAGGGTAGGTATAAATATGTGTAAATGATTTAACTTTAAATAATAGACGAGCGAAGATAAAATTAGAATGTTTATGATTCAAGCCATTTTCTCTCCTAAAGGTGAACTTTGTTACAAGCTCATTTTAATCCCCGGCTTCATACAAAAGTCATTATATAAAGTTACACCTTTACTAAAAACTATAATGTTTTTAACTTACTAGCAACTTCATCCGAGTGAAAACCGTTTATCACCAACTAAGAAACCTTCGCGATAACTTGCCAAATGTTTATCGTAATCGGGTAGGTATATGGGTATATCGGGTACGTGATATATAAATAAACATTATTATATTTTTATATAGAGTTGAAAGTATCGACTATCATCCTTATACCGCTTTAAAAACCAAACAAGAACAAAAGAAAAACGATTCAACACCTCACGTGAAACTGTGTCACACCACCAGCCGGCAACGCTCCTGTGTAGGTACGTAGGTACATTGTCCGCAAAATCTACATGACGCGGACGTGCCCAATCACAAGAATATCGAATGAAATATTCAAAAGGGGATTTTGGCGCAGCCGTGAAATTCCCATTTATACGAATAACTGCTTACACCGAAGCTAGATTCCTAACTTCGACAAAGGCCAAAACCGGCAGGGCGAGGAACGAGCATTTTTTCACGGGAGGCATCGCGACAAAGTTCAGTTAAATTCTCCATACGGGAAATTAAAGTGTACCTAAAAGACAAAGTGAATATTTTAAAAGCTTTCAGGCTGAAGTTCTGTCGCTTTTTTCTAAAGCACACATTTATTCTTTGCAGAAATAAATTGTTGCGTCAACTTTGTTTGGTGTAGGAATAGCGGAAATTTTATGGCATTGCTTCGTTCTGAATATTCTTTTACGGTATAGTGTTGTGGCTTATGAATGGTGGTTTGCGTTTATGCGGGGCATGTTATGTACGCAATAAACGTTATACAAGGCTAGTTGAGCTAAAAACACTATGGCGTAGCGGCTAGCGGTTTCGGGTTGCGATCTTGCAAGTTAAGTACGTTTCGCATTGCCAGGTCAGCGGAAAGGTGACCATATTAGAATAGCATGAGCTCAAGCTCCTCCGTGTTTTGGAACAAGCATTTCGTCTCAGTTTTTGTCGTAAAAAAGTAATCATGGAAATCCACCAACCCGCATTGGGCCATTCTTGTGGGTTATATCCCAATCCCCTCATCTGCTTGTTCATTTAGGATAAACTGATCCCAGTAGTATAACGTTTTTAGGTTGATGATGATGATAATAAAACTAACTTCCGCCCGTGCGTAATATTCACTCCGACACTAAATTCTATATCGCGTGCCCCCGGGAACATTGTGTTTGACCGGGACAAAAGGAGCCTTTCTATATAATTCAGGGGCAGTGTAGCTTTATATGTATAGACTTTATAAAATCGGTCTAACAGTTTCAGAGATAGCTCCTTACATACAGACAATCAATTTCCTTTTTTTAAATAATATTAGTTTAAGCAACGAAAGTGTAATATTTTGATAAACAAACTTTCACCCCCTATTGTACTTCTTTAGAGTATGATTTCCGTAAATTCCTTTCTTAATGGCTGGTTACGGCACTCAATTAACCTAAAGTCCGAATTTCATCTAGATAGCTTCAGTGGTTTCAGCTCGGTGATGATGAATCAGTCAGTCGGGACAAGTCATTATATGTATATAGATTAATGTGATCCTTTGATGGCATCCACCTGCCAAGAACGTGAAGGTGCCAATTGAAAACCAGCATCAGGTTCCACAAACCTGACATACGTTGAATTGGCCACCTATTTTGACGGAGCCGTGGGATACTTAAATGTTTTTTCTTTTTTTGTTTAATTTCTTCTATTTCTTATTGTCTCTTGTCTGTATTAAAACAAATGTTTTTTCTTCTTTCTTTCTTCTATATTTCTGCACAACCACGCTCAAGTGCAGGTTCACCCGGTTTCTGGAGAGTTTGATTCCCAGTCAATACTTTTACGGTTGTAAGCTCAGCAATAATGTCCCACAGCTGGGGTATGGCCTTCCCACATTAGGAGATCGGGCCATAAGCTGGTTGGAAATCATCAAGTTATGAGCTAAGATGCATCATTAGCACATAACAAAATAAAATAAAATTTTGTACAAAGGATTAAGTGGGACTTTATTTATATGTTTACTTTTAATGACATACAAAACTATAAAAAAATATGTGCTTTAAGTTTAATTGCAAGATCATTTAAAATTAAGTGTTTTTCATATATAAGGTAACCATAAATGAGCGGATTTGTTCCCTCCCTATAATAATAACATCCTATCCTATTTCACAGAAACATTGTAACTGGTATTTTGTTATAAACCCTAAATTCCTTCGATGCTATTACACGACATGAAAGGTATTCGTTTTAGAATAAATTCTATTGTTACCCGCACAGAAGGCTGATCAAAAGTTAAATATGCATTTGCTATCTTATGCTCACCGATGTGATACTCCTAATGGGAAAAGAGCTCAGAGAATCGCTTAACGACGCCTAAAAGGAATTGTGACTTTGTTGTCTAAATTATAAAGGTGAAATTCGGATAGAGGCCTCCGTCCCGGGACTGCCCTGCGCGTTAGCTTAGCGCCGCCCTTACTCCGGCACCGCGTCTATTTTTAGACAGCTGAAAAAGGTGCATACTCGTATAACCTTCCTCAAATTATATATTTTTATCTGGTAACTTATTTCGGTGTAAAGTGAACAAACTGGAACAAATTGAACACGTTAGGGTATTAAGTGGGTATTCTACGGTAACGATGTGTTTTAATGGAGGGTAATTGCTGTCGGCCACTTATACGTTACCGAACAAACTTCATACGTGTTCACAGGTCGGCAGCATGCGAGCGCGTATCAATACTACGCTTGAATCTCGGCTTGGGTTAACCGTGTGAGGGGGAAAAATCATTTATGAAACAATAGTCGGAGCTGTTCCGGCTGTTCCGAGCCTATTTGATTTCGAATTCCAATAAGGCAGTCGCTTTCATAATCTTATTTAGTTCGATATAATATATCGCGTAGACCTATGCCCAGCAGTAGGTCGAGAGGGTCTGATGATGATGATGATAATGATGATGATGATGAAATGCAAGAAGAAAAATTAATTATAACAATAACTTTGAAAAATATTATTGAAAAATTAAACTAATAAATTCTCTGCAAACAAAAACTAGTAAATACTTTAAGCACACTTTTTAAGCTTTAGAAGAGGCTTGGCATTGCTGCGGCTGCGTTGCGGCTTTACGTAAACTGGAGTCAAACAAAAAACTAAAAAGGGGAATTTCATGGAACGACTTTCATGATGTTTGAGGATAAGGCTGAATATTAAGAGAGGAGCTCGATGGCGCAGTGGTTATAGCGCCCGGTCTGCGATTGCTAAGGTTAAGCAACTTTCGCAAAGGCCGGTCCATCGGATGGGTGACCAAACATTTATCATCTCGAGCTCCTCCGTGCTTCGGAAAGCACGTAAAGCCGTTGGTTCCGACTGCTTCAGCAGTCATTAACAACCACCAATCAGCACTAGGCCCGCGTGGGGGCTTATGGCCCGTTCTCTCTATCCATCCATAGGGAAGGCTCGTGCTCCAGCAGTGGGGACACATATGAGCTGATGATGATGATGATGATTAAAAATACAAGTATGTAGATAGATATCCATCCTTTTTTATTTTCTTTTATTATCCAATTCTTTAGTTTTAAATTTTTAATACCTACTCGAGGTATAATAATTATGAATCTTTTAATGATCTTTCAAGTTTCATACATATATTCTGCGGTTTCGTATAAACCATTTATGTTTTCGTTATGAGTAAACGCGTGCATTATTCACTGATCATAACATAATATAATTAAGGGAAGTACCAGTTGATTAACCGTTTTCACAAAACAGTATTTCATTTAATTTTGAACGTGTTAAATTTAATACAGATAAAAATAAAATTAACGTGCCAACAATGTTATAACAAAAAAGTAATTTCAATATGTGACACAATATTGAACCTACACGGTGTAAGCAAAGTACTTAGCTGTTGCTTCAATATACGAATAGTGGGGATGGTCTTATGAAGAAGGATTATCTTCAATATGATAAAACTCTTCGTCGACTTGTTGCTCTTTTTCCTTTTTTTATTACTGAGCCAGCGAATGAGCATGCGGCCACCACAGCCCATGGACGGATGCAACACCAAGAGTAGCTAACGTGCTTTGATGATCTTGATCATAATCTTTTATTTCTTCGTTTTTTTCTGTTTTTTTAGATTTTACGGGTAAACATTTACCCTTCATCTCACCTGATGTTGAGTGATGGTAAGGCCGAAGGTGGAAGCACACTTCACCCGGGATCCTCAACTACTGAGGCACTGGCTATCTCATCTTATTTTACGTAATAAATCTTAGTGCTTTTTTATGTAGGTAAGACGTGGCAAACGAGTCAGCATGTAACTCGATAAAAAGTTATCACCGCCAACCATAGACGGACGCCGATCGCAAATTCGTTGCCAGCCTTTGCCTTAGTTTTTATGCCCCTATCTTTTAACTTCATTTGAGTTTTCACTGGCAAATAATGACATGGTAACTCCTCGGTGGCCGAGTGATAAATCGCTCGGTCTGATACCCGAAAATCCCAGGTTCAATTCCCAGATCGAGCAAAATGTGTTTCGGATATTTCGATGCTTATCCCGAGTTGGTGACTACCAACCCCTATTTGGTAAGCGTGGTGATTAAGCCGTTACCCATCAATTGTAGTGGTGACTCGATTTCAATGATGGAGGCCTTTTCCCAGCAGTGGTACAGTTATAGGCTATTTACTTTATTTTTACTGTTCACTGGACCTTTTAAGTGCATTGCTGCTGTAGGTAGAAATAGGTACTAGGGTGGTTGTTATTAAGTTGGAATCTAGGCAAAAATCTACCATCGGATAAACTGAATGCTCAAACTGATTTTAGTCCTCGAGATAAGCGTCTGATAAACTGCCAGCCAAAATGAGCCGCCGTGCTTGACAGCCGTATTTTTTTTTAATATTAAAAGAAGGCAAACGAGCAGGCGGGTCACCTGATGGGAAGTAATCACCGCCGCCCATGGACACCCGCAAAACATAAGTAATCGCAGATGCGTTGCCGGCCTTGAGGAAGGAGGTGGATCTTGAGGAGAAAGTAGGAATTGGGAGGGGGAAGGGGTGAGAGATGGGCCTCCGGTACTTTCACTCACCGGACGAAACACAGCACAAGTGTTTTTGATTGAGTGTGAGTGATTGTTTCACGCCGATATCACGGCCCATTTCGTGTTGCAACGCAGCGTGGCTCTACCACTCAGACAGTATGTCCAATTTCTAACACAATTAATGCTCGTCAATATTAACACATGGACTATTTGGTATTGGCCAACACTGGCTAGCCTACGTTTGTGGAACCACGCCTTCTATAAATATCTAGTGCCACCAATAGCTCTTGTGTTTATTGAATTAATATTTGAAATTAAAACATATCTTTTTTATTCCTTACGGGTAAGCACAATGCTTTGATGTTAAGTAATGATAAGGCCAACGATTTAAGCGCACTTCATCTGGAATCCTCAACTACTGAGGCACTAGTTATCTTATCTCTAGCTGCCGAAACACAAAAATGGTACAAACATTGATGTTATGGCGACATATTTATATAAGATGGTGGTATCTAGTCATGCGGACAAGTAAGGTCTACCACCAACCAAACCGAATACATCCCTGGGTATCGAATCCGGAACCTGAATCGGAAAGAGGATGTCGGAGAATATTTTTTATTGTCATTTATTTTTGTCAATAACATTTGCGACTACGTTGTGGTTTGAATTTATTATTATTTATTAGTTATCAAGGACATTGGATATTTATAGTAAATATAGTTGGAAACTGTGTATCTGAAATTGTTAATGTCCCAAGCGGCTATCTCTACTTACCCAACATACGGTGTCCGTGCCCAGCACATATCACGAGCCACTCTGTAAACCCTACAATATCCAAAAGTTTTAGAGAACCAAATGTACGTTTTCTTATCGAAGTTTTTATTTCATCATCATCATCATCTCAGCCAAAAGACGTCCACTGCTGGACAAAGGCCTCCCCCTCCTCATAATCGCCACGCTTGGCAGGCGGGTTGGCGATCGCAGAAAGTTGATTGAGAGTTAACCTCAGAGAGATGCTGCTGCCCATCCTTTGGAATGGTCCCTTAGTCGGCTTTTACGACACCCACGGGAAGAGATGGAGTGGTGCAATTCTTTATCCCCGGCACCACACAGGGATACACCACTCAGTTTCTATTTAACTACACGAAATTATTGTGTTTCATAAATTTCTCAGTAATCTATACCTACTAGGTAATATAATAAAGCTGTAGAGTTTATCTTTTTGTTTAAACGCGCTAAGCTCCAGAGCTACCAGTCGGATTTGAAAAAATATTTTTGCATTTAATAGCCCAATTTTTGTAGAAGTGATAAGACTTAAGAGCTCAGCAAAATAAAGTCAGAAAAACGGGCCATTCGGGCGACGCGATGCAACGTGGTGGATTGGGGAACAGCTAGTACAAAATATAATGGATAATCAAGTTTTTTTAGGCGTGGCCCTCCCTTATCTGCATTGTACAGCCTTGCGGAAGTCTGGGGGACTCCCAAACTATCCAGGGTGACTCTCCTCTAACGGGCCGCCGCTGCGTGGTGGAGCTCGTGGAAGTGCTTGCCGTTCATGATCACGGGTCTTCTCCGTGACAGAGATGGCACTAGGAATTTTAACTGTTCTTCAGTAGCTAACCAATTAGATAAGTATTTTAGACCAGCATCGAAAGATAACTACGTACAATTATCGACATAATTATAATAATAATAATCATCATCATCATCAACGGCTTTACGTGCCTTCCGAAACACGGAGTAACTAGGGATGATACATTTTTGGTCACCCACCCGATGACCGGCCTTTGTGAAAGTTGCTTAACCTCAGCACTCGCAGACCGGGCGCGTTAACCACTGTGCCATCGAGCTCCTCGATTATAATTATAACTATAGGTAAGATTATTTATTACTACGATGGTAAATAAAAAATTAGTTGTTGCCCTTCAAATTGTATCAAATTGTAGTTTCACAAAAGTTTAACATTTATAGGTACTATATGATGCCGTTTTTCAATCTGGGAAATGCAATAAAACATGACAAAAATAACGTTGGTGGAACTATTTCATAAATGATGTGGTAAATTACTTACTGTAGCTCCAAATCGTTCTCATGTTGTACAAATATTTTATTTGGTCTGTGTTTTCTTTAATAAACAACCTTAAGCGCTCACCTACTTTTTCATGGAACAACTATTTCATCTAAAATGTTCAAATAATTTTTAACGCAAATTTTGTTGCGGTATGTCAGAAGGGTGCAGGTTCAAATCCTACTCGTGGAAATTTTTTCAACATTTGTGTTTTTGTAAGTATTTCATCTGCTTAAATTAACAATGATTAGACTTCTGCAGTCGTGATTTGTTTCATCAGCAAGTTTGTGTAACTGTATAGTTTCTAGAAAGCCTAATGGATGACTTAAAATCATTACAGACATGTTTAATAATGAAACTACACATCATCATCGTCATTATCATCAGCCTATACTGTCCACTGCTGGACATAGGTCTCTCCAAGTGTACAAAAACTAAAAACTAAATATACGACACTTTTAGTGAGAACCAAGGTGAGACAAAGAAAAATTGCTTTTTAAAATAAATAAGGACCGTTTGTTCTGGGTTCCTAGAATTCTGTAATTTAAATGTTACTCGTATTTCCAATTTCGAATATACGTTGGAAACTGCTTTTTTAAAGTTGCCGGCCGTCGATATTACCAAAAGCAAGAGGAGCAACTTTAATGCAATAATACCTGCGGCTTGTTTACCAGTTGCAACGAGTTCATCATAAAAAGTTTTAAATTAATGTTTTTTCGCTATGTCTTCCGATGTTATGCTTTACTTTACACAGGTCTTGCGTATTTATGTATCATCATCATCATCATCATCAGCTCATTTTATGTCCCACTGCTGGGGCACGAGCCTTATTTATGTATATTGAACTGTTATCAATGATATTAATAATTATGTGCCCGCCGATTAAAATCAGGCAATAAACTTTCCGTGTTTCGGAAGGCACGCAGAGAGAGTTGGTCCCGTTGGTTGACGTAAGATTGCATTCGTTAAATCCCACCAACTGTGCCGGTATGTTCTCCCCAAGGGCTATTAATCACATGGGAAGCCTTAGCCCAGTATGAACGTTATAAAACTTTTAACTAATATTAAGACTTTTTTTTTAATATTTTACGCGTAAGCACAGTGTCTTAATCTCAGCTGATGTTAAGTGATGATAAGGCTAATGATGTAAGCGCACTTCACCCGGAATCCTCAACTACTGTGGCACTGGGTATTTCTAGCTGCCCGAACACAACAATGCTACAAACATTGATATTATGGCGACATATTTAGATAAGATGGTGGTAGCTAGCCAGGCGAGCAAACAAACTCTACCACCAACCAAACCGAGTACACAAACATGTACTACCCGCTAGGAATCAAACTTGGGACCTCTAGGTCTAAACCAGTAGTCTTAATCACTAGACCACAGAGGCGGTTAGACTACGTTATCCAATTAAAATAATGAGATTAACAACTCTTAAAATCTTGTATTACACTCCTTTAATATTAGCTTAGACGATTTTTATCGCCTATTTGAAATTCACCTCGAAGCAGTTAGAGGGTCATAAAAATCGACTAAAGTTAATTGAAAAAGTGAAGCACACTCGTCGTCGAGTGTTTTATCAAAAACGGCTGAAGCGTCATCGAGTTTCTCGTCAAATTATGGCGCTTTTCGCGCGTATATTCAACAAGCGTTATAGACGTTGTGTACTACAAAATATTCTTGAGTGATGCGAACAGGTCTTTGAGCAAGTTTCGATGCTCGAGCATGTTAATCATGTTAGTATTTTAAAATAAATAACAAAGTTTTTTGTTTTTGAGAATATTGGCAATTCTCTTCAAAGCAGATTTATTTCCTTTTTAGCATTTTGCAATTTTGTTAGGTAGAGGTATTTCCTAATTTTGACAATAATCAATTCTATAATATACTTATTTATAGCAGTTAAGTTTCTTAACCGACCGATGGCGGGATACCCATCACAGCCCGAACGTAGCTAATAAAGTGCACATATCAGTGTCGGGCAGGAGCGATACTGGTGCGATTAGCTACGCACTGCGATTGCCATCTCGCATGCCCAGCGTAGCAATTATGGGCAAACATTTTGAATGACGACACAGAACAGACCACGACCCCCAGTTCTTAACTTCGAGAAAGAGACTAACAGAAGGATACAGCTAGGCTGGGCAGCATATGGGAAATTACGTCGGGTTTTTACGTCGCCTATTCCACAAAGTCTAAAGACAAAAGTCTTTAATCAGTGCGTCCTACCCGTCATGACATACGGAGCCGAAACGTGGACACTCACGGTAGGGCTGGTTCACAAATTTAAAGTCGCTCAGCGAGCTATGGAAAGGGCTATGCTCGGAATTTCTCCGAAGGATCGACTTCGGAATGAGGTGATCCGACAGAGAACGAAAGTAATCGACTTAGCCCATCGGATTAGCAAGCTGAAGTGGCAGTGAGCCGGTCATATTAGCCGCAGAACCGACAACCGTTGGGGTAAACGAGTTGTCGAGTGGAGACCGCGTATCGGCAAACGTAGTGTAGGACGCCCTCAGACTAGGTGGAGCGACCATCTTCGCAAGGTGGCTAGCAAGAGCTGGATGAGAGAAGCCGCGGATCGTGAACTTGGAGAGGCCTATGTCCAGCAGTGGACTAGTGTAGGATGATGATGATGAAGTTTCATTATTTATATTATATATTATTTTTTCTCTGGCTGACTTTTAGAACTTCTAGTTTTTATAATATTCAGCTTTTAAATGCTGATTGCAGGGTAATTATGTGCAATATATCAATGATGCTTTATATTGCGGTGAAGTATGTAATTTAGGGGGTTTTGGAGTCAATTAAATTGTAAAATATTATTAAAAAGAGTTTTCTAATGGTAAATAAATGTTCATTATCTATTAATAATTACTAAAATTAATATAAATGCAAGTAAGTAAGGTACCTTTTCAGGGAACTAATTAATGTCCGTTAGGCAGGTACTCGATGACGTTACTATACTGGGTGCAGCCTTTTGAGTCACCCAATATTGCCTTTTAAATCAACTCATGGCATGCAACGCTGGCATGATTTAGCTGAGAAGAACATTATGGTCCTGATTTTGCTTGATATAAAAAGGTACTTCGATAACTTGTAGAAGCAAAAAAAGAAGCAAATAACTAGGTAGGTATAGGTCGCGCCTAACTTCTAGTCCCCTCTGAAGTAGGCGCGATTCGCGTCGCAGTAGTAAAAAATAGGCATTAGTAGGGCGAAGGCGGGGACAAGCGGTAGGGCCTGACTGTACAGCTGCGCAACGAAGCAACTTGAAAGGGAACTAGAAATTTGGCGCGACCTACACCTAGTTACCTAAATGACAGATCTGTAACAGTGAGATAAGCAAGAAGGCATACCATAACACCACGTGGATCCAATTGTAGACACTTTTAAAAAAATCATTGTCTTAAAATTACAGGAAAGATGATCGAAACTCGAGAAGTACTGCCGCTGGAAATATTGCCTTCGTCATTTGAACAATACAGCAGAAATAAAGAATCAGATAAAGTCAAAATCTTTCATATGGGGAAGAAAATGTAAACTTAACTCTGTACCTCTCAATGCCACAGTCAACCAAACATCATTGATTACGACTACGAAATTGAAATCGGAGTTCAGATAAAGATCGGTCCATAGCCCATCTCGCTGGCCCAATGCTGGTTGGCGGGTTGTAATGACTGCTATTTTGTCAACCACATTGAAAATTTCAATTTTTTTTCAGTATAGTCACACATCCGGTTGCTTGCCCTTGTGAAGATCGCAACCCAAACAAATTTAAGTTTAATATTGAGTATCTCGTTTGGTTACATATTCAGTTTTACAATCTCAATATATTGAGTCCGAAATTATCAATTCTTTAAAAGTGAAATGATGATTCGTAGAAATAATAGTGATTGTTAAATAACTAAATAATAGATGTATTAGGTTTTGACATTTCTTGTTTACTTACTACTTATAATCAATATGCTCATAGTCCTCGTTCGCACGAAATTAACAAAACAGGAAACCAAAAATAACCAATTAACTCAATTGTCTAATAAACTAATAACAATTGTATAAAACATAAAAAAACAGCACCCTCCACTTTATTTGTAGCTGCCCGTTCGGAAATAAAACAAAACAAATAAAAAAAACCGCCGCCCTTCGTGTGATGCGAATAAAAATCAGAATATGCAGTATTCCCACAGCTATTTCTAAAGAGATAATATTCCCGATACGAGCTCAGGCAACGATTTCCGTTCCATGGAAAAGTTTTTTAACTGCATGACATCGTTTTCAACATTTCCAACATGTCCGGCGGCGTTGAATAAAAATAACATTTCTGCGTTGAAAGCGGTCTTTTTCAAAGTTATGTAGTGAATGAAGTGTATAATATTTTTCTAACGTTTCACATGCTGATATGTCCTCACATATTAGAATAAAAATGTCTATAAGTAGTCATACACAAAATATTTATTTTAATTTGGCATTAGACTATAAGTTCCACTGCTGGGCTCAGGCCTTCCCACGTGCAAAGAATTACTAACCAGGCTCGTAAAATGCATGTGGGTGAGTTTCAACTATTGCCAACTTTCGACAACAGCCGGGACCAACAACGGCTTAACTTGCCCTCCGAAGCACGGGAGATAGAGATATTTATAAATCTGTTACCCATCCGGGAACATTGGGAAAGTTGTTCATTATGCAATATCGAATTCTCAATTCGCTGCATTCCTCATCTATTTTAAAGGTCTCGACAAAAATAATAAAATTTGTGGAAACGTAATCGGTGGAGAGCCAATTAATTTTAAGCCGAAATAAGTTGTCCAATTAATTGGTGGTTATGGATGATTGAATCCATTAAAAATATAATTGTGAGTGTTGTTCTCGCTTCGAAAACTTTCAGCGGCTGTCGAGGATAAGCGCAATATATTTAACAAAAGATTTGACTTCCACATATTATAACCCATCGACCAGGCTTTTGGGGGTGGTTTGCCCTAGGCTTTTTTTATTTTTATTTTTTTATGAACATAGAATCTACAGCACTTTATAAACTAAGTTATAACATTGTATACTTAACCTACTGCCAATTACAGATGCCTATTTTGTAAAGCTACAATTATATTTAATATGCCGCTTAAGAATTAGAATTAGAAATCAAAACAGACAGACAACACAATAATTTAGAAATGGCAAAAACAATTTAAAAACATTTAAATTAAAAGGGCAGGATTCAATACAAAAAAGAAATAATAATAATAATAATAAAAGGCAGTACTCCTTGACACGGCACGAATTGTCAGGAGGTTCCTCACTTTGCAGCCCTAATCACCGATAGCTTGGGTCTATCTCCGCTGCCGGTGGCAACCTAGGATAAGTTTTTTTATAATATTTTATATTGTAAATATGTTTTTATATAAAATATTGTAAAAAAAGATGTATATAATATATAATAAAGAGAATAATAATAAAACAGAAAAGCAGTAAAAACAGTGGTACGCACCAAACAGTGTTTGAGCGTGTGAGTGTGTGAATATGTGGTATGTGTGTGTGTAGTGTAAAATGGATATTAAATGTGGTGCATGAGGGTGCATGGATGTGCGTATAATATGCTTGTGGGTGCATATAGGTCTGTGTGTGAGCCTATGAATTTACTTGAGATTAAGATGATTTACAAAGATATCGATAAACGAGAAGGTCTTGTTATAACTGTTGAGTGAACGGTAAATAATTGAATTTTGAGCATAGTTAGAGTGGCTAAGTGGTACATGAAAAAGAGGGATATGTCTAGTGTGCTTTGTCGGTGTTCTAATTTGCAGAAAGAGAGATAATAACTCAGAACAATCAATCTTATCATTACAGACATCGTGTAAGTACAACATCTCAAGGAGAGTACGGCGATCTTTGAGCTGCATTAACTAATGAAACGTACACGATTTCTCGTAGTTGATTTTCTTGTGCTGACTCCGATAATTTATCATTATGATGGTTCCGATAATTTATTATTGTATATTTTATATTATGGCTCATGGAATAAGATGGCCTCCGTCTTATTCAGGCCAACCTCCATACCCAACATCCTCGCATCAGGATGGTGCCACCCATATTATAGCCAATCCCATCATAAACTACAATATGGGTGGCGCCTACTGTCACCAATCGTGCTACCTCCTCGTAACTACAGCCCCTGACCGAAATCAAGCCTTCGTGCCGAGTCGAAGCCTCCACGCCAAGCACCCCCTTAATACGCCATGATGGAATGGGAGATAATCGCAATATTATTCCAAGTTTTCCTTCTTGCCTTGCCCAACTGGGCAACCCGTCTGAACTTGGTCTACCACGTACCCAGTTTACGTCAAAACTTGGTAGTTATGGTAGCCGGGACAGAACCAGGAGCACTACGAGACAGCGATGAAGAGCTGCCTTGAAGCCCTTGCGTGACCACGTAGCGTATAAAATGCACGTGACGAGTACCCAGAACCGGTGCCAAGCTACCCAATTCCCCCTCGTGTCCCGACGCCCAGAAGGAGGCCGCCTACTCCCTTCGCTGTCCAGAAGGGGCACGCAAAGGGAGGTGTAAGACCCAGAAGGGGCTCCCACCTACACAGGTGGGACACGAGGGGGAATTGGGCCGACATCCAGCACATGCTGGATGTCGGCCGTCAAGTACGCATGCTCTTTCTAACCCCCGCGAGACATGAAAGCTTTACGTTGTCCTGGGAGCGCCAGGCCCGGCTTCATCGTCCACGCTCAATCTTCATTGGAGCGTGGCAAATGAAGGTCAGGCACACGCGGAGGGCACCCAACACGCACTCCCAAATGAATTCACACCTCGCCTTTTATCCTTAGGGTTTTGTAGAGAACATACACCAAAACCTTTCTTTATGTTTATTTAAATTGATGACCACCTAACCGACCTCCTTAGTTTCGATTGAAAAATCGTAAAAAAGACGAAATAAGGTATTGAGACATTTGGCTTCTTTCGTTTTTTTTTTCGATAAAATAATATTATTGTTAGAAAAGTTACGAGACTGAATCGAACCGTTGATTTCTTAACTTTTTTATTTCCTTGGACGAGAAGTTGCTTTATTTAATGAGTAACTTGGCGACATAAATGATTGAATTGAATTGAATTGACATCTTTCTTTTGTTATCATGCATAATATCAAATTTTAAAAGATTGATTTTTTAAGAAAAAGAAAAGTCACAAAATGTCTTTTATTTATAATTGTAATAACGTATCTTGCTTCTTTCCAGGTAGTATAGATCTTTAGGCTTCCTAATTGAAAACGAAAATATATACATGTGATGCTGGTGATACACACAAAATCAGTCTAGATGGCTAATACTTAGACGGTAGATTGAAGTCCCTCACGACCCCCACACAATGACTTGGATTATTGCGTTTTGGTTTGAGAGCGGTCCTGAAATTTATTGCCATGCCAAAAATTGCCATCCAAAGCACAGAGAAGCTCGAAGTGATACATTTTTGGTCACCCATCTGATGACCGGCTATTTCGAAAGTTGTTTAACCTAAGCAATCGCAGACCAGGCGCGTTGACCACTGCGCCATAGAACTCCTCTTAACTAAACTAATAAATCTAAACTTAATTTCTTCTAAACAGTTTAACATCTCCTCAACCTTTCTTTTTGTCTATAATATTCCAAAACTTGACTATATACATCACTACAGTAACTGTGCTGCCTGTACTAATTATTTTTGGAAATAGCAACACGTTTAGTTACTAGTGCGACCCTTGCCACACCTTGTTCAAGTTAAAACAGTACCCGTCACGCGTACAGCGTATGACGATGGTGACTTCATAGAAAACCATAGTAAATAGTACTTTCAGTAATTGACAAATGTCGAGGCACGTTCCGTTGTCTCGTTATGACTCCCTAGTCTAGACTACTCCATCCCTAGGGAGGTGGCTTTCACAGCCCCTCTGATAGGACGTCCAGATTAGTACCTTTGTTAGTTATAACTAAAATAGCGTCTTCAGAGAATTCGATATATTTTAATGACTTTGTGCGGATTTCACATTTAGCAAATTACCAAGTGAGATATATAAACAATTTGGTTATTACTCTTGTTTTTGTAATTTGTTTTCTTTGTTCAATAATAGAAATAAAAAGTGGTGATTGCATATGATAAATGATATTCCCATTTACCCTTTAAATTTCAGTATAGATATGGAACTTTACTGAAATGTCACGTGGACTTGAGAGAGAATTTGTATAGTGACGTTGTTTCGTTTTTTGCCAACACTTATGCACGTGGTGGGTTATGGCCCATTCTACACAATCCCATAGGGAAGGCTCGTGCCCCAACAGTGGGGTCATAAAATGAGCTGATGATGATGATGATGATGATGCACATTCACGAATATTTTTTGTAACAATGGTGGGTAGCTATTAAGTCTAAATAGCGTGCGCTTGGAGAAGCCTATGTCCAGCAGTGTACCTATAGGCTGATGATGATGATGGTGAAATCTTAATAGCTAATGAACCACAAGATAAAAGTTCTAGAACATAAAACAAATCAACATTCACAAGCGTCGACCAATTTTTTCACAAAAATAAAAGATAAAACATAAATTGTCCGTCCGAATTCGGAACTCGGAGAACCAGATACAGTTGAGCGAGTAAATTCGGAAATAAAACGGTGTTGTTAAAATCATAGCCTCCGGCCGTCCAGTCCGCTATCCCGGTAACTATTTGGTTGTTAGGCGAAAACAAAATGTACGGACAGTATAATCGTTCCCTACAGTGTGGGACTACCGCCCCAGGTTTGCTTGGAGAACCTATCATCAATTCATAAACAAAATTTATGAATAATTTTTCTTTTTGTATTCCACAACGGGTACTTAATCGGTTGGCCTTCGCTTTATGGTAATTGGTGATAAAGCCTAAGCAACTAAAAAATAGCTCTTAACTACTAGTAGCTCTCATAAGGACCGCGCCCTTAGGAGCGGTAACACACTTCTACTTTTGCAGAGTGTTTGCAGCGACTTAGTCGCGACACAAAGAAATGGCTACGAGTCGCGAGCCGTCGCTAACCTTTAAGCCGATTAGACTTTTTGCAGCGTTGGAAACGGTCGACATGGACTTTTGTAGAGCGACGGTTAGCGACTGTATTTCTACTATAAAATAAAGGTAATAAAATGCAGCATAAGCAAAGAATAAAAAACGTTCATTGCCACACATAGGTCTTACAAAACTGAACAATAATATATTAACATAATTGTGATATCGTCGTCGCGGCACGGCGGGCGTCTAGTCTGGCTCAGCACATGCTGCTATATTAGCAGCGCTAGTTTTCAGTCAGAGTCGGCAATATAAACAATAAAAAAAAACTTTTTTTTTCAAATTTGTTGGTAGAGTAAGTACTGAAACTAAATCCAAGTTACAATTTTTTTTACTAAAACTGACATTATAACAAAAGGCAAAAAATAAATAAACAAAATTCTGTCATACTGCTAGGTAATGGCTTCTATCATTTAAACCAAGTTATCGCTGCTATTAATGGTTTACCCATTAACGGCTTCATCACGCTTCTTGGTTGGTTATGTAGGTATGTTTGTACTTACGGCTGATTTGACACTTTGCCATTGAGCTGTATTTCTGCTGCGTCGTGACTAAATCGCTGCAAACTGTCGCAGTGTGTACCTAAACGACCAAACGAATGCATGCAATACATTATTTACGCCGACCTCCTGCATTCAATGTTAGCTCTACTCTGTTTACACACGCCCTCCGTTTATTCACTGCGGTCGGCGGCTCAATGTATAATGCCACTGTAAACTGTCATACAATTATTATGGTTTCTGCTCGCATCTATCGCGTGTTAGCTCTACTTTTTTAAATGTTTTTTTTAAAGTTTTTGTTTATTTCGCTATTTTAGAATTTTACGTTCATATTTGGTTGAAATCTCCTTTTAGGCAAATATTTTAGAATTTTACGTTCATATTTGGTTGAAATCTCTTTTTAGGCAAAAGATTTGCTTGGTTAAGGAGATTCCGCTATTCTATAACTTCAAACGAACAAAGTTGGTAAATAACAAAAAAAAACATCAAATTATAAACAAAATAATGAACAAAGCAATGAATTTGAAATTTCCTTTAATTTTTTCGTTATTTGTATAACGTCTTCTGCGCTAACGAATGTGTATGTAACATACGGATATTAAGAAAGTCAATTTTCACTAGAAATATCAAGAACTTCGATAACTACGTCAAGAACCATTTGGCTATTTTTATATTACAATGAGCTATGACACTTGGAATTATAGTTAAATACAGTTATCTCTTTTCTTAGTAACGCTTTGGACTATACCTACAAAGAAACAAATTGATCTATGCTACGTTAAGGTCATAAATATATTAGAAATTTAAGAAATACAAACGTTTAGTTTAGATATCCATGTGGTTACAAACGAATGTCGAATCATCATCATCATTAATCATGCGCAGACAATAACTCTATGTGGTGAAAGACAAGTACCAATTGAAACTAAATTAAAATGAATGAAAATTAAATTAAATTCAGCGCTTACGTCAGCCTTCCCGGTAGCTAGCGGCTAACGCAGCCGCGCCCGGATTGCGGAATAAGACCCAGGTTCGATTCTTGGCTGAGTCGGGTAAGCATTTAGTTTTTTCACTGTATTTTATAAGTATTTAATCCAGCTTCAGTGCAGCTATTAGCACTTAAAATAAAAAAGTAAAAAATAAATTAAAATGCATAATCTAGCCTGCCATCTCAGTGCAAGCCCCTGTGGTCAGCGTAGTATTTTCAATTACTCATTTGACAATGTTAAAAAAATACAACTTTTAAAGAAGTGAATTTGCGAAATACCCCCTACTTTATTTTAACTGATTCGCCAAATATAACTTTGAATTAGCTGAATATATCGACTAATCGATAGAGACATAAAAACGCTATCGAAATATGGCATTTCAGTTGATTTAAACTACGACCTTATCATATAAAATACTAGCGGCCCGCTCGCGACTTCATCCGCTTGAGTACCGGGTCCAATACTATGCATGTATTATACCTATAAACCTTCCTCTTGAATCACTCTATCTACTAAAAAAACCGCATCAAAATCCGTTGCGTAGTATTAAAGATCTAAGCATACATACATAGGGACAGACAGACAGTGGGAAGCGACTTTGTTTTATACTGTCTAAAAGAAGTCCCCAAAAATCTGTAAATGTATCCTTACTATGTAGTGATGACAATAATACAATAAATTAATTTAATACTAAGTAAGTTATAAAAACTAACTAACTTAACATTCAAATATTAACAACCTCTAAATTAGAAAATTAACAATGCACTACATACTTATAATTATTCATATTTGTTATTCACTATAATTAGTGCAAATTACATTCGTTAACTTTTCTCAGAGAAACTGTGCAATGTCGTGATTGCCCGCGCACTGTGATGTAGTAAGTGTGAGTGTGAGAGTGTGAGTGTGAGTGTGAGAGTGTGAGTGTGAGTGTGAGTGTGAGTGTGAGTGTGAGTGTGAGTGTGAGTGTGAGTGTGAGTGTGAGTGTGAGTGTGATTGCCTCTTCACGCTTTCTGAACTTTCCTCGTAACATTTCTAATGCCTTCGGTTCATAAGTCCATTTTGAACTGAGATGAAACGGCAAAGAACTCAACCACTCTCATCCTTATGTTTGCACAGCGTTATCTTTGACGATGTCTCCCCCTATAAGTAATAAAAGGACACTTCCATTACAATCGTGTATACAGCAAACACAATATAGAATAGAAGTCTTTATTTGGCCATTTAACAAACGAATATGATAATTTATATTATGTTAATATATAAATAAACATACTCGCACTATACTTGTATATTACATACATTAAATTATACATTTATATCAAATAAATATTGCGCTACAATACCAATATACTGTAGGTAACAGTATTCGCGTGTAACCGCGGATCGCGGAACCTGTAATTTGTAATTGCACTAATCACCACGCTTGCAAATTGCGGGTTGGTGGTCAAGAACCCAGGCACGCATCGAAACATCCAAAGCACACTTTGCCCATCCTGGGAATTGAACCCAGGACCATCGAGTATCGGGCCGAGCGCTTTGTCACTCGCCCAATGAGGCATAATAAACTTTTGATTAGAATAGATAATTTGTTTTGTTGATTACTTAGTTAATACCTGAATATAGATTTAAATATACAGTGCTAAATAAACGAAAACAAGGTATTTACATTTACTATTTCATTTCTATCGAATTCCATTAAGGCGAAAGGTAAGGCACACTAGCGCCACCAATTGATAATTTGACAATTACTAACGGACCGGATTTTTTTTTAAACATTGCGTACCGTCCGATAACAGGAAAGCATCTATAGTATTTATTTAATAATTGTGCACTACTTTTTGTTGCGTGGTTTATTCACAAAACGGGCTATCGCATTTAGTCACAAAAAACGGCCACTTTTGGTGTTGCCGAATTAATACAAAAACAAACCTAATAGTAGTGCACAATTATTAAATAATAGATGTTTGCCTAGTGTCGGAAGGTCCGCAATGTTTGAAAAAAAATCTAGTTTAGCAGTTATCAAATTAAATCCATTAGCGGCCCTAGTGTGCCTTACCCTTCGCCTTAATGTACTTAATTATATTACAATTAACAATGATAATATAGTTTCAATGTATGAAAAGAATTATTAGGTTCACTTTGAAATACATTGCAACGCAATAAGTATCCACATTACTAATAACGTCGGTTTTGTAAACAGACATAAACGTATAAAACAGTGTCCGCATTGTTAAAACATGCAGATCTGAATCCATAAATTATATTTAATCCAATCAATGTATCTCGTGAAATTGAAAAGAGTTAGCTGTGAATACTTTTTCACTTCACTTTTTCAATCACACAAATACCGCGATTGATTTTGAATTTACTCTACGTAAATAACAGTTTGGTCTGCCATGTTTTTACTGCCTTTATGCATTGAGTTTTGAACCTTGATTACTTTTTATTTAAAACACCAAATATGTCGATGGCTTAGTTCACATAATAGTAGTTTTTACAGGAGAGATGTTTTAAGCTTTAGATCTAAAATAACACCAAAAATATTGTTTAATTCACTAGTAGAACGAGACGGCTTTAACATATTTGGAAGAGAACTAACGATAGAAAATAAAAATTTAGTACATCTGTCACTAATAAAATGTAATAATTTTTGTCGCATAGCATTAATTTCTAATAATGAAAAACAAAGAATAATATAAGGGTTGTAGAGTCATATTCTTATCATGTTCGACGATTCTCTTTTCTATTGTCTCATTCCACCTACGGAACCCAATGCGGGTTTGCGTAATTCGGGTAGGTTTTTAAGACTGCAATCTCACAGCAAAGCTGGAACTTATGATTTGTCCTGCCTTCCGACGTACAAAGGAGCTCGAAATATTTAATTTGGTCACCGTAAATATTTATATTATATATTAATATTATTTTTTATATTTATATATTTATATTATATATATGTATAT
The DNA here is from genome assembly GCA_963082485.1 of Eudonia mercurella. Classification (NCBI taxonomy): domain Eukaryota; kingdom Metazoa; phylum Arthropoda; class Insecta; order Lepidoptera; family Crambidae; genus Eudonia; species Eudonia mercurella. The sequence continues at coordinate 12,947,912 of OY720022.1, read as the reverse complement.
TTACATATATATTAATAATTAAATAGGCATTGCGAAAACAGCTTGAAATCACTACCCGAACGCACTGACCGCTGTTCTATTTAGCCATGAATAATATACAAATAGATAATATTATTATATTTTGTCAGTGTTAATAACATCATCATCAGTTAATTTTTTATGCCCCCACTGCTGGGGCACGAGCCTTCTCTATGGATGGATAGCGAAAATGGGCTATAAACCACCACGCGGGCCCGTTGGTGGTTGGTAACTACGGCTATAGCAGCCGTGACCAACGGCTTACATGCCTTTCGAAGCACGGAGGAGCTCGAGATGATAAATTTTTGGTTACCTAAAGCATTCGCATGGTCAGTACATTGAGGCGAGTTATCGGTCAATCAGCAATGACGAATCAAGTTCGCCGCGAATGGTACCTTTCGGTTACGTTACGATGATACGCTCCGGTCAGTCGCCACAACTGGAAACCAAACTTGTCTCATAATAGGGGTGATTGATCTTCTTATCAGACAACTTAAATATAACACACTGTTTGCAAAAGGTACTTTATGAGCTGATTTTAATGAAATGTGTTTGTTTTGCAGGGGTGCCGGTGGGGGTGGCATGTTCGGAGATGTCAATATATCAGCCATTTTGGATTCGTTTAGTATAAGTTATGATAAAAGAGTAAGGCCCAACTATGGAGGTTAGTATCAATATTTTATACAATATTTACAATAAAACATTTGGTAATGAACATGGAACACGTGTATCGTATCTCTTTATAGTCACGTATGGAAATTTTTAATATTTCACGGGCTACTAATTTCATAGTGATGGCGAAAAAACTTTAACCAAAGTTTCAAAACATTTTATACTGCTCGTCAAAGGATTCCAAAATTCGTATAATAAATAACTTTTTTAATTAAATACATATATCAATATTGTTTTCTAAAGTTTACGCGAACAAAACATTGAAAAAACAAAACAACTTTTACGGATCTACTCGCGTTTATTTTTATATCCTGTAGTAGTTTTGAACCCTTTGTAGAGTCCGTGATCACATAGAGAATTAGTTGTTTGTCGTCTTATTACTAACTAGTGGACCCGGCGGACTCCGTACCGATTTTTTTTTTAATTTAGCCTATGTTACTCAGCGCTAATGTAGCATTCTGATGGTGAAATTTTTTTTTAAATCGATCCATTAGTTTTTGACTTTATTCGTTGCAAACATACATACCTACATACATACAAAAATACAAAGGTTTCCTCTTTATAATATTAGTATACATTAGTAACTTGCTTGACCTCATTTTATAATAATAAATAAATAAATAATAAATAAATTTTATTCAGAACTTTTAAGGGTACAATACAATGAGTGTACGATAACAGCCACAATGGTTTCTCAATTGTGTCGCAGCTGTTAGCGCCCACCTCCAAAAATTTTAGAGGCATCAGAACGTGTCGAATGTGATTATTTCAATCGGGTGCGTTCTTGTGTACGCAGAAAGAGCTTATCGTATTTTTTCGTCTGGCAGTATGGTGTTGGGGCTAGGATTTAATAGTTTGTATGACGATATCCCATCACAGTGGGTAATCCTAACCATTTTCCTTATTGAAATTAGGATTATCATATCTGATGTAGTGGTTGGATCCCTCTTGCCGAAAATTCACAAGCCCGAGGCTCCGCTACGTTCCATTGTAAGCTAGATTGACTCACCGACTTACCGACTGGCTCGGCATGTAACAAAGATTGTTTCACCACTAAGAAGTGCCACAACGGCTTATGCTTATTATGCTTCCTACCAATTTGTTAATGAAATTAAAGGCGTTGTCAATGAAACTGTTGTTAGTTTTGATGTGCAGTCTTTATTTACATGCCTACCAGTACAGGATTGCGTTAAAATTACCAGGAAACGACTAGCAGAACAGGATAGTCTGTCTACAGCATTGTCTGATACCTGGCTAATTTTTGTGGGATTAATATTTACTACGCGCAAGTAGGTAGAAGGTGTTCCCATGGGGTCCACTGTTTCACTAGTTGTCGCCAATATCATTATGGAAGACTTCGAGGAGAGGGTTTGAACACAGTCCCTGGATTATACAAGCAGTACGTAGATGATACATTCACAATTTTTTCAACTGATAAAGTATCTACTTTTCTAAATCATCTTAACTCCATATATCCTAAAATACACAATGGGGTTGGAGCACATCATAAGCAAGCTTTCTTGGATACTTTGATAATCAGGAAACTGGACCATAGTTTGAGTCACACTGTGTATCGTAAAGACACATAAGTAGGTAAATATAGATTTTTTATTTTATTTTTTTATATTGACACGTCATAGTGACCACATCCTGCCTGATGGTAAGCAGCCGATGCAGTCCAAAATAATGAGAGCGCTCCTCACCGTAGAACACACACGTTAACAAGCGCACCCATTCATGACGGCCTGCATAAATGCCGTTTCACGCCCCGCTTAAAAGACCCGGGACTATAGGAGCTGGGAAACACATGCGCCGGCAAAGAATTCCAAAGCCGAATGGTCTTACAGAGGAACGACTTGCCAAATTTATGTACGAGTACTGATTGTCTGTACAGTATGATGGTGGTGGTGGTATGATGGTGGATGGAGAATAGGTACCTCAATGGTGATCTCACTACCACCTCAGACAGTTGGCTATTGTAGGGAAATCTTTGTTTCAGAGAGCACGCGGCATCTATAAGATCCAACAGCTGCCTGCTAGATTTCAGCATGTCAAGCACGAACTACAGGATAATAAACTGAAAGTATCACAGTTTCGTCACAGAAAATGCAATAAAACATCTACAGTCGAGCGCCAACCTAATACTCGTTTACTTCCATGTATGAAAGGTGTTACTAACAAGATTGGATATATCTTAAAGCGAGCTTCTATCAACACTTACTTCAAGCCGATGCAGGCGTGTGAAGTTTCCAGTTGGACTGCGACTGTGAGCTCTCTTGTATGGGGCACACAAAAAGGAGTGTAGGGATCCGCGTAAAAAAACATGTAGCCGACGTCAAGCATAGGCGCGAAAATAAATCTGATACTCGCTAGAGAGCAATTATTAATAACCAGGATGAAACGCACGGATATTGAAATGAAAACATCTTAATTTCGATACAGAACATGGTTGGTATTTACCACCGTCCTGAGACACCATCATACAAACTATGAAATCCTTGTCCCAACACCATACTGCCAAAAGATACGATAAGCTCTTTCTAAGTAATATGAAACACACCCGATTAAAATAAATTGAGAGTACGCAAGCTACTAATTATTTATGAGATGACCAACACCTCAGTCTCCCTATGACTAACGGACCCTGCAAAGGGTTTAAAACGTCAGGATAAAAACAAAACTGTTAAATTGTAAAATAAACGCGAGTGGATCCGTAACAGTAGTTTCGATAAAAAAATATATTAAGCTTTCCATATCAAGTGTAAATAAAGAAAACTTTCTTTAAAAATTACTTAAAAATTTTAATACTGAAAAATTATTTTGTCTGAATCTAACGCACGTAAAGCACGCTGTATACGGCCTTCTTCATCGAACCTTCACCCTAGCCGCTCACATAAGCCTCTTAAGAGGTTAAGACTCTTGGCAACCAGTCTATTGACCGAAACGACTACCGGGAAAATAATAACGGTATATTGAATGCAATGGTTTCCAATATAAACATTTAACTTTCGGATTCCATTTCAAAGAACGTGTATAACGGAGTTTAACGCAAACTTCTCATTATACGCACATAGGTATTTAATTATAAGTTTCATGCCTATAAATACAGCCGATTTAACTCTTCTGAAACTACAACTTCGTGAAAACCTTTTTTTAGAATTAACGGAAACATGTCAGTTTGCGTTAATGCTTAACCGGAACTCCTTACTGATAAAGGTCAATCCTATACTCTATATATAAACTGTTGTTCCTAAAATTAAGATCAGTGATACTAATGGTTAAAATTATGTTTATTTAGACACATGAACCCTTTACTAGTCTTTTTTAACATAATGAATAGCAGCATTTTAGATTGGATAATCTCTAGTCTTATTTTCTAAAGTATTTGTGTGTAAACAACTGCACTGAATTAAAAATAAGGAAAAATATCATAGACTAGGTAAATCGTTTACAACAAATTATAGAGTGGTTATGTGAAGTATCAAGGAAGTACTAAATAACGTACATGATATATAATAAAACGTATTATTTGCATGTAAAAAACTGCCGTAAATTACCTAATAATAATACTAAGAACCTTTTTTATAATTTGGTCTTAACAAGTAAGCTTATTATGTGTTTGTTTTATCTGTGCATGTGCTGCACATGAGCAGAATACATAATATTGCAAGTGTACTATATTGCAACGCAATAGCAATATGATTGCAAAAAATATCACATGGAAGAGAACTAATTCGAAAAGAACGTAACTCTAATTTGGGCGTATCTAAAGGTAGTTGTCGACAAAATTTTACACAGGGAATTTTGGATATCTGAATAATTTTGTAGAAGAAACATCTCTCTCTCTCACACACACAATAATGACAATGCGTGCTGCGTAAACGGGGCAAAACCTTTCTTTGACGGTTTTGTGTATTTTGTAACTTGTTTTATTAAAAGCAAACTATCCAATTACCGAAACGTGATAAAAACACTTGACTGCGTCAATTTCATACGAAACAAATATTTATTTTATGCAGGGTGCAATGCAACTTTCAATTTGCAATAAAGTCAGACTAAGAGTTGAAATATTTACTTTAGCATGGGATAAAAATACTAGTGACATTATGTTTTATATTGCGTCGTTTTCAGGACCACCCGTGGAAGTGGGGGTCACCATGTACGTGCTCTCCATCAGCTCTCTGTCTGAAGTGAAAATGGTACCATTTCAAAGCAATATTAACGACACAGCGCATACATAGCAAGATTTTGTACTTTAGTATAATCACCAGCATTATAAACCGTTCATCGTAGCACCCGTGTCCACGGTTCGATCGCATTGGTAGGCGCGTCGCGATGCGCATGCGGCTGAGGCTGCGTTCGCATCGCGCTAACGTAGCGTGGACCGAGCCCGCTGTCGGCCAGCGATGAACTGTCAACTGCCCTACCATACCCCGCGCCTGAAGCGATCCCTACGCTCTACTCGCCCGCAGGCGATGGGGCACGTCACCGACCCCTGGTTTGGTTTTCACGGCGCGAGGCGCGCGCGCTACTCACGATTGGGCTTGATTGCAGGTCCGCCAGTGGAGGTGGGCGTCACCATGTATGTGCTCTCTATCAGCTCCGTCTCCGAAGTGCTCATGGTACTCGCCACTGTCAGCTCACGCTTGTCTCGGTCGCTCCGGCCGCGCCGCCGCGACCGAGCAGCCCCAGACACGAGGCTGCGAGCATGTTCGCGTTTTGGTGGAGCAGATCGCCCTTTATCCGTCCTCTTGCTTTCTTATTATGTGCTTAAGAAAGTACATCTAAAATGTACCTGTTTGGACAAAACAACATAATAAGAAAAGCAATACCTTGAACTCTTTCCAATTGTGTGTCCGGCAGTACTCGTAACTCCAAAGCTGTAGCTATGTGGAAACTAAGTGATGAAGTCTGTTCGTTTTCGATAATCTCATTTGCCAAGACAGACGGTAGACAGTTCCACAAATTTTTATTTCATTAAAATCATTAAAGGTCATAATTATCTTACAGACCATGAATTTTACACGAGTCATAATTTCAAAGTAAACATTGTTGTGTATCATCACACATCGTTAATTGTCTTATTAACAAACAGATGATCATCACTTTTGTTGTTTATAGATTTATTTTTCTTTATTTAATTTTTTGTTTAAAAAATAAAAAAAACGAGTAAATTTTTAATGTTTTTATTTCTGTTAAATTTATTTCTGCTCTATGGATTTGCGACGACTGTTCAAATCTTATCGTGATTCATTTTGTAGTTTGTTGTGTATGTACGTAATATGTGTATCTTCAGAAATATTGCCAACATAACAGTTAATTCTCTTTTTCTCCCGTAACTTGGAACATCGATAAAATTGGCCTGCTGTCAATCTTTTAATATAATTATTATATTTTGTAATAGATTCGTGATTTTACGTCGTAAAGTCCACAAGCATGAAATGATAGAATGTTTTGGAGCGCGAGGTCAACATTCGGTTTTCCAAAGTATCCAACTGTGAGCTTGGTAGGCGTATATTTGGGTGAAGGACCCCAAAGTGGAAACCAAATCAAGGTTGGGAAGGTCACAGTGAGACGTGACCCATGGCCCAGGGAGGGGAGTTGCCTAATTTACAAGTCGCAAACCCGCGATTCGAGCTCATTAATGAACGTTAATTTGTTCCACAAACCCGGACCGAACTTTATTCTTGGCTATTTGTATTACGTGCCGGTTTGTTGGCTTCAATAAAGAGAGGACTGCCTTATCGGACCGTGGGTGCCACCCACTCGCCTTGCCCTCTACAACCACTTAGTGCACCTACCTACTTGTTCATTTCTAGAACTCACCTGTGTTACGTAGGCTTCATTTCACACCTACTTACACTATGCACATTGTTGTTATGGTCGATTTTAATAATTGTTTAAGCTTACCGCTCCATTTGATGTAATGTCGTATCTGTGTTATACTACTCAATGTCATACAACAGTCACTCATTCATAACCTTAATGAGAACCAATCTTCTGACTTTGTACAAAACATATATATTTCTTGAGCATTTCATCTCAATGCATACAACATTGCGTAAGATGAAATTCCTGAACAGCATGCAGATGTTAGATGTTTGTAATATAGAAATCCATTTCATTTAAGATGTATTCATGTTACATTATTGTAATCCCATAAACATTAATCTGATACAGCTTTTACAAAACCACGAGTGATGGTAATGATTATTACTTTGGTAATAAATTTTCAAAAAACTGGTACCGGTGTCATAAATGTTTTCTAAAAACTGTATTTGATCAGTCTTACCATTTCTATATTCACATTCTTAAACACACAACCTATAAAATCAGAGAAAAAATAAAAAATATTTCTCCTCAGGATTTCACATTGGATTTTTACTTCAGACAGTTTTGGACGGACCCAAGATTAGCATACAAAAAAAGAACCGGCGTGGAGACCTTATCAGTTGGTTCTGAATTTATTAAAAACATATGGGTGCCTGACACTTTCTTCGTTAACGAAAAGCAATCCTACTTCCACATAGCAACCACTAGCAACGAATTCATACGTATTCATTATTCAGGTTCCATTACAAGAAGCATCAGGTATGGTCATCTTACAATTATCTATAGCATTAATGAAATGAAATGAAATGAAATAAAATTATTTATTTCGGATTCACAATAAATCCATACTTAATTTGTTAGTAAAATATTATAGCTAGCGTGTTAGTAAAATTTATAATTTATAATTTATTAATATTAATTATTAAGACCGTTTTGATCTTAGTTTACAAATTATGACTTGCTATTCAATTTCAGATTAACAATTACCGCATCGTGCCCAATGAATCTGCAATATTTCCCAATGGATCGACAGCTTTGCCACATAGAGATAGAGAGTTGTAAGTATCTTGACTATGGTACTGGTGCCTATATTATTAAATACATATGAGTTTGAATTGTTAATAATTATAAGTGTATTAAGGAATGTCGCTGCTAATATTGTTTATATATAATAGAATATATAGAATTTGGCTTAGGTTTGAACAATTGTATAGCTTTATATCAAAGGTGAAGCACGCTTAGTGTGTAATATTTATAACCTTTGTGGCAAGCAAATTAACACCTGTACTAACCCAAGTAATTATAAATATTTATCATACTAAATTAATGTACTTACTTCTCACAAAAACAATGCGAGGCAAAATATTACCTTACCGATGATAGAAAAATAATCGTTACCGTATTTTGAAAACATACGTGTGTGTTGTGCTCACCTATCATTGATTTGACTCTACCACAGTGCAAATTTATCACTAGGCTTAAAGATATTGTGTTGTGACCACTTTATTGTATCACAGATGCTACTCAGGGGTACCCTGTGAGCACAAGCGTTCAACTTACTCGTCGACACGTGCTGTGATTCCCTCGTGTTTTCATAACTTGGAATGTCTCCTTCTCGCATACAGCACCCGCAGAAGGCAGACTCATAAATAGTAAGCCATTGTTCACATGAGCATAAAGCAAATGAAATGATACTGAGACATCGCTGCTGTGATAGCTGAGCGGGCCAAAGGAGGCGGGGGACGGTGGCATCTACAGGCTCTTCACCGCCACGAGGGCGTGCGTGACGGCACAGTGCGTGCCCGCGCGACACTCCCTCGCACGACTGATGTGCTTCCACCATCAGCTCCACCGCACTGATATTGCACTTGCATGATACGTTTCATTCTGCTTTCACCTAACACCATTTCTATTAGTTCTTACAAAACTTTTTGTTCAATAGCCTTACGTACCAGTGTAGTTTCATTTTCGCCTATCAGCACCATAGTAAAATAGAATTTGGTAGATTTATATTTTTCTATCATCCATATTGAGCCGAGTCGAGCGTTTCGTGTCTCTTAGCTCGCTAAGTCGATGCACTCGGCTCCGCTTATTTAAGTCTTGCCTCTTGTGCGCGCGAGTCCCAACCTCGACACCGCCGCGGAGGGAAACGCGATGCTACGCAGCGTAAGTGATAGCGTTTTGTGTGTTTGGCATGTCTCCGGAGTCGGGTACACAATGAGAGACATACGATACCATTGGAGAGATGGGCTATCAAGCGTTGGAATGAGCAACGAGGTGCAGTTGCCGCAGTTCCGGGTTCTTGGTCATCGCCAACGTGCGACTGTGGTTACACTTACTACAGGTAACATAATATTGGCATTGCCGATGTCCCAGCACTATACGTCCATTGCTTCGCCACCGACCCCGTCTCCCACAGCCCGTGTGCAGACGATTGATAACGCGACACAAGCACACACGCTAAACACGACACGATAATCGCACGACGAGACGCGCGAAATTGAGCTCGCGACTCCCTCGCTCTTACCCCGACCGAATGACGACTCGATGCAAAACCCATTGCGATGGGCCTGGGGTTATTTCATTTTTGTGTCCGCTGCGCACAGTCGGCTACACCATGCGGGACATCCGATACAAATGGAACGAGGGCCCCAACTCTGTCGGTGTATCAAGCGAGGTGTCGCTGCCGCAGTTCAAGGTGTTGGGCCACCGTCAGCGCGACATGGAGATCTCCCTTACCACAGGTATTACGCTACTTCGCGGGGGTTGTTCGATCAAAAATATTATATACACCACCAAGTGGAACACTGGACAAAAACAGCCACGAATCTATTCACGTCCTGCTTTTGTATTGTTGCACAAAACACTATGAGTGGTGTGACTTAGTACTTACTGTCAAATATTATTGTCTATTTTTGTTTACTACCATAGTATTATAATTTACAATTATTTTAACATTGTTACGCAAACAATAATTTTGATTTCCTAATTCTTAATTATTTAGATAATAAGATGATTTACATATTGTATTTTTAATTATTACCAAAAAATCTTTCAAGCAGAGATGTACTCTAATATAATTTCGTTTAAATTTTTGACCTGCTATGAACGTGAGTCTTATATTTTCTTAATGGCACTGATTACAGGAAACTATTCACGCCTGGCATGTGAGATACAGTTTGTTCGTTCCATGGGATACTATCTTATCCAAATTTATATTCCATCTGGTTTGATTGTAATCATATCATGGGTATCATTCTGGTTGAACCGGAATGCAACTCCTGCCCGTGTAGCGTTGGGAGTAACTACTGTGTTGACCATGACTACGCTGATGTCATCAACGAATGCTGCTTTACCCAAAATCTCATACGTTAAGTCCATTGACGTCTACTTGGGCACCTGTTTCGTCATGGTCTTCGCAAGTTTATTAGGTAATTATATTTTTACTATTTTTATACTGATATTATCACGTTTATGTAATGCATAGCGATTTACCATTTAAGGTTTATTTATAACCAGCAAAGCGATATGTTTGTAACGTATACATACCTTATAAAACATCAAAACTGTGCGAGTGTCTTATAGATATGATTATTACGTTAAAAAATCACATAATTTTCAAATAGACTCTTTCTTTATTTCTAGAATACGCAACGGTTGGCTATATGGCCAAAAGGATACAAATGAGAAAGCAAAGATTCGTAACAATACAAAAGATTGCTTCGGAAAAGAAAATGCCTCCAGTTGATTGTCCACCCGTTGGGGACTCGCATACTCTCTCGAAGATGGGAACTTTAGGCCGATGTCCTCCGGGAAGGCCTTCGGTAAGCTGCTCGGTAATTTCATTTGCTACCTTTATTTTTCGTTTTTATTATTCAATAACGTTTGTTGCAAGTTTTATATCAAACTATTTCAGGAGGTCCGATTTAAAGTTCACGATCCCAAGGCGCATTCGAAAGGTGGAACGCTTGAGAACACAATTAACGGGGGAAGAGGAGGAGGAGGAGGAGGAGGAGGAGGAACAGAAGAAGAGAACCCGGGTCCACCACCACATATTCTACACCCAGGAAAGGTAAAATTACTTAAAATGGACTTTATACTGTTTAGATTTAAGCTCGAAGCGAATAGGCTAGCGTTATTACTGCTGTGCGTCTTTTATGTATAGTGTATTTTGATCATAATATCGCTGGCGACAATATTTTCGGTCTACACTTTTTAATAAATGTGGTAATATTTACTTTCCAGGATATAAGCAAGCTGTTGGGAATGACTCCGTCTGACATCGACAAGTATTCCCGCATCGTGTTCCCCGTTTGCTTCGTCTGCTTTAACTTGATGTATTGGATCATTTACCTCCACGTGTCTGACGTCGTTGCTGATGATCTGGTTCTTCTGGAAGAGGATAAATAGAGGGTCTTTTGTAAATCCACTTATTTTTCCAACAGTTTTAGTCAAATAATAATTTGAAACATTCTGACAGCTCACGTATGTAGACGCTAGAGGTCAACCACAAGACATTATAGAAAGATAGGTCACGATATTGTGGTTCTTATGAATAAATTAACAAAATTTACCAAGTGAATTTGTAGATATTAACCGTAATTGCTAGATGTTAAATTATTATATTAATATAAAGTAACAAAAGGTGTACATACTTAAAACTTGAAGGATACGAATAAATTATGGGTTTAGTGTTAGTCGTAAATCTCTTTCTTTGTGAGTCTGAGGTAGAAACTAAAACGACTGAGAATTATGCCATTATAGGAGTCGTAAAAACATACTTTGCAATCTATTTTCTACGGAATCGGATTTATATAGCTCAGACATCTGTATCATGTTCGATCATAAAACAGCTTCCTCGTTACTTATCGTATCTTTGTGTATAGTCTGTTTACTACTTTCAGATATATATCGTAAGATTGGGGGATCCAAAGATTTGCATGAAGAATCGTTAAGAGTCGTGCCGTTACTACCTTTGCCAGCAAACTAATAACGAAATTTATCATTCTCCCTATCCATCCATAGGGAAAGCTCGGGCCCCAGCAGTGGGAACATAAAATGAGCTGATAATGATTATAATGATGAATAACGAAATAATGTGATATTAAATTTGATTTATAATAGAGAGACAGAGTTACAATAAAAAGAGTAGATAATACTACACAAGTTCCTAAATTAAATAATTCGTTCGAGTATAACATACGTACGAGTTTCAAATTATTATTAGTGCAATGGTTAAATGAGTGGAGTAGCAAATATTATAAGTAACACAAATCTGATGCTCAACTTCTTTTGCTTTATCGATAATTAGTTTCCGTAGAGTTTTTGACATGACTGTTATGAGTAAGCGATTTGTTTATTGTTTGCAATTTATTCTATATTAGACTAATATTCCTAGGAAATTTTATTTTGACTGCAACATGGAGGAATTTCAAATATTTCCGGACATTGGGGTAGCTTTATAAGAGAAATGTCTTAGGAAATTGATTTTGCTTCATGTTCGTAAATGCATGCTGATTGGTCGATTTTGGGCTGAACCAATATTTTACGTGTTCATTAAAAACCGTAAGTGTAATAAATCCGTAGCAATAATAAAATGAACCTCATTATGTACTTCGTAATTCACATAATGGAATTTGTATTTACAGATCGCTATTCATCTGTTTATTACAATAACATTTGTATTGTCATAGCGCCAAGCTAGATTCCATTAGTGGCATGCATGCAAATAAAATTATAGAAGTATCCAGCATGTATTTTTATCCAAATAATTAATTATGAATAGTGAATAGTTAATTTGTTTTCTCATTGTCGCATTACCTTTAGATTATAGTGGATATTTAATTATTGTACATTGTAGTTATTCTAAAGTCTTACACGCACCTATAGTATGTTAGCAAACTTCTAAGGGCACAATACTGATATGAAATTTATCTGCCTAATATCATAAGTACACAGCCATTTGAAGTTTAGTATAACTTCTCGGCACTTTTATTACAGGTCTGATATTTCAGAAAGATAAGTTTTATTTACTGATTGAAAAATCAGTCCTGTAAAAGTAAAAATATATTCAAATTCATTTTTGAAAGATAGACAATAGCAGTGTCAATTTTCATTAAAAACAAAGAATATTTTGTTTACTAATGTAATTTTTAAGTGCACATAATGTGGGCTTGTGTGTAAGACACGATCTCTGTTATAAAATTAAATATAGTATGTTGCGTTAGAAAGCCGTTTCTGGTGTGTGTAGTAATGCCCGAATCTTTAGCTTTGTAGCTTATGTATGAACACCACTTATGCTGCAAATAGAATAATTATTATTTGAATAGAGAAATGCGCTACGTTGCCTTTTGTCAGTGGTGGATCTTATTTTATATGGTGGTTATCAGTTTTATGCCCGTATAAATATACCATTTGTAGTCTAACAAACATTATGTTTCATCGTCAACAAATTCCCATCTTTGTGTATGTACAGAGGCTAAAATGCAAATTGAATACTTTGAAGTTATATATTTAGTTTTTTTATTATTTTCATCCAAATTGTTATAATTTAGTTAGCAGTCAGTAGTCAATGACTAATGAGGGCACGAAAACTCACGATCGTTCAATGATTTCATGAATATGGATTTGAATAATACACCTAAATGACGTAGGTATCATAAATCATCCTCCTTCCAAATATTAGTTTAAAGTTCCATTATAGACTAACCGCACTTTAGATCTTGCAATGCTTTCTACATTAGATTTGAATCTTGGGCTTGTCTACTCGCTCCTACTGTTATCTACGCCTTTAGTGACAAAACTTTGAGCATTAGACTAGTTGTCGTAGCAGGGAAATTGTTACAAGAACCTCATCTTATATCTGAGATACTCAGAAATACGATCAGTTTGTATAGATCTCCCCGCTTGAACAACGTTGGCGTACCCTCAAATATCTGACAAGCAGGGTTTCCTATCGTCAGCTACGACTAACAAATCATGAGAGTGTTAGTTAATTGAGGTTTATTCACAAACCACTGAATATGTACAAACTATTGAAATGCTTATTGAATGGTGTTTATTTGAATAGTGTATGTTTAGAAAACGGATCTAGTTTAGACCTCAACACTGCCTCAAAATAGCGTGAAATTTTAATGTAATTTAATTTATATACAGTTGTTGCATTTGCGCGAATATAACTGTTATATATTATTATTATTATATATGAAGGTTAAAATAACTAGTGCCCATCGATGTTACTGTTTTATGGAACATTTAAATCGAGTTATATCCGATGTTTTATATTATTGAACAATAATGATATTATGGAAATTGCGTGTTGTGTAGAGATATTACATACGAGTACATAGTTTGTGAACGCTATCAGATAATACAATATAACACCAAATTACATAATGTTCAAATTACTAACTGTGAAATAGATTACAATATTATAGTTATAGTTGAGGCAAATGTTGCTTCAGTATATTTTACTGTAACACAAGGTTTTATATAATGATTTTTTTCAATTGGTTGTAGCCCTAAGTAAGTGATGGTATTCTTGTGTTTCGAAGTCTAAACTATGGGGATATCATCAATTACTGTAGAAGACTAATCTTTTATGACATATTTGAAATGTTAAGAGTCGGCGAATCATAACATTTATTAGAATATAAACACATTTATGTAGAAATGTATATTTTAGTCGACTAATGGACATGTTACCTAACATTTTATGCACTCAGATATATAAAAAAAACACTGTATTCCGTATACTCACCTTCCTTTAATTACTATTATTAATACTTTAGATTATCTACAAGATTAAAGTTTTTTAATATAATGTTAAGATTTAGGTTTCGCTGCTAGTGTGAAATTATATTAATGTAGGTATCAAAACGCATGACCTGGCTCACAGCTTCGTCTTTCCGAAACGAAATTCTAAAAAAATATCTAGTGATTAGCGATTAAGTCCGAGGAAGATAGTAATTAAACAAATATTATAATGTCGTGATTAGCATTAAAGTAGGTTAAAACTAAGCGAAACGTCGACGTCGGAGTTAACTATAAGTAATTGTATGCAATAAGGAATGACTATGAATTTGGTACATTGTTTACTTTTCTTATTGACGTTCCGTATAAATATTGATAATTTAAGAGAAAAGTTTATCCATTTCATGATCATACAAATCGTTACTTATAACTTTAAATGAACGTTTCAAATATAATTTGAGTTGTTACCACACTTCGTGCTTCAATTTGTTGAATACTTTGAAAATGTTTATTAATTAAAAATTCTTGTTATTAATGTTTAGTTTATGAATATTCTTTTGGTACTATCTACTCATCTCATTCTGTCTAAGACTCGTTGAAGATGAAAGTAGATTCGAACTAGGAAAGGCTCAAAGATTGGAATATTCGATTAAAACCGAAATGCCTTAAACGAAGTTACAAAATTGTTGAATAGAAATACTTGATTTAGTGATGTTATGTTGAGTTAGTTACCAATACCGCCTTATAGGAAACAATAATCTTCAGGGGTGGTCTCTATATAAATAATATGTAAACAGGAAACATGGAAATGAAGTCCGAAACTGTAAGAATACAGTGTAAACTACTAAAAGGAGTCTTGGAACCGATTTTGAGAAAACTAAAATTTATCGAATGACTTTTTTTCGTTTCAGTTTCAGTTTTCATCTAGATTGATCCCGAGACTCCGTGCAATATATTTCTATGTGTACGATATTACCTTATAGTTTCGAATTTGGCAACGCACACATAAAATACACTTTATTACATATTAAATGGTAATTTAAGGATACTTACGACCTCCTAAGGTTTTGTTCAGAACTCGATACTCCGAAAAACTAATTAATTTGCCAACTTATCGATAAAAAAGGTTGTAAGTTATTTTTAATGTCACTAATACTGAGAACTTATGTCGCACCATGCGCCAGCCTCTCCAAAAGTCAGTATGAATAGACAATATCCATGGAAAAACTACCTGACAATATGTTATATTAATAAGCGGGGAAAACCCGAACATTAAACATAAAACGAGTAATAATAGACTGTCAAAATTATGTAACTGATCGGCTGTACGTATTTAAGACGAATAACGTTTATTTACAGCAAAAAACATAGACGAAACGCTAGATTAATGTTCTAATAACTTTATGCAATAATTGTATAATTTTTGAACGAGAACATTCCGCAAAGTAGAGTTCAACGTTTTAAGGTACATAAATATATTATAAATAAGGCAATCAACACAATAGATAATACTACCTACAATGATGAACTTGTTCGCATTTCAATATGTGTTATTTCTTATTTTATCGCTTAACTATTTTTAGTGTAGATGGCATAATTTTAAATTGAATTATGTTTTTACCATATCCTGTCTACTGATCGTAATGCAAGCACTATTTAAGCCATTTAATAACGCCTACCGTGATTGTAACGCCTGTACGTCAGATTAACCAAAACTGACAAATTTCTTCAATGAATGTTCAACCATATGCTATAGACATAAAGTTAAAAGTCTATTAAGGAGATATGCCAGTTTGTGATAATCTGTTGTGCAGGCGTGTGTACAAACTCTCTCTCTCTCTTTCTCAACCATTATCCACCCAATGTTGAGTGTAGGTCTCTTCTAATGCACTCCATTTCCTTCGATCTTAACTAACCCGAACTAACTTAAAAGATTTAAAAAAAAAATCATAATGTATTTTTTATCTCACTACGATCAGCAAAAGTTTGTTACTTTTAATAGATTCTCATTTTTTAACAGACAAGGCAAAAAATATGAAACAACTTTTTATTTTTATATTATTTTCATTTAATCTCATGTTGTATGTATGACCTTTACAATGCAGTGTTCCATAGTTAACTTGTTAACGACACTCGTGTCAAATGTAAAGGTTTAAAAAGACTGTGTGTAGTGTCCGTATTTTAATGGAGAGTTTGAATCTTCAGTTTGTTCAGTTCGAAAGGTTTTAATGTTAAGCTAGTAAAAGAGAACTCGGCAGATCGTGTGGCTGGATTAGTAATTATGTAATAGAAAGTAAAATCAAAAATATAAGCGTTATTATATTCACAAAACCGCCTTACGAATATAGATAACTATATCAAAGGTAGCAATAGCAATCGTAATTCATAGATCTAGTTCTTTCTCTCGTTTACTCCAACACCTATGTCTATCTATCACAGCCCTGAAACGGAACTGTAATAACTAATGTTCACCCGTTTCAACGTATATTTCAATACTATCCTACAGTAAAACAGTAGATTTAGATTTCGTCGATATTAATATGGCTCACTTTGTAACATTCAATACTATTTAACTTAACATCTTGATACCACTCATATTAATACTAAGTATGCACATTATCTTCTATAGACGGTAGATTTATGAGATAATATCGAATCATAATAATCGCTCAAATTGTCAATACTAATAAAAATTGTGTCTTCATTGATTGGTTCAATGCTAATAATACATAATACCTCAAACTTAAAGTAACACCAGCGATAAAAATAAATTTTATAGAAATATTTCTATGTAAGTAAAATTAAATAATTATTGAATCCGCGTAAATTTTATTATATTAAAACTTTAAAATAGTTCTGGCTCAGAATAATAACAATGACACCATTACGTCAATAACCATTATTAAGCATAATTATAAAAGTTTTTGTAACACATATTATTAACAATGATATTTATTAAAATGTTCCGTGAACACACGTAAATAATACAAAACAAATGTGAAAAACATAAAGCAATATTCAGTTGCACCAATTTGTTGATTGTGGAAGCATATTAACTGTTGTACGCTTTATATTTAGGTAGATTGTTGTATATTTGATTCAATGTGTTTTAATTAACTCCCAAATAATTTCGTACCAATTATACTTTCAAACAATTAGATGTCTAAAATTTATGAAATTAAGTAACATAAAACTTATCAAAAGTATATTTCGTGAAATCAGTTTTATACTATTATTAGCTATATTATAGTTATTTGTGTATTTATGAATGATTTAATTTAAGTGAAAATTAAAAGGAAAAATAAATCATTTTACAGATAACCATTGTTTCTCTTACCTATTTTTCTTTGGTTTCTGCTTCAATCAATGTTTTACAGAGCACTATAAATAATAATATTTAATGCTTGATGGCACAGTGGCTTGCGCGTTCGAGCTCCCCCTTACTTTGGAAGGTACGCTTAGCTGTTGGTCCCTGTTGCTCGTAACTTATCGTAATTCTTAAAAACCAATCTCGTATTGCGCCAGCTTTGTTGGTTAGAACCGAGTTACAGTTTTTTCTGCTCATGTGCTATTGTTGTTCATGTGATAAGGTCTGAGCAGTGGGAAGTTAATGACGACCTCTGAAGAGATGAAATCCACAAAGAAAACAAAAAAGTAAGTAAGTAAATAGCCTATAACTGTAACGGTAAAAATCAAAACCGGGACTTTGGGGCCCAAGATCGGTGGCCTCAACCACTAGACCACGAAGGCGCATAAAATATTGTCATGGCGACAGACTTAGAAAATATGGTGGTAACTGGCGGACTGAAAACTGCCCCTGCCACATACCTGATATATTACAATAAAATGTACTCCTCACTGGAATCCAAACTCTTTGGATCTGAAACCGTTCGTCTAACCACTACCACAGACAGGGTCACTTACTTTTTTAAATTTCAAATGTTTACTTATTGAAATCGTGGGAGGAATGATATGTACTCTAAGATACCTGAGATATGAAGGTTGGTATTGTTGCTTGCAAAATCACGCGTTTTCTGATTCGTACACGTGTGACGATAAAGAAACTCACCTTTCTTAGGGCTTTTATTACAAAAAATCACAAGCCCAAGTAAGCAAAGCCGCGAGCAGCAGCTAGCCTACAAAACTTCACTTTGATTTTTCTTATCAGTTTACGCATTCCAACAATGGCGTCTTTTCTTTGCGGCGGGCAAAGGCGGGACGTTGCGGGGGGGGTGTTAGGGCCGAAGCTTGCCATTCGTGATCCCGAGTCATCCCCGTGGCAAAGAACGGTACTAAGTTTTTTGATGGGTACATAAATCTTCTCTCGTCGATAAAGAAAGAGGAGGATAGTAAAACAGTAGTATAAAAAATTCACAGAATTGGCAGTCCCTGCAAGAATTGGAGCATTGAAAATGAATACAACAATTTACGAAAAAAAAACATTTTATTTTAAATAACACAATTCCAACTTGAATGCACTTCTCGCCTGTATCCGCATCTTTTAACACCATTACCATGACGATCGGTCATTAATCAAGCTACATCACTTTTTTATATACGGAAATACCCGTTTTTCTACAATACCAAATCTAAAGGAACATCTAGAGTTCACAATTATTAAACGATTTTCTAAACTTTTTCGCCATTTTGTAGCTAAACTAATACCCTAGGACCGTTTTTTCATTTTTCTTAAGTCGATTTTTTTTTAATATTTACAATTTAGTATACAAACACCAACCAAAAAATTGTTATTTTTTCATTTTTCAAAATTTCAAAAAAAGTTTACAGCCGGTTTTCAAAATTTAAACGTTCACACGCGTTTCGATAAATTCCTCAACTCTTGGTACTATTTCTATCTCGATTCTCCTAAAATTCTCGAAGCTATGGCCAAAAATACGTCTCAGGCGATTTACATCTGATAACCATTTTCAATGGTAAAAGGCATTCCCTATTAGAAAAGTGTTAAATCTGTATTTACCTTATTATTTTTAAACGTATTTATTTATCTATACTTTTATTATTGTTTGCATTCTCCATGCTATATGTAGTTACAAGATAAAAAACATTGCTGTAAATGAAAATTATTACTACATATACGTCCACAGAAAAATTGACCATATCCTTTAAATTCCATAGACGTTGTAGTCCGTTTAAAGAATTTTGATCGTGTGGTCAATCTAACAGTTTTTTGGGGTCAAGACCACTAGTAGCTAACCCAGCAAATGTTTTTACTTTTTTTGGTTTTATTGGATTTTTTTATAGTCTATATCACTCCCACAGTCAAAACAAATCTAACGACACCTGATATGTTAAAATCCACCATGTCGTTTGGGCTGTAGGGCATGCCAAAGAAACGTACTTCACAGTGACGTAATACCGCTGGCTTAGAGCCTTAGAGCATAGTTGGTTAAATGCTCTAAACTTGGAGCGTAAATCACAAGGAGAATTCAACGAGTCTTGGTAACTCAGCGGTTAGAGCATAGGACCGGCAATCTAAGGGTCCTGAGTTCGATTCCCATTCGAGCTTCCTGAGACTGGTTGGTGTTTTCTAGTATTTTTTTACGTATTTAATATATTTCAAATAAATGCCACAATCCAACGATGGTACAGACGCCTGCACATCAACCTATTCAATACTAATTTTACTAATACTAGCTTAAGATCATTGTTACTAACACTATTATGGGCTCTGCCTGTAAAAAAATGAATTATTATATAATACATTTCCAACCACAACAAGACTAAGGCATAAAGTTGAAAGTCTATTGAAGAAATTTGACAATTTGTGGTAGTGTCATGTGCAGGCAGGTGTATTTACAAACAGAATGAACGGCAAAAATTAGATGGACTTCGTCGAAATCGTAAGTTAAACGGTTAAGTTAAAGTCTCACACAATCGTGAAATATTTCTATTGAATCCGGTGGTGGATTCAAGTTACCTCAAGCTCACTGTTAAAACAAACATTGTAACAATACGATTTTTTGTTATCAATAAGACATGAATACGAAACGTCAATAGCACAATACAGCTAAGTAGCTTAAAACTTGAAATATCATTATCGAGTAATCTCTTAACAACATTAAATAGGGCCACAGGAAACATTTAAGTTTAATTATAAAATGTAAATGATGTTAGTAATAATATAAGTCATACATTATTTTTAAAACGTGACCATTCAAAACATGGCCGAGGTTTTGTAGCTATCATTAAGGGTGCGCCGACCAAAAAAGGCAAAAGTGTAGTCACGGTTAAGTTGATATATGATGAAAAAACTATAGTATTACATAAACAAAATATATATTTAGTATCAAAGGGAACGTGTTTACAATAAGACCGACCCATAAAATCATAACACACTATAGTTTTTTCTACAATATCATTTAAAGTTGGGCAAAAATCATGAAAACGAGTAGCGGCGTTTAGTTGAATATCTTATAGTTTATCTAAATGATTATACCTCTAATTATGTATGTCTAAACAAAAACCAATGTCTTAACTACAAATACCAATGTCTTAACTACAAATCGTCCGTCTCACATTTTTGATTTACCGAGCGGTTTTCTAAATTATTATTTTTCAAATTAACACGTTAAATTCCCCATACAAAATTAGTATGGCCGCGCGGCATCAAACAAATATGGACGAAGACATTTCAAATTTACGTACTTGTCACTTACGGACGGCGCACGCTTAAATGTAACAATGCGCTAAAATGTATATTTTTTATATGTTAGGGTGTACAGCCTTTGGACGGAGAGCTATGTTCATTGATAAATGGGTTTACTTCTAGATTGCACAATTTTGAGACCTGTAAAAGAAAAATAATACAAGTTAGGTTTGAAAATTAAAATTAAACAGCCTCCCTATTTGTTATTTCTAATAACGGCATGTGTTTGTGTGATAAACAAAAAAAAACAGACTAAACATTTCCTTGATAAATTTTTACACACATTCATAGCTCCATATTGCAAACTGTGCTTAAGTTTTCGCTTAATTGATGTTATGTAGAACATACAGGATGATGGTGATGACATACCCAAAGGTTCAGATGGGGTAGCTTTTTTATATTATCGGGTAAGCATTGCCTTCATCTCACCTGATGATAAGGCTAATGATGGAAGCGCACTTCACCCGGGATCCTCAACTAGTGAGACACTGGCTACATATTTAGATAGCATGGTGATAGCTAGGCTAGGCGGACAAACAAGCCCTACCACCAACCAAACCGAGTACACAAACATGTACTCCCCAACCTTGGTCAAAGGTTGGTTGGTGGTCAAAGGCAAACATTTTTGATGCCCCAGATAATAAATACAACCTTTTCATAAAATACTCTTTATGAATTCCTCACCTGAATAGTTTAAGTGCGTATACTTTAAAACACCTTTATGTGATCAATCTTTTTTCCCTCTTCATATCGTTTCCACATTTGAGAGTAAAGGTTTTCCAAGCAACGAGTATAGTTTTCACAATCAAATAATGTGCTTTCCAAACGAGCGTTTGACACTTTTGCTTTTATGTATCTTCGACTGAAAAAAAGATAGAATTCCTTGATTAGTACATCACATTTTCTTCAATACTAATACTGGTCCCAGTTTATACCTTTGTTTATAAATTATAAACCAATTCAATCTGTTTCCACAGCAAAGAAATTATTCTTTAACTTCTTTTCGTCCAAGTTCTTTTTTGTCCCAATTAATTTACTTCACCTAGATAGATGATTATACAGCTGCAACTACAGGGCCAGAACTCTGGCTATCAAGGGGTGCCCGTCATTTTGAACTTAAGTTTTGTCAACAGATGTACCATTCATCTGTTTAGTAAAGCTTGTGAACCGCTTTCTTAGCGAGAGCGAGAACCTACAGATGCGCAAGACACGTAAGTTGTAAGCCAAGTTTATAGAAACTTGGCTACTTTTTACAGGACAAAGTAGCTGGACTGGAGAGAGGAAAAGCACCATCACAAAAACACTTTTCTAAAAAATTGTGTGTATGCTATTTGTATCCAAATCAATAAGCAAAAAAACCATTTTCTTAGAAAGACCCGATGAAAAACATGTGACGGTTCTGATGTGACGTTTGAACCCGAAGGCGATCACTGCGTGAAATGTTCAAATAATTTTTAAATGCAAATTTTGTTGCGAACAAATTACAAAAACACAAATGTTGAAAAAATTTCCACGAGCAGGATTTGAACCTGCACCCTTCTGACATACCGGGTCAGGTGCTCTTCCAATTGAGCTATCGTGGTTCTAACCAGCCCGCCGAAATTATTCAACACTTTTTACTTTGAAAGCCAAAGGCGCCCATTCAATGTCAACAACTACCGTCACTAACATCCGATCATAATATTTTTACAAATATTAAAGATCAGTTAAGAAGTAGGCAAGCTATTTATAAAATGTTCAAATAACTTTTAAATGCAAATTTTGTTGCGAACAAATTACAAAAACACAAAAGTTGAAAAAAAATCCACTAGCAGGATTTGAACCTGCACCCTTCTGACATACCGGGTCAGGTGCTCTTCCAATTGAGCTATCGTGGTTCTAACCAGCCCGCCAAAATTATACAACACTTTTTACTTTGAATCACTGCGTAGTTTAGTTTGCTAATCCAGATTCCGAAAAATATCTTATAAAAAAACTTACTATGCCACGTTGGTTCCAAGACTGACAGCAATATCCTGATAGTCCTGTTTATTTTGTGCAATGAGCTCTGTACAGTTTAACGTTTTAAGTTGCGATGCAGCAACTCTGTAATAAAAATAAATACGAGCAGGTTTATTACGTGCAATATTTCTTTCTAGCAGTGAGATTGGCTTTACTAAGCTTAGCTTAAAAAGCTTTTCCCAAGACAAATAAAGATATTATCACGTTATCTGCCTTAACACCAGACACAGTAGACATTTTATTGTTCGTTATCATTTCCGCCACGTCTGAGTAATTTACATAAGTAAGGGAACGGTATAGCATTTTTTTCCTAAAGCGAAACTCTGCGCTATCGGGCGCTCCAGGCCTGTTGCCCTACCCTAGACTATCGCGTGGCACAGTCACATTATTACCCTGTAAGAGTGTAGTGCTAACTAGAATTTTCTAGTGTCTAGATCAGACGTAACAAAAATTATTTAACTATAACTACCATACTAAACCAATGGCAAAAGATTTCAACTCAGCGTAACCAAGTACAGGCGAGCGCTGCAACGACGACAGCCACGGCATCTCAGAACTACAACTTTATAAAGCTTATGACGAATACCACGCTCAATCAAATAAGCTTATAAGATAACTTCATAGTTATCTTATAAGCTTATTTCTGGGAAAAGTTCTTCATAGAACTTTTCCCAGAAAAGCACCATATCTTTTTTTTGTATCTAAGTTTCAAATCACAGGCAATACATTCTTAGATATTAGCTTCGATTCCTTGGTTTTTTTTTTAAATAACCATTTTTTTACTATTTGAATGCTTCTCAACTGTAACTAATTTTACATGTACAATAGTGTTGGCAATTTCAAATAGCAGTAATTAAGTAATTATATTGCCTTAACGCGCCCAGTCTACGATTGCTAAGGTTAAGCAACTATGAGTGACCAAAACATTTATCATCTCGAGCTCCTCCGTGCTTCGGAAGGCACGTAGTCTCAACCGTTGGTCCCAGCTGCATTAGCAGTCATTAACAACTACCAATCCGCACTGGGCCCGCGTGGTGGATTATGGCCCGTTCTCCCTATTCATCCACAGGGAAGGCTCGTGCCCCAGCAGTGGGGACGTGGAAGAGCTGGTGATGATTTATTGCCTTACCTTGATGCAAGTGTGTCTCCGGGTAAAGTAACCACCGGTGTTCCGGCCCACAACACATCCATTGCTGTTGTATGACCATTGCATAAAGGGGTATCGAGGCAAACATCAGCTAATTGACCTCGGCGAACGTGTTCCTCTTTGCAAGCAATTTTCGAAAACAATAAGCGATCAGCTGGTATGCCTTGAAAAGAACAAACGTAAGATTGAAACGTGTAACTGTTTTCTGTAATAATTACTAAAATTAATGACAAAAAATTGTACCTGCATTTTGAGCATACTGGTGTATTAATGGCTGTCCTGCATCAGGAAAACTCAACAGCCACAGTATGCTATTTGGCACTAATTTCAGAATATTTAACCACATTTCCATTACTGACGGATCGATTTTATATAACTGATTGAAATTGCAGTAAATAACTGCGTCTTCTGGAAGCCCGTATTGCTTACGTGAAGTAAATATTATACTGTCTAAAATTTCTTCGCCTGATGCTACTTTCTTGTTAACGTCACTTATTGATACACCATTATGAATAGTAGTACCTTGTACAATCACCTGCAACAGATACGATTAAAATGTTTGTAACAATACGAGTAGTAACAATTTATAAAACTTAAATATATATATAATCACCTCAATACACTTGGGATTCCACATCGAATCGATTAAATAGTTTGGAATGTTTATGTTTCTTTCAATAACTTCTATTGGTGGATATTGTCCAAACATCACAATTTCTTTGCTTTCATTCACACATAGTACATTTTCAATGTTAATAGATTCAGAAGCATTTATATAACCTACGTTTGAATTTATTCCGGCTTCATTTTCTGAATAAACTTTATATTGTTTTTTTAATTGGGGAAACATTTGCTTATGGTCGCCAATAAAATAAGTCTGAGCCATATATGCAAATTTTTCAGTAAAATCAGATTTAACATTTAACGGGGATGATGTTTCATCGGTTATCAAATAATCCATATAATATGCTCCACTGGTACCTGGATAGCCAAGCCACATAGCTTGAATCGGTGCAGGTCTCAAAGCGAATATTTCATTTTTTGCACCTTTCGTGTATCCATTCATATTCACTAATATTTGTATTCCATTATTATTAATTATTGTAGCAGCTTCTATGCTATTAGTAATTTTTGATAAATCAATAAAGTGTTCTGCTTCATTTACTATCTTATTACGGAATGTGGTACCATCATTTGGATTAAGAGCGTAGCAAAAAATTTCTACTTTGGACCTGTTGTGCAAACCTGGAATAGACTGCATCAGATGCGACGTTGGATGGTTACCAAAGTCGCTACTAACGTAGCCAATACGTAACCTTCCAGATTGACACTTCGAATGTTTATAAGTTATTTTATCTAACAAGTTAATCTTTTCCATGTACAAGTTTGCATGTCTTTTAGCGATTTGTTTTCTTGCTGCATTTGACAGTGGATATAGAATGGAATGATGGGGATGTACAGATGGCAATTTGTCACTCTTTAATTGATCTTCGACAATAGTAACTATGTTATTCATTCTTTCTGCATAACCGTTCCAGTCGCAAATTATTTGTAAGCAATGCGCCAAATTGCAGTAAGCGTCGGGAAAGTCTGCTTTCAATTCTAAAGCAATTTTATATGATTCTATTGCCTGAGTTATTATTCCCAGATCTTTATAAATGCTGGCGAGATTACAGTGAGCATCAGCAAAACAAGGGTTTATTTCTATAGCTTTTCTAAAGCACAACATTGCTCCCGTCACGTCTTGTAACTCTCTCAGCGTATTTCCCATATTACTATATGCATCAGCAAACTTTGGCTGAATATTTATAGCTTGTCTGTAATGTATCAACGCTTGGTGAAGCTTACCTGTAATAACGATATTGTAAAGATTGTTAAGAAATTAGCTTACACTTTTTAGATAAAATTGCACAAAATACATAATACACGGATTTAAACAAAAGATTACATAAAATTATTACATTATTATATTTTATTGCATAAGATAAGAAGTTATTTAACCCTTTCATTCTAATTTTGTAATCAACTTAAATATGTTTAGGGCTGAAACCGTAAAAAATATGTATTAATTATTATTTAAACTAAACATAAATACAAATTATTATGAAAAATATTGCAAAAGTAAGATTCTAATGTAAAGTTTTTTCTTACGATTGGATTATCACCATAAAACTTTAGTTCGAACAGAATACTAGTTAGTACTCGTCTTAAGTAGGTATCCTAATCTTTATACTTAGAAGGATACCTACTTAAGACGAGTACCAACGAGCCCAACTCTAACTTAGCTTTTTATGAACATTCTACATAGTCTAGTAATAAGTGGTTACAAAATATTAACATAATACAAAAAAATACTTTTAAAAGCTTTAAATAATAACAATAATATAATTAATTTTACACTTTTTTTCCTAATTAGTAAGACTATTACTATTTCAATTATTTATTAGTAGCCTGCTACTAGATCTATTTAATTAAAATTAAAGTATAAAATTAACGCGAGCAGATCCGTTAAAGTTGTTTCATTTCAATGTGTTTGCGTAAACTTTAGAAAAGAATTAATTTCTCTTACTCATATGAAAGCCTTTATCTATCAGTGGACCAATATATTAGCTATTTACATTTACTTTATTTAAAGAGTGTACCTTGTTGTTGCAAAAGTGATGCTAAGTTGCTATGCGTCGCTGCGAAATTAGGGAACACTTCCAAAGCTCTCCTGTATAATTTAGTTGCCTCTTCAATTTTTCCTTGTTCCCTTTTCACATTTCCAAGATTGTTGAGTGTATCAACATGCGCGGGGCATAAACGTAGAGCCATATTGTAACACTCCTCGGCTTCAGGGACAATACCTTTTTCTTTGAGTGCATTAGCGAGATTGCAGTAGGCGTCTGGAAAATTAGGCTGGAGTTCTATAGCGCGCCGATATGTCTCTATAGCTAGGTCGATGAAGCCTTGTTTATAGTATGCGCAAGCTAGGGTGCCCTGTATCAACCCACTGGCAGGTGTCAACTTCAGAGACTCAAGATACACTGCTACCGCCCTGGAAATGTACAAATTTCGCATTAGCTCAATTGTTGTTATCTATAACGCCTTACAACTACTTAAGTTAACCTAGTGAAATAAAGTAATTAGCTTTTTACACTTGAAAAAACTTTATAGTTCAAAGGTAAGAAATTTATTTTTCAATTAATTGGAATAAGCTGTAGTTACTTTATTTTTATTAATATTTTTTTGTAACTCGACAACGAATGCTTTCTCAAGCAATGCTGATTTTATTCAAACCTATTAATTTGACTATTGCTTACAAACTTATTTGCCGACACATACATCAACTACACAAGATTGAATAAGCTCTGTCAATTATTAAACGAGGTAAAAAAATCATTTAATATTTATTTTTCAACGTTTCACTACTAGTTTTAGAACAAATACAATCGTAAAACATTTCACTTTCAAAGAATATTTAATAAAAACGCAAATGTAACACCTTCCTAAGCCATTCTAATACTAATAACGTGCAGTGAATTCCTTAAGCGCAAAGCTAAAATACTTTAGCTTATCGAATTTGCAGGTTGTACATTGAACTTTACTGTTCGTAGACAATGTAGTTAAAATGTATGATAATCATCACTCACAACAATGACATTTGTAGTGTAGATATGGCAATAATTGATAGTGTAATTGATAACTAATAATTGACCGACCAAGCGACTGAATACGAGAAATTCAAATTCAAGTTCAAAACACTTAACATACATAAATACTTGTACATAGTCTTGTGGCAATGGCGAGTACTGCGTTCTTCTTTTGAAATCAAACTACAAGTTGAGATAACTCATTATTAGGCAGTTGCCACCGATTGCTTTTACATTCGTATCAAATTAACAAATTAATTGTAATGTGAATTGTATTTAATAATAACTATATGATAAATTATTATTATATATTTATCATTATTATTTTCTCTCATATATAAATTTACTTTTTAAATATTTTTTAAAAACAAAATAAATAAAACATTTAAAAAAATAAAAAATAGGGGTCCGCCGGCATCGGGATCAGGGTTCAAGCTACCGGTGGTTAGAGCTCCAGAAACAGGAATCTCCTCACAATGCGTGCCGTATCGAGGAGAACTGTCTTCTGAATCAGGCCCTTGATCCAGCCGCTTAACGAGAGCCTCATTAGATGTCGATCGATTTTTATTATTGTTATTATTTTTTATTATTATTTGTTTTTTTTTACATTTTTTTTAATGCATACTGTCTATTCATTTGGCCACCAACCTGCCTGTTGGTGAGCAGGATGTGGCCTAATGTGGTACATGCTTATACAGGAAATGCCTATTCAATCTTGCTAATATATTTTTTACAATAATAAAATGTTATTATATTGACTAAGTTATAATATCTAAACGTGGGTAGCAGAACGGTTAGAAGTTCAGATTGAATGTGAGACAACGTGGTTCTATCTCCCTTGCTCCGTTAGACTTTTGACGTGAACCCGTATTATCTTACATAAGCACAATATAGCTTTTAATTTAGCTTGCTTGGTGGATTAATAGGATATTGTTTTTTGTTGCAACAAGTCCCAAGCGTAGGCATATACGACAGCTTTTATGTAGCTATTTCCTATTACACAACGAGAATACGTTTGGCGTTCGTGTCACTTAATAGGTAGATTGCTAGATCTACACAACGCGCCGTGATTTGTTCAACACTCATTTCTTATAAACTCAGAAGCTTGATCAAATTCCCCTTTTTTTTATTTTATGTATTCTATTTTTTCCTGTGAAAAAGCAGTTTTCATTTTAGAAAACTAACTTTTCACTAAATTACGTAGAATAATAATTATATTATTTATTATAACATAAAAAACTTTTTAAGAAATAAAAATAACAGGGTCGGTCGGTTACTTTTTTCGGTTACATTGTCGATTCGAGTAAAATTCAAAATGTCGTGATTTCCGTGTTTAAGTTAGAAATTAAAGAACTTAATCTAACCATAACAGCACCAGCATATTACTATTTATTTATGTAATAACAGCACATTGACACTGATATTTAAAAAAACGCTCAGCAATAAGTAGTGTCAGCAAACGATTAATTATAAACATAAAAAATACACAGCACAGCTGCAATTCCAAATTGCTAGATTAACATTGGTCCTGTTAAAACTATACTTTCTAAGAGTGTCAATAAAGATTAACGTTAACCACCTAATAAGTAAAATTGTTCCACTTCATTTCAAGTACAATTAAGCGTAATTGGTATGATTATCGCAGTACTTTAATAAATTTCGGTTCAAAGAGGTCTTTGTTTTTTTCACACATAAAATGACGTTCAGATAGATTTTTTCGAACCATACCTGAGTTTCAAACGGCACATACAATTTAAATATTTGTAATAGTAATAGTAAAAAAAAACATTGAAGTTTAATAGTTTGCTTCATTATTGAATAGGACCTTAAACCCCAAATTCGGAAGCTGTTAGCCATCCTTAATGCTAATATAATTTCAGTTTGACGGTTTACTGTTGCCTGAATAGGTGTAACGAATATCGTGACCTTCACGGTAACAGTTAACGGGGTCTACATAAATAAATGGACAGTAACACCTATTAATTATGTGAAGTAGCTTTATGCTAACTATCTACTGGAAGCGGGAGTGTTGGCGCGACCTACCTTTTAATTGAAACTATGCGGCATTTTTCTCTCTGACGACTTATTTCTCCAATATACTTACAGATAATTAAAATCATTACACTTACATTTTTTAATAATGAAAAAAAGCTTTCTGGGAAAACGATTTATTGGGGATTCTAAACATGCTATCATTTTAAAACATAGTTTTTATAGCCTGTCCAGCTGCTTATTAAATCAGGAAAATATTTGGCCTTCATTCAATAGTCATATGCGAGAAGAATGTCACTTATCAAAAAGAAAAAAAAAGATCTTAGAACTATTTTCGTTTTATTAAAACTGTTAAACATTTGACATGATAAATTCTAGTTTACTAAAATAATAATCCTTGAACTTGAAAACTTTAACCAAACGAAAACTCAAACTCATAATAAATTATTTGACTTCAAGCATCTTAATTGAGCTTGAAAACTATACCAAAACGATAAGTCATTTTAAAATAATTACAAAATAGTTTTAAAAAAGTGTCTATAAAAAAGAACTTCGCAAAGAGGCAATAAAGAATGGCAGGAGTTATGCATAATATTACCTCTTAATTTTGTTTTTGAACCATGTGATACAGCCGTTGGAAAGTTCCGATGCTTGCGCCGTGAGCCGGGGCGGCGCGATGTTGATGACGGTGTACACGACCACGCATTGGTAATCCATAGCACTGACATGTCCTCAGGGCGCACAAGGTTCTACTGAAGGAGCCGACGCCGCACGCCGCCCGCCCGCGCGTAACAACCGACGCGCGCGCACCGCGTGCCAACTTCCCCACAGAGTCAGACGCTGCGTCAACGCCAACCGCGGCCTTCGTAAAACTCGCACGTTTATACTCTCAAATAGCGAACATATTTCACACGATCTATTGGCGACATTCGGTCCATGCGTACGAGCAATACGAGCGCATCAACAAAAAAAAACTTCTCACCAGTTTTTATCAACGCTTCTATTAATAATTATTTCAAAGACGATATTCGAATACGAACAATGCGAACGTTGAAATACTTTTGATTTTGTCTACTTTAAATACCTTTATTGGAAGCTCATGTGTTACGCGGAAACGAACAGCTGTTCGGACAGATCAGCTGTTGTTACACGCTAGTTTATTTTCATGCATATTGTTTACATCGCGACGCGGTACTGTCACGGGTGCGTTAGTCTTCGTAGGGCGAGCGAGCGGTAGATCACAAAGTTTGTAATGAGCAACAGCGTGATAAAACTTTTTAAACAGCCGTAAAATATTAACGTGTGGCTATTAAGCGTGCATGTGCGGAACAGTGATATCGATTTGCGTGAGCGGTAAGCGAGCGGCGGCGGCGTGGTGACGCGGCGGGCGCTCGACGCGACTGCCTAAACTCAGGGCTCTCGCCGTCTGGAAAATGGACACGTCACGGTGCCCTGACTCCATCTCTTGTCACTTAATCTTAAATTATCACTGGAAAGTTTACACCACACCTAAGCCACGTCTCGCGACAGCCGCCGCCGACTAGACAACGCTTTCGTTTGCGTTTGAGGTCCACCGTTGAGCCCGCAATGCCCCACTGACCTATTTATTTCCCGGTAGTGCCACATAGGTATTTTGGAGACGAACCTCAAGGATCTCAAGGACTACTTGCTTAAGATTATATATGTTATAAATATTTTTTAACATACCTAATTATTTTTGTTGACTTTAGTCTATTTTAATTACCTTACGTAAATATAACAATTAATTGTATGGCATTTTTAGAAAAAAGTTAAGCCTTTTAGTTATAATGGTATATTCGTGCCTATAAGTACATGTGACAATGGTTAAACAACATTAAATTATTTTAAAAAAACTCGCGCATAATACCTTAACCAGAAATAAGTAGCGTTTACCAAATAATGACATAGAAATTTTTCAATGTTAAAAGCTAATTTTAACGCAAATCTTGTCGCTCACTGCCAACTTTCATACGTTTTTGACAGATACGCAAGTGGTTATAATTAAATTCAAGAACCATTGCCAAGGTTTTTATTTTTATGTAACTGCATTAGGAGTCGTCTTCCGTATTGAAGATAGCATACTTTAAAATTTATTAAACTTAAATCACTCTTATTATCATACCACGATACGATATTATAAAAATGAGTTTGTGTTTCATCAAATTTTAATCTCATTTCGGCCGGATACGACCTAATTTTGTGGTGTTGCAACCCGTTTTATAAAAAAAAAATAATGGCATAATATTTTGGCATTGTGCCTAAACTGATTTCGGAGTCGACGGCGTCAGATAGGTATGTTTAGTTTAGTACAATTTTTGATAGCATTAAGATTGCACGTCAAACGTTTAATTCTAAATTATTGCAAGAACTTTTCGAATTAATTTTCTTCAGTTTACGCGAGCACTACACATTTGACTAATTTGGTCACCCTTTCGGTAGATCGGCGTTGCAAAAGTTGCTTATCTTTTGCAAAATCGCAACTTTATTACCACGCTTGCCAAATGCCGGTTGGTGATATCGAGCCCTGTGTGGCGCCGGGGATAAAGAATTGCACCACCCCATCTCTTCCCGTGGGTGTCGTAAAAGCCGACTAAGGGACCATTTCAGAGGATGGGCAGCAGCATCTCTCTGAGGTTACCCTCAACCTACTGCGATCGCCAACCCGCCTGTCAAGCGTGGCGATTACGGCAAATACCCCCCATATCGTTGGGGAAGGTCTTTGTCCAGCAGTGGACGTCTTTTGGCTGAGATGATAACGAACCAGGTTTATTTAAATTGAACGCAGGACTCCACGCCACTCAGTCACCGTGGGTTAATCTTCTCTAATGCCATGTTCATGTGGCAAGACCTGAACCGAGCATTGGAGTGTTCAAACGCGCATCGAGCTCACAAGCTTCATATACATTATAATGGAAACTGTTAATATTCTCAATCGTAATATTTGCATTCTTAAAGGTACTAGGAATTTATATCGAAAAATGTGTCAATATGAGAAATTTCATTTAAATTTATTCATTAATCATGTGTGTCTTGTTTACGCTTGGGCGAGTTTTCACGTTATGATTAAACAGACTGGCAAAAATGTAAATATTTTACCTCTACGGCGCTAACAACTTAAATTATGTTACAGGAAAAAGTTTTGCTCACATGATTCCGCTACAACTTTCAACTACTATCAATCTTATCAATCGTTTTTTACTAATTTGGAATTAGTCACCTATCTATCAGCGTAAATAAAACTGATACTGGTATATTATGTTAAATATATTATGAAATATAATACCTCACGGTCGAGTTTTCAGTATGGATACCGAGATCTTTCAGAATTGACCGGTATCGATAACATGCGTATGTCATCATCATCAAATAAGTTCTGAGCAATTGTTTAAAACATTTTATAACATGCCGCGAACCTAGTATTCGAAAAATCGCAGAAACGCAGAAACTACGTCACAGTTAGCAAAACGCCTAATTTGATAAATATATAAATATTTTTTATTTTAAATGGTACTGAATTGAAGATTTTTTTTCGAGATAACAGTCTGATACAAATCAAGTGACATTGTAGTTCTACAATGGTATCTAGTGTTTTGGTGTGGTCGTTTGAAATAGAAATGATTTAACGATATTAATGTGGCACTATCAGGAATCGCATTTTACCGCGATCCCTGATACTGAAACGGTTGTTTAAAGCATAATTATTTCTCGTTCCACATTAAAATCGTTAAATCATTTCTATTTCAAACGGCTAATGATAATATACGGCTCATACCAGTGGTGTGGTTAATACCACGTCAGTTTATTTGGTGGACGTTTGACTGAAAGCTATGTTCGTCATCGTTGTATTTTGAGCTGACGCACTCTTTGATCCGATCCAGTGATAGCTTAGTTATGATACCTCTTTATTAGATTCCTACTAAGATTATCTGTATCTAACCTATCGTTTTTACAATTAAGTTCCAAATTATATTCAAAATTAATTTTAAAACCAATAAAGAAAAGCTTTATTATAAAGTATCTAATTACACAGAAGACAAAACAGCATGGGTTTGTAATGCTCCAAACACATAGACACGACACGACATTATAATTTATTTTATAAAATATCGTTACTTCTATATAAAGCTATAGAGTTTCTTGCGCCCGTTTTTCTGTTTAGCTAAAAGACGTCCTGAATCGTCTCAAAATATATTGCCACCTTGAGACGATTTAAAAGCGCATAGCTTATAAGTTTACTTGAATTTATAAACTTTAATTTCATTTAATTTCATCTTGTTAAACATTAGTTATTTATTTCGTCTTTTAGACACACCTTCACTGTATGTGATTTGTAAAATTATATTCCTGTACGCCTCGGTGGGCGAGTGGCTAAGCGCTTGGCCTGATAGCTGGAGCCTTAAGCTTAAGCTTAAGCCAATAACCGTCCAGCACTAGGATAGTATAAAGGCTATTTACCTTTTTTCTATATTCTTGTACAGTATTTAACTTAAACATACCCCTATCAATAAAACATTACTGTTTTATGAATAACGGCCGCTTTACAAATTATTACTGTTTAGCGGGGCTTCTTGGCAGGAATATGAAGAGAAGTTTACTGCTGTGTTTCATTTTCTAAACTTGTAATATTGTCGAATACGAATTTATAATAGTAACGGATCATTAACATTTTAATGTTTATCATAAACGTATATGAGTGTCGGCAAATAAAACAAAACAGTGCAACGTTGCTTTCCAATTTATCTCTACAAGTCTGCGTGATGTTTCATTCATTTACACCAACTGAAATAAAATCAGATCTGGTCTTAATATAGTGATTCAATTACGTTTTTGAGTACCTGTAGAAATGCTTTGTGCAGGTTAGTTATGAAATATTTCTATATAAAATTCTTAGAAAGTTACTAGTAAAGTTACTATTGAAGCAGTAAGAAGAAATTTGTTTCGATGTGAAATTATATTAAGTCTTAAGCAAAATGCAAAATTTCATAAAAAAAATAGTAAGGAGATATTATTTATATCTACCGGTAGTATGGTTTTACATGCATTCAGGAATAGTTATGCTGTACGTAATAATACCAAAAAAGGTTTTTATAAAATAACAAGAAATCTCAATTTGCTAAATGCTTTATTAAGATAAATACTACCATACATATTTAAAGATTTTCTCATGAATACTTGAATACATAATTTTGACTTTTATTAGAAGATGTCCTTTTTAATACTTGTATATATTTCGTTAAAAGAGAAAATTTATAATTACCAGGACTACGAACATATAATATACATTACATTATTACATGATACGAATTTAATTATTATGAAAGTGACGAATTATATGAAAGTGAAACGTCAATATAATAGATTATATATGTTATTGGGATTATTTTATTATTTTCTAACTTCGAGTCTTGGAGACGATCCTCTCTCTGAGTTTGGGCTGCTTCCTCCAGAGGTGCTTTGCGGGCTTTTGTCGCTTACCTAAAACAAATAAAAAATAAATGTAACACAGTAATGTTTTTGTGACCTAATTAAGTAATACTCAATAAACCTTCTCCTAAATATGGCGGACTAAATTATCCCATTTTATAACAGTTGTTATATTCATGAAATGTCAAATATTTTAATATGACATTTCTATTTGATGAAGTAGTACATACTCGTTTACATATAAGTATGCAACTATGAGATAACCTTTATAACCTACATTTAGATGTGTTGAGATATAATAGGTGTACAAATTACACCTAAAAGTGTCTGCCCTACACTTCCAGAGCACTTAAGTTTTAGTATAATTTTACGATCCTAGCCATGTATCTACCTGCATTCATCGCAATCCATAAATCTGATTACAATGTTAAAACTATTCGCAGTCAATAAGACCTCTCAAAAAGCGGTAAAAAGTTCTGAATTCGCATTCGCGGCTTTTAGGTCATACTCGTATAAGCCTCACCACAAGACCATAGAGACATCTAAAATATACCATGCTAAAATGATAACGCATAAATAACAATAATAATAACCTGTATGTGTTGTAATAAATAAATAAATAAGACAAGATTTGTTTTAAATAATATCGTTGTTTATTTCTAATAATCTACTAATCAATTATATTGTAAACAGAAATACAACCTCCTCAAATATATAATTATGAAAAATAATATACTGAGCGGGAGTCCTATTCGTCGTAGCTAATTCGAATAAAAATAAATTAATTGGAATTTAAATTCACATTAAAAATTATAGCATTGTCCACATAAATAAACACTATTAATATTTTTAACTACTAACGCATGCAATTATATATCCATTAACGGGTATAAATATATTTACATGTATATGCGAGGGCAGGTCTATGTATCAACAATTTACGGACTAACGGTAAATTGGAGCGAACCGCAATGCGGACCTTGCAAAGAGGGATCAAAGTGGAAGGATATTCTGTTAATACGAACCGTTATGTGACGCAGAGGGGATCCTAAACTGTACGCAAACCTTTTGCATTCAATAAAGATTCTTTGGTTTACTGAAATCCTGTCCTCTTAATTGAAAACACAGTAACTTCAATTACTAAAGTTACTGTGTATTCAATTACGAGGGTAGAATAAGTGTTCGATGTAATTATATATCGTATAATAGAATCCTGTCTACAAAGACAAACGCAATGCAAATAAAAGCGGGCAATTCTTTAATTAATTTGTGCAAATAAAGAAATAAATCAAAGAAAGTGTGAAGAACAAAATGAATAAGGAATACGGGTACTACATTAGGAGGAGGACGAGTTCAATGGCGGCGTAGTGATTAACGCGCCCAGTTTTGCGTTTGCAAAATTTAAGCAATTTTCACAAAGGCCGGTCATTGGATGGGTGACCAAAAATTTATCATCTCCCTCCCAGCTTCGTAAAGGCATTTCGACTTCATGTCGCCTAATGTTAAGTGATTAAATTTACCTGGAGTCCAGTATGTAGCATGTTCGCGATAGTTTCCACATCCAGAGTAGAATCTTGGGCTGATATCTTCTTGATGGCGGACGACACGATGCAGATGTCGCCCCTCAACTCTCTAACTAGAGCAGTGATCTTTTGAGCGTTGCTCAACACCTCAACGCTTTGGGTGTACGGATTGTAACGAACACCGAACGGTCGCTGAATACTTTCCGCGAATGCCCTGCAAAACGACAATTCTAAATATTCTTTCACTAGTACCGTCATCATTAAATTAATCATATTATCAATTTTTGTTCACATTAAATAAAAGAAAAACCTTTTGACAAATATCTTTAAAGAACATGCCGTGGTCACGGGCTGACTGACTACACTAACAGTCAGCCCGTGACCACGGCCTTTGTAACTCGGTCGAAAAGTCGGAAAGAGGTCGAAAAGAAGGTATGATACCTTTTTACTAATTAATTTGCGTTAATCCCTGTTTAAATTCTTTGTTTAATTATGGAACGCGAAAGTGTATATAATTTCAAGTATTACAAGCCACATGAGGCTCAGCGGACAGTAAACGTGCTAAATAAAACAAAACTATAATAAATAAATAAATTATGTGAATAAATTAAGTACTAAGGAAATTTTCGTTCACTCAAAGCTAATTCTAAAATCACACTTCGTTGTGTGTTTCGAATTGATTAACAAGCCTTGAATAATTGCTCTTGAAATAAAGTGTATGCACAAACAAATTGTGTATACAGTCTTGTTATAGTGTTGTTGCAGTAACAGGGTTAATATTTATTGTGGTTTGCTTTTGAAGCGAAATTGCTCACCGCCGTTAAGGTAATTTTACGATTGCACACACAAACGAGAGGCGGTGTCATAAAATTCACTGCGTTTATAGTAAAGCTACCATTGCTGTAAAACACTATCAATAGGGATATTGACAAAATAATTAATTCCAGACCATTTACCTGAAAATACGTAACACTTCTTTAAAACATTTCCTTTCTATATTTGACCTAAGCATGAATTTTTGTAACCTAAAAAGTTATTTATAAACACTCAATTGACGAACCAAATAAAAAATCGTTTTGAAAGTTGCTAAATAGTTTATCTAATAACTAACCAGTCAACACTCAATTTAGGTATTGACTTTCTTTTCAAGTTTTATATTTTATTAGCTGACCCGGCGGACTTCGAACCGCATTTAATTTTTTTAAATATAGCTTATGTTACTCAGCGCTAATGTAGCATTCTAATGGTGAAATATTTTTTTAAATCGGTCCAGTAGTTTTTGAGTTTATTCGTTGCAAACATACATACAAAAATACAAAGCTTTCCTCTTTATAATATTAGCATAAATAGGTAAGGGCGATGCATCCCGAATCTTCAACTACAATGGTACCGCGCACACTACGTAGATGCGAACAAGTCGTGCGTGTAGCGTGTATCTCTATAATCGTGCGTAGCCTTAGTGGCCTTAGTAGCTGACAAACCAGCGTTGCTGACCGATATGATATTTTTTCCAATCAAAGTCGGAGTCTAAGTAATTTTTTTCAAAGTCAAAATGTTTAAATAATTGTTAAATATAGTAAAAAAATAAAATGTCTTCCCGACCCAGCCAGGAATCGAATCTGGGCGGCTGCGTTGTGTTGTCTATACTAATATTATAAAGAAGAAAGCTTTGTATTTTTGTATGTTTACAACGAATAAATTCAAAAACTTTTGGACCGATTTAAAACATTATTTTACCATTAGAATGCTACATTAGCGCTGAGTAACATAGGCTATACTCGTATATATAAAAAATGCGATATGAATTCCGCTGGGTCAGCCAGTGTAATATATATTTATTAATCATACTAATCGATACAATCCTACCTCATTTTCTCCTTAGCTTCTTCAAAGGAGTCGGTATAGTAGTAGGCATTTTGATACGAGGTGATGATGCATTCTTCGTTCACCGTCACGTCAGGATCGAACCGTTTGATTTTAGAAGCTGTGTCAAGAGCATGTTGTAGTTCAGCTACAGAAGAGAGGAGACCAGCGCCATAAACGCGGAACGAGCCATCCGGCTGCCGGCAGAGACCAAACTCAACCGTGAAGAAATAGAGCTGAAATAAAAGTTGAGGTTGTGTATATAGGTTTTTAATATTCCAATGCGAGAAAGTGCGTAGCATTCATCTTACCAGATGGTTACTGACGATACAATCCAAGGTGATCACTTCACCCGGAACCCTCTATTACTGAGGAATAAGCTATATTATGTTTACTTTCGGAAGACAACAATACTACTTTTATTGTTATTATAGCAACAGGTTATAACTAGAGAAATAGACAAGATGGAGCCAGACTTAAAACGAGCTATTACACATAGCTAAAAATATGTATATACCTCCTGCAAGGAATTGAACCCAGGATCTCTGGGTCTGAGACTGTAGGTTTAACTACTAGACCACAGAGGTGGCTAACAATAACGTTAATATAAATAACTAAATATTGCTAGTCGTGAAAAGTACAGAAGATAACAATTTTAATAATGCCTTGGTAGTTTTTTCAGGACCTGCGGTTCGGAACAAACGTACAAAGATAACTCTTCAATTTTGGCTCTTACACGCAATCTACGACTCACCGTTGCCAGTTTATCGATGTCTTCATCTGAAGCACCAAGAGAAGCTAAGCCAATTTCTTGGGAGAATTGGGCAAAGCTTGGGTTGGCAAGCAGAGGCATGTGACCCAGAAGCTCGTGGCAGCAGTCACTTTTAACAAGAACATTATATTAATATTTTAGTTATTTAGTGTGGCCGTCTTTTAGAAGTACCAAAGCACCCGCTCACGCATATGAACGTCGACGTTCATATGCGTGAGCGGGTGCTCGGCATATGCACATGCTAGGATCGATCCTAGCATGTGCATATGCCGCTAACGGTGCTACTGCCAGTTGACCGGAGCTGCACGTTCCGGCTACCTTATCGAGGATCAAAACAATTCTCGAGTGCATATCGCTCGAGTTCCACCTTCTGAACCACAAAGGCAGACGAAACTGTGGAAGAGGACAACTTTACAAAAGTGGAACCGATAGGATTGAATCATCTGCTGCGGCCAACTCTGTTATACTTGCCCCAATTGCATCAGTCCACGAATCAGAGTAGTTTGTGGAATTAGCCAAATACGCATGAGGGTCAAGCGATTGAAATCCTGCCAAGGCGTGAATTTCAAATATACTGGAATTGACGATGTGTCGTAGTGTCGATTATTTTGATGGATCAGTTTTGGCCGGAGAGTGGCGGCTTAAAACCGGCAATTACAGGTCGGTTATAAATTACCATATTTTGTCATACGCCGCCGGCAAGTGCGATACATGTGGAAAATGGATTACACCAGCCAGTTAGTGTACCAGTACTGGTTAGTGTTGTTTCATCATCATCATCATATATGATGGATGACCTATGAATGGATAGCGACAACGCGGGCCCAGTGCGGATTTGTGCTTGTTAACGATTGCTATTGCAGCCGGGACCAACGTGCCTTCTGGTGACCGGCATTTGCGAAAGTTGCTTAATTTAAGCAATCGCAGATCAGGCGCATTAACCACTGCACCATCGAGCTCCTAAATGCTATTTACTAACAATTTTTTAAATGTTTTTGTATGTCTGCTAGTCTGTATGGTTGATAAAATATATATGGGTGTTCGTTACGTAATACCATAAGAGCAAAATAAAATCTGTAAGACACTTAGTTGATCAGTTGATATAAGGTAAGTATACTTTGTGTTCTGTTTCTCGATCATACAATAAACTACTTTCTGTGTAAGCCAGCCCTTTTATAATGGAAAATTTCGCATTCAAGTCAAAGCCATAACCCACCACGGCAACCCGTTGTAGGTTGTCAGGTTACTTCAAAAACGTGACCAACAGTTCGACATGCCACAACAGGCATGGAAGAACTCACTCAATTAAAATTAACTCAACAATAACTCATTTAATATATGATCATCAGTAGGCATAGTACGTGGACGTGTTCGCCGCCTGCATGAGGAATTAGGCAGCCTCACTGCTGAGCAGAGTGTGCGGGAGTACCAACACCATTGTAACAACAATTTAGCTAATTAATTTGATGGGGTGTTGTACGAACACTCCATCATTTTGTTATTACCTTTCCATAACTCGACTCGAGGAGCTAGATGGCGCAGTGATTAACGCGCCCAGTCTGCGAGTGCTGAGGTTAAGCAACTTTCGCAAAGGCCAGTCATCGGATGGGTGACCAAAAATTTATCATCTCAAGCTCCTCCGTGCTTCGGAAGGCACGTAAAGCTGATGGTCCCGGCTGCAGTCGTTAACAACCACCAATCCGCACTGGGCCCGCGTGGTTGTTTATGGCCCGTTCTCCCTACCATCCATAGGGAAGGCTCGTGCCCTTGCAGTAGGGACGTATATAAGCTGGCGATGATTTTCATAACTAGATATAGAACTAATCTAAATAAGCTCCATATAACATTATATGGAGCTGTGTAATCTGAAAATAAAATTATTATTAATATTTTTATTCTCAAAAAATTTTTGGATCCTTCAACATTTTGAAAGTATCTGAGGAAGTAACTCCTATATTTCGTTCACCATTTATTTAGACAGCAGGTAATTCATTTTGATAAGCCGCTGCGGTAGACTGATTTCTGATTGTAACGTGAAACTTGGCTTCCACACAAACGTTCCCAGTTAGATCTAAACGTGGTCACGGCCACCACACTTCTGAAGTTGAGATTTATAAATAAATATACCTATTTCTTTTATTTTTTTATACATTAATTCTGACTTTTCTTCATAATAAATTTATTTTCACAGTAAACCTTTGCCAACTTCTAAATGAAGTTCACAGTTATAGGTGTCATAAAGATTACGATATATTATTATGTTCTGTTTTTATCTGACATATTGTTTATCACGGTTAGACGAAGGCTATTACTTAGAGAAGACAATTCAATTAATAAATCCAAACCCAACCAAAAAGGTAAAAACCCAACTAAAAAATAGTTTTTGGTTTCTAATCATCATCACTCAATATAAGGTAGGTAGATTGAGTATTTCTTACAAAGAAATCTTACATCTTATTCAGAATGAAGTTATAATAGGAGTTGAGGTAAAGTTAGGGCGGCGACGCGAAGGGTGTGACGTCACGGTTGAGTCTCAAGTTTTGGTGCAACTGTGAGTATAATTTACGTCATAATTTGTGATTTCTACATCATTGTGTGCTACGGAAATTTGATCTATATTTGCTTTTTATAATTTACCTTGTAAAGGACAATGCTCAAAAAAAGAACCCAGGCCCGGCGGAAATGAAATTTATCTCAGATTATTACTAAAAATGAGTCATCAAATACTGCATAGTTGGAATCATCGGAATATTTTTCTAAAAGTGTGAAATTGCTATTCGAAGTTTTGCAGGGTTCATATTAATGTTTTAGTAAAAGGATCATTAAATAGATAAAATGGGTGTTTACAACTGAGCTACAAACTAATTACTACAAACCTATGGACATCATCGAAACCTTTTTTTAAATGAAATAAAAATTGCTACTCGGGGTTTTGCGGGGGTTTTAGTAAAAGGATCGGATATATCGAACTAGCTTCCGCCCGCGTTTCCGTCGGCGTGTATTTATTCGGGAAAAATGGCCTATATGTTAATCCAGGCCTGTATCTATCTACCTAACAGTAGCGTTAAATCACCGCTACCAGTTTGTCGCCTTTCAGCACTCTGCGCTTTTCGACACTCTGCAATTTTCTATATATCTTGTAGTTATAGGTACCAGTAGGTGGATATAATCTTAGATTTAGAAAACGAATGTTTTAATAATAAAATGATTAATGACTGCTATTGTGTTTTTTTTCTTTGATGACAGTAGCCACTTGTAGTAGTAGTAAGGCAATTAACACATGTAAAAAAATATTTGGATGATAACCTCTTATCATTTTAGCGTTTTAATGACCCTTTTACTAAAACATTAATATGACCCCTACTTTGAATAGCAATTTTA
This sequence comes from Eudonia mercurella, assembly GCA_963082485.1. Classification (NCBI taxonomy): domain Eukaryota; kingdom Metazoa; phylum Arthropoda; class Insecta; order Lepidoptera; family Crambidae; genus Eudonia; species Eudonia mercurella. The sequence continues at coordinate 12,905,215 of OY720022.1, read as the reverse complement.
TTCATTTAGAAAAATATTTCGGCGATACCCCTTATGCCGTAATTAATTACTCATTATTACCAGTAATTTGAGATACATATCATTTGCGCCGGGTCTGGGTTAATTTTCCATACTAGGTAAGCATTGTCCTTTGAAGATGATAATATGATGGAACAAAATAAAATCAGGTTGGAACTACTACTTATAACGCATTCCTGGTTTTTTGATACACCTACATACCTTCATGTATATTTTAGTAACAGTTACCTTACTAACACTTCTTCTATCTGCACGTGCAGACAGTAGGAATGTTTAATATATTAGTAGTAGCGTATCAGGAGTATCAGCAATCGAGTTTATTGCGGAGTTCTTATCGATAGGAAATTGCATTCCGAATCGTTCGTAAATTCCTGACTATTTGCATAATAATGTATATGCTTTTGATATTGAGACTTCTTATTCCTTTTAATGTATCTATATTAATAAAATAAAATTGTCACATGTACATATGTCAGAGTATCACTTGAGAACGGCACGACCGATTTGGCTGATTTATTTTTGTTGTGTTCGTAATTGTTAGGACAAGGTTTGTATGTAAAAAAAAATGTTTTCGACTTGATGTCATTCGAACAGACGAAGTTGCGAGCGGGCCACTGGTATATAATAAACAAAACACTCAAAAACTTTTTGCTATACTTACGGCTCCGGTGTGTAGAAAGGATCGGACGAGTGCCGAATATACTGTGTGCAATGGAACACTCGGAAGGCCAGACCAGAGAGGAAATCTCTTGGGGACAGGTAGCCGGCCACCGGACGAAGTTGGAAGCCAGTTTTGCGTTTCAGGAAAGCGCTCACATCTTCAAGCTGTGGGTGCAAACGACATACATACATTCATTTAGTTTACTTAAGGCCAATACTCCATATGTAAACTAAATTAATGTGTGTATCTCTGAAAGAAGCTTTGTGTACTTAATTAATAAAATAACAACCTTGAGTAATATGTGAAACTTGTATAAATGTAGAAAGAAATTTATTTTAAAAAAAATCTTATCTATATTGTGTCCTATTGCTGTGCAAAAGCCTCCTTTCTACGTTTCCACTCATCTCACTAACTCAATCATAAAATCAATTTAATTTAATTATAACAGCTCTTCAGGGTACATCTCTAAACCTGCAGAGCAGTATCAACATGTTCGGTATGACGATTCGCTGCGATCTGAACCAAAGGGACTACATCGAAGCCGTGATTAAAACAGCTTCACGAAAACTCGCTATTCTGAACAGAGTGCGGCGATTCTTTACGCCGGACCTTTTGTACAAGACACAGGTACGGTCTTGCGTGGAGTGTTGCTCGCACATCTGGGACGGTTCCGCAAAATACCTTCTCGATGCCTTGGACAGATTGCAGCGTCGCGCTGAATACATTATCGGCAATGCAAAAGTCGCAAATACTCTCGAATCTCTGCAATTGCGTAGAGATGTTGCGTCACTCAGCATGTTTTACCGCTTATGGCGAGTGCTCTGAAGAGCTCTTTGCTCTTTTTCTTTCTCATTCCACCTTCTCCCTTCCTTCGAGTACACGTGCTGCTCTTCGGAATCACCGCTTCACTGTCTCAAATATCCCATTGCGCACAAAGAAATTTGGTGACTCGTTTCTTTGTCGCACCTCCAAAAGATGGAGTAATCTACCAGCACATGTTTTCCCTCCTTTCAGACTATGATATGGGATCCTTTAAAAGAGGCGTGAAGAAGCACCTCGTGGGCCGGCAGAGTGAGGTTAACTGATGCTACGTTTGTTTTGACGCTGCACTAAGTCGCGCGTATCTTCGCGTCTGGACTCCATTTCCACTTAACATCAGGTGGGATGGAGTCATTTGCCGAGCTATCTATTAAAAAAAAGTGTTTTATTGAACTAATTTATTTAATTTGTTTTTGATACATTTTAGCTTTTTGACTAAGTATCTACGGACTGTCGTAATATTATTAAACATACTCTGCAAATAAATTGTTACTTTTTATGGTTATTTACTTTATATTTTAAAGATGAACTCTATATTAATAAATTGTAACCTTACTTAGACAAATACAATAATTGTATGTTATATTTAATATAATATATAGTTATTTATATATAATATGAAACGATTTCACTGTCCAGGTCATTCTTTTCAGCTCGCATTTCATAAACCTCTACTAACTGCAACAACGGTAGGTAGTTCTGTTGTGATTAAAAAAAACAACTATTTACCTAGTTCTAAAACATTCGGAGCTTACTTCACACTTAGCAATCGGCGAAATATACCTGAGGCAAATTGTCCTCTCGATAGCCACAGTACTTCACTAACTGTGGCCAATTCTCCAGATACTCCTCACAAGCGTGCTTCTGGTAAAGTTTGTGGAGTTCGCGGAACACGATCCCCCTGAAAATGACAATCTAACTTCAATAACTAAGCAATGTGACCAATTCCAGAACTAGCTTACACGTGTCCCAATGTTGCACGCGAGATTAATATTGGAATAGTTGACAAATTGTACGGACCTATGCTGTCAAGACGGTCCAGCGTGAATGATGGAAGTTAACCGATATTTAGGTCAGAATAATTTATCGTTTGTATTTGCGTCACTTAATATCGCAACTGTATTGACTGCTCATTAAAATGCGATGCTAAATTTAGCTTCAAGTGCAAATAGCCAATATAACATCAGCTCGTTTTGTAAGAAAACACTGTACATGAAAGGAAAGAGTAAACAAAAGATTTCGCCGTAGCAGCGTGAATATCGCATGAGCGCAACAGAAACTATTATTAGATGAAATATAATAACCACATGAACACGTAAAACAAAGGAGTACTTAATACGAAGAACAGCAGGTGGCAAAAAATAATAATAAGCTAGTGCACGCAACGTTACTAAACTTACCACGTCTTGATTTCAGTTTCTGTGTATTGAACTTTGGGGATTGGTTGACCGCTACAACATGGAGCGTTTATGAAACATACATGCCTGATATTAATACACTCACTAATTATAGACTATAATATAGACATTCGTTCTTCACAACTTCTATCGGTAACATTATTGTCTTTACTGAGGTACTCGTATGTTACTTGGTACTTTGACAGATGGATTCAGGATCCGAACATATTTATCGAAATTTAGTTTATAAGATATTAAAACACTCCAATGGTAGATAATAGTAATGGTTTCAGCTTCGATAATACCTAATAATATTAAGTAATTACAAGTAGCTAACTTGTAATTTTCTTTGTTAGTCCATAAATAATATTAGTATATACTAATAGGATTACAGAAAAGTTTCTTAAAATTTCTTAAAATAACCTTCCATTGGGGAAAATGTCAATTCAAATGTTTGTTGTAGTAGCAAAAGACTAAATTAATTGTTCGCTGTTTTAAGTTGGTCAGGGCAAATACTAATTAAAAATGAAACACACTTAAAACTTTTTAAACAAGATGATAATTTAATATCCTAATCATCTTAAGCAAAGTCATAGCTTCTGTCTGTCATTTAAAGGATGTTATAAAAAACTTTTTTATAAACATTTATTAATTTAGTTTTTTTGCAACTTCAAATAATATACTTACTATTTGTAATTGTTAGCAATGGCAGCGAACTGTTCTCGCCTCTTGCGATACACGGGGTCCTTGAACCCTGCATGGTCGGCATCAAGCTCCGAACCGTACATGAGAACGTTCTGCGCCCGGTCGAGATCGGCGATCTTGCGGGGGAACCAAGGCATTTCACCAAAATCTATGTCATAGAAACCAAAATTAATTGTGTATAATTGTAAACAATTGGTCAACTAGATTGGCCATTTGGGCTACCATATTCTTTTCTGCAAGGTGAATGCCCTGCTTGTAATGCAAACCGTAACGATATTGTAGTGATTTAGTAATTTTCGCATTCAATCGAGCCAATTTTAAAGTCGTACGAACGAAATTTCTAGATGATGATGATTTATTTGGAGAGATTTTGCTGATTGCCTCATATGGCATTTTCAGCTTCACCGGACTTTTTTGGGGGCGGCAAGAAACTGAAAGGTTTCCTCAAGCCGTGTGAAACGAATCACCTTCGGAGGTTTTCTAGAGGGAACGGCATCACGCACTAGTGCGTGATGCCTCCGAAGGGTTGCGATCGGATCGGGTAGGTGATGATGATGACTAGATGTAAGTATGAAAATGGTTTCAACAGCTAAGACGCTACGATATCGTTAAGGGTTTTATATGGGAATGGGGAAGGAACTTTTTTAAATGCGATTTTACTTTTTAACAAATTTATACTGACCCAGTTGGATTGCTCCCAGGACGAGGTGAGAGAGATATTCGAAACTGCTTTACTGAATGTTCTCTTAGAGAATTTGGAACGATGACTGAGCAACAACCATTTTGGTTACTTACGAATCGATCAAAGACTAAGATAAGTTTCGAAGCATTGTGATGCTTAATGGTTGCAAATCTTTTACAATAGTTACAAGCATGGCTTTGTAGATGGATGTCCATTGTACTATATACGAACATTGGTGAGTTTTATTTACTTTAATAATTTGTGTGGTAACCTATCTTACTTTCGAAACTTTTTTGTTCGAATTTCAAAAGTTCGAAAACGGCTTAACGAAGGTTTGAATCTCAGATATATTTTTTTACATAATATTGTAAGTAATAAATTTATTTTACATGTTTCGTTTTTATGATCATCAAAACCATTTTTAGCGCCAGAAACGACGTTTTTGTACGTGCGACGTTTTTTTACATACCTAATACTACTACCTAACTTACTACTACTTACCTTTATGACCATACCTTTTAGTCATACCTACAAAAGCTGACGTTTGAAATTGTTGTAATGCGACAAAAGACGAAATTGCTATTATTTTTATGTTAGGCGTTAGCGTGTTTATAAACTTGATGGATTGTAAGTATTTGTTATTTATAATATTTGTCTTTTTATTACATAGGAAACGTTTTTCTGGAAACTAAATCGTCTAACAATAATATATTTATCAAAGGTCGAGTAAGATTTCAAAATGTATAAAATAAAAAAAAATATTTAAAAATTGGATTATCAGCAATATTTCAATCGTGTTTTCGGTAAAATGAAAATATGGAAAACAAAAATGTGGCAAAACGTTTTCGGGATAATGAAATTCGTACTAAAAAAAATCGGATTTAAAATAGGTAACCAATTTGTGTTGATATACTAGTAAAAATGTATTCTTTGTCATTTTTAATACAAATTTCACGAACATGCACTTATTGTTTTGATCATGCTCTACACTTGAATTAAGCTAGTCTAATTAGGTACAGTCAACAACAAAAGTAGCTGAACGCTTATCATAATAACAATTATTATAGGTAATTATTATTTTTATTTTATTTATTATTAAAGTGTTCAGCAACTTTTGTTTGTATTTTATATCGCTCATGGCATGAATGCTTGCTACTCCACAGGTTTAGGTTAAGTAAGAAATAACTCATTTTCTTGTCATATAAAATCCTGACAATTTTGTTAATGCTAGGATTTTATTTGATGTTTTGATGTTTTTTTAATTGTTTTTTTTAATGTGTGTTTTATATAATTATTAATAATTAAAAAAAAACATCTGAGGTTAGAGTATTAAGGTGCTACGACAAAACACTAAAGTGTTTAGCGGTTTTTGTTTTTATTTAATATCGTTTGCAACACCAGAGGTAAAAATATGCAGGTGCTACGACAAAATACTAAAGTATTTAGCGACTTTTGTTTTTATTTAATAACCCTTGTTACACCAGAGGTAAGAATATTTAGCGACTTTTTTATTTAATAATGCTTGCAACACCAGTGGTTATAATATTCAGGTGCTACGACAAAATACTAAAATGTTTAGCGACTTTTGTTTTTATTTAATAACGCTTGCAACACCAGAGGTAAGAATATTTAGGTGCTACGATAAAACACTAAAATATTCAGCAACTTTTACTTTTATTTAATAACGCTTGCAACACCAGAGGTTAGAATATTTAGGTGCTACGTCAAATCACTAAAATGTTGAGCAACTTTTGTTTTTATTTAATAACACTTGCAACACCAGCGGTTAGAATATTCAGGTGCTACGTAAAAACACTAAAATGTTCAGCAACTTTTGTTTTATTTAATAACGCTTGCAACACCAGAGGTAAGAATGTTTAGGTGCAACGAGAAAACACAAAAGTATTTAGGGACTTTTGTTTTTATTTAATAACCCTTGCTACACCAGAGGTAAGAATATTTAGCGACTTTTTTATATAATAATGCTTGCAACACTATTATAATATTCAGGTGCTACGACAAAATACTAAAGTGCTTAGCGACTTTTGTTTTTATTTAATAACGCTTGCAACACCAGCGGTAAGAATATTCATTTGCTACGACAAAATACTAAAATGCTCAGCAATTTTAATTTTAATATAATAACGCTTGCAACACTAGAGGTAAGAATATTCAGGTGCTACGGCCAAACGTTCAAGTGTTCAGCAACTTTTGATTTTATTTAATAAACTTGCAACACCAGCGGTAAGAATATTCAGGTGCTACGACAAAATACTAAAATGTTTAGCAGCTTTTATTTATTTAATAACGCTTGCAACATCAGAGGTAAGAATATTTAGGCGCTACGACAAAACGTTCAGTGTTCAGCAACTTTTGTTTTTATATAATAACGCTTACAATAACAGAGGTTCGTATATTTAGGTGCTACGACAAAATACTAAAGTGTTCAGCGAGTATTGTTGCTGACTGTACCAAAGCGTATGTTGCTGTTAACTTTCGTGATGAGCTTTCTAAATTGAATCAAACTTAATTGCGTTACCATCCCCACTAACAAGTGTTATCAACAGGCTTTTGCAGGATTATATTGATTGACCAACCCCTTCCAGACAGAAACTTAATTGAGAGTTTCAAGTTAGTTTGCCGTCGCCGTCGTATATTGGTTTCAGACGTACTTTTAATGAAACACTTTATATGTGTCAATACGAGTTTATTTTATGCATTTTATTGTTTTTTCAGACCCTATGCTGAGCCTGTGCTCGGAAAAAAGTATATTAAAAATAATACATAATAAATATGGCTTTGCTAACAACAAGTCTCCACCTATGCGTAGAAAAAAACTAAGAATAAGTATAATAATTTATAACTTAGGTAATTATTTTAAAAGAATTTTAACACTTTATAGGAAAAGGCGCTATAATTTAATAACTTTTGGTGTGTGAGACAAAGGTAGATAAATTAGGTAAAGAACTTCTTAGCTACTTTGCCCTCTTAAGATGTGCTGCTGGTGTAAAACAGGCCAAAATCTAAAATGGATTTGTTTATCGCGGTAGATGTCCGAGGAATAAACGAATTTCAGGTGGAACGTGCTGGCGGCACAAACACCTCGACACGTTGGCTGCAACTTAAGCCAACCTTAGATAACATAAAATTTTATTTTATTCTTTGCAGAATCTGAGTTAATATGGAGACTGGACTGCATTGTAACATTGCACGCGTTGCCGATCATGAGGCCTTCGTTATTAAAACAGTTTCCAGAAGGTTCTTTAAAAGAATAAGACAGCAATGCAGGACACTGCTCCTTGGGGGCTGAGGTCGTCGGGATGAGAATCGTAGCCAGCCACTACAAATTGACCCTAATGCGTTACATTAAAATCACTTTACTGATTTAGTATTATTTAAATTACAAAAATTGTTTTTTACTTCTGGGGTACGCAAGGTAGTTTTTCGCGTGTATTTCTTTTGTCATCTTTTATTTGGTACACGCAGTCATTACAATTATTTTATGGCGAATTAACATAGATTGCAAATTTTATTTTTATTTTTAATTTTAAATTAACCCTCTTTTTAGTATTTTTTTGTTAAAAGTACAAGTATTATTTTAATTTGTTAAACTATTCTATGTAAAAGCGTTGCGCAACCATAACCGGAATTCTATTTTAATGTGAGAATTAGTTTATAATAATGCCTGCTGTTGTGAATGTACTGAATTGTATTAAGTAGTTGTGCCAATTAAATAAAGATATAAATCTATACTAATATTATAAAGATAAAGAGTTTGTTTGTTTGGTTAAACGCGCTAATCACAGGAACTACTGGTTCGAATTGAAAAATTATTTATTTGTTGAATAGTCCATTTATTGAGGAAGGCTATATATAGGTTATATTACATCACGTTACGACTAATAGGAATGAAGCAGTCGCTAATTAACGCGGGTGAAACCGCAGGGCACAGCTATAAATAAATACAAGAAGTTCCCAAAAGCTACTTAACAATAAGTTTAAGGTAGTTTTACGGCCATATTAGTTAATAAAAGTAGGCAGTAAATAACGAAATGTGGACATTCAATTTAAAGTCACTGCACACCAGATTTAAGTTTTAATAAAGCAGTTGAAAATTTATCAAATTGCTTATAATAATATGTCTATTTTCAGGTTTCTTGCCATTACTTTTCTTTGCCAAGTACATTTAAAGTGTCATCATAGCTTACAGAATAAAGATAAAAAGCCAAATATAACATCACTAAAACAAATCCAATTATTATTCTCTGCTTCGACGAACAGCCAAAAATAAAATGTACCTACTTACTTACTTGATTGAAAAAGAAACTCAATATTTTATGCAAGAAGAATATATTTTGCTGAACGAACGAATGAACTGGTAGAATGTTAAAGAACTCAATTTGAAAGTCAAACAGCCAATTTTATGTTCTTTTGGCAATTGAAAAAGGATGAGAACCTTTAATTAATATTTAAAGTGTATTTTTCTATTTATAAGATTAATAGAGAACAACATAATTATTATCGCAGGTATATTAAGTGTATTAATGTTACTGTAATTACGTTTTGCTAATCGTTTCAAACTTTGTTGTGGGAACATTGTAGGTACTTTCCCGACAACTGGTGGTTCTTCTAAGGGTTCTTCTTTTTGAGCAAAGAATTACTTCCACGTCGTTATTCTCTTGCAGAGGTTTTAAGCGCAAACATAGAGCCATTGACAACTATTAAAAGTTTATTATTTAACTCAACGAGGAAGAGTGTTCCAATCACCATGTTTTGAAACTGGAGAAACTGACCTTTACCACTGCGTCCGGGGAGACATAGTTGCTTAATGGGATGTCTCTCTCCCCGGTCGCTCACTACCTATCCAGTCCCTAGCAAGGTAGAGCGAGCCAATCTTGTCAACTGGGTGATCCAGGAACGAACTAGGAAATCACAAGGGTTTACCCTTCCATCGTGCTGGTAGAAGAAGAGTTTTATCACTCCTGACAGTTATTGATGATAAGGCCAAGATGAAATCGCACTTCACTCTCAACCTTCCCACCTGCTAAGCTATCTCTACGTTAATCCTCTACGTAATTTTTGGATCGTTACAATGTTTCTACCATCAACCAAACAGGATATATTTCGTAAATCCCGCTGGGAATGGAGCCCAGGATCACTAGTCTGTCTAGCCAATCTGTTTGCCAAGCAGCAGTATCCGGGAAACGGTCCAGTTTGAAGAGTGAGAAATGCAGCAAACGAGGCTTTATAACTAACTTTTAGTCTCGGAAACGCAATTACTACATATACATACTATCCATGATGTTGTAAGCAGAAAGACGTACGTACATATTATGATAGCCGCTCTTGCCGGTAAAAAAAAAAAGAAGTACTTTACCAAAACTAGCGGCAGCGGAAAAAGGCGTGGGTGGTGGGAACTCCACACCCGATTGTGGCACCACCTCGAAGTCTTGAACCTCACGCTTCAGCATCCTCTTCAGCTGATCCATCCTTTGTGGGTCGCACTCGACGTCTACAAGGATGTCTGACTGCACAGAAAAGCTTGTATTGTTATGTATGCTTGCAATGAGTTTCATCTGAGTTGATCTTCTTTCTTCATAGCAGTAGCTTTAGTTATTCACAAAGAACCGGAATCAATACCATGTTCATCTAAAATGTGTTATGCTCCCAAAATAATTATTTACATTACCTATTTATAAATATATAAGAAATAGTATGGCATATATTTCAATTGATACATCGTTAAACCTAAGATACCTATTCCCTTTTTTCACCTTTTACCGGACATTAGAGGGGCGACTAGGAACTTAAATTTCTTCTAGACGTGTGATCGGATCACCGTCAGAGGGCATCACACAAGCGTGTCCCCGTTCCCTACTTGATTCTCAGAGGGTCCTAATCCAAACATTAAATCGGGTGCCTATTCTAACTTCATTGAAAGACCCGAAGGTGAAAGCGTATTTCGCCCAAACTCCCTCTCAACCTCTAACTATCAGTCTTATGTTGGACAAAATGGTGCTAACTAACTGGGCGGGACCTACTGCTAACCAAACCAACACTTTTTCATATATTTTTATATTATCAGAAATTGACTAAATCTGAATACATTGTGCAAATACTCGTAAATACGTACTCGTACGTTATACAACTTACCTCTAAAGAATACTCTTAAATTAAGATAACATTTTTTTAAAGTTATAAACTTATGTTAATAAAAAAGATTTCTGTATATAGCAACCATTTTTGAAATAAACATGTTGTTTTGTATTATTATCTACCAGGATAGAGTAGAACAGAGTTGAAAAAGAATTTGGTGAAAATTAGACATTATTTGTTTTTTATACAAATCAAATAACTTGCTTGTAAAAGTCATAACATAAAAAAACCAAAATACTAGCGCTACTTAGCAATAGCCAGCAGTAGCTCTTTCGCTGGCAGGAATATAAATACCATATAATTTAAGTTTGGGCACTGTTAATTTATTTTTCATTAAGTATATAATTGCATAATGCCAAAATACAAAATAAAAACCAACAAATGAGCTCACAGCACAGAAGAATATTATAACATATCACAAGGTACTAAGTTAAAAAGGAATCATTAAAAACTTACAGAAGCTAGTGCGGTCATGGATTTCCTGGACTCGATGTGGAGTACATTAATGCCCAAGTCCTGGAAGACGGACAGGGCCTTGACTAGGCCGCCGACTTGGTTCCTCAAAGTGAACATCACTGATATCTTTTCTCCCTCCACGTTTTGTTGCTGCTGTGCCGCCATTTGCAATTCCCCCAGCTTAGGGTGATGAGGAGATTCATTTTTTACCTGCCATTCGGTGCCGTTTCTATAGAGCCAGAGACCAAGCAGGCCTTTACCAGAGCCACTCATTTTAAAACACGCAAAACGAATATACAAAGAATCCCAAAAGTCAGAAGCAACGCTGAGCAGACCAGGGTTCTGCTGCTTCGATGGAATAGTTAGGGGATACTGTGACTTCTCGGGGCTGTGCTCGCCTTATAAAGGAAAGAGGCGCGGGAGATACGCCGGAGGGTGGGTTATTTGATTGGCTGAATCAAGTGTTCAGTGTAACTTGGAAAACGTTCGCTTTGCACACCGTTAAGACACGGACACACTTTGACTTTTACTCTTCAATTTATATACTCTATTATTTGTTAGAGAAGTTTTCGAGGAGGAAAATTAATGATGCTAACGCGAAGAATAGGTGTAAAACTTTTTCGATTTTGATCTTTTTATTGACAGTAATTTCAAAAGCAATTAATTTCAACCCGCACTGGGCCCGCGTGGTGGTTTATGGCCCGTTCGGGAGATAGGGAGATAGGGATATCCATCCATAGAGAAGGCCCGTGCCCCAGCAGTGGGGACATAAAATGAGCTGATGATGATGAATTTGAAAAGACAATTGTTTTAAGTTTACTTTTCGTTACGACTGCAATAAGGGGATTGTGAAAATTTGTATTAAATTGCCAATCTTTTTTATATTCAGAAGCCACAGGATTAAATATTTAGTATATCAACTGTATTAGCCTATTCAGTTAAATAACATAATATAAAGGCCAAATAATTCGGTAAGTAAATTAAAAATCAAGCCTGCTTATATTTATTCTGAAACCAAATATTTTGTAATATAATCAGTGCATTTATTTTTACTTGTTTTTGTGTCTGTTTGGTCAATTTTAAAACCATATTTAAGGCTTAAATAAATAATGTACTCATAGTTCAATCAAAATCATTCTTCATGCTCCATTTAAAAAATGTTAAATGTAAGATCAACAAAATGCGATAAGCTCAATGATTCAACTACTTAAAATGTTAACATAAGATTAAGATTTCCGCAAAACTGTCAAGTTTTTTGATGAGAACAAAGTATGCAGTCTAACCGCAGTCTAACACTCACACACAAGTAGTTTATAGTGTGCGAACTTGTAGCCACCACCGCGCTACTCCTAGCTGTTAAACGATAGTCACTGTATTTATTACCATTGTTTAGAAGAAAGAGCGTCCCGTATCATTCATTATCTGGAAGGGATCCCGCCATTTATTCAGCCTTGGCACCGTCTAAAAATATCCCGATGGCAGAGCACATCTCGTGGATTTCACAAGTTAATGACGTTTTATGTGCGCATCAAATGCAACTTTGTAAGAATTTTGCGGATTTAAAATTAAGGTTTTGTTTATTTAAATAATTAAAATGAAATGCTTCAATGGTTACTTTTGAATGATGAATATGAATCATTCTGTTTTACTTATGACATAGTTACCTTTCTTGTAAAACTTCTTTTTTGTTATCTTTCTTGCACATCGACTGCAGATTTGGTTGGATTTTTGTAATCTACGAATATTGAGATGATATCTATAGAAGTTAAAAAAAAAACGAAAAAAAAATTGTTCCTTTTTAAAGATTTACCCACATTATTATTGATAAGAGACCAGTCTATTGGAACCAGTGGGCTTTGGTTTGACGCATAGTATTCGGTTCAGTTGACGGTAGGGCATGTTCTAAGTCGGCCTGACTAGCTACTACCATCTTTTCGAGTATGTCCTCGGCGGGCCAGGCCGTTAGCCGTAACAACAATCGGCACGATGACAGCCGAATCCACACTCCACATGTCGACAACCTCATGTGCTAAGTCGAGATATTTGATTTGTTTCTCTTTCTCAGCTTTCACGAGGTTCTCGTCATGGGGAATGGTGATATCGACAATCATCGTGCGGCACGCTAATCGATCTATCACCACAATGTCTGACTTATTGGCTACAATAGTCCTGTCGGTGATGATAGATCGATCCCAGTACAACGTCACAGAGTAGTAGACAAGGTGAAATGGTCTTTTTATTATTATAATGATAATTATTATTATTTTACCGCGCTAAATAATCATCACCCTTTTTAAATATAGTTTTTGTATTTTCTGCATATAATTCGATTGTAGGTATGATATAGTAACGTAAATTATATGGCCTAAGTGAGAATCATATCCGTACTGGCTGAATGTGATACGACCCCTATTTTGTGCTTTCACGATTCTCATTTATTATCACAAAGGACATTCTGGGTGACGTCACATAGTAACTTGTCCGTTTCACGACTCATTACACTGTCTAGATTAACATGTCCCAGATCTTATTATGTATAATTAATCATTAGTGGTGTGGCATGGTAAGAAAATATTTTGAATATGACACTTAAATTATAGAAATTTTCATTTTATAATGCATTTCTATGGCCAAGACAATTACGGACTGTTACTAAAAACAAAAGTTTATATATATATATATATATATATATATATATATATATATATATATATATATATATATATATATATCAAATTACATAAGTTGTTGTAAAAAATAAAAATAAAAGTCGAACTATAAAAATAATTGATTTCCTTTGTCGTTACTTCAGTAATAAAACTTAGTTGTTTATAAACTATATTGGCGTTTTAACATAGATTTTCGTGTATTTGAATTATGTCGGTCTACTTAACCGATAAATTTAAAAAAAGAACGATTCATCATTGTTCAACTTTCAAACAAAGATATTTTCTGCTTCAACAGCTTGTCAAACATCTAACAAAGACACACAAGGGAGATCCGCAAATGACAATGGAAGGCCCACAAATCTAGGTAGGCAGGCCCATTGATTAATAAAGATAGATATGAACTGCATAATTATCAGTATTATAAATTATCAGGCAGTCAGTTGAAACAACTGATAAGTGCCTCTATCTTACTATATAATATAATACATCACTAATTGTTTTTTTTTTACAATATTAGTATATATGGCGAGACTGTTTCTTAACTGTTCTAAATGTGCTTTATATATAATCTACTCGTCTATATAATATGACAGTCATGGTACGAGTATATATTTTATAACCAGACAAGTTTAATCACAAAGGCCTCATGAACCTCATGGTCTGGAAACGACAAAAACCTTTTTAGTGTCAGATAATTAGACTAATCATTTGCCATATGATTTGGCTTATACACTTACACGATAGACACATTAAAATATGTATTTAAACAAACCCTGTAAATACCATGGTTTTCAGTTAAGTCGCCTGTTATTATTTGATTTCCCGTTACAAAGCATTTATCTACAAATCTTTAAATATTCGAAAGGGATTTGAACAGAAGCAAATATCAGCATTACTATGTAAATAAAATACCAGTCCCGAAATCATCCCTCGGCTAAATCACTAGTAGGGTTTACTCTCTCTGTAGATATGTATTCCTACCTATGTATCTATCTAAAATAGGTATTTTTAAATATTTACTATAATCATTCATTCTTGGGACCGTTCCCATGAGCCCACAGTTGGAGAACATCTTTTTTTATAGTTAATTTGTTATTATTTGTCTTAAATTAAGTTATTTCTTTATCTTTTGTTTTGTACATCAAATTGTTTGTACAATTAAACATTAATAGGCCAACAGACACAAATCAGCTGTGCTCCGAATGCTTCACTTCATTGACAGTAATTATTATTTAATAGATAATTATTATTGTTAATGCTTCACTTCATTGACAGTAAATATTATTTAATAAATAATTATTATTGTGAAATGAAGCATTCGGAGCACAGCTGATTTGTGTCTGTTGGCCTATTAATGTTTACGTTTTAATTTTAAAAATGCAGTTGCGCTGCTTACTTCTGGATTTAATAAGTTAATATTAAATTCTTTATATTAATCTCGTTGTAAATAAACTTAACTGTTTTTATGGGGATAAATATCTTTAAACCTAAACCTAATATTAATACATAATTTAACTTGATAAATATATACTCTTGATAGATATATACTCGTATTTACAAACAAAAATTGGAAAAAGGTTAAAAACGAGCGAGTTGTTGCGAAGATGAGACAGATGCGATTCCAATTACGCTATCGTGGCTATGTCCAACCCGCTGAATTTTATCAACACTATCTATTCTTACTCTGTAAGCTAAAGAAGCCTTATTAAAATGTTAACAACAAAGTAAGAATAGATATTGCGGCGGGTTGGATAGAACCACGAAAGCCTAGCCAGCTCAAAAGCAATAAAACTCACAGTCTACCTCCTAACTCGTTTAAGCCATTTAAAAAGAATCTCAATTGAGACCGGTCTCAAATTTACACAGTCAGCTTGTGGAGCGGAGGCTTCAGCGAGTGCTTTTAATTCGATTTCCTCCGAGACGCTTCGAGCTCCTCCCTGATTAACTGCGATTCAAGTTTATTTTTATTTGCCAACAACACTCCTTTTTGAGCACAATCAACGCTTTCAACTGTGATATTTAGATTGATGCCTGATTTACTTTCAATTTTCATGGCTTGTAAATTTGACGGCCTTTCAAGCGTTTAATTTAAAATCGCATGCCTACGATGAAGCGCCCTATGAGTAAAATGGGCACTTAAATGGAAATCCAGGTAATTTGTAGTTACTTATTTTCTCTGACTGTAGTTATGAAAATATGATATGAAAAGTTACTAAGATACTTACACTACATACAAAACGGACAGCGAAATTATTCGGTACCACTTGTCACGATATTGCGATTGCCAAGTCGCCTGTCAAGCGTGGTGATTATGGTAGATCGGCCTGTTTTGAAAGAGATCTATGTACATCAGTAGGTGTTTGTTTACTGAGATGATGATGAGAATGAATGAAATATTTGGATAGATGAAAATACTTAACAGAAAGTGCATTTTCTTAACATACGCCTCAACAACAATATCTATAAGCAACAAAATAAGTTAAGCAATATAGAAATAAATAATTATAAATATTTTATTTAAAAAGAAGGCACGTCATTAAGCTGTTTGTACCAATAGCTGTCAATGAGCAGAGTCAGCGTGAAAAGTTAAGATAGATCAAAGATACCAGGAGCCTTACCATAAGCTCTTAAAGCAATATAGGTAATATATAATGCAGTTGTGGAAACGAGACTCGTGTATATGCGTGCCGTTATACGCGTCTCGCTTTCACAACTGCAATAATACCTAACCTTCTGGTAAGACCTGATATCCCAATGTAATATTGTTTTTATAAGAAGGTCTAAACCCAGCAATGTGGAACGTTGATCAGTTGATGATGATAAAGTCTCTAATTAAGTCCCTGTTGTAGTATGAACTACTTAAATGCTTTTAGGAAAAAAACGCGAGTACCTGGTTTTTTGCATTCACAAATTATTAAGTTTCTTTGGGTGAACAGAATCCTTTTTCTATCGTCTTCGCGTCTTCCGAATTTGTGTCACTGTATAAGAAGCGTATTCAGAAAGTCCTTAATTCAATAACAAGGTTGCGTGGTATACCATTAATACATTTTTCATTAACAAAATTATGTTGCTTTGTATGGAGGAAGGACTATTACTAATGAATAATCAGCTAAGAAGAACTTTCCCTCTAAATCTTCTTTTCAACTATACAAAAGTAAGATTAGTATTGAAAGGAAACATGCTTTGAAATCATTTGGAGAAATGCCAGCAGACACCACATCGACTACTGAATAGAGATACCTTTTAGTTGAAATAAATTACTTTTATTTATAGCTAGATTTACTCGTGACTGGTTCAATCGTAATGACGTAAGGACGGCCCAAACCATTTGGGTATATGTACAGAGCATAATGAAAAACGTTAAACCTTGCTTTGTAGAAGCACTAACTAACTAAAGAGGAAGCCAAAGAGTAAAGTAAGAGAAAAGCTCTTCAGTTTTCTTTCAATAGGGAAAGCTAGAAGGGGTTTGCTGACTTCAAACCACGAATTCGGTGCTATTTCTCAATTTTAAATAAGCCTTAGAACGCTACATATTTATTAATCTTCTAGATAAATTACATTAAATAGAAACACATACATAACACAACAGAAACACATAGATAACACATAGAAAAACACCAAATCGCACCAAATCAGACATCAACATATTTTATTGAGCAAGCAACAAGGCAAATTGTTTTTGTTATGATTTGGATTGGAATTTTCAATCATCTAAGTTTTGTTTTAACGAAAGCTGTCGGTTAGGTTAGTTAGATTTGTGTACATAAACATAATTTTTAATGTTTTGTAAATTGCTTATTAATTTTAACTATAAATAGGTTTGGCAGTGGTTTTAAAAGCTTACGTCTAAAAATGAACTGTGAAGAGCACTAGTCTGCAGAGACGCAGCCACTCATCCCTTGGGGGCCGGTCAAGTCACGTCTGGAGAGCTAAGTCAACATCCTAAGCTGTCGACCAACCAAGATGACGCAATACCATATAGGAGAAGCTAAAAATAATTTGAGTTCAATAGCATCGAAAGTCTATGCTATTTGGTATGAGAGAAGATTAACTCACGGACAATAATAAATTTATCTAGTCTTGTTAATTAGTTAAGCATAATAAGCAATATACCATAAATAAGTGAATTTTTCTTGTATCTTAAACATCACCGAGAAACTGCACTTGCAACTTCGGCGGCCCGCCCCCGGACGCTTTACGCTTGTTGTAAATCCACCACAGATGGCACTACCGGTTCATTAATATGTAGCAAGTGCAAACATACCTATCATATTGCATGCTTATATCCCTCCGATAACCTCTTGAGCGTCGTTCGACCACCAGGTGGCCGATAACAATTAAAATTCTATTGTGTCTGGTATTCGCGCGCTCAAGCTCACAAAAAGAAAAATCTGGATGCTTAATTCACACAGTTGTGGCTCTGCCCAGACTGCTCGTTAAACCAATCTAGGACAGCTAAAAACGATAACATGCATATTCGAGTTAACCAGGGAAGTTCGCGACCTTTGTTGGCGAATGCGGAAAATGTTAACGTCAATAGTCGCAGGGGCGGCTCGTGCGTGAACTCATCTCCGCCATTATTGGCGCAAGAATCTACCTCTTTCTTAGAGACTGTTAGAAGTCTCATAGCCTCCGAATTGGCAGTTATGAAATCAAAGATGCGTACATCTATTACTGAGGTGATTGTTAAGGAGTTAAAGCCTTTAAGAGATGAAATCACCTCTGTTAAAAGATCCATGGAATTTATCTGCAACCAACATGGGCTTATCACCAAAAGGGTTGATGATCTTGAAAGATATTTTAAGTCATATTTGAGCATAAAGGCAAATATTGGTGTCATCAAACAATCCATTTTCACCATAGGGAAAAATTAAAATAACAGAGAGCAATGGGCTAGACGGTCTAACGTCGAGATTTTTGGTATTTCTCAAGAGACATTGATTTCGTTACTCGGGTAGCACCTAAGAATAGTGACAGCAAAAAAATCAAGCCCATCGTTGTACGCTTTTTGGCTCGCTGGAAGAAGGACGAGTTCTTAGCGACTACAAACTACATTTTGGTTTATTCATTTTAACGGTTACTTAACCAGTGGTAACAATGCTTTGCTACAACGTGTTAAGACAATGTGTAAAGATAAATTTTACAAGTATGTTTGAGTAAAAAACTGTTCCATAAAGGTGCGCCGTTCCGATACGTCACCGGTCATACATGTATCAAATGATTCGGATTTAAACAAAATCAAATAAGTTTTTCTTTTTGTCTAAGATTTTCGTGAGTTTGCTATTGTTTACTTACTAGATTGAAATTGTTTGTTGGGCTATTGTATGTGACTTGTCCGAGTACATGTATCTGAACGCCCGTTATTGTCTCTATTATGATGGCTCCTTCTTATCCTTTTCACCGTTATTAGTATTTATTGCTGACATTATCTCATTATTGTTACTTGTTGGTACATTTTCTGCGTTAAGTAACTTCTTTTTAGGAATAGATCTAATGTGTTATACATTTTTAGTAAGAAAAGGTTGAAAAATACCTAAAATACCTAAAATATAAAATAAAACAACATTGAGATACTAATTGGAAGGCTGAAAATACTCGTAAATTATTTAATATAAGACAGTCTATTTTTGAAAAATCACCGACTTTATTCTCTTGTAGAAAGGACCAAATTGCTATCATTAGATTGCGAATTGGACATACTAACTTTTCTCATATTCATATTATAACTAAAAGTAACATAAATAAATGTAAGTGTGGTCTGGATTTAACTCTTGTTCATCTTCTGGTAGAATGTGTTGCATATAAGAAAAATAAGTTGTTTTGTAACGTCCCAAATAACTTAAAAGATTGTTTAAGTCACGATGGTTGTAATCGAACTCTTGAGTTCATCAAAATGATTAATGCTTATAAATTAGTATAATTACCCATTGTGGTCGCTGATAACCTTAGATGTTAAAAAGCGACCTTAAATAAATTAATAAAAAAAAAAATACTGAAGAATCCATCACTGAAAACCCCAAATTATTTTGGTCCTTCATTAAATCTAACGAAAAAGGCACTAACTCTATCCTATCAAATTTAACATATGAGGCGCAGTTCGCTAGCTTTGGTGAGAAGATTTGTGATCTGTTTGCCTCATATTTTAAGTCAATGTTTCTTCCTATCACTCCACATCATGCTGCTATCATACCATGTCCCCGATCCCACCCTTAATATCAGCGATGTGGAAATCGACCCAGAGGCCTTACTTAAAATGCTTAAGTCTCTAGATCATAGTAAGGGGGCTGGCCCAGATTACGTTGCGCCTACACTCATAGTAAATTGTTCCAAAGGCCTCATCAAACCGCTTTCAATATTGTTCAAGCGATCAATTAAACTTCATCCAACTTGCTTTCGTTTATTGAGTTCACAACCTCGGGTATGGATTCAGGTGGGCAGGTTGACGCTGTCTTCACTGACTACAGCAAAGCTTTCGATCGGATAGACCACTCAATACTTTTAAAAAAGCTTCTATCAACTGGAATACATGGTGATCTGTACAGATGGTTTACTTCATTTATTGAGAATCGAACCCAGGCTGTAGCGGTAAATGGCTACTCTTCTAAATGGTATTCTGTCCCTTCCGGTGTTCCTCAAGGTTTCTTAATCGGACCATTGCTTTTTGTGATTTTTATAAATTGCGAACGGAATAGATTGGACCTAAACGTTTCTAAATGTAGCTATATATCGTTTAGTCGTAAACCTGTAATAATTAATTATCCATATGAACTTAAGGGACTGATGCTTAATAGAGTTAACGAGATACGAGACTTAGGTGTCATACATGACTCTAAACTTACATATGAAAAACATGTAAGATCATGTCGCCAAAAAAGCCAGCAGGAACCTTGGTTTTGTCATCCAATCATGTTCTCAGTTCTCAGGTGTGAAGGTTATTAAAATTTTGTATTGCTCATATGTGCGTAGCGTCCTCGAGTATCGTTCGCTGATTTGGAATACTCAGTATGGTATTTACATTGATAGGTTAGAATCCATTCAACGTAAGTTCACAAGGTTCTTACAATTTAAGTGTTCGACCTACGAGAATGGGTACGATGCGAGGTGTCGAAGGCACCATTTATTGCCTCTTCAAGAAAGACGCAAAATAGCAGACATAGTCCTCTTTACGCGTTACGAGTGTTACGCGGTAATAAAACTGTGAGAAACCACGCGCTGGTGGTCCAGGTCCGTGTTCCAGCCAAGTTCATCCACCGGCCACCAGCCTGGTGCCGGTTCAGACTGTTCGCTTGGCTGCTGGACACGTGGTGCCTACTGCCGCTTGCTGGTCAAGGTATTCCTTTTTTTCATCGAACTGTTTACCCTTTGCCCATATCGCCCTCCCGCGCAGTTCGAAACATCGCCTACCTAGTATAACGCCAATAAAAAAATACAGTCCACTATACATTACAGCATCGCCCGCCACCCTTAATGAAATTGAGAAATAAACTTTATTTTTACCTATGTATTTTAAAATAACAATAATAAACAAAACCATTACTACAAATCGAACATGCCATTCTAAAACAACAACATGTCGGCACTATCAAAATACGGAGTAACCTACATATGAGATATGCCGGCGACGATAGACTACAAACTCGGCCACTAGGTTACCTATACGTTTTAGCGTTCGACAACCCTAATTAAAATTAAAGGGGTTTCCCGCTTATGCATGAAGTTCAATGCATTGCTAATAAGTTAGGTGGGGGGCCGCACGCCTGCGCGCTGGCCCCAGCTGTACGGAGGGTTGTGCGTACATGCGCACCACGCCGACACACGTCTGGTTAACCCCAGGTCGATATAGTTGCGGGATGTAGTAGTATCGCGCATGCGGCACCCTCTACGGCCGCCGATCAGGTGTAAACGACATGGCCGATAGCGAATTTGAAGAATTTCGTCGAGCGTTCGACAGATTGCCGCAGCACATAAAAGCCCCGACGCCTTTTTATTCGTAAGTGCAATCTGTTTTTTTACTTACATTTTCAGTTATTTCCCCCTCCACGGTTCGAGAACAAACGAAAGATTTGGATAGCCCGTTTGTCACGTGAGCACAATAATTATCCCAAAAAAACAGTTTTCGATGCGTATTTTCTACTTGATTAAAAGTTATAGTGCGTTTGTTCAATGCTTTGTTTTGTTCACAGGCTTGTGCCAAATGTGGGGTTTGAGGATGAATCACCGTCGTCAAAAAGTGAAGACTCGCCAGAAGAAGATGGTGGTTGCGTTGGAGAACCAGAAGCAACAACTACAGTGCAAGAAGAAGAAATGTCACCACCACCACAGCTCGATATAAATGATGCACAACGCAGTCCCAGCCACCAAACATTAACAAATGGTCAGCGTAGACGAAGAAGGCTGCCAGAGATACCAAAGGATAAAAAATGTTAGTATCAACACTTTATTTAGCATATACTCTCGCAAAGTTCATTTTTAAAGGTAAAGGTCGCCCGTCATTTGATCCACGGCGGCGCCTACATTCAGAAAACTATTTATAACTGCAACTGCGCTTTAGCGACTGTCGATAAAATAATATGTCCCACTCGCTCTGCGAAACTTTTCCACAGATTTCCCTTAAAACGTGTATAGCCTTTAATTTTTAACGAAATTAGATGAACGGTTTGTCAAGAAGTCATCGATTGTGATTGGCATCCGGGTGCACGTCCGAAAAATAAGGTATATTTTTGCTTGTACCAAATTACTAGAATATCTTGACTTTTTGATTATTGTTTTATCCTTAAAATGACTGTAAAAAAACCTTAGAGACCAGTATTTTGTGTCCACCTACAATAATAAGGTTTGGTTACTGTTGTGTGGTACCTACTTTTTATTTATATATAATTTTATACGGTTAACAACATAATCTGTATATAATGTAAACAGTTATTATAAAATTACATATACCACTGTACACATTTACGTACAACTTGTGTATGCATGCATTACGGTCTTATTTTTACATTATGAATTCTATATATTTTATACTTTTAATTTTGAAATCAGGGAAATTTAGTATACATTATGGTGTACTGTACTGTACGATCTCAGAATAATAACTAAAGTTATAGAAACTGGACTAAAATAGCAACACAAATTCATGAGTTCACACTATTCTAACTAATGAACCTAGGTGATGTATAGGAAAGAGATCGATTGTCCCTTTTGTTTCGTTATTTCGAAGGTGTCACAAGATTTGTGACGTCATATTTGAGGTAATGAATGTGGTGACTTTGGCTTTGGCCGGGCAAAGGACTCAAGGACTCAATTTATCCTCTGACTGATGACATAAACAATACAAAAAATAAAAACTAAGCGTCTACTATTAGTCGCACTCCAACCTCCTTTTTTAGCCATAAAATAGAACGGGACTAAACATAGTTGCACGTTTTTTATTTTAACCTTCCTTCTATAGCTTTAGTTATTGTTCTGAGTGTACGATAGAGTAGTGACAACTTAAGTATGTGACATGATCGACATAGTAACAACAACAAAGAAAAACACAGACTTAATGTATTTATTATTGTTGGTCTTACAATAAACAACCATAAAAAATTGCAATCCTTTCTTTTAAACAAATTCGTATTGGCTGGTATTTTTGATTAAATTGTGACAAAATCCAATAAGATATATATTTCATTAAATAATAAAGTTTTTAAACCATGTTCTCGTTTGTTTTTCATCTATAAAGTAAGTGCTTCAGTGACATAATGTGTACCGTGACGTTTGGCAAAAGTATTGTGAGTTTTACTGTAGTAATAAAATGTCGTCGTCATTATACCATGGAAGATAATCAGAATGCTGTATGAATGGTCAATATGGAAAACATTCAACCAGGTACTTTGGCATAGAAATGTAATTTGAGCTCAGGAGCCGTTTGAGATGTCTGAATGACACCCAAACCTAAAGAGTGGTACCTATAACTTCAAGATTACAACATTAAATCAATCTAGATCACTTTAAGAATCAATATTGACTTCACGAGAGATTGGATTAAGACAGATTATGCAAAACAATGTGTGAGCAGAGTCAATGTGCACGATCAAAAAGATGATAAATCCTCCACCTAAATCGACATCCAAGATTTATATGAAGTACAGCCAAAAGGGGAAAGTGTCTACTGACTTAAAAATAATATTTCATTTAATATATTATGTTTTTTCTACTGTGATGTATTTTGCTGTTAATAAATATTCAGACCAAATTTATAGTTCTTGTATTTCATGAAAATAAATTATCAAAAAACATATAAATGCCATACAGTATTTACAAAAACAATATACAAATTGTCTTTTTAAATTTAATATAATGTATAACTTAATTAACAGTAAATAAAATGGGTACGGAATAAATAATATTGATTTATTAAATAAAGCCGAAATACACCTTTCAAATAATTAAATAAAATTAAATTGCAACTCACTACGCCATTAAAGTAAACTAAAAGATATCAAAAATAAATTCAGTATAATAAATTCAACTAACATTTAAATAGCCACATATCAAAATTGAAAATTCGTACCAAACACATACACAATGAATGACTGACGTACTACTATAATCAATGCGTCGTAAAATAATATAGGTTCAATTAAGAAAATTTTTCTTGAAGTAATTCTTCACAAATTCCAGCGACAATATTAGCGTGCAGCCAACCGGCGTCGCTTGCCGACGAGCTGGGCGCCCTCGCCGGCGTGCTCATCAGACCTGGCTGCCACGGCCGGCCGCTGCTCGTGCTCAAATGCGGATACCTCCTAGACGAAGACTCGAGCCCTGACTCTGAGCGGCTCCAGAGCTTGGGCGACGTCGACAGCGGTCACAGTACAGCGCATTCTCCTATCGACACGGGGCCGAAGAGTTTATCACCAACGCCATTGCAACAAAATGGTAATTTTTTAATACCATCGTTACCACTTCTGTTAAGGGGTCCTCTATTAATCCACTCTTTAGATCTTCCCTCAGAGTACAGTACTATCATCATAGTACTGTCATCTCACTCATCCATGCTCTGTTCATAAATAATTGTAGTTTATTTTACTAAATGTCTGGTTATAATTCCTGATCCGGATCCAAATATCACTAATTGTCATACATATGGTAGAGACAGCATAAAATTTACCTTAAAAACAGTTGTAGCCAACGCTATGCTGTTAAGTTCGAAATTAAAAACCCAAAGTTATAAATTATCAACGCATAGTTCCGTAAGCCGAGCTGGTAGTAAAGGCGCAGAATAACTGCGCACACGCAGTGGTTTTATATATATTTGGTGAAGCAAACACTTATCTTAGTTTTGATTTATGTATGTAGATGTATATCTGAATAGCGTTATCACATAAATGCCAAAACCACTAGAAGGCTGTATGTTTGTATTTGCAGTGTCACCATCGTCGAGTTGCAGTATCAGTGGCATAAATTTTGCTGGCAACATGACTACAGTTCCTCACAATCAACTAGAAATGCTAGAAGCAACTCATAGAGGCCTACACAAATTTAATCCCAGACACCACGATGAGATAGAGGTTGAAATAGGAGATCCCATTTATGTACAAAAGGAGGCAGATGATCTGTGGTGTGAAGGTAACGCAATAACTTTATTATGTAAATCGTAGTAAAGTGAAGAAATAGTAGATCCCGCTATAAATATAAAATACAACTTAATTTTTTTAATTCTTTTATTGCATTGCGACAAACAAGAAGATAAATAAACAACTTTTTTTGCAGGTGTTAACCTACGAACAGGTCAGCAAGGGATTTTTCCATCAGCGTATGCTGTTGATATGGACTACAGTGACTTCGATCCATCAAATGCCAAAGTCAAACGAGAGAGATATTTACTAGGGTATCTTCAAAGAAATACTCTTTATATTTTAAGACACTCTTTCAAAAATTGTTTTTAATATATGACATAAAAACCGCTTTTGACTTCATCGTTATAATTGCAGATACATGGGCTCAGTAGAGACGTTGGCTCATAAAGGGACGGGAGTGGTATGCCAAGCTGTGAAAAAGATTGTTGGGGAATGTAGCGGAGACCCAACAGTGCAACCATGCATACTGGAAGTGTCCGATCAGGGCCTGCGTATGGTGGACCGCTCAAAACCAGACGTAAGTACTATCACTGATCAAGCTTTTAAGAATATTCTAATAGAGAGTACGAATATTCATAAATACCAAAAAGAAAATACCGTGTTTTTAGTTGTATAAGTAATTTATTAAAACAGTGAAACGAATAAGAGTTAAACTTCAATTTTTCCTTCCTGGAACTTTTTTGTCACTTTTTGCAGAATGGTCGTGGTAATAAGCGGGTCATGGTGAATAACGGCTCTTGTGATGCGTCTCCACACGGCTCTAATGAAACAGCCTGTTTATAAACATCCATTTTTCTTTTCAGCGTGCTAGAAGTGGCCCCTGCATTGACTACTTCTACTCCTTGAAGAATGTGTCTTTTTGCGCCTTTCACCCAAGAGATCACCGTTATTTAGGCTTCATCACGAAACACCCAACGTTGCAAAGATTCGCATGCCACGTCTTCAGAGGGTCGGAATCAACACGACCCGTTGCTGAAGCAGTCGGGTAAGTCGAATCAAATTGTATATTAATTAAAATAAAATAAAATATAATTGGAGAAAATATGTCATCTGATTAACATCAGCCTGCAATAGTCCACTGCTGGACATAGCACTTTCCGAGTCACGCCAATGAGTCTGATCGACAACATGAATACGTTAAGTTCTAAGAAAGAATTCATAAATATCAGTCCTAAAAGATCAGTAAGTATTAGTGACAGAAGTTTGTACAGAAAAGGTTACGAAACGTTTGTTTATCTTCTTTTGTTTTTAAATAATTTGTAGCAGTCCCGTTAAGCATATCTAACGGTTTTAACACGCTTGAATGTACAAGTAATTTATCGAATATTTCACGTGCGCACTTCGCTTAGCTCTATCAATTACTGCACATCTTGTATACTTGTAAATGGTAAGCAAATTACCCACCGATGAATAGGATGTGTATCCTATTCATTGGTGGGTAATTTGCTTACAGAAATAGAAATACTGCTTATAGAAATAATTTATTAGGTTTACGCTGTATCACATTAAAATGTACCTAACAAATTTTAATTAACTAGGTATGTTGCAAAATTCCCGAAATACATTTTTGTTATATGTATAGAGTTTTAGGATAGGAACAAATGAAAGGGAGGCTTTTGTCCTGCATTGGATAAGCAATGGTTATGTTATAAATTTAAGCAGCTACTTGAATTAGCTACCTCTTATTATTTATAAAGCTCGTAACTTTGTTGAGTGAAAAGTATTTAGGCTATTATTGTCACTGTGCTTCAGGTAAGCCAAGAGTTGGCTGCTGTTTACACACCATGAGCATATTGTGGTATATGGGATTTGCAAGCCGCCAGGGTCATATAGAACCCCCTCATTCATTTTTGGATGATTTGTTAATTATTTAAATATTTCAGTTTCTGTTTATTTATTTCAATCTTTAACTTACACTACAGTCAGAAAATAGGTAACATGCTATGCTATACATCTAGGTAAGTATACAGAGAATATATGATGTACAACCAAGATCTTCAAAAATAAAATACTTGCTTGTATGTTATGTTAACCCTCTGAGCCTCCGAGTAGGTAGATGCCTACCTATACTACGCCTCTGATAAAATAATGGTTACTTTCGTTATTTGTCTTTGTTATTACCTACCTATTCATCTATTTTATCATTCATTATTTATGTGTAATAATTATTTGCATTGTTTTTAAATAAAAAGTTATAAAATAAAGGATTTTACCCTAACTTCTATATTTTTTTGTTATTAAACATATCTCTGCTGTCCCAACTTTAAAAACATAGAAACAATTAACTTTTTTTGTTAGTCCAGCATAGTTCTTTAAGTACCATTCGATTTCATCCATGAACGGTACCTATAAATCGAGGTCTGAAAATACATAGAAGTACGCCAGCCCTTTAGAAAATAAAACAAAATCGTAGACATGACTCTTTACTTTTCCGCCAAGAAGTAGGGCGACTCTTTAACACACAGTCTTCCTTATTTTTTATATAATATAATTAATATTAATTTGTTTGTTCCAGACGAGCGTTCCAACGATTTTACCAGAAATTTATAGAGACGGCTTATCCAATCGAAGATATTTACATAGAATAGGCTGTCATCTTGAAAGCTCGTAAAAAGCTTGTGAGCTCGTTAAAATTTTTATGGTGTACTGGAAATGATTTAAGTACAACGAATTATTTTAACAAACAATTTTATTTGGTAACAAGGAAACAGGTAATGGCAACCTCGTCTTATGTCGCTAATAAGTTTTGTATCGACTTACAAAAGTGGTTCTCTTAGCCTCATTAATTATTTGTTTAGATTAAAATGTTATTGGAGTCGAATGTAAGAGACGACACACTGTAGTTTCCTTGCTCTTAGGGCACATTAAGAACGACTGTAATTATTTTATATTTCTTATTACATTACTTAGAAGCCTTAACATTTCATATCTTCAATCTCGGATATGTAATTAATTATCAAGTAGGTTGATACTGTTGTTTTTTATTGAATATCTATGAATCGTACACCCATAGAAAATAATAAGTACCTAAGAATTATATAGTTATAAATAATAAGCTAATGTATAATATCAGCAGGCACTACACTGTCGTCGAGTAACAAGGGATAATAATGGGATGCTTTCATTCTTCCCACTCAGCTCTAAGCTGCATATTATTTTCAATAGGCTGAAATGAAACGATTGACGTAAACTGGAAAAGCGTAGTGTTATTGTAATTATTTTTTATGCCACTAAAGTGGGGATCAGGCATACGGCCTTTTTGATGGTAAGCGATAATTCTTTTTTCATTTGAAAGGATATACTTCCAGATTGGTCTCATTTTTATCAAAATCCAGTTCTGATGATGGAATCCTTAAAGAATTGAGGGAACTCCTCAAATATTGTAGGCATTCCTATTGCGATTTTGGTATTTTCAGCAATAAGTCGAGCATTTGCATTCAGAAAGTATCATTTGATGAAGTGTAACTGATGAATAACCGGTACTCCTCAATGATAAGTATTTCACAGGTTGCGATAACATATCTCCTTGGATCCTTGAGGAATTAAGGGAATTCCTTCAATATTGTAAGCATACCTACCTATAGCGATTTTGGTATTTTCAGCCACTCCGGCTATAATCTTTCCGAACTAATATTATAAATGCGAAAGCTGTTTGTTTGTCCGTCTTCCACTGTTCCACTGCCTGCCTCGCTTTAAGCGATAAGGCCGCCTTTGTACACAACAATTGTCTTAATATGATTTTTCGTGTATTTGTGCAGCGCGTTTAATAGGTCTTCCCATATTCGCTTTTGATAAATAGATCAAAAAAAAAACAAATCACTAAGAAACGAGAAATAAACAAAAATTTTAACAAAAAAAAACCGACTCCAAAAAGTAAAATAATTGCGTGTTTAGTTTGTTCAATTTACTTGCAATTAGGAAAATATATACCTAGGTACAATTATTGTTATTTTTGGAGTCGGTGCCAGGCAAGGTAACTTTAACATTAACATTTAACGACATACTATAATATAACATAATAGTTCATTCAGAATTTTGACTTCAAACGCGGACTGGCACCGACTCTGAAATAATTTATTTGTCTTATAACATGCCGTCGTAAAATTATTAACAATATTAACACATAATATAATAATAACATTCTATAATAATTGTTATATAAAAAAAAACACCTGTTACTTACTGTACATGAATGCAATAAACAACTTGAACAACTTGACTCCAAAAATTTCGTTGGCTGGCACCGGCTCCAAAAATAACAATAATTGTACTTATTTTTTTGTTTTGTTTTTTTGAGGAACACCATGGTGTACTCCTTTGAGAAACTTTCCAGGGACAGCTCTTTATACTGAGCGTCTACGAAAGAATAGTCCTCTGAAACCGCAAAGTATCACCAGCGATCATGATGGTTTCAAAGTATTAGGATGAATTATTATGTTATGTTGTTAATTGTAAAACGTGGTCGATATGACCACCACATGATTTGATGTCACCCTAACGACATTTCAGTTGATTTTTTATAAAATCTCGTTAGCTGTGTCGCCTTTTAACCGGATAAAGTTATCGTAATATAAAAATAATCTTGATAATAAATTATGTGTATAACTCGTTACGAGACGGAATGTTATTACTAACCCCCTTATTCATAAAAAAAACTATTTAAGCATTATTTAGTTAAATATTGTTTTGGCAACATCACACAAACGTCATTTTGAATTTGAGAAAAAGAGACAAAACAATGAAATAGTTTTTATGAATAAGGGGGTAAGTATTTTGAGCATTGATGTAAAATAATATCTTGTAACGGATCATTTCACTTCTACGTAAGAAATATTTATATTGTGTCGTACAGAATTTAATAACTATGCTGTTATGTTCAAAACGAACTATTTTTGTGTAACTCTAAAGCTCGCACAAGCTCGAGTACTTTGCCGTAGCGTAACGTAACATGTTTGAATTCGTATAGTCATTACTGACTATAGTCAGTAGTCAGCCGAGCCGGTCGCCGCGAGCTTCACCCTGTTTTCGGTTAGTCGGAACTGAGGTATTAAGCTCGCCGCGATGGTACGTTACATTTAAGTTACGCTAAACGCTCCGGTCAGTCGCCACCATAAGGATTCAAAAAGCATTGACGTAAAGAAAAAGTTACCTTGAAGCTTGATCGTATAAGAAGTGGCTTCACATCGATACCTTTAGGTAGAAAGGTCGTATAAACCATTTTGGCCAAATTGAGTTATAAATACCATTTTTCTCAGATTTTTTTTCACTATCGATCTGTATATACGAAATACAGAAATTCGCAAAAAACATGTTTATACGGCGTAAAAATCGTCTTTAATTGTAAATGGTATATACGCCCTAGCGAGTTAAATACATTACTTACAATTAGTTTAAATTCGACGTCGTAATGACCATAATTTATGTGATAATAAGCTTACCAAAAATGGATATACGACCTATGCAGTTTTTTTTAGGTACATTTTCATGGGGTGTATTAACCATAAATTGGTTTTTTCTTAGACGTAAATCCAAGCTAACTTTGAAACAAAAGAAGATAGATGTGTTTTGATGATTTAGCCTTTTTCATTCTCAAATTGTAAGAATCTTTTTCATTGGTAATTTTTTTATAACTTAAAAAAAAAAATCTTATGAATTTTTATTTAAAAAAAAAAACGTTTTTCTGCTCTCCTGAAAAGTCGGGTTTTGGTTTATACGACCTTCCTACCCAAAGGTATCGACATGTTTTCTAATTATTGTAAACGGAATCAGTATTACGATATAATAGGTATCGGAGTAAAAAGCAAGTATATGTGAAAGCCCAAAAGAATATGGCGACTTAATCTTCTAATGTCAATGAAATTGAGCATCATCATGATAATAAGAAATTTTGTTTTCTGTAATTTGACCAGTAAGGTGTTTTATTATATAAAAAGGGCTCAAGTCTGAACGAATGGTGAGAGACATTAAATGACGACATCAAATTAATGATGAGATGGCGATATGATTATTGATACCAATGGAATCGTCATCACTGTGATATGGAATCGTAAAACAATTGTTGGTGTAGGTATGAAATTATAATTGTACTTCCTTGTACCTACTTCCACTAACTTGTTTATTTTACGCTTAACTTATTAGCCTAATATAACTAAAATCAGACTTACTACTAAATATTATAAAAAATTATTACAAAACTTGAAATTTATGAAGATCTATAAATTTTATACTAGGCACAGCAATTGTTATTAATGTGTAGATAACCAGCAAGTAAGTAGCAGTTTCTGCTTTATTAAAATCTTGTTTATTAAAAATTATGGCTACGTCCCATTTGGTAAACTTCCCATTTTTTTCCCTTTTTTTTTCTTTTTCTGAGGTTTACGATTATACCTACACCATGTTTGGAATATGAAATAATGAATAAAATTGGGTGAGATTAATATCAAATGATTATTTTCACCATTTTAAATATGAAGTTCATTACAAAGTATGCAAGGCAAGACGTAGGAATTAAAGTATTTTTTTTAACTTACAAGACAATTACTTGTTATGAAAATTGAGGCAAGTAGCCTAAGTACCATAATTATTGTAGAAACTGTCGACTTCTATAAAAATTATGATATGAGTTTACCCCAAAAAAATGTAAAGACAATAGCAAATATTTTATCTATGTACAATGACAACATACTCTGAGTATAACTGTATTCGACAAAGCAGAAAAGAGCTGTGAATGAAATGAGAACTCGGTGCCTGTGCAGATGACGGAGTTTCTGACGCGCGACGAAGCCTCTTCAATATTACTGATACTATGTAGCGACAAAGTTGCACGAATGTGATACGCAACGTCTGTTGCACATGACGCCCCTCAGTTGAGCGGTCATCTGCACCAGCAATAAATATATTATTTATTTTTCCAGTATTTGTCAGTATACTCGACATGATTGTGCATAAGCAAAAATATATATATGTGGACTGAAAAGTTTGTTTTTTATTTCGCCCTTTTGAAATGCCATTAAATGCACTTTTTATGGACGTCCAAAGATTGTGACTGGCTGGCGGCTAAAGGGACTCAACTCCAGTTAAGTTAGTTGTATTTGACACATCTGTGGTTTAAGGTGTTGTTATTAGTTCGTAACCTTGCTCTGTTAACTCTTTGTAGATGCAACCGTCACAACCGTAGGTGTGATAATTTGCTAAAGTAACCTAGCTGTACAATGATGACTGTTTCATCATCATCATCATTGAGGACATCATCAGCCTGCATTATTCCACTGCTGGATATAGGCTTTCCAAGTGCAGGTCACTGAGCACGATCCACGGCTACTTACATCCAAATCATAATTACCACTTTTGCTTTGACGACACTATTATAAAAGATATCTTAAATCGTCTCTGCCGATTCAACAAGGGATTCAATGAATCATTTAGTGCTATATTCATACTGAAGTTTGGAGATCAGTATACAAAATAATTAAATTCTATGAATAACCATTCCATGACATTTATTAGATTATTATCATTCCCTTCAACATTTTCTTCGAACTTATTTATATTTGCTCACAGTGGGCTACCACTGTGAGCAAATATAATTAAGTATATATGCTAATATATACTGTTGCCACACGGTGACTCATTGATGGTGCTTTGGTGGTACGCGATTGTTGTCCACTTTAGTTAAATAATCGAGGTCACTATAAAGCCTTATTCAAACATATAAGGACAAATCTATTTACTCTGTTCTTTTTAAGAAGCCTTTTTTCTGCGAACATGAGAAATTGGACGAATTGACTGACTGACGTCATGAAAAATGCTTGTAAAATTGAATCATTGTAGGTCCAGCGGTGTGGGCTGTGCGATGTTGATCGTTCTTCAGTAAGAACTTCTCTTTTATAAACATAATAGACATAACTAAGTAACGGTGGTAATAAAGAGCTCGATGGCGCAGTGGTTAACGCGCCCGGTCTGCCAGTGCTGAGGTTAAGCAACTTTCGCAAAGGCCGGTCATCGGATGAGTGACCAAAAGTTTATCATCTCGAGCTCCTCCGTGCTTCAGAAGGCATGTAAAGCCGTTGGTCCCGGCTGCATTAGCAGTCGTTAACAACCACCATGCTGATGATGATGATGATAAGGTAACGGTGGCTGTTAACGTGTCTTAAACACTAAACTCAAATCATCGAAGAGGTAGATGAACCAGATTAGGGCAGATAAGGGCCATCTTAGACAATCCCTAGCCCTCGGGAACCTTTAGAGCCAAACTCAAGAACGGAGGATGACAATTAATTTTATGGCAAGCCACTAAACTGAAATATCAACTAGAACCACACTGTTAAGAAGACTGAAAAGTAGAAGTTGATGAAGGCTTGACAAAACAAAAGGTGGTAAATAAAATTACTCTTTAGATAAATATATTACTTTATAAATCGTTTTATAGTTTATTAGACATTCAGTTAAGTATATAAAAAATACTGGTTATGCTACATTTCTAATCAATATACTGGTATCAGAGTATTTTATAAAACCGGCATTAGTTAATAATAACCTTAAAATAAATATGGCGTTACAGTGCAGTATTGTGAGCTTTGGACGAAATTTGCAAGTTACGAAGCCGGTTTTAATGTAAAACGCAGTATTTCGATTTTCTGGCTATCATTTTAAAAAGTAGTAAAATACATAAACACTCGTGCGTACCAACCAATGAATCAATGTGTTAGTCTCGTCACTCATTTATAGAAGGAGAGGATACCTTGACAGAGACAGCAATAATAGCACGTGTTCGAAGGGAAGACGGAGCCTCGATGAAAGTGAAATGGTTTGCTGTCAACGGTACAGACAAAACAAGTTTAACGCTGTGCGCCGAAGTTCAGACAGGATCAATAACCTCCGCCCTAATGCTATCTATCGCCTACAGTTGCAAACAGATCGTTTGGGCATGCGCAGTCTCGCTTCTTGGAACACGTGGCAAAAGTTCAAACTGTACTACTCAGTATTCTAACGATATTTTGAGTAAATTAGCCTTTTTACAATGTTAGAAATGCTACATTTATGTATAAAAAATCGTTTAAAGTAAATAACTTGCAGTTCTTTTCTATTAAGTGGATCTTTGTTTCTGATACCCAACTGTTAAAAATTGGCGCGCTTCGAAGCAGTTTACTGAGTTGTAACATAGAAGGCGCCAGTGATCTAACTTTGTAGTAATGTATCTGCAAAGGTTGCTCGGATCGCGGCTTTTAAATAATATGTACATAATAGCGTATGCTTTTTGAAATAAATATTATATTTATTAAACTTTAAATTAGAATTTGTTTTACTTTTCTCGTGTTAGATTAATGAATTTTATAATATTATTAACAATTAAAAAAAAATTTGTTTCGTTTTACCCGCACTATTTGGTACTTGTAAATCTTTAATCATCTAAGTGTTTACCAAAATTTTGTCAATTATCAATGTTAATACATTTATTTAGACTTTGTAGATTAAAAAAAGAAACATTATTATTAAAGACTTAAGTCAATAATATGACTATATCAGTCCAGATAAATCTTAGATACTAAGGAAACACCAAATTGAAAATAAAATACATTACACAACTTTAACAAATACAAAAAAAAAACAAATAAGTCATTTAAAAAAATGTTAATGATTGTTTACTTAGATTTTTTTTTTACAGTAACAAAGCCCTTACTACAAATGTTGAACGTTCGGTAAGAATGTTTTGAACCTACCAACATCAAGCATAATCCATTTTATTAACGACTAGCTGACCCGGCGGACTTCGTACTGCATTTCTTTTTTTTCTTTTTTTAATGTTTTTTTTTATTATTTAAAGAAAAAATATTACGTATGGGATAGTAAATATTTATAAATAAATATTTAATTAATTAATTATTTTTATAACCTATTATTTATTTTATTGAATATAAATAAATTTATATATTATATTCATTTTTAATATAAATATTAATTAAGAAAAAAATATATATCAAATATTTAATATAAAAACATTAATTAATATCAAATTTTTGTCCTATCTACAAACCAACCTCGCTGCCGACATCAGAAGTGGGATGTAACCTTTGCTCTAAGGATGTAACCGACGCGAACCACTGACAACGGATGTTGGAATAGCAAAATCGGAATTGTATGGCGTTACTTGAAGTTTAGAAAGCACCGTGATATGAAGAAATTCATTAACGGAGTTTATACGCGTGCGTAGCTACAGTCGACGTATGGATTGCTACATTCGACGTGTGAGTGAGCTGAGAAAAATGTACAAAGTGCAATGCATTAGTGATTGCTTGGTGAAGCCTTGCTTAGTAAGCCTTGCTTAAAAGCTTTAAAAGGACAAAAACAACACGGCATCTTGTGTGGGAAACTGGGACATCGCAGCACCGATTGCCTCTCCAAGGATAATAAAAGGTCATGTAATCGTTCAATTATTTTTAGTGCTAATCATTTTGTCAAACATCGACCGAACGCGCCTGGTGTTATGTTTCAGATATGGAGGCACGGATCCTTTTGCGAACATGTGCCCACGCGCTCATGCCATCACTGCGGGGCGCGGGAAAGGGCGCTATTAGCAACTGCGGTGCAATCGGCAGCAGCGACACCGACACCGGCGTGGCGAGCAACGACAACCAGCGTCATCGGTTAGACAGACCTGTGCTGCAACGGCAACCCTGCTGGACTGCTGAATGTTTCTGGTGATGTTTTCATGTTTCATTATGTTTGATTATGATGCTTAGAGAGTTCTATGACGAAAAAGTGAAATTCCCAGAGGAAAACGTTTACATAATGAAGTGATAATGACAGTTATTGGACAATCTAATGTCATTAGTACTGTACTGTTTGTTACTACAGCTGGACAAGTTTATTACAGGTGATTTTGTCTTGATTAAAAATAGTGAACAAAATCAAACCAAGTTAGATAATAAATTTAGAGACTCGTTTGTTGTAACTGCGGCATTAGAAATAGACTCACAAAAACTTACGTTTGATAGAGAGAGCTAGTAGTTTATTAAATGATGAGTTGTGTGCGGGTACCTAATGGAGGTAGCCCATGATTATGATACGTTGAAACTGTTGAAAGCATTAAATTCTAAGCGAACTTACAAATACGCACACGATAGATTAAGAAGGATGCCAGAAGGTCATGTACCAGTCGAGGTTGAGGTTGAGGTGGAGGTACATTGTGACCCGATTGATAATGAGTAAAGTTGTTGTTTGAACTCGAGTTAGTACTCTAATGACCGTAGTGTGTAGTCAAAGGTAAATGATAATGAAGCGGTGGTCGTGGAACCAGCTGGCTCCGAGTGTGGTGTTGAAGATACGTAAAGTGACATCTCGCTGCTGGCCACAAGCCACTGGCCTGCCGCGCGCTCTATGCGTGTCGGTCCCCAGCGCGTGGTGCGGAGCTGTGGCGAGTGTTAACCGATACCTTTGTTGTTGTGTTTGTGAGAAGTAATTGAAATGAGATATTATGATGAGAGAGTCGTGGTATTAGAGGGGTAACTCGAGGTGATTTTTGAAACTTACATACCTTGTAAATAGTGACTTTTGATTTGTGCAACGACTGGTTCATGGCCCTGGTTACCTGGTTAGTGGTAGTTTGGTATCCTACTACTGGAGGAAGTGGTAGATGTTTGTGTTTCATCGGATGGAAACGATAATGGATACTACTACTGGATAGAGGTGGTAGACGTTTGGTGGCATGTGTTCTTAGCGTGTGTTATTAGCAAAATGTAGAGTCTTAAGTAGAGTCCTAAGTAGAGTCTTATGTAGAGTCCTTATGTAGAGTCTTATGTAGAGTCTTATGTAGTCTTATGTAGAGTCTTATGTAAAGTCTTATGTAGAGTCTTATGTAGAGTCTTATGTAGAGTCTTATGTAGAGTCTTATGTAGAGTCTTATGTAGAGTCTTATGTAGTCTTATGTAGAGTCTTATGTAGAGTCTTATGTAGTCTTATGTAGAGTCTTATGTAGAGTCTTATGTAGAGTCTTATGTAGAGTCTTATGTAGAGTCTTATGTAGTCTTATGTAGAGTCTTATGTAGAGTCTTATGTAGAGTCTTATGTAGAGTCTTATGTAGAGTCTTATGTAGAGTCTTATGTAGTCTTATGTAGAGTCTTATGTAGAGTCTTATGTAGAGTCTTATGTAGAGTCTTATGTAGTGTCTTATGTAGAGTCTTATGTATAGTCTTATGTAGAGTCTTATGTAGAGTCTTATGTAGAGTCTTATGTAGAGTCTTATGTAGAGTCTTATGTAGAGTCTTATGTAGAGTCTTATGTAGAGTCTTATGTAGAGTCTTATGTAGAGTCTTATGTAGAGTCTTATGTAGAGTCTTATGTAGAGTCTTATGTAGAGCCTTATCTAGAGCCTTATGTAGAGCTTTATGTGAAACCTTATGAAGGGTCTTATGAAGAGCCTACTGTAGAACCTTAGGTAGTACTGTGAGGCCTACTGCAGAGCCTACTGTGGAGCCTATTGTAATGCCTAATGTAGAGCCAATTGTAGAGCCAAATGTAAGAGTCAATTGTTGTTTGGTCAGGATAGACCGAACGGAAAATACTGTGCTTGGTTATCTTTTGTTACACAGAAAAACACGAGGACGTGTTTCAATCAGGATGGCCGTGTCGGAGACGTGGCGCTAGCATCGCTTAGAAACGACAAGTATAGTCTATACTTAGTGTGGTCTGCGCAGCCTATGCTCTATGGTACGCGAAACGTCAACGTCAGTTGGCGCGACAACGGACTGGAGACATTTGAACGGGAGCGGTCGGAGAGTACGCACGCGCAGAACTCACTTCGTTTCTAAAATCCATTTGCATCTGGCGACTGTTTCTAAATAATTTAATTGTGATGTTAAAATAAGATTGAAGTGACTGTAAGGGATACGACTGCGCTTTTATTTTGAAGATCCAAGATGAACTGTGTTATTGACGAATCAGAGTTTGCTCGACCGTCCTATCTACAAACCAACCTCGCCGCCGACATATACAATATATAGTAAGGAAAAAAAGATGAACACTGTATTATCAAACGGATATAATTTAATATAATTAAAAATAAGAGAAGACAAAGAAAATAAAATATGCTAGAAAAACAGAATAATGGTTAACACGGTTCAGAATGCCATAATTCAGCAAATTAGTAAAATGACATATTTTATTAAAATTTTCCGAAATAACTGTATTTAATTTAAAAACAAAGGAAACGCAAAACCGGACGCGCGTGCGCTTACGGTAGTAGTACAGAATAATATTTTTTATAAAAACATTATTTAACACCTAACATAATAAAAACACACACCTTATAATAACACCAAACAAAGCCGGAATATGCTTGGGGAAAATGGCAAGATGAGCTACTAATGAGTGAATGAATTAGTTATGAAAAATAAAGACTACAGTTAGAAAAAAGGTCTTGAGAATTGGTGTTAAAGTATCGGAGAAACCGATACTTTAACACCGATTGGGTTAATCTCAGACACCTCTTCTGCATTAGAAGACTCAACCTGGCATGTAAAAACTAAATATAATCTCCGTCAGGTCTTATTTCTATTATATAGTAAGACGGATATCCGTTTCCTTTCTTTCCCTTTCCCTCACTGTACAAGTATAAATTTAAGACTTCTGTTACCATTGACGATTCTTTTTTTGTTTTCCGCGGTGAAAACTCACATCTAAGTTCCCCGCGGGAGACTGTAAAACAATTGACGACATTGCGTTAACTTTTCTGGTTATTGACATCCCTACTTATACTATAGACAAATTCGATAATTAATGTTTACCAACAAAGCGCCAAGTTGCCTAGCAACCAGTGACAGGCATGTTTTGACAACAATGACAAGGAAAGATTTTACGTAATTTACGTAAAAGTAAACTAACTAAGTAACTTTTAATAAATATTTTATGAATAATTTAAAAACTAAAAAAAATATTATAAACAATCATAGCTTGGTTTTAACCTATTTGAGTACCTTTTTTTTAACCTATATTAGCTACATTGAAATAATTAAAAACTGCACTTGAAGATTCAATAATTTATTTATTACATAAATTAATCAACTGCTGTTACAATCCAATTTTCTTTAATCTCAATTCAATTTGTTCATGAATGTTTGTTTTACATTGCATATGCACTGTTTACGCTGCAGATTTCAGAGGTAGTAAGAAATCGACCCCATATGGATACTAGTGTCGTCTTCATTTGGAATGCTAGTTTATAATAACGGAATTGTTTAGAATACCACAATTTTAGTAATGACATTTGTATAATAGGGTTAACAAGTGAAAATATTTAACGTTTTTTTTATGTTCTTCGTATTATAACGTTTTTCCCGACGTTGAGCGACTGATTTAAGTGAGATGTGTTGTGAGAATAATAAGTCTTACAATATCTTTAATGTAAAATGCAGTAATCAAGTAATAATACGAAAACCACAAAAACATTTTTGCTCAGATTTGTGATGACCCTAATTTGGTTTGTTTACATTTATTCTTTGTCGAGTTTGGCTAGAGTATAGT
The DNA here is from genome assembly GCA_963082485.1 of Eudonia mercurella. Lineage (NCBI taxonomy): Eukaryota > Metazoa > Arthropoda > Insecta > Lepidoptera > Crambidae > Eudonia > Eudonia mercurella. Next base: position 12,865,513 of record OY720022.1, on the reverse strand, counting down.
TTGTGGCATTTTTTCATGTTGTTTGCTTATGGTCTAAGGGCAGCGGTGACCGCTCACCATCAGGCGGTCCACCTGCTCGTTTAGGAATAGGAATGGTCCGCAAGTGACTATGCTGCGAGACACCTTTATACGTAATTACGTAGTGACCACAACAACTTACCAAAATTTAATTGCAATTGAATGAATGGTATAGGAACTAATACTAGACAAACCAAGAAACATTCATTTTTAATGTAGATATAAGTAACCGGAAATGCAAGCTCCTTGTCCAAAGCCAGACCAACCGGACGAAGCTACTAATTTTCGCAAAGGAATTATGAACCTTTTAATTAGTAAAACGAGTAGAAAACCAGAAATTCCTTGCTGCCCTACAAAGCGCTTATTGTGGCTACGCCGACACAATGCAAACGCCGGGCCGCGCCAAGCACAACAATAATTGGATTGAACTCGGAATTTCGTGGTTTAATCCCCCACAATAGACTGACACTGAAGACGTCGTGAACACTATTCCGGAATTTTCGTTTTGAGACTCAGTCCGATATTCTAGTTTCAGTGCGAATAAAATTTAATTCGGTAAAGCGTTTAACAGATTTTCGGGTACAAGACACATTGTTTTAATTTTTTTTTTCGCAACAACAGTAACTGATATCATTCATACAATTATAACCGCAAACATTAAACATCTAATACGCTACAAGTGAAAGGAAAACAAGTAAATGTTTGAAGTTAGCTTTATAAACATCTAGACTTTATAAAGCTAACTTCAAACATTTGACTTGACACGGAAATTGTAAAGGAGAAAATAAATAACCGGCTTCAACTTAATGCAAAGAGTTCCGACAAAGTTTTCTGAAGAGCTTCGCTTGTAAAAGTACAAGTGAGTGTGGAATATTATTTCTTTAGTTATTCATCTTATTTTGTAACAACAATAATACAAAGAAATAACTTGAAAGCTTTAAAGTAAAGTAAATTGTTGTGGTTGTGGAATGAAACATAGTATGTACTTCGTAAACGTGCGTATATTTAGACGCAACAAAAACACCTATGTAAAAGTAAAAAATAGGCAAAAATGGATAAATGCGTCGCACGATTAGGGTGAAACTCTATTGAAGCGGAGCTAAACTGAGCGGAGCCGAGCTGTGTGGAAATCAACCGATAGGGTCCCTTTATTTAAACTGCTTTTCTAAAATAAAGGGACTCTATTGTTTGGTTTTTCACACAGCTCGGCTTAGCTAAGCTCAGCTCAGCTTCAATGAAGTGTCAACATTATCGTCTAACCCCGGCGCACGGGCAGCCTTTCGGCATTTTTTTTTTTTTTTTTTTTTATTTATTTATGAACATGGAATCTACAGCACTTTATAAACTAAGTTATTACATTGTATACTTAACCTACTGCCAATTACAGATCCCTACTTTGTAAAACTATATATTTAATTTATGTCGCTTAAGCAAATTAGAAAACAAAACAGATAGACAACACAATAATTTAGAAACGGCAAAAACAATTTAAAAAACAAATAAGTTAAAGTAAATCAGTGGTAGGTAGGTACGCACCGAACAGTGCGAGTGCGAGTGCGAGTTGAGCGTGTGACTGTGTGAGTATGTGGTATGTGTGTGTTTGTGTGTGTGTGTGTAGTGTAAATGGACATTAAATGTGGTGCATGAGGGTGCATGGATGTGCGTATAATATGCTTGTGAGTGCTCTTTATCATCAGTCTGACAAGCAGGGGCAATTCTTCAGAAGTCTAAGTGTGAATTATAAATGTGCTTACAGACCAAATATATGTTTGTGAGGCTATATACTTTATTTTACTTTACTTTATTTACTAATATAGTCGAGATTTGTTTTTTGAAAGATGGTTTACTAAGGTGGAAGATATCGATAGATGAGAAAGTTTTGTTATAACTGTTGAGTGAACGGTAAATAATTGAATTTTGAGCGTAGTTAGAATGGCTAAGTGGTACATGAAAAAGAGGGGTATGTCTAGTGCGCTTTGTCGGTGTTCTGATTTGTAAAAAGAGAGATAATAACTCATATAAGGCATATTGGCGTTTCTCCCCCTATTCTTTCTAGTGCGTACCTAGCCTTTTAAATGAGCGGGAAGACAGCTGCGGCGGCGTTTGGAAGTACACGGGCAATTAATATTTGCGAAACACTATATATTGAAACATAACGCCTCGGCAAAACGCTCGGTTCGATACCCGGAAGTCAAGAGGATGGGTAAAGTGTGTGTCGGATATTCGATGCATAGCCCGGGATTGTAATTACCAACCCGCACTTGGCAAGCCTCCTTGCTTGCCAAATGGTAATTACTGGTAATGACTCAATGGCACAGTGGTTAAGGAGCTCGATGGCGTAGTGGTTAACGCGCCCGGTCTGCAAGTACTGAAGTTAAGCAACTTTCGCTAAGGCCGGTCATCAGATGGGTGACCAAAATGTATCATCGTAAGCTCTTCCGTGCTTCAGAAAGCACGTAAAGCCGTTGGTCCCGGCTACATTAGCAGTCGTTAACAACGGGTTGTATTTAATCAATCACCAAAGTAACCTAACGTAACCCACAAAAATACTAAGTTAGCACCTAAAAATACAAAATTAGCACCTAAACTACTATTTAGATGCTAACTTACCATTTTAGGTGCCAGCCTACATTTTTTTTGTGGATTAATTTATTATTTCTCGTTAACAACCACCAATCCGCACTGGGCATTCTCTCTATCCATCCTAGGGAAGGCTCGTGCCCCAGCAGTGGGGACATAAAATGATATGATGATGGTGATGATTTGGCAAGCGGGGCTCATCAATGGTAGCGATGACTTGATTTTAATGTTGGAAGCCTTGGCCCAGCATTAGGACAGTTTATAATTACTACTAGTTCGTATTCTAATTTAATTGAAGTAAAAAAAAAATGTCAGCTCTTTTTATTTGAATTTCTGGAAGTTTGTTTCTGAAAGTTCTCTGAAAGAATTATCTTAGCTGGACAATACTTTATTAAGATGTAAAAGACAATTTAAATAATAACAATTTGCAGTGGGTCCTAGAACTTCTTTGAATATAACCACAGAACTGAGACTGAGTTCAAAAGCATTTTACTAGAACTCGGTTAAAGTAAAATATTTATTACGAGTCAGTTTTCTTTGCAAAGCTGTGTAATTATTGTTATGACGCTCTCTCTATACGCAATACAATAATAAGAGCAATTAGTCTCTAGGACGGCTTCGTAACCATGAATCCTTAGTACCTATTCATTGTGACACAGTGTTCACAAAATTTTTCAATTAATATTCATCATAAACATTACTTTAACTTTAATCGAGTTGTTTCGTAACGGGCAAAAATCTGTGATTTGAATTCAGAATAGTTTGTAAAACTATACGAGCTATAACTGCGAGTATCTGTAGATATAGCTGTAGCTCGTAAAAGCTTATGTATTTGAGTAGTTGGCTAGCGTGGCGAGTTGGAATAACGATGTAAATTACGAAAGATGTTTAAGACCCGGATTCGGGATCCGGGATGGGTAATCGAATTTAATATTTAGCTCTTCCGTGCTTCCAAAGACACATCCAAAGGTTCATGTAGGATGCATTGCAGGTAGCGTTCAGTACTACTTGATACTAAGATACTCTCATCTAATGATGAGTTAGATGGAGCGCAATCGATTTAAAATATAATACTTGTAACAAATTAATTATGAAGCATTCAAAAATTCTTCAGAAAGCAATGGATCCAACAATCTAATTACATACATTGCAAACCTAATGCCATAGCATTGCTCCATTTAGCACAGCACCAGGCACATCTCTCTACTTTCTGTTGAACAGCCAAATTATGATAATTCGGCGTCACCCGACGTCCAGAATGTTACTATCAGTTTGATAGTTTTTTCATCTACCTAGTCAAAATGATTTTTTCCGTTGGATTGACAATTTAGATAAAATCGTTTTTGCACCACGATGTAAATTGCGATTATGGGTAAATATGATTTATTAAATGAAGAGGCATAAATAAGTAGAAGTGTCGCGATTATGTCACATTTTTCTGCTTGGTCCTTGTGGTATAGCTCTCAATTTATGATATTAAGCTTATTTAAAAAATTTAATAATGAAAAAGTGTTGAATTTTTTTCTTCAAATCAAAACAAGATTACAATCTTGTTTTCATACTACTTGACCACTTGATAAAGCAAGACAATCGATCGATCGACAAGATTACAATCTTGTTTTCATATAGGTATATTAAGACTACTTGACCACTGGGTCAATGGATGAGAATCTTGGAGTGTATTAGTTAAGTACTTATGACTGACGCAACAGTAAACTAATTGACTCTCCGCCCCGTACACTGGCGTGCTCTACCGATTGGTTACAAACGCAGCGTCTCATATAAGTGTGGCATGGTTTTTAATAAATCAGAATTATTGAGGTTAAAATATTATATTAAAATTTATATAAATTTGATTGTTCTCTAAACTTTACGCGTATACATTGAGAAAAACGCCTGTCTCTTACGAATTTTACTCGCGCTTAATTTACTTAGTATCTTATCTTAGCGTTTTAAACTCATTTAAGACAATAACCCTGAAGCCTGAGATCTAGTCATACCGATTAACAAATACCACACTGTATGTCCAATGGATTCCGCAAGCTCATCACTTGCGTAAAACGGAACGCACCCGATAAATAAATAAAATACGAAATGCAAGTTATAAAATTTTTTTGGTCACATTGCTCGCCGGGAACCTAGTAATTTGGAGAAGCTTGTTACTGGTGGGTCACGTTGAGGGAAGAAGAAGTAGAGGAAGAGCGCCTGCCCGGTGGACGGATGCTATTCTGGAAGCCCTGAAATGCAACACGCAGGCGGCTATCCGTCTAGCTCAGGATAGGACCTCTTGGAGAGCCCTGGTTCGCGATGTTGCTATTGGTGGTCACGACCCTCAGGCATGAGGACTCGACGACGATGATGATGAAGTTATAAAACCAAAATTGGAAGTTTGGTGCAGGTTGGTACCTGTTGGTCTGATGCCTTGTCAGAAGTTTTGTCTAGAATTTAATGTTGTGTCTAGACAAACTTACTTATTGGGTTTTAATTGCCTCTGTATGTTGAGGATTCCGGTTGGAGTGCGCTTACACCTTCGACCATCAAGGCTCAAGTGATCAAGGCAAAGTGCTTACCTGTAAAGAGTTAAAAAATTACCGTTTTGTAAAACCACCTTGGATATTTTACTACAGCTCTATGTGTAACCTTTTCTTCGTGCACTATCGAAATTTTAGTATGAAATAAGTTTAAATCTGCCCATTTAAATCCTCTAATGTCATAAGTTCTGTCAATAACAAAAAATAAAGAAAGATATAAATACTTACCTTTTTCAAAAACATTTGTCGTTATTTTTGACAATCATCATCAGCTCATTTAATGGGGACATTAAATGAGCTGATGATGATTGGGCTGCTGGGGCACGAGCGTTCCTTATGGATGGATAGGGAGAGATATTTTTGACAAGGCTAGCAGATAAAAGAAACAATATACGTATAAAAACTTTCTGACTTCCGGGACTGGTGCCAATTTAGCTATCGTTAATGCATCCGACTTGCTTTACTTTTAGACTTAAATAATAATAACGAAGATATGAGAAACGGTTCGATTTACAGTCGTAGGTACGTTACATAAGTATTGTAAATATCTAAATGAATCTAAAAGAATGAACATTTCATTCTTTTCTGAAAAAAACTTAGTCGTTCTTATTTGAAGTTCATTGCTTTTTTGTGGAAAAATAATACTATAATATTATTTAACTATTTTCACTTACCTGCTCTGCTCAGGGAAGGGTTATGAGGCATTTGTCGAACTCAAATAAAACAATAGAGAGATCACATAATTTATTCGATCACAGAACTAAATTTCATACAATGTAACTACATGTTTTAAAGTTAATCAGTTTGAGCAACATCATTAACCACACCAATATTATAAAGTTTTTGTATTTTATTTGAAACATTGGGAAATATATCAAGGTGAAGAGATCAATTTGATAAAATAACTTACAATATAACCAAACAGGGGCAACCTTGCAGTTACCACAATTACATTGTAAAAGCAATCGTTAAATAATTTATCAGTCTTAAAATAATACTGTTACAACGGAATATCATCTTTAAATATAGGTTTTGTTAAGTAACTCAATATATGATGCTCAGAAGATATCATTTGGAAGAAGTAAATGTATAAAGAACAATAGTCCAGGGAAGATGTGAATGTTGTACAACTATGTAAAACAATAACAATCTAAAACCAGAAGACAGAAGTAACCGTTACAAGAACTGTTCTACGCTAATTAAAAATAGCATTATAAAAGATTTAGTGTTCAGGTACATACCATCTAGTTAAAGCTACGATGTTTAACACGCTAATACCATTCTGGAATAACAGACGTGTCCATGTTCAATGGAAAAGGAATTTATATTTTGTGAAACAAATGACGGAACCAAAACTTTGTGATTTCATTTTTATCGACGCTTCTTATCAAGCCACTCAATTTTCAATTGCATCGGACGGTGTGATATACTTCTCATGTGAGTTATAATGCGATGAATTACAGTCTTAACTCATTTTTTTATTCAAATTTAGAATATCATGAAAATATTTATTCTTATTAGTTATGTACTGTAATAATAATTATGTGTCTGTAACCAAATGCATGGTGATAAAAGCGTGTCTTGGAATGGAGTGTTTACACAAAGAAGACTTTAACAGACATTAAAGTTTCTGAGCGATTCTTAGAAGTATAATAATGCGATTTAACAAAAGTTACCCAAGTATTAACTGAGAGGAACGGATTACCATAAAAATCATTTTTAGAAAATATATTCATTTGTAAACTAGTTAAATATTATAAAACAATAGTTTGGCACGAATCTTGAGTCCTTTTTGAAATAATTTGCTCTAGGCGACCATTTCCCAATGTCAATTGAAAGGATTCGATCTCTTTGGACGTAAGGAGTAGAGGTTGGCCCTGGTATTATACCACAAAAGTACTGTTTTGAGAATTGCTCTCCAATTTTCTTTGTGAGCCTCCCTCAATACTGCCGAGACCACTCAATATTCGCACCAGAGCCTGTAATAAATATGATAGTACCAATTAGCCTAGCATTTCAACGTTTGGTGAGGTTAAAAATGCGTAAACGTAGATTTTAGACAATTCATGCAAAACGACACTTTATTCGTTAATACTTAAGAACGAATTCTCAGATATCTAAAACATCAATAAAGCGTTTTATTTTAACCTAAGACAATCATAGGTCTTCAAAGTACAACCTATGGCTTATAAATAATTATTATAATGTTACTGTATCAAGGGTAAGCAATTATTCATGAACTAAGTTAGTTTTTTTTTCAATAATAGCAGGAATGAGTTTTTTCTGTAAACTAAAGCTACTTTTGCTCTCGTTGCCAGACTGGCTGATTAAGAAAACTATAGCTAGGTATGCATTCTATTATTTTAGTGCGTCAAAAGAATTAATTTGTTGTATCCAATATTTCAGCTTTTAGTAACATAAATATTAGTTTGGGTATAGTCATCAAAACTAGGATAAGAATACCCAGCAACGTTACAACTGGACCCAGAACTTGATAACTTTTAATCATAAAAATACTATGATTTTCTTAATAAAATAATACAAGAAAGTGTTAACAACATTTGAAAATATAACATTAATTAATGCAATTTTATGTAAAACAGAAATCAACTAAGGTATGTTAGGTCCAGCAGAAAAAACAAAAATGCTTACTTTTCTCGTTCCAAGAAGAAAGAAGTGTGACCCATATTTTTACTAGGAAACAAATCTAACATTGCTGAATTCTATGTAATTGCAACATTATTTTAACATTTACTTTATACTTCTTTTTATGTTGTACTTAATGATAAATCGAATATTACCTCCGTTTATTATCATTCGATTTTATTACTTTATTTATAATACAATATCTCAGACAAAACTCATTATATATATTCTCTAGACAATGACAAAAAAATGTAGCCGCAATAAATACATTCTTTTACTCGTATTAAAATTAAGTACCTCATCAAAACCCAAAATGCGGAATGTTGATTGTATTGAATACAAAATGTTTACAACCTAATATTTGGCACTTGTCATAGTGACACAAAAAAACATTTAATATAATGTGGAAATAATTTGAAGGTATGTACATTATGTAGGATAACAACAGTTTGTTATTTATATATATATATATATTATATAATAATACCTATAATTTGTTCACAATAATTGATAACGTGCGTAATATGCTGGCCTATAACTTTGTATGTAGCAAAATAAACTCTACTTCAAATTTCATTCCACTATATTATATGAAACAATAGGCATTTTGAAGGTACACAGAGTTCTAAGCAAGTGATGGTGGCTGTTTAGTGATATTCCAATAGACCAAGCCACTATGTTAATTTTTCTTCAATCTCAATTCAATTTACGCATTATACTCGTATGAATATAAGTTTTATCAATAACTTTTCACTGAACAGTTTTCCAGACACTTGCATAAGTTGATTTTAAATATTTCATTAAATGCTCGTTATTTATTATATACGAGCAATACATATATATGAGAATTTGTGTATATATATATATAACAGTTTCTCTAAAGTGCAAGAAACGTTTGTTATAGATTAGCGCATTCTAATCTTGAATATGTGATAGTTAATAACATCATTGAATATCGCCTTACTCTAAGTAATAAATTATCTTATTTTGTCTATATTGATTTACTCTCGTAATATAATTTGTTTAATTATACTAGATTTATTTAAAAGTGATTTAGAATTTGGTTTCGCGCAAGAGGTTTACGAGCGGAACGCAGCAAGTTGCTGTACAGAAAAAACATTTTGATGACTGGCTCGGTGCAATTGCTCTCCCAGTGTCTCGTCCAATTTTGTCCAACGCTTCTGAAAAAGCGCGTTCCGCCCGTTCCCACGTACGCTTAGCTACTCTACTAACTTACCGCTAGGTGCAATATAATGCGAATTCACATCTTATACAACTCTTCCTTTTCAAAATCTCAAAATGTACATTAATATTATTCATCGTTCATACTTGAAGTTTGACTAGTCATTAATATTTAAATTACCTATCAATTTTGGCTGCTTGTTACTACTAATCGTAATTATAACAATATTATATTTTTTAATAGAGTACAAACTTAACATCTTTTATTATGAAATAATGTTAAATTATAATTTTATCGGTCAATAGAATTTGTTCATTCATGAATACAGTCATGATAATTGATGAAAACAAAGATAATTATGTCAACTGTAGTTCGGTAGCTTTCAAACTTCAAGAAACTTTTACAAGCAATATTACTGGGTGTACAACAGACGAAACCATAATAAAACTGTAGCATTACTGACTCAGTCTTCATGAAATCGTTAGTGTAAAATAAAGCCAATCAAAAAAGACAAATGATACTAAATCATAATATACGAATTCAGTGGTATACTTGAGACTCAACACAATTTCAGCTGATACTTAAATAATAATAACACCTTGACATAACATACATATTACTATAAATATTATTTATAAAGACTTAGCTTACTTATTACAAACCCTAGACGAAACGTCTATCATTTGCACTCCTTTATCTAAATTTTCTTAAATAAACATTGAGCAAATTCCGAAATTAATTTGCATGTTCCCGATAAAAATGTCACGCAGTTGAAACGATAACTAATTACGATAATAAACATGGACGTAATGAGAGAAATAATTTGTACATAAAAACAAAGTAAACGATTAGTCTATAAAATTAAGATACTTTTAATTGACAAAACAGTTGTACAGTCACCAAATAATTATAAACTTAACGGCGAGTTAATATCATTATGTAAACAATAAACGTTTCAACTACAAAACACTGAGAACTAAAATAAATAAAGACTCTTTTTTCAAAAATACTCTTTTCTTAGTAGCTACTATAGATGTAACTAAAAGTAGTCACAGTATCAATTAACTAGGTCTTGTCAAACCATTCCGTTCACATATACCTACATGTCTTTTGATTTCTATTAAATATTGCCCTTAAAAAAGTCCTCCTATTACAGTTTGATAAACAATCGGCTGATTATGTGATTCAGTGTCCTTTGTCAAAAGTAAAAACAATTTTATGCAATGCTTATGCCTCTTTTTAAAATGTGCTTTCATGCACTAGATTTAATACGCGAGTGTATAAGTGTATAATTTTGAATTGAAAATAATACGAGTATTATATATATTTTATGAAATTAACGCAATGTGTTTGTTTATCGAGACCCTAAACAATATCGAATACCTTAACACTAAATTAACTTTTTTTTTGGAAATCAACTTATTTACGGTATTAATTTAAATTATGCTACGCACACAACGGAAAAATAATTTACTAAAGAAGAGCCCACTCAAATAAGCAATTAGTCGTGATAAATTAAGTTATATATTTGTTAACTAATTAATAAGAACAATGAATAGTAACTGATTACTTAATCAGATAATTTAAAATGTTTGATAATTTAATATTAGGATCACTTGATCCTAATATCAAATTAACAAACATTTTTACGAAGCATTGATCCCCTAGATATCAGACTGAACATTGATCAATAGAACTTTCGGTACTTTTGTTCAATATTGTCTTGGTATCATCAGTAAATTTCTCTAAATGATTACTTTTCTTGGAGATCTATCAATAACTGAATCCAACGATCAATAACAGAATATTTAAGGTTTAATAATTATTTATTTTGGTATTCGATATTGCATATTCTTACACTCATGACTATCCTAGTCGTATAAACGTATATATATATATAAATATTTACATTTTGTTCTATTTAATATTCCCTGACATACGAGTAACTTTACGTTCAAATCCTCCCCATTTTCGTAAAGTAAGTATGATCACTTTCGGCATAATTTATTTTGAATAGTTTGACGGAAGGAGCTACTAGAATATTAAAAAATGTCACTGCAAGAAGAGGCACTAATTTAAATAGGAACTAAAACTTGTTTAGAATTTGTTTAACAACCAAACACTCTAACATTTTGATTATTGATAAATGTTTTAATTCCATAGTTTTAAACGTTAGTTCTTGGAAAATTTTAATTAAATTATTTAGAATTAGAGCGTTAGTATAGATTACTTATCCAATATTGATACTGAACTTTATTTCATTACTTTCTAAAGCTATGTTACTAATCGTTATTTTTTGCTGTTGTAAGCTGAAAGCATTTATAATCCTTCCATTATAAAGATAGACCCTTTAGTTAGGTATATAGGATGCAAATTCTTGACGACCGCAAACTAAAAAGCTTGTTCCGTCGCAGTAACAAAATATAGGTAGGTATACAATCCAACAAATCGCGCGCGTGTGCGCAGTTCCGCGACATGTCATTTCCCAGCCGCCAAGGAGTTTGTATTACACTATTATAACTATCTATATTTTCAGTTTCGTCTACGTGTTCTTTACTTTTTCTTTCTAGAAATTAAAATGAGATAAAGGAATGTCAAATAGCAATCACCTGTTTCCCCAATAATTATTGTATGTTTCAAGTCAGCTACGTGTACGTACATAAACTACGGTAAAATTATATATTTCCTAAATATGAAATACTATTTATATATATAATAAGTCTTTAGTATTATTCATGATAAATTGATTTTAATAGAAATGAGGTACGACTTCAGTAATAACAAGCGCTTGGATAAATATTAAGTATGAAACATTGGTACATAGTGTTTCTATGCTATTATAAAATCAATGACGTTCAACCATGCCCAAGCACACTATTTGAGAGGATATACCTAACTCTGGTATAAGACAATATAAAATACTTTAAGTTCATAAAGATCTTTTTAAAGTAAATATTGATTTCAAAAGTATAGATTGACTCACATTTATTATAACTTGTTCTTTTCTAAAGGAAATTAGCTTCAGTGCCACTTACAGTATAATACACTAACAATATTATTGTGTGATGCAATTTTTACTTAATGATTATAGTGCTAAGGGATTACAAATTGTTATAATTAAAAAGCACTTCACCAAAATCATGGAGGGTAGACGATGAGCACCCTAACATTTACGCCTAAATCGTCGTCAATCAATAAATCGGTTCGTCGTCGTGTCAGTGGTCATAATTAATTTTCCTCTCCAAGTAGCACCAAGTCGTCGGCAACGACATCGGACACATGAAGGTAAATTATCCAGTACATAAGATTAAAGCAGACGAAGCATACGGGGAACACGATACGAGAATACTTGTCGATGTCCGATGGTGTGGTGCCGAGGAGTTTATTGATGCCCTGTAAAAAATTGTTAGACTTGACTTCGGCGGTTCATGTCTATTTTAAAACACAGTTACACATATTGCACCTCCCTCAAAACAAAACCGCAATCAATTGTTTAGGAAAAATAAAAAACTAATATTTGTTAATAATTGAAGAAATGTAAATCTTAGCATAGTAGCTAATTCTTAAAAGAACAATTAGGAGATTTACATAAACTTATTGTTAATAGTAAGATAGAAAACAAAAAAAATATTTAAAGTGCGTAAACTGTCAACATATCAATATACAGGGTGGAAAAAAAGACCGTGGTTGGAGGAAAAGTACCCTTAATATTGATGATGGCAAATTTTACTGAAAGGAAATATTTCTATATTTTCAAAACTAAATTAAAACTGCATTTAAAGATTTTTGAAGTGTAAAAATTATTTTTCTTGGTCTTCCTTTAATTTAAGATACTATGTTGTTAAAAAGAAATTGATCCTTATGAATTACTTTTTCGGTTGGTATCATAAAATACAGAATGTTTTTTTTTAACATTTCATCGGTTCGATTCCCGGCTCAAGCAGGTGATTTTTCAAAAATCTTTAAATGCAGTTTTAATTATTTTTAAAAATAAAGGAATGTTTCCTTTCAGTAAAATTTGCCATCATCAATATTAAGGGTATTCGGTCTTTTTTTTCCACCCTGTATAAGGCAATCGTCAAGGCTCTTGTGTTGCTGGACGCTCGCCATCACAAAATTGTGACTATAATACGATATTACAACTTTATTTTCGGGAATTCTGTGTTTGCCTTGCATATTACGAGTTGCGGTTTTATTCGCGGGAAAAACTTAGCACTGTTACTACAGTATACTTTGTTACGAAGTATTTTAGAACTCCTATACAATGTATTATTTGTCTGTTTTGTTTTATAAAATATTAAAGACTCTATCGGATACTTTTGTATGTACCGCTCTTAAGCAAGAATCTCATGAGAACATTATTAATAAAAGAAGATGTTTTAACTAACGAAATCATTATTTATACACATTTCTTATTTCAGTTTGCAGAATCTCCCTATATAATCCTACAGCGATTGAATCTTTCAGAACAATTAAATGCGTTTATACGTTTTGATATCCCTTAAAAACTTCAAAGTTCTAATATATTCAAACCAACTAACTATTTTTAATGAAACCTTTATCATACATATATCTAAATAGTTAAAAACATTAAAAAAAACATTTATTCAACTGAACTAATGCTAATTAAAGTCTACTATGGAAAGTTTCAAATTACATAAATTTAGATGACTCAATGTGTTTTTTTTTAATGTTTTCTAGTAACTAAGATGTCTGTGTTTTCCTAAAGTTTAGAATATTACAAAATATCCCTTTATTTTTTTCCGTTTATTTTAAATCAATATACCTACACATCCTACTATTTCTTCTGTTGGCTACTAAGCCACACGCTTTTTTAGCCATACTGCAGCTATTCGGTGCTGAATATTATATTTCACGTTCCCATAGTTGTGCATTATTACCCAGATATTATTTTGAATTGATCGCGCAAGATGAGCAATTGCCCATCGATGTTAACCGAGCTGTTATGGCTTGGATATGGATAATTCATTGACATAAACTGGGTGTTTGTATTACTCATCTCTAGGCCGCTGGTATGAAAGAACAGCTTGATTATACGATAGTTGTTGCACTCGCTCCCTGTACAACTAACGGCCGATCAGTTTGTTGTCCCAACTATACTAATTGTTAACAAAAATAATTACCCTTCTAAACCAGCTCAGCGAACTTGATGGACATACGATTTGCATGGGCCGCAGCGGAACAAAAGACTAGAATATTTGACCAATGTATCCTGTCAGAGTTAAATTACGGAGCTGAAACCTGGGTCCTAACAAGGGACTGTATTATATATTACTTATAAGTCACGTCTTAATTTTTATTAATAACTAGGCAACCTGATTTGAATTTTGCATAAGACGCTTTTAAGACATCATTATTACCTAATAATAATTTAATTTTAAATGTAGGTACAACATGAGTATTTGTTAATAGTAGTGATGTGTTGAAAAGGGCTAAAAAGAAGAAAAAGAGAAAGAAAGAAAACACGTTAGTTAATAGAAAATATTTAAAAAAACCTTCAATTAACGGCATTTAATTTTATGCGATTGAAACTTTCTCATTGATTCAGTTGGATAAATGTTTCTTTTTGACTATTTAGATCTCTGTATTTTTTCTAAACGTAGAAAGTTTAATTAAACCTGGTTCATTGGTTTGAAAATATTAGAACGTTTAAGTTTGTATGGGATATTAAAATGTATAAACACTCTTTATTTTTCTGAAAGATACATTTGCTTATGAAGCATTATATTATAGTGACATTTCATATTCGGAAAAAAGTCAGAATAACGTCCGTCCACTGTAATCAATTTGATATTCTCTTAAGATCTATTATTTTCATGAGCGGTATACAATAGTAGCTGATATTATACTCAAAGCATTTATAAAAAATATTTTATAAACAAAAAAAAATAAGAAAAACAAAAACACAAATTTTTGTTATTCATATACATTGCCTAAGATAACTTAAATACTCGGTAACAATGTATTACAATACAAATAGTGCAATATTTTTCAAGTGAATAAAGCCACAGAGGCTTATGCCGTTCCTGTCTTTTAGTTTTGTCGAAGAATACTGTCTCTATATCATTATACTGCATGTCGTATGCAATATGGTACCGGTAAATATCGACGGTGAATTTATTCTGGCTAAAAATATATGTGTTTGTTAAGCGCATAAAAATAATTTTATAAATTTCACTTGTAAACTTCTATCGATATCGATCATTAAAATGCAAGAACAATAAAATAGCAGTAACAGCACTTATTATGGCGGCGTTATTCTGCGGGTGGTGCGATATATTATTGTATGCTTTGCGGGGTATGATTAATAAAAACGATCGCTTTGCATAATTGGGCACATTCGCAATCGAACTTAAATACATGTAGAGAGGTATTCGCAGTCGAACTTAAATACATGTATTCGCAAAATTAGCAAATTAAACGCTATTCTATTTGATTTAAGTGTTAAATTACCTTGGAAGCCTGAAGCAGATGTGGTGGTGGTACACCTTCTTCTTCGGGTGCTGGTACGGGTGGCGGCGGGGGGGCCCGAGCTCCGTTGATGGTGTTCTCCAGAGTCCCACCCTTGGAGTAAGCTTTGGGGTCATGCACCTTGAATCGTACTTCCTGATAAGACAAAAGAGACTTTTGAAAAATAAAGCTATCCTTTATTTTTAGAACTTAATCATTAACAAAGGAGGAGCTCGATGGCGCAGTGGTTAACGCAACCGGTCTGCGAGTGCTGAGGTTAAGCAACTTTTGCAAAGGCCGGTCATCGGATGGGTGACCAAAAAATGTATCATCTCGAGCTCTTCCGTGCTTCGGAAGGCACCTAAAGCCGTTGGTCCCGGCTGCATTAGCAGTCGTTAATAACCACCAATCCGCACTGGGCCCGCGTGGTGGTTTATGGCCCGTTCACCCTATCCATTCATAGGGAAGGCTCGTGCCCCAGCAGTGGGGACCTAAAAATGAGCTGATGATAATGATGATGATTAACAAAAAATTATGAGATTATGATTTTTAACATGTTGTCTTTGATAAAGTGATTTTGGCCAAAGTCACGAATTCACCTACCCACCCATTAATGATTGCAATAATCCCGTGAATAATCATTACATAGACATTATTTAAATCTGATAAATAAAAAACGTATTGTAATGTTACTTTGCATCGTTTTGAAATTCTTACATTCTTTTAATTACATATTTCTATAAAGAGTTTAAAAACATTTTACACACGTACTCTCGTACACCAAAAAGGTGCCGAACGAAAAGTTTTTTGCTTCTTATTTATACATATATATATACACGGTGTTACAAAATACCCCGTAAAAAATATAATAAATTATTAAAGCCAAAAATATTGTGAACCCTAGTAAGTTGTCACGTCAGGAAACCGGAGTTAGCATTACCTGTTTCCACTGCTCGAGTGCACACAAGATTTTTAATTATTTGTATTTAGTCAAAAATTGGATTAAAACACTTCAAAATTAAATATGATCAAATTGGGTGTGAATTGAAAAATATTACAATATTACAAGGCTGACGAACATAATTTCAGAATAGTAGTCGTATTTTATTTGATACTAGGTTTCTTTTTATTTTCAAATTTAACAGGATTAATTTGTCTTTTCCACAACATTTTATTTTTCCTTAATTTTTTATTAAGTTTATATTTAGTTATTAGGTTTTAAATAAATTATAATCTAGAAAATTAGACTTTCTTGGAAGAAAAGAGAAAAGTAAACGTACATACGTGCTTTAGTACACAATTAGAGTCTCTCTCTCTAGCCAGAGTATATCAAAGTTTTTAAATAATGTTAAACTGAAGAAAGCAATGTTGATGCAAAAAAGAACTAAACCGCCTTAGATTACGTCTGGATAGCGACTGGCGACCTACTTCTGCCGCCAAGCTATATTAGCTTGCATTACTGTATATCGGTTTGTAGGAAATTAGATCCAGGAAAGTTACCGGGCAAATAAGAATAAAAACTCAAGCTTCAGAATGTTGCAAGCATCTGCACCGGTCTCTTTCCATTAGGCAGGTCGTCTGCTCGTTTATTAGCTCAATAGCATTAGAAAAAAATACTTTAAATATTTACCGATGAGCGACTTGGTGGCAAGGGTCGTGTGAGTGTGCTCGTCCTTGGTGGCGGCAGCGGTTCCGAAGGTCCAGGAGGTCCGTCTATGTGCATTTTCTTCTCAGCAGCCATCTTTTGAACAGCAGTGAATCGTTGTTTCCTCATCTGTATCCGCTTAGCCATGTAGCCAACAGTAGCATATTCTGTAAAAACAGAAAGCAGTCTTTACAATTTAACGTTGTAAAATTTTGCTACGCTTAGCGTTGACCTTTCAAGTAAGTACTATTTGTTTATAAATATTTTACTAAAGAATAAATGTACGAGTGCACATATTAGTTTTTATTACAATACACGTGGCTTTAAAGCATGAGCAAAAAAAGATATCACGAATTCATGTGGCTTCGTCACATTAAGGTTACCTAGTAGACTTGCGAAGACCATCACGAAGCAGGTTCCTAGGTAGACGTCGATAGATTTCACGTAGGAAATCTTAGGCAGAGCAGCATTTGTTGAGGACATAAGGGTGGTCATCGTCAATACGGTGGTTACACCCAAAGAGACTCTAGCTGGAGTCGCGTTCCGGTTCAACCAAAACGATACCCATGATATAATGACGATCAAACCAGACGGAATGTAAATCTGGATCAAATAGTAACCCATGGAGCGCACGAATTGTATTTCGCACGCCAACCGCGAGTAGTTTCCTGTAAGAAAACGGAAGTGTTATCAAAAGTAAATGAATTATGCGTAGTTGTGTTAAAAAAATATAAAAGTGATAAAGCCAATTTAGCCCAACAATGTGGCAATTGTAGTAATATTCTAGTCAAAAACTTCAATTAGTAAGCAATTGCATGCAGACTCGTGGCCAATTGCACCATTATCCCCTTACGTTTTATTATTTCGTAATAGTAAAATGTAAAAAGTAACAATATACGATATGTCCAACTTCCGATACAAGTTTCATTAGTCTTTTGTTGCAATTGTAATCGTCAAACCAAAAAACGAAAACGTAAGAATATATCTGTTCTGGTGCAACTGGCTATCAGTGTATTTATTTACATATGTTAATAAACATGAATCAGGATAAAGTACAAAAGTGTCGGAAGTAGTTTCATCTGACAAGATTGCCACTGAATGGTTTGCGTTAATGCTCTTTGTACCTGTGGTGAGAGAAATCTCCATAGCACGTTGGCGGTGGCCCAGCACCTTGAATTGTGGCAGCGACACCTCGCTCGATACGCCGACCGAGTTGGGGCCCTCGTTCCACTTGTATCTGATGTCTCGCATGGTGTAGCCGACTGTACCATGCGGAGATATGGAACGATAAAATAAGCACCCATTCCACTGGGGTTTAGGACATTCGTAAAAAAGGAATGAACTGTTCAAATCGTCAACTACTTATAAAGAACGATACAATGATAGTGTTGGCAGATGATTTAAACCGAAAGCGCTTTTGACGTTTTATTTTAGAGTATTTAAAATTATGAAAATGTTTAACTACCAAATAGAAGCTTCAGAGGTTTGTAGTGTTTCGTCATCTAACTGGCATTTTACAAAAAAATGTCTTTTGGTTTCGAAGCGAAATAGAGTAGTTCCAATTAAAATGAATGAGGGATGTATGAGGGACGTAGACATTTCGAAACTAATAAAGCCAACATAATGACCGTGATTGTATTAATGAACTCACAGCTTTCAATCTCGATGTTGCATAATTGACGATCCATCGGAAAGTATTGTAAATCCATTGGGCATGAAGCAGTGATTGTCAGTCTGAAAGATGTGAAGATTTCTCGTAACATAAAGAATTTCAACTTTCATTCATCAAATTCTAACCTAAAAATTTAATCATTCTCCGAAAAAATTAAATATTCATACTGTAAATTGCCATTTACCTTATACTACGCGTAATAGATCCAGAATGATGAATGCGAATAAATTCATTGCTTGTGGTGGCAATGTGGAAGTAAGATTGTTTCTCGTTGACAAAGAAGGTGTCGGGCACCCAGATGTTCCTTATAAATTCCGAACCAACCGATAGAGTCTCCACGCCGATTCTCTTCTTGTAAGCGAGCCTCGGATCGGTCCAAAATTGTCTGAAGTAGAAGTCGAGCGTAAAATCCTGAAACGTAACAAATTTTTAGAACAAAGGCCATGTTCAGTATTCAGATTATGCATACAATGAACGGCATCCGGCGATAGGCCTCGCATGTACGGCTTCCTTGAGCCTGCAACTGGTAAATACGTGTTATACTGATTTAAACATGAAATCGGCTCTAAACACACGCAGGCTGCTAGAGAACATTCATTGTATGCCACTCTTAGTAAACTACTTAATAATGTGCTTATATTCGTAAATCCTAAAGCATTGTTGTCGTTCATTGTGAGTTCAACCAACCATTGTTGATTTGTATTTCAACAGACAGTACTCCAGGCTTCATTCGTGTTGGTGGTTATGTACACTTAATTGTAAACTTAATTGCTATTATTATTAACATTACAACTAATTCAACTAGTTCAGGTCTAATATAACTCTTTCGATGTTGTTTTATATAATACTTTAAGATTATACCAAAAGCATTATTTTTAGAGATGTTTTTACTCTTATCTGTATTAAAACTCCTTTGTAGTGAATTATGTTACTAAGATTTTCGAAGTTTAATTAAACTGGTAAAAACTCGTTGTATCCATAAATAATCTTTTCAAATTATATTATTTTAATTTTTAAAATTATAATATTATAATATCTATAAATATCAAAGTACACGTACTCTGATGAGATTTCCTGATATTTAATAAATGTAATAATTGTTAATTCAGATGTTTAAGTATTTAATAATATCAAATGATGTGTAGCCAAAATATATACCCTAATTAGAAGTAGCAAGCAGAAAAACGTGGATGTCGGAATACAAATTTGCCATAAATTCAACAATAATTTAGAAATTAGTCATTTCGTACCTTTTCACAATCACAGAAAGCACGATTTCATCTGTTTCACTTTATCTAATTAGGCAAAAGTGAGTTCGTGTACTTCAATACTGTTCTATAAGTCTAATAAAAGTTATCCGGTTGTGGTCACGTCCTGCAGTGACTTTAACAGTCCCCTTGATTTGGCTTCCACTAGGGGTCATACACCCTGGTCTCAGTTTATAAATTTTGCTTTGAAACCTTTATCAAGGGTTTAGGCGTCATTTCACACGAAATTACGTTCCGAAATAGCTCAATAGTGTTCACTGCGTGATATTACTAAACATTTATATGAACTCTCTGACCGTCAGGGAAGCGCAATATAAAATAAAAACCCGAGTTACAGTTAGAAGAATAACTCCAAAGCACAGGTGTGATCGGTTCCCATAAAACAACAAAATGAAACAGATAAAGTAAAGCAAAATGCTCGAAGTTTCCACGTCCAACCGGAATTCTCTGAACAACGGAATAAATATTATTATATACATTCACATAGCAAGACTACGTTAAGTAAGAAATGTTAAGGCAAGTGGCGAGTCTGAAGTGCTGAACGCCATTTCGGGAGACAAGAGTAAGAAACCCACAGACACACAGATACCTACTCAAGAACATAAAAAGCTTGAAAAAAAACAAAAAAACAAAACACAACAAAGTCTTGGTTGGAGAGGTGCTTAGTAGCAATGTACATTTTTAGTATGTCGTTAATTAGGTAAAGACACGCCCGGATGGGTGCACCACTAAAACCAATTAAATGAGAAAATTGTACTGTATGTTTTAAATTTATGTGATCATAATTTTGAAAGTAGTGCGTTGCCTTCCGGGCGGTCGGCTCCATAACGCCGGCATGCTCGCAGCCTCGTGTCTGGGGCTGCTCGGTCGCGGCGGCGCGGCCGGAGCGACCGAGACAAGCGTGAACTGACAGTGGCGAGTACCATGAGCACTTCGGAGACGGAGCTGATAGAGAGCACATACATGGTGACGCCCACCTCCACTGGCGGACCTGCAATCAAGCCCAATCGTGAGTAAAGCGCACGCCCCGCGCCGTGAAAACCAAACCAGAGGACGATGACGTGACGCCCGGAGCCCATGATCGAACCAATGCCCGTCTCCGGCAAAGAACGGGCCTTTGCTCGATCTAGGGTGTCTAACCTAAATGGCGTCCTGTCATAATTCTAAGACGAACTACTTAGTAGTTGTACGTTATATACCATTTTCACTTCAGATAATGAACTGATGGAGAGCACGTACATGGTCACTCCTACATCCACTGGCGGTCCTGAAATGTTACATCGGTTACATTACCTGAAATCAGTCTGTATTTAACAAGTCAGATTACCATAAGCAACATTTACAAGTAGCACAAGTGTAGTGGCGCAGTGGTTAACGCGCTCGGTCTGCGAGTGCTGAGGTTAAGCAACTTTCGCAAAGGTCGGTCATCGGATGGGTGACCAAAAATAAATCATCTCGAGCTCCTCCGTGCTTTGGAAGGCACGTAAAGCCGTTGGTCCCGGCTGCATTAGCAGTCGTTAACAACCACCAACCTGCACTGGGCCCGCGTGGTGGTTTATGGCCCGTTCTCCCTATCCATCCATAGGGAAGGCTCGTGCCCCAGCAGTGGGGACATAAAATGAGCTGATGATGATGATGATTATGACAAGTGTATTATTGTTATTATTATTATTATTAGCCATTGCCCATCCATCGATGACACCTTTAAGTTTTTGCCACATAAAAAAAATTTAGTTTCTTTTTCCTAATCATACTTTCAATCTTAATTCAAAGTGAAAAAGAGACGGCAAAGTTAATCAATCTTTATACGTGCAATAGATCGCATGATCTACAGGGCTAATTAACACTAAAAGTGCCCATCTCTGTTCAAATACTGTTACCTATATTTTTACACTGTAAAGGTACTCGTTCGTAAAGCATAATTAATGAACTAGCCGCAACGTTGTACTTTTTCTTTTTGTTGACTGCACAGTGTTATTGATGAGCTCCATTGGCTTTAACCATAATATTAATTTATAATCTGCTTTAACCGTAGTTTCGTTTTCAAACAACGGAGTAAAATTATGTTTAAATCAGTATTAGGGTTAAATCTAGGTTTAAGATATTAGTGCTGCCCCCTGGCTGGTTTAGGTCTTATGATAAAATATTTGCAGTTGACCTCTCCAAAAAATTTTTTTGCAATTTTATAACTATGTAATCTTCTTGGTACGGACATTTGATTTAATCAAATTCCAAAACTGTCGTCCTAGTATTTACTAAGCCTCGCTGAAACAGAAGCGGTCTGCGGTATGTGGAAGTCAATATAATATGAAGTACCTATATCAAATTAGCGCAAGCGGCCCGCGATTTACAGGCGGCGCCCGCGACCGAACGCTTCGCCGCCGCCCGCCGTGTCTATGGTGACGTGATAGTTTATTGTTGCATGCGTAAAAAAATCGCTACTGACACCATTCAGCGCTAGTGTGAATTAAAAGTGACCGTACCGCCACCGCCTCTGTTTTGGCTAGACTTTAGACATCAATCCTGTATAGTGTAAAATACTTTTAATAATTTTACCAATTTACTATAAGAAAAAATATTGTCGACTTTTTTATATAAGAGCTACTCTGTTAAAACTGCAGGAAAAGTAAAATAATTTTTAATTCAAATTAGAAATTGAAATTAAATCTTTCCGAATTTGACAACACCCACTTCCGAACCGAACAAAAAACTACGACTAAAGCATTTTAATGCAATAAGCGTGTAAATTGACGATTAGTAGGTATAATATATTTAGTTAAAAATAAAAAAAACACTGTTCGAACTGACTCTTTCTTTTAATTTGTTCATGTTTTAGAACACTTTTTGTTAAACTAAACAATATAAATAACTAATTTTATTTAAACTTGATTTTAAAAGCTAACATCAAATTTGAATATATCTATCAAGAATACAGAATAAACTAATCAAATTCAAAAACACAAAGAATCGTTTAACGAACTTTGTATGAAGATGGCATTTACGAAAGTGTACTAACCTCCATAATTTGGCCTCACTCTCTTGTCATAGCTTACACTGAGCGAATCCAAAATGGCTGAGATATTGACGTCACCAAACATTCCCCCTCCGCCTGTGCCTCTGTAAGCAAAACACGCCATAACTTAAAGACTATACGGAAAATATTAAATTAAATCTTGTTACCTTAATTAAATTAATTCTATAGGGAATTGTCGAGATGAAATAACATCGATTTTGCTGTGACGCAACTACCTATGCGTAAGTATGATTTTGTTTCGTGAAACACTCACGACGGTATTGAGTTAGCTGACATGGCAGCAAACAAAAGTCATTGATATCGAACGTATGGTTACCAATGTTGGCGAAAGTATGTGCCTATACATTGTATTTGATTTAGAAAGGGAATTTCATGTATGAATGTATGAGAAAATAGCGCTTTGTTTGCTTGACTACTTTAAACAACGTATGCGTTATATTTCCTCTAGGTTTATATAATTTTAATAGTATTTAATTCCTTACAATATTTATGCGCCTGTGCACTGTTATATACTGTTATAATGTTATTATTATTTACCACACCAAACAAATATTTACGGAAATAATAATATTTACAAAAAAAAACAGCTGTCTACTACGATATCCACGTTTTCTTTTAATTATTTATTTGCATAAAAATTTGTTAATAATGATTAAATAAATTCGTTAGAGTATCCTATTTTAACGAATTTATTGAATGACATTGTTTTCATGTAATTTATTGTTAAATAAAAGTTACGGTTTATGTAACATATTTTATAAGTTGCATTTCGATATCGATCTGGACTTTACTTTTATGTAAAATCAATTGGTTTTCAATAACGTTACTAGAAACAACTTTTGTTTTCATTTCGTAGAGTTTTAACTAAAACTATTTAACATATCATAATCAATAACAATCAAAGCACAACGTACAAATGGCTTTGAATATTGGTGAGTTAACATAAAACGTATGGTCGAATTCAGCTGTTTCGTTTTTTAGTCATACCTAGATTAAAAAAGAAAACTGTACTAGTGCTCAAAGGATCCATCGAAATCGCGCAACACGCTTAAAAATGCTCAGTCCGAGCTACGAATAGCACGTTGCAGTAAGCTATAAAGAACTCCAAAGGCTTTTGATTTGGACAGTATTGCGAGGACTTTCAATAAAACCATTAAAACATGTCACGAATTCAACATACTCACCGAATTTGCTTACAGGAAAGCTATAAAAGGCGTTAAAAACTCCGCAGTATTGAATGGCGGATAGCGGTTCGTTTCTGTAGAAACGTCATTGGCGCTATTCATCTCAAAAGCAATAACCCCACCATATGTATACGTGAACCCCTACGTTGCTCTAAGGGTCGCTACACACTAGCCAGCCAGACTTATATGTATGTACATTGTTGAGGAAAAAGGTGAGCATGTAAGTAGTAGCACTTAATGATGAATGTAGATTCATACAACATTTATGACAAGTGAACCCTCTTAATTTGTCGCCTTTCGCAGAAAAACGCGTTGCGGTAGCGCTTGATGTAAGCTCGCTGTTTTCGCTCTTCTGTCGCTGTTAGTTTACTCAATGCTGTAGGGATCCAAACGCGTTACATAATTCATCGTCAATCATCAGCTTATAAACGTTTCACTACTGAACTCGCGCCTTTAGTAGGTAGTCATTAGCTCCATGATCGTACTACTTCTGTTTTTGTGTTTCAAAATACTGCTTCTGCTCCTTGACCATCTTAGACCCAAAAGCCCCGCGTTTGATTTCCAGTGGGAGGTACATGTTTGTACATATCGTATGATTTAGTTCGTCTTTAAGTCTACCTGGCTAGCTGCCATCTTATCTAAATTTGTCACCATATCATCTTTGTAAATAGTAACGTTGATGTATTCCGACAGATAGAGATAAGATCTACAATATTTAAGGATTCCAGATGAAGTGCGCTTCCACTTTCCGCCTTATCATAATTTAATAGGAGAGATAAACGGCAAATCATCATCATCATCATCATTCTACACCTAGTCCACTGTTGGACATATGCCTTTCCAAGTGCACGCCACTGAGCATGATCCGCGGCTACTCACATTCAGGTCGAGCCGGCCACCTTGCGAAGATCGTCACAAAAAGACAAATACTAAAGAGAAATTTCAGTAGTCCAGTACCAGTTTCTTCACTCAGCACTCCATATGATGAAATTCAAAAAGTATTTACGAGGAATGCGTTAACGCACTAACACCCAGCAATTAACTTGGATTAACTTTCCGACGCGTCAACACTTTAACCAAGTGGATACTTTAGGGCGAAGGTGATAATTAGATGTCAGAGGGTATGTAATTAATGAGTCGGATTACTTTAAAGCACATTTTAAAGTAGATTTTTTATATGATCGATCGTTACTGGGGGCACGACTGTGCCCCGGCCAAGTTGAGCAAAAAAGCGACACGGCCGTACCATTCTTTTCTCGAACAGTTTAGGCCATTTTCGACCCTCTTCTAACTTCGTTGTGGATAAAACTAGAAGCCTGAATTTTCAGTAACTAAGCAGGCATTGTATAAACACGGTATATTTCAAATTTCATTCAAGTTTAACAATTAGTCAAATTCAAATCAAAATTTCTTAATTTTGTCACTCACGACTGACTGACCGATCATCAAAACTCTAGGCACTTCTAGCAGACATAGAAGCTTCAAATTTAGAATACAAGTAATGTTTAGTGTATAAATCAAGGAAAAACTAAAATATTTTGCAATTTCGATCCAGTTTTCTAGATACACCAACTGCATAAATGACTTTGTATATACACTGTATATAACTTGACCCATTGAATTTATATAAGTCCAGACTTCATGGTTTCTTTTCATTAAATTTATCAAGTTTGTTAGAGAGATTTCATCATTATAATTGACCCTAACGATCGATGAAATAACAGTACAGGGTGTAATTTTACAGATTTTTGTCGGTTCTATTCCCGGGCGTGGCAAGCGAATTTTCGAAAATTTTTGAATGCTGTTTTCTTTCTTTTCAAAAATAAAGGAATGTTTTCTTTCAGTAAAATCTTCTATCTACAGTATTAAGAGAACTTTCCCTTCAGGTGGCATTACAATAATCCCTAATCTAATTTAATATAATATAATTATTACTTGTGAGATACATTGTGTTTTCATGCGATGTCCAAGTCAATCTATTTATTTAAAACTTGGATCTCAAAACTTTTTACGGTAGAAGAACTGAGTTGCAAGACTTGGTTTTTTTACAAGTATGTTTTTGATGGCTTGCTTTTACCAATTGACTTTTGTAACACCATTGTGTTAACCCATAGGTTAAGCAATAAAACAAAAGCAAAGCAAGCAAAGGCCTACACCGTGGTCGACCGAGTATCCCGTATTGAAAGAGTTGCTTAGATTTTAACTTAAGCGTCTTTCATAAAAGCTCTTTCATAAAACGATAAATACATAGTTTAACCCGAACGTGTTAAGCGCTATAGCAGCACCTCTCTTGATTACCGCGGCTGAATTGTAACAAACGTGCGTTAACATCGATGCAGTCTCGCAAACAATTTGACCTACTGGACTAGTGTCGCGATGCAGGTGCGCGATCGTGGGACGCGCAATTGCATCGCTGCAAAAACTAGCCTTGTGTTATCGTTAAAGTTATATATTTTTATTAGTAACTTCTCTTTTATGGTTTTATGCAGTTCTACTTTTTCTTTTTTTAGGGAAAGAAAGGCGTCGCCTCTCCTCACGAGTTTGGTGTATCACATTATATGAAGTACCTAATCATTATCTTGATTCTAAAGAGATATAAATAACTACGTGAGCATACTGAAAGTTTCTGGAATTGGCCAATTACAACTAAAGGAATGAAAAAACAATTATGGGATTCGAAAATGGAACTCTTTAGAAACTTGTTACTTTTTATACTGTCATTTGTTTTTCACTCGTGACGTCCTTTCGAAAATTGTGTGTCGCTATCAAAATAAATAAATAAATAAAAATTCATTTTATTATTAACTCGTGAACATTTTCGTTCAATGATTTTTTATGATTTTCGTTGTGACTTAAGTCAACAAGAGAGTTGCCAGAGATTTCAAATGACATTTGATGATGAAGCACCATGTCGCAGCTCTGTGTGTTCGTGGTTTAGAGAATTCAGACGTGGACAAGATCATATACATGACGAGGTACGAATGAAGATGAGAAGATGACGGTATGAAGGTCGGTCGGCGACTGCGGTTACAGACTCTGATATTGACACCGCACGACAACTTATTGAAACTGACAAAAAAATGACTTGCCAGCAAATTCGTGCTTTGTTAGACATCGGAATGAGCTAAGTGCAAAACATTTTACTTGTGCATCTGAAGTATCGGAAGCTTTGCACTCGATGGATACCGCATGACTTAACGGAGGACCAGAAACGACTGCGTGTCCAGTGGTGCCGTAAAGTGATAAAAAAGTTTAACGGAGGACAGTATTTGGCTGTCTCTAATATCGTGACAGGTAACGAAACCTGGGTGCACTGCATAGAACCCAAAAGAAAAAGCCAGTCGGCAGAGTGGGTCTTTCATTTTGAAGATTTGCCGACGAAAGTAGAGAAAAGTCGAAACATTGATAAAAAAATGGTTGCTTCTTTTTTGGAAAATCAGGACATTACAATACAGTATCGCTTAAAGATCAAAGGACAGTAACTGCAGATTGGTACGTCAACACTTGCTTGCCCAGAGTCTTAGAAAAAATTCGCGAAAAGCGTCCTCAAAGCAATATTGTCCTCCACCACGATAACGCATCCTCACATTCCGCTAAGGTAACAGAAGCCTATTTGAAGGTTTCAAATGTGAAATTGATGACGCATCCGCCTCACAGCCCGGACCTCACACCTTGCGACTTCTTTTTGTATCCAAAAATAAAAGACAAACTTAGAGGTACACGTTTTACGAGCCCTGAATAGGCGGTGAATGCGTTCCATGAAGCCATTAAAGAGGTCCCAAAGAAAGACTGGTCCAACTGCTTTGTACAGTGGTTTCAGCGAATGCAAAAACGCATTAATTGCGAGGGAATATACTTTGAAAAACAATAAATCTATCGTAAGTCTTATATATAATCTTATTTATCAGAATCCAGAAACTTTCAGTATGCCCTATGTATTAGATATTTTATCTAATGCTCAGTTCTAATGAATTTTAATCTCGATTTCAAATAAAATTTAGAAAGTTACAATACCTACTTTATTTCTTAGGTATTATAACGTTTTGTTTTGTCAGGTTGTTGATTACGTTTAAAATAGATTGTACAGCTTACTTGTTACAATTGTATGGAAGGATTCACTTTAATTAGTAAGGATGAACTTTTTCTAAAAAATTCTCTGTGCCAAATAGTAGATTGTATCATTTAGTACATAAATCACGAAAAAAAGAACGAAACAGTCAAAAGTGGATTAGTTGCGGTTTTGATCCTTAACTCCTCTTATATAGTATGATTTCTTGGGTATTTTGACATAATGATTAGATAGAAATTTTGATCACGTTTATAACAGATTAGAACTTACTTCTTAACGAGAAAGAGAATTACAAATTATATTACTTAAAAAGTAAGTTAAAATTTTGTGGCAGAATTGCAACAAAATTTTATGACAGCAAGAATTGATGATAAACGAGGTGAACGCTTGTCTTCAGACCTTGAGTTGAGTTAAACTTATTAAGGTGGAAGCACTTCACCCGGACTCTTCAACTATTGAAGAACAAGCTTATTTCTAACTGTTGGAAACTCGAAAATTACTTTTCTGAAACATTTTATATTATGTGTTTTCAATTCTTCTTAACAAAATTGTGTACAGTGACTTATAATGCATTTAAATGAGCAAGGTTAGCATTATCTTACCTATGGTTCTTGCGAAAATTTATTTACAGTATCTATTGCGATTATTCTAAACAAAACTTTAAAAGAAAAGTCGATATTGAAAACGTACCTTAAAAAAGAAGTTCAGGAAAGATTCTACAAAAAAGAGGTTATATCGTTATAACTACTTTCAAATTTACGCTAGGAGAGAATTCATGACAGCACTATAACTTAGCTCACTTAGCTATGCGGATCGTGTAGTCAGCATATACATCGATGTTAGATAAACGATCAAAAATATCTCGGCGTTTCAGAAAATCCAAACTTGCCCTTATGATATTAGAGTGTGTTTTTGACTAACAATTTTGTCAATATTTTTGATTCGAGTTAAAATAGTTTTAAAAGATGCGCATCACAACATATTTTTGCTTATTTTGTTATCGGCGCTAATTTGGGTAAGTTTTTTTTTTTTTTTTTTTTTTTTTATACTTGTCCCCCGACGTGGGTCAATGTCGGACATTTTTTCAGGCTTATTATAATAATGCCGCTGCTAAAGCTAGGAGTGGCTTTGAGCCTACATATCCTTTCTGCCCATCTGCTTTCTGCTATCCTATTCTAAAACTACACACTTTCAATATGCTTATTTACATTTTTCTCGCACGCTTGGTGCCCTATCTACTCTATGCTTATTCTATTTGTACTTATATCTATTTATCACATATTTCTCTAACCTGTCTCTTATTATCTATTCATAATTTTATAACTTCATATCTATTTCACTTTAACAATTCTTTTATTCCACTTAATTTTGACCATTTTTAGACCTATTTCCTTTTCTACTTTGTTAATCCTAGTATAGATCATTATACGGGTGAAAACATAAGTACTATAAGGCTAAGTCTTATTTCTTAAAATTACTTTTGACGCAATATTTATGCAGAACTCTAAAAATGTAGGTCTTGTGTATTTACTTATCAATAATTTTGCAAAGTTTTCTTTATTTACATTCATACCTATCTTTCTTTCATACTTCATTCTTTCATACTCGTGGACTGGGCATTCTATAATTATATGGATTGAGGTCTCCTCCTGCTCGGGGTCACAGATGCACGATGGATTGTCCTTGCATTTGAAGCGGTTCAAGTACGAGGAGAACCCACCGTGCCCCGTCATCACCTGTGTTAGCACCCCAGTCGGCTTGATTTTTCTGACTAATTTGTACGCTGCTACCGCATGTGGGAAGAAAACCTTCGTCACGGAGGCCGTCGTTCCCACCTCGTATCTTCGGGCCCATTCGCCAATCGATTCATCGCGAATGAATCGCTTGGCGAAAGAGACCGGACACAGGTCGTAGTCCGGCTTCCTCCGTGACGAAGTGGCAGCCTCCTTTGCGAGCTCATCCGCGCGCTCGTTCCCGGGCAGTCCCGCGTGGGCTTTCACCCAGAACAGACTCACAGTTTTGTTTTGTGTGAAGGCCTTCTGCAAGTTTGCCCGCGAATCGAGCGCTAAGCGGTGGAGCGAGCTACAGTTTGTTACAGTTTCCAGTGCAGACCTGGAGTCGCTGTAGATACCGTAGCTCGCTTCACCCCTCTTGAGAATCTCTGCAGTCGCCCTGGATATGGCGAGGAGTTCGGCTTGGTAAACCGTGCAGTAGTTGGCAAGAGGAAGTTTGATTGCCCTGACTTCGGCACCCCCCTTCCAAATGGATAGGGAGGCCCCGACGCCTCCGTCGATCTTACTACCATCGGTATACATTTGGACCTCCTGCACGGCGTACCTATCGAGGGCCTCTTGGTCCCCGAGGGCCACGAACTCACTCCCCACATTCAGGGCGGGGTGCGGGATCTCCGCAAAGCCAACAGGCGCCTCCATCTCCCTGTCCTCCGGCAACGCCCGAGACCTGCCTCTCCTCGCGTCATACAAGGCCGAAGCCTCAAGAATGCGGAGGTCTAGAGGCAGTATCCCGGATAGCAAAAGTGCCGAATTGAGGGAGACTGTACGGTACGCGCCGCAGAGCTTTTGCGCGAACCCTCGCTGCACCGCTGCTAACTCCTTCCGAGTACCTATCTTTTGGGCCGCGGGGGCCCATGCCGCTGCTGCGTACGTGATGATGGGCTCTACGGCCATAGTATAAATGTGCCTTGTTACCTCGGGATTCAGACCCCAACTGACCCTCGCTGCTGTCCTCAGTTGTTTATAAATATTGAGGGCCTTCCTGCAGACATCCGCGACGTGCGTGTTAAAAGTGAGCTTATCATCTATGATGAGACCCAGGACCTTCATCTCTCTTTGCATAACGATATCGTGCCCCCCCATGTTTAGAATTGGTGTGTCGTACTTCAATTTTCGAGTTACTGTTATTGCAACCGTTTTATTGGTTGCGAACTTCAATTTGTTTCTGACACCCCAATCCCAAACATTTGGGTAAGTTGTGTCGTGCCGATGACTTATCAGCGAAAAGTATTACACTGGCCAATCGATCAATAATTATTATTTAGGTGATGGGCTGGGCGTATGCCTTATCAAATGGACAGAAAGGCATTAGTTACAACTGCCCCGCTAAATAAATCACCTTAACAATTTTACATACAACGGAACACACCCGATTAAAATTAAAATACGGTATCCAAATTACAAATGAATTATGAGACGACCAACACCTCACTCCCGGTCTCCCTGTGAACTTGGACCTTGTAAAGGATGCGAAACGTCAGGATTAAACCAAAATCTAAAATGTATAGTATAAACGCGAATAGATCCGTAAATGTAGCTTAATTTCAATGTGACGTGTTCGCGTAAACTTCAAAAAACAATACCTGTACCTACAATGTACCTATATGACGACCTCCTTGGTCGAGTGGCTTGCACACCGGTTTTCATGGTGTCGCTATCTCTGAGGTTCCGGGTTCGATCCCCGGTCGGATCAATTTAGAAATACCTATTTTTCTATATTGTTTCGGGTCTGGGTGTTTCCTATGTATAATAAGTATGTATTTAAGTATATTAAGTATGTTTATCCGTTGTCTAGTTAACCATATAACGAGTTTCTTAAGGAAGCTTTTCTTGGGGCTAGATAATTGGTGTGAGTGTGGGAAACATTTATTATTATTATTTTATTATTATATAACATTCCATATACAATATTTAATATTTTGAACATTTTGAATATTTTATTAAAAGTTGGTTGATATGGGACCAACATACTATTATTTAAGTCCGCCTCTTAAAGATAAGAGTCTGTGCCTCAGAAGTTGCGGATTCCGAATGAAGCGCGCTTCCATCTTCGCTCTTATTGTCAATTTACCATAAGGTAAGATGATCTCACACCAAGTGATTGCCCGTTATGTAATAAAAAAAACGAGATATACTTAAGGTAATAATTGGTAAAAAAAGACCATACGTACAACCAAAGATTACATTATCAAAAAATATACCAAAGTAAAATCTTTTTCAAAAACAGACTTGTATTGAAATGATCGCTATACTATTACACACCATCTCAGTGAACGACAGACGACGAGCACGCTTCAAAGAACTTAAAAAAACGAGCATTCGAATAACACGTTTGAAGCGCAGCTTATGAAGGATTTGCTTTGGCACATTCCTTGTGATATTTTTCAGGAATGGCAAAATACTGAATATGACCTGGCGGGGCGAATGTAAGGTCGTCGGACGTCTGCGGTAAGCGAGTCAGGAGCGGTGGCGGGGCGGAGTGTCGACGCTCTACACATACATTGACAAGGGACCGTACTCGACGACAGCATGGAGCGGCGCAATAAGAGAGCGCTACACGGACGGCGGGCGACTGTTGAATATTTCGAGTCTTTTTTTGGCGCTGCGGTAATTCCGGGCGATGTACCCGCCCGCTACGCTGCCCTCCCCTAATTTGGAAGAGTTGAGGAAAACGGGTTTAAAGCGTATTGCGTATTGCGTCTTTTCAAAATATTATAAGTTTAAAGGTATTTTCTTTAATACGTGTGATTTTTAAATAGTAATTTAATATCGTGTAAATCAGGAGTACTAGACTCAATTTGGCGATGTTATCACAAAACACGGTAACCCAGATTGCCGCGTTTTGTCATCCGAGGGCAGTTGTTGCCGTCAAGGACAAGCTTTTCCGCTCCGCGCAGCAACCGCTCCCGCCCCGCTCACCACAAACGACGAGATCCTAAGTAAAAAAAATATTTGTAAACGCTACACAACGACGTGAAATAAGATCTCAACGCACAATTGCACAACGTAGGTATTTTGATAGTGAAAAATCGGTTTCAACGTTATTAAGAAATAAACCTTTTTGGCGTCTATCTACCATTTCCCAAATAGAAACGATTAGTATAACTTAAATTCATGGAAATCGGTTGTTCGTGCAGTAGCGTCATTGCGAAATTTAGTCACGTAAAATACTTACAGCGATGTCTCTGAAATACCCAGTACTAATGAACGATATTTCAATACGAAAAGCATGGAGTGATATTATAAATTATACGTTCGAATGTTAATTTGTATTGATTAATGCCTGTGTTTAACACGATTTGAATTTGTAATTTGAATTCGCTTTAACGAAGTTTGCTCGGAAACTTTGGTGCGCGTCCTTCGGCCATTTGAATTTATTACTCCTAACTGATTTCGAAAAAAGACCTCTTCCTTCTTAATTTATTTGTATGTCTTTTATTTTTGTGTTTTATAGATGGTCAGGTAAATGACTCTGCTTTGTCTGATGTTAAGCAGAAGCAGTGTCCAGATGCAAGGACCGCTTCTTCACATCTTCAACTCCAACAACAACACAGCTCTCCTTCAACACAGCTCCAAGCCTTCGCTTGGAGCGACGCTTGAAGCACCTGCTGTGTGGCCTTACCCTAAGAGAATGAGGCCGGTGTTGCTGAGCCTACAGCGCCCGACCTTTTAACCACCTCTGTAGTCAAGTAGTTGTTTTTTCTACTTACTCCAACGTGATCGGAGCTATTCTTTGCTAGTTTCTTTCATACCAGTTCTCGCTTGTATTCCTATCACACTTTTATTACAGATACGAGTACTACCCATTTATTCATCATCTTTCATTTCAGGCAGTGGGTGGTCTGCCTTTTTTATCACTTACTCCTCGGGCTCTCTGCTTCTTTCCGCGGCCTAGTGGTTAAAACCACCGGTCTAAGACCCAAAGGTCGGTTTCGATTCCCAGCAGGCACATGTTTGTGTACTCGGTTTGGTTGTTGGTAGGGCTTTTTTGTTCGCCTGGCTAGCTGCCGCCATCTTATCTAAATATGTCGCCTTATATCAATGTTTGTAGCATTGTTGTTGTGTTCCGGCTTGCGATGAGTTAGCCAGTGCCTCAGTAGTTAAGGATTCCGGGTGAAGTGCGCTTCCACCCTGCTTCGCCTTTATCATCACTTAACATTCGGTAAGATGAAAGCCAAATGCTTACCCGTATGAAATAAAAAAAAAAGCTTAAGTTCTTATTCTTTCATGCACTTTCATTTCAATGGATGATAATGGATCGAACCCTTCAAAATGGAACACAGCTGTGCAAAATAATGCTGCTTAGCGGCAGAGATAGGTTTTACGGTGATCACCATTTTTTTTAAATCCTACCGTTAGGCAAAAATTCACAGATTTAGCAGTCCCCGAGGAAATCGGAGCATTGAAAATGAATACAACAATTTACGAAAAAAAAACATTTTATTTTAAATAACACATTACAAGTTAATTATTATATATTTTTTTATTACTTTTTTATATTTATTAACCGATATTCAAAATTCCAACTTGAATGCACTTCTCGCCTGCATCCGCATCTTTAACACGGAAATACCCGTTTTTCTACTATACCAAATTTAAAGGGACCACCTACAGGTCACTATTATTAACCGATTTAACAAAAAATTTCGCCATTTTGTAGCTAAACTTAATACCTTAGAACACTTTTTTCATTTTTTCTTAAGTCGGTTTTTTAATATTTAAAATTTAATATACAAACACCCCCCAAAAATCCCAAAAATTCCAAAAAAAGTTTCCTGTCGATTTTCAAAACTCAAACGCTCACACGTGTCTCGATAAATTCCTCAACTCTTTGTACTATTTCCATCTCGATTCTCCCAAAATTCTCGGAGCTATGGCCAAAAATACGTCTCAGGCGATTTGCATCTGATAACCATTTTCAATGATAAAAACCAACCAAAAATCATCCAGATTTTAGAAGGTAGATCTGATTGATTCGGTTTAGAAAAAATGTCATAATACTCTTCAAAGCCAAATGCAGGTAAAACATATCAACGTGAAACATCCGCTGTGAACAATAACCTTCCATGTGAAGCCTAAACTCGGCAAAGTCAATTTAAAGCTAAAACAAATCTCTGGTACCTGAAATCCTGCAAACGTAAAAAAGCGAAATGTAAAAAAGCGTTTCTAGTAAGGAACGCTTTTTTACATTTCAGTGAAATCCACTACATGATAGAAATTTTTCGTTGTACATTTTATCGCCTAAATTTAGCGCTCTCGCTTTTAATTCGTTTTACAATACGAACGCTCGGATCGAATCCAAACATAAATGAACATAAAAACCGGCCAAGTGCGTGTCGGGCCACGCGCAGTGTAGGGTTACGTAGCCCATCTCAATAATGCGGACTATGAGAAGAGGGCTTTTATGAACATTTATTTAACGTCAAGAGTTCCGGCGGCTCATGACGTCTAAAAACGGGCCCTTATAGGACGATGGTAACTAAAGAAGGAGTTATAAAATCCAACTTCACAAGTGAAGTTAGAAAAAATATTATATTACCTTTGTATATTTTTAAATGGCTCATATACTTAAATGTATATACTACCAGTTTCACACACCGTTGGTGTTACTAGTAAACTGCAGTGGACGTCCTGCGAGACCAAGAATCTCCACAACAACTGGTTTTCTGATATTCTTTTTAGATATACCTACATGCATGCATGCATAAAAAAGATTTATTTAAAAACAAACCACGACTCGTCTAACAGTTTGGAGTAGTAAAATAAATCGACAAAAGTAATTTGCGTATGAACCTTATTTGTCCAAATATACCCGAATATCCTAATTAATATGATTATCGTGTCGAAATCAAGTGTTAAGCGACTTAATGAAGCTGAAGCCTGTCGCCGCATACCGGTGACAAGAGTAATCAGAACTGACTGATACAGGGTGTTAGGAAAACGGTCCGCCAAACAGTTCGAGTGAGCTTAAGATACCGCTAGTACTTACTAATAGTAATAGCTTAAAATAGTAATAAAAATAATAATAAGCAATGCCAATGTTCTAACGCCTCGGTGTTTGAGCGGCAAAGAGCTCGGCCCGATATCTGAAAGTCCAGGGTTCAATAAACAGGTCGGGCAAATTTAATTCATAATTCATAAAAACATCTTGCTAACAAAAATACATCTCCAAATTTGAAGTTATGTGAAGCACCATTCATCATTCAGCCCATTTATGCTGCTGGGGCTCGTGCCCCATTCCCTATTCCATAACTGAGAACGAGCGTCTGAGGCAATCAGCAAACTCTCTCAAAAATCCCGATAAATATATTATTGTGGTAATCTTCAAGTTCAGCAATAACTTGTATTCGTCCATCATTTAAAGTTTGTAAAGCAAACGTTTATGTGTACTAGAATAAAGAAGAAGAAGAGGAATAAAAGACAGTTATTTACTAAGTATATCTTTCTATAAATGGAAAAGCCATTTGCCTAATCACTTACACTTTTGTACTTGAAATGACTCGTGCTGAAACATAGTTGCATCTCTGTATTCCAGGTCAAGGCTAACTCGTCTAAGGCTCGATTTTTCAATCCTCAGATAAGTTTTAACCAACAAATAACATTGTCATTGTGACATATTTTTTAAAGAGAATCTGTCATTATGTCAAAATTATTCAATGAATAAACTTTAACTGACGATTAAAAAATCAGCCCTTAGTAAGTTTCTAATCAAAGCTAGTGCTTGCAAACTCCGTGTCACGGTCGCAATTATGAAGTAGTGCGGTTGACATAATTATCCACCTTGTATCTCTAGTGCGCTGCACGTGTAAACATAAGGTCTCCTATGTAAATTCGTAAGTCATCTGATCGATTTAATTTTTTTTTGCTATTATTTTACTGCAAAGACAATAACAAAATAAATATCTGTAGCTTGCTTAGCGTAGATAGTTTCTTAAAGCGAGAATTTAAAAAAGTTCCTTAAGCCGTAAAAACGAAACACCGTCAGTGGTATTGTAAAAGGACTTTCCTACTAGATTCTCCGAGGGGTTTTGATCGGATCGAGGCCAGTTACATCGAGTACTGTATGTGTAGTTGTATTAAGGCATTGTTGAATGGAGCCATCAATCAAAGGTGTTCTGTGAAGTGAAAATCGATCAGAGGACTTTCGAATTTACATAGGAGACCCGTACGCCAGAGAGACGGCGCGGCGTGGTGACATTGCCTGATAATATTGTAAATACAGTTACCGCGGTCCAAATAGAGGCCAAGGTTACCAATATTTATTATACGGTACTGAAAACTGGGGACACAGCGTGTGTTACGTGCGTTTAATTTTGTTAATGACTTCGACTACTCATGTTTGATGTCAATTAAAACAACTTTTCACCAGCATTTTAAATTAAGAGTAACACAAAATTCTGGGAAAGGTGGTATGAGAAACGAAAACTTATCAATTTGGTATTCTACCAACAATTTATTAGTTTTATTTACACTTAAATATAAAGTGGTAATAAATAGGGTAAAGCCACCAAACAGCATGCAATACCAAATAAAACGAATTATGCGATCGATTACACAAACGCGATTCTTTCTATTCGTGATCAATATGTTAGATAAAAGATGTTTGATGTGAAAAGGGAATTTCTGTATTTAGAATTAAACATTAATACATTTATATAGATGTGATAGAACAGAGAAAAAAATCAAAGACACTTGACGTTGTCAAATAAAAAAGAACATTTCTTTTTATATCAAGAAGTTTCATTAACATATACAATATGGATTCCACACAACTGCAGTTTACTACATTAGTGATTCAACACAGACGTTATTCTAACGCGATCGGGATTCTTCCAATTCGTGATTCTACACATTATGGGTTCATCGCAACTGCAGTTAACTACATTCGTAGTTCCACTCAGTTATTATTTTTTCATCGTAATCAACAAATTTATACTATACTCGTATCTGTCTCTAATTCGTAAGAAAATAAATAAAACATTTTTTTCTTTACTTTTCTTTCTTTTTTTTTTCTTTGTTATTTACTAACCTTATTGTTAATATTAAAGAAAGAATTCATTTCTCATTAACATTTAATGTTACATGGTTATACATAATTTATAAAAAAAAAAAATTATTTATTTTCTTACAAATTATAGACAGAGATAGTTTAAATTTATTGATTACGATGAACAAATAACAACTGAGTGGAATTACGAATGTAGTTAACTGCAGTTGCGATGAACCCATAATGTGTAGAATCACGAATAAGAAGAATCGCGTTTGTGTAATCGATCGTATAATTCTCTTTGGTTTCCATGACAACAAAACAAACAAATCATTTTGTATTGGAAAATCCAATTGTCGTTTTTAGTATATCTATAGTATGATTCCCGTGGGAATATCAGGATAAATCCTATATGTTAATCCAGGTCATAAACTATCTGTATGCCGAATTTTATCCAAATCCGTCCATTCGTTGCAGCGTGACACACACATACACACAAAACTTTCGCATTTATAATATTAGTGTGATTATATCAGTTAACAACATTTCCTTGACTTAAAATGTATAAAATTAATAAGTTTGTACATATGACTTATTAATTTCATGAATGTGTCTCTGTCAATCCTGTTACCGTACTCATTGGTGGCTTTACCCTAATCAAACTGCCGGTTCTTATCGTAAGGCAGTCGTTAAAACCCACCAACCCGCATTGGGTCATGGTACGTTATGGGTCTAATCTCCACAAGTGCTGTTGTTAATGTGGGAAGGTCCGACCCCAACTGTGGGTCATTTATAATCTGATGATGCATTGTACGAAAGCTATTCTTGCTTAAGAAGCTAATCATTAAGTGTGCGTCACAAAAAGTAAAAAAAAGTGCTATTATATGTATATGTATGTACGTAGATAACGTTAATAAATAAAGAAAATAATTATGTTGATAATTATTGAAATTATTGAATTTATTAACAGTTACATTTTATTTTAGTATCAAAGCCAACTCCCACATACGAGTATAACAAATTGTGTAAAACAGAATTTCATTCGAATTCCGCTAACAAGGTTGCCGTACGAAAACAAGAAGAATGCCATTGTCTTCACAGCGTAGTGTGGTTTGTACGAGTATTGGCTGACATTTAATTTCAGATTCATCGAGTAGTAATTAACTATTGTGCGCTCCCGTATACTTTATTAGAGTGCCGAGGCGGGTTCTACTCGTGCTGTAAAAAGAGTAAACAATTGTGAAATCCTTGTATTCTTATTTTGCGTCTACAAATCATAATTAAGATTAAACTTGATATTCCCGAACACAATAGCGATTTTTTCACATTGTTTTCCTGAATACCAAGTTCAATATCAATGTGAAAAGCCTTTTTAATTATGGAATACATCGGTGCACCACTTTGAATATTGAAAATGTGTAGGAAGCAGTACGTTGGTTGTTGATGGCTTAATGTAATTAATACTCTTGTGTTATAAAGGGGTTTTAAGAAATTCAGAATTTGGTGAACTAGCTTTTCTGTGGCGTCTTTGCCATGACATAGTAAAAATAATACTGATACGGAGAGTATATACTCGTACATACACTAGACTTTTTAGTCATTGATATGTTTTAACTATAATGTTTATGTAAATTTTTGAGGGGACAGAATAAAGAGTTATATCATTGTATACTGCAACGACCTTACTTTTTCCTTGGGGTGTCTAATCCGCGGATTATGTGAGACATGCTCGTCCCCCTTTCCAAGGGCTTAGGTGATGGGTGGAAAGGAGGGATATAGACCCAAACAAAATTTTAGTATATTGCAGACTCTGTCACGTTCTATCACGTTTTATAAGAGAAACGGCTTGGGATCGTGGTGGCCATTCACTTTGTCAGTATAGCCTGGACTATCTCGCGCTATATAATTCTTTGCAGCGGGATGCCCGAAGTAATTGGCACCTAGGACGCGTTGTTCTGCAGTGGGAGGTAACAGGCGTATATTCACCGAGACCGAGATCACTCTCTGCAGAACTATGCTGATTATCTTGCGGTAGGTGATAAAAGAGTGACAATAAGAGCTGATAGCGTGTTCGATCTTTCGACTTTAGACTATCTCAGTGGGTCATTGCTCAATCTTCATTATTTCTCCAGTTTAAACTTAAACAAAATTATAATGTACTTGTAAATTTATTGCCTTGTGTATGCAACCACAGATTAATTCTAACAATTTGCGGATGAAATATTCAATAGTTTGGAAACTACCGCAACGACATAATTGCGATTGACAGTTTAAGCCAACAGATTAGTCATCACCGCAATTCATGGATGTTGCGCCGTTTCATTATTATACTGTTGAATAATAGATGATATACTAGACAAAATACAACAAATCCTAAACACATTTTGTTTTTTTCTGATGACTAGACAGTTAGCAGTCTAGTCTAGTGTAGTGTAGGCCAGGCCTTTTTGTAAATAATGAGTATTCTGATACTATAAAACTTTACATTTGGCAGGATGTTAAAACACGAATGCATTATGCTCGCACACAAGAAGCCCTAGTAGCGCTTTATGTTCGCACGCAAGAAGCCCAAGTAGAGCTTTAGATGCACGCAAGAAGCCCAGGTAGAGCTTTATGCTCGCACGCAAGAAGCCCAAGTAGAGCTCTATGCTCGCACGCAAGAAGCTCAAGAAACGCTTTATATCACACGCAAGAAGCCCAAGTAGAGCTTTAGATGCACGCAAGAAGCCCAGGTAGAGCTTTATGCTCGCACGCAAGAAGCCCGAGTAGAGCTCTATGCTCGCACGCAAGAAGCTCAAGAAAAGCTTTAGATGCACGCAAGAAGCCCAGGTAGAGCTTTATGCTCGCACTAAAGAAGCACACATCTTGAATGATGTCTGATCACATCAAAGTTTGATAGCAAAACCAATGTCTCGGTATCTTAATAAAATTATAAGATCTGTATCCAGTACTACAGTAGTAAAAATGTGTCAAGAAAGCTCTACATACAATATTTCACTTAGTAAGCATTCAAACAGGTTTTCATAACCACTACACTAGTACATACGGTTAGTTCAATTCTAAACCGACTACGATATATGTAGGTAGGAAACAACAAACTATAACATAGCTCAACAGAAACTCTGAATAAATCAAATTGAAATTGCTAGACAGACGTAAATACTCGTAGTTTACGCCCGCCGCTCACAACTTGCATCGGCCGTAACTAGTGCACTTGAACTTGTCACTACAAACCTGCCCCCATCCCCCCGTGACACGATTCACATAGGTCGCAGCAAACAGACCCAATTATAATGTTCCGGCAAAGCACGTTGAAATTCCTGGAAACGGATAATATCGTCGGGCGGCCGGCGGGCGGCGGGTGGCAGGCCCGGGGCGGGCGGGCGCGCTCCGACGGCAAACTTTAAACTTGACCTGTACAGTTTACACAGCAGCAACGACGTACATTATAGGTTTAAAACGTCACTGTTATTTTATAGTTTTAACAAAAAAGTTGTATAAATATTGAGTGAGGAAAAAGCAAAGCAAAAGTTCGATTCTAATACATCCAGTGTTTACTGGATGTATTAGAATCGTAATATCTTCGTAGACCGTAGTATCGTAGTATCTTGTTTAAGTAGAGTACAATAAGTGAAGCGTATAAGTTATGTTAAATAACAATTCGTCTTCATCATCATCAGTCTATAAATACCCACATTCTTCTTGTCACATTTACTCGGCGCCTACTGCAGCCATCTTCGCAAATGATGGGTGGTATTGTGTGGTTTACAACTTAAATCCAGGTTAAACCCTTACCTCCCGTCCCGAACTTCTCAGAGTTGGGCAGGGACAAGGAAATGAGGGAGAGTTTCCCACATAACCCGCAGGTTGCCTCAAGCCCGCGACTATACATTATGATGTATCTTTCGTAGTTAATAAAAATGGTCTTTCCACAAAACATTTGGGGATAAGACCAAAATAGCACATGGGGAGGTCAGGCCACGACCAACACCGCATACCACCAACACTATTAATTGGTTACTTTAACAATAAATAATTTTAATTAATAACATGTCAGGCCGGTGCTAGAAATAGTCCTACGAAAGTCCTCCGGTAGTGCGTTATAATTTTTAGTTTCTACACATAAATACGAGTAACCCTCGCTTTTTGAATTTTTATTTTCATTAATGTTATATATAAGTATACCGCTCGTGGATTTTTTAAAAGAGCCACAATAGCATAGTTGGCAGTGCACCTGACCCGGCATGTCATGGGATGCGGATTCGAATCCCGCTCGTGGTTTTTTTAAACACTTTGCCTTTTTTTTTATCAAATTTTTTATAGTCACTTACATAAAAAAAAACAATATAAACATGATTAAAGTATCATGTTTTGGTTGTATCTATGTATCCGATAAAATTTCGGCACATATTATGCATGCACCATGATCATAAATGTACTTATACTCCTATATCATAGGATACTCACATACAATTATAAACATGGCAATAATCCCCTTAATATCAATAAATTTTTCCAAGTTGTCGGAAAACCAGTATGGCGCGTTTTCTTAACTTACACACAAGTAACAAAAGTTAAGTATTGACTATCTGACACTTATCAGGGACTGGTCAAGTTGGACGTGCCCCTCGCCTTGGCAGTTCTAACACTGTGAGTCCAAGGCCAAGAGCATGATCAAGACCTCGGTGACAACTTTAACTTATCTTTAACTTTACTTCTGCTAACCAAATCCTTTGCCGTCTTTTTTTTAGTCTCAAATCCACGCATATGAAGACGCGAGTAAAATGCTAGTAATATATAAAATGAACATTGCTTAAAAAACCAAAACACATTAAGTTTCTTGATAACATCTGAGACGAGTGCCTACAACGTCAGTCAAAATTTAAAAAAAAAACCTGAAGATGTAAAGAAAACTAGTTGCTTAATCGAACACATTGTTACCGTTTCAGTGTTTTAGGACAACAATTGAATGGTTTAATCTTTTGTTGTCATCCGCAGTGACCTTTTAGCCGCGAGCTAGTAAAACTCACGTGAAAGTGTATTTTTTATCCAACCCCGCTTTCATTTACTGAATATCGCAGAGCCTCGTTTATTCTTTGACAACCAGTTAATCCGTTCAAAGGGAAAAACACGAGGTAGTTTTATTTTTCGTTAGTAACCTTGGCCTTTGGACGTTGTAATTATTTTCATGCATTGCAAAAAACAAGTCAAAACAACTCTCTCTCTCTCTCTCGTTTGTTTCAGGGTAGTAAGGGTCACGGTCAACTTCACGATACAGAATTTAATTAAAGTTAGAATTGAAATTGCAGCTTCATTTGACTGCACGGGCTTCGACGGTTCAGACGGTTCTCTACGCCTGCAAAGTATGCGACGAGCGACTAAAACGGATTTATTTGTGAGATCGTTTTTTTGTGTAAGTATTTGCTAAAACTTTAGTCATATATATCATTCAAAACAATTATAAAATATGAACGTAACTAAAATAAAAGAAAATCCATAACAATTAAATATAATTTAAAAATTAAAACGTGTATCAGCTGTTATGTTATGAGGAGCTCGATGGACGCTCGCAGACCTGCGAGTGCTAAGGCTAAGCAACTTTCGCAAAGGCCGTTCATCGGATGGGTGACCAACAATTTATCATCTCGAGCTCCTCCGAGCTTCGGAAGGCACGTAAAGCCGGTGGTCCCGGCTGCTTTAGCAGTCGTTAATAACCACCAATCCGCACTGGCCCCGCGTGTTGATTTATGACCTGTTCTCCCTATTCATCCAGGAGCTCGTGCCCCAGCAGTGGGGACATAAAAATGAACTGATGATGATGGTCAGCTGTTATATGCATTAAAGAAATAACCATAGTGATGACTATAAAGCTTACTACTTACAATATTAATTGGCTTAACAGCCCAATAATTAAAGGAATATAGGTAATACCAAAATATGATTTGCCGATTCTCATCTGTTCGAAAATATTTTGCTCTTTTGATTTCTCCGAAAAATGGTCGAATTACCGAATGATTAAAATCCCTAATTTTAATTGGCCACGTGTTGTTACGCTGACCGTAACTCAGGACATGATGTTATTAGTAAACTGCATTATCGACCGTTTAGTTGACTCAATGTCCGTAGCTAACATAATACTTTTTTGAGGACCTCCGTGAGCCGAGTGAGTGGCTTGGGCGCCGGACTTTGGGCGGCGCTAACTCTGAGGTCCCGGGTTCGATTCCCGATCGGGTAAATGTCGAAAACGAACTTTTCGATATTGTGTCGGGTCTGGTTGGTTGTGGTACCGTCGTTGTTTCTG
Source organism: Eudonia mercurella (assembly GCA_963082485.1). Classification (NCBI taxonomy): domain Eukaryota; kingdom Metazoa; phylum Arthropoda; class Insecta; order Lepidoptera; family Crambidae; genus Eudonia; species Eudonia mercurella. Next base: position 12,821,131 of record OY720022.1, on the reverse strand, counting down.
ATTTCCATAAATCGAGTGTTTTAGCTAACTTACCTTGGGATCAGAACAATGTCTGTGATGTAGTGTATTTTTTTTTTTTTTCGTATTATTACAGCTCGCGCCTGTAACAGTAACTTGTAATTAGGATTTTTTATGGTAAGAACTTTGTCGATGGAATAAAACATTTTAAAGTTTGTATGCGGGTAACTGCTCTTATTATGTTTTTTCTGTATATTTGTTATGGTTTTACAAAGTTAGTAACTTTGAATAGGACATGTTATGTCATTGCCATATGCCATAAGTGGCAATGAGGTCACTTACATAAAACACCTCTAGGCATAGGGATATAATTTATGCCCAAATAACGCGACTGATTTTGTATGGTAAATTCCGTTGTAACCTTTAGCATAATGTGTTGCTGGGCCATTTAAAAAGCATCGCATGCTTATACACTCGGAACTTCCGTCCCGTAATTGTGGCATAATGTGTTTCTACACTTAAGCGCGCGGTCCCTTTATGCGGCGTTCGCTGCGTTAATCGCATTGACAAGCATGATTTTAATAGAAATATATATTACATATTTTATATATTATATAAGGTCACTTTTTATCAACTGCAAATATTTTGACAAAACATCTAATTTTATCAGAGAAATAAGGCCCTAGCATTAAAAAAATTAGGCGAGTTTTTTTTTTACTTTTTCTGACACAAAAATTGTAATATTTTTAAGAGCGGCCTTTCTCTGAGTTAGCGCCGTCCAAAGTCCGGCGTGCAAGCCACTCGGTTACGGAGGTCGTCAAATATATGACTACGCATTATCTTGCATTGAAACTATCCATAGGTCACTTTTTTTTTTATAACGTATCCTGACACTCAAAGACAATGCGTTTAACGCAGTGAATGTCGCATAAAGAAATTGCGCACTTACAAGTCTGTTACGTACTTCTTATTACAGTATCTATGCGCGTTTCGTCTGCGTGAAGTTCGTTCTGTCGTGATTTCCCGGTGGAATAAGATGTTTTCCCGGTAAAAGACTAAGGCTATAGTACTCTGTCTCTGTCTGTTGGCGTTAAAATTTGTTGGAAAAAGTGCAATAACGTCCATGAAAGCGTAAAATGTATTTAAAAGTAGTAACACTTTCGCCGACTCAATCAGTACGATTCCCGTTCCGACGCTCGTGTGCCGTGCGCTCTCTCCGCTCCGTACGTCTTAAACATAGTTAACAATATTTCAAATTGGAAATACCTGTTGAAGTGATTGGAGCATTTTAAACTCATGCTGCTTTGTCTTCAATGTAATCAGGCATTTTATAATACGCTTTTTTACAAAGCTTTTCTTTAATGGTGATTTTAAATTTATTAATATCAAGTTTTTAAATATTACTTGGAACTTTATTGTTAAAACGTACACACAGGCCTCTAAATGAATTATTTAATTTGTGGAGCCTAGTATAAGGTACTGCTATTTTGTTTTTATTTCAAGTGTTTACATTGTAAATATCACTGTTTTTATTCAATCTTATTTTTTTTAACAGAGTCCGCTATTAAAAGTGTCACCAAAACATCAGACGCCGAGTCCGAAACCAGCAGCATACACAGTAAGCTCGTTTCTATATTGAGTAAGCTGAAGCTGCTGAGGGATGCAGGAGTGTCAACTACCACAAGAACCGTGCTCCTCGCGAAAGAAGCGGAAAAAAGACCCACACTGCACTCGGTAATCGCCCCCTTACACAACACGTAGTCATGACCGTATCACCTACCATCTGGTCGGGACTCACGAGGGCCGGATTCATGCACATTGATCTCCAGCGTGTGAAAGTCCAAGACCAGTCGCCACTACTGCAGTGCTCCCAGTGCCTAGGATACGGCATCAGTAAAGCTTTCTGCAGGGTGAAGGAGGTCTGGTGCAGCTACTGTGAGGAAGCGGGCCATATTGTTATGGACTGCCCCACATGGACTGATGCCCTCCTTCCTGCAGAAACTGTTGCAAATCGCAGATGGCACAAAGAGAACACAATGCCTTCAGCGGAGACTGCCCCATTAGGAAGAAATGGGACCGGTTGGCAGATCAGTTGTAGCGTATTGCTAAAGGCACCCCTACTGCAACCACAACCTACCACGTGCTACAGGCGAACTTGCAAATAGAAAAAGGCTGGCCACAGAAGAGGTGCAGCAACCGCATTACTGCAAGAATCCTACGTAGGAGCAGGCCACCAAATGAGGACCAAACATGGAGTCCGCCACTAACAATACCGCACCGTCGCATTGGCCAGCCTTTATTTCGAACCAAAGCAGCCTATCGACCTCTACCTTACTTAAAATAAAATTAAAAAAGATAGAAACCTTGTGCACTAAAAATATCTTGGTAGGAGGTGACACAAACGCCAAAATCACGTGGTGGGGTATTACAAAAATCGACCACAGAGGAGATGACATGACTGGAGCAACGTGCCGACCTTTGACACCATAAGGGGAGGTAGGCGCTTTTCAAGCTACGTAGATGTGACGGCGTGCTCGGAAGATCTTCTTAGCTATGTAGAAAACTGGCACGTGGATGAGGGGATGACCAGTTCGGACCACAATGGCATATATTTTAAGATATTTGACCCTCTTTCACAATGGCTGAGCTTAAGTCCGCCGTCGACTCCTTCAGTCCAAAGAAGGCTCCGGGTAGTGACGGATTAACTGCCGACATCTGCCGTGCCGCCATCGGTGCGGATGCAGAACTATACCTTAAAATAGTAAATAAATGCCTAGAACACGGCTCTTTCCCGGCAGTACGGAAGCGGGCCACGGTAGTCATCTTAAGAAAGCCAGGTAAGGAAAACTATTGTCAACCAAAAACGTACAGACCAATTGGCATCCTCCCTGTACTCGGCAAAATCTACAAAAAGATGTTGGTTGGGAGACTAAAACACCACCTACTACCGCGGATGAGCCCTCACCAATATGGCTTTATGCCACAGAGAAGTACGAAAGACTCTCTCTATGCCCTTATGAATATAATCAGAGCAAACCTCGAAAGAAAAAAGATTATAACGCTAATATCGCTGGACATAGAGGGAGCATTCGACAGTGCGCGGTGGCCCGCTATCAAGATCCGGCTGGCCAAAGAGAGATCCCCGATCCGATTCTAGCGCACGTTGAGGAGTGGGGCAAAAAAATAAGCTAAAGTTTGCAGATCATAAAACAAACACCCTTACTATTACAAATAAGCTGAAATTCGATGCCCCTCGCCTCGGCATGAGCGAAACAGCGATCGAGAGCCGCACCGATATCAAAATTCTGGGCCTCACAATTTATTGACAACATACTCACTTTTAACCAACACGTGGCAAATGTGTGTGTAAAGCGCCGCAAAGGTGAACCGGGGATTAATCCCGGATGTGGCTAGATCCATTTACATGGCTGCAGTAGAACCCGTTGTAACCTACTGTTGTAGGTATAGCACCATCTTATAATCAAATGTACTTAAATATTCTTTGGAATTAGACTAATTTTTATTTAAACAATGTAACTGTCTAATCCTTACTTTAAAATAAACAACTGATGAAAACAAATATAATATTTTATTCCTGCGACCTATGTAGTTCATTTCTAACACCTACGCAGCTGCGGCCTGGACCTCAGCCGCGGACAAGATCACAACGCGTAAGCAGCTGGGAGCGTTGCTACGGGGGTTTTCGCAGAAAATGTGCAGGGCGTACAGAACAGTCTCGCTAAACTCTGCCCTGATACTGACCGGGATGCTCCCCCTGGAACTCTGTGAAGAGGCAGCCACCCTTTGTGAGGCCAGGAAAAGGGTACCCCGACCTGAAGTATGAAAGACATCGAAACACCAGACCCTGCATTGACACTACCATATCCGGCTGAACGAACAACGCCTGAGCTCAAGCCTATCACGCAGAACATACAGATAGACTCACATACGCATGCCATCTACATTTTCATGGACGGTAGCAAGATTGACGGCACGGTGTTATCCTTGTGAAATAGTGCTGGCGTAACTACAGCTGCAAAGCTTGCACTACCGTCCTACGCCACCTTGTATCAGGCTGAGCTCCTCGCAGTACACAGAGTCTCGGATGTAATTCTGGCAAGAAAGGAGAACAACTTTGGGATCTATAGCGACTGGCAACTCTTCAAACAGTCACAAACGTGACATCCCTCCACTCCGCCGTGCCGTAGTAGTGTCTTGCAGTAGACACGCGCAAGTACTTCAAAATAGCTTTGGAATAGCATTAAAATATATTTTTTTACTGGATAAAAGCGCATGCGGGATTGGAAGGAAATGAGAGAGCCGACCAACTTGCCAAGGAAGCTGCTATAGGTTCCAAAAAGAAACCTAACTACGACCTGTGCCCGTATCATTTGTCAAGAGACTCATAAGAATTGAGTCTCTTGACAAATGGATTGAAAGGTATCAGTCCGTTGATACAGCCGAGGTCACAAATTATTCTTTCCAAACAGCACAACAGCTTACCATACCACCTGGAAGCTAGCACACACACACCTCTCTCACGGGTCACGGCGGGTTTTCCGCATACTTACACAGGTTCAAGTGTAAGGATAGCCCGTCGTGTGCCTGTGACCCTGACACTCCAGAAACCCTCCCACACATCCTCTCCGAGTGTCCTATACACGCTCTGGAGAGGTTAAATACCGCAATACAAACAGGTATGGCAATCAAACCAAAAAATTTCGCTGATCTCATAGCAGGCAAACACAGGCAGATATTTATAAGTTATTGTGAAAAAGTAGTTAACATAGTACGAATTTGAAACAAAACGTAGCAAAAACTGTAAATTAGATATTTAAATAGGAAGAACATACATGCCTGCGTGCATGTATGCTCATTCCAAAAATGAATTATAAGTAAAAAATAAATTTTAAGATATCGTATAACTATAGAAACAGGAATTAAGAAAGTAAAATAACCTAATGAATGAGAAAATTTAAAATAGTATTAAGTTAAATATAAGTAATTACCCTGTGAAAATGTAAATGCCTCCCATATTTCAATATTAAAAAACTCTGCTCGAAAACTTAATTACCCTAAGTACCATATAAAAAGTAAACATTAATGAAGCTGGTTAGATTTTAGTAAAATTAAAAGCAGACCACCCACTGCTTGAAATGAAAGACTGATGTATGAATGAGTCGTATGTTGAATGAAAGTGTGAGAAAAATAATAGAGAGAACTGGCATAAAAGAGGTAGTAATAATAGGATCTTTGATTATGTTGAAGGAAGAAGGAAAAAAAAATTAGGTGTCTTGATTTTTGCCATAGCTTTGTTAGACAAGATATCTGTGTTTTACTATTTCAAGTTACTATTTGTGCACTACAATGTTTGAGATTGTAGTTTATTAATTGTCTAAAACCTTCTGTTATAAAGATGTTTTTATACTCATACGAGTTAAATCGTTTTACCGTTATTTTCAAAAGTAGATAATTGTATTGAGGTGAAGCGAGATTCCCAGTGGATCCCGTGGACGAAATACAATTAACATTGAATTTTATTATGTAGAAATCCCTAACAGGTCTTTATTTTTTATAGAATTTCATTTGTCCTAATAGCCGTTACTATGACATAGTTAAGTACCTTCATAATAAGATAAATTAATATTTATTATAAAATTATTTCCTTGGGAGTTTTCGATAGCTATTTGAATTGTTAGTTAATTCATTACACAAAATTCTCCCATTTGATTTTTGAAACTTAATGTTAAATTCCTTTTTATGTTGCAATGCTTAACCTTTTAGATATCATTATTTAGTGAGCCAGGATCAATTGTAGCAACGAACAGATGTTCGTTGCACAGATGTGCATACCTTTTATTTGGTGCGTTCCAGGGTCCTCATACTAGGCAGCGAAGGCTACCTGCACGCACCCTGTCTACATTCCGGAGGCAGTTTCCTGGCGGCGGATCCACCTTTCACCCGGGGTCAAGATCTCACCGGCGCAGTCGACAGCACGAGACTAGACGCCGAACTGCGCACGCGTTCCCGTCCCTGCTTGAAGCTAAATCCTCCCTTAATAATCGCGCGACATCACTGAGCACTAAGCGACCGACGAACTCACCCTGAGCGTAATAAATTTCATAACACCGGATTAACATCTTTTATTTATCTTCTCTTTCTGGAACTGGTGGTGCCTAACACCCTAGCGTTTCAAAGTATTTTCTACTTAGAAAGTGAAAAATGTTAAATTGCTCGCGACTTTAGTAACATCTCCACAGTACAGATTGTAGTATAAAAATTTTCAAACGTATCTGTATGTTCTTGATAATCTAACATAAAGTGTCGTAATATTATTTACGTCATCGTTTATCAAAATATTACGTCACGCCTAATTTCGTTTATTTTTTGAGGGACAAAAAGGCTAAGACCTTTTAAAAAAACTTACGTGTATACTTCATCTCACCTGATGATAAGTGATGATAAAACCAATGGTGGAAGCCACACATCACCTGGAAGCCTCAACTACTGAGGCACCGGCTATCTTATCTTTAGCTGCCGCAACACAACTAGCTAAGATGGTGGTAGCTGTGTAGTGTGTGACAAACAAGCCCTTTTTTACACGACCAACAAAACGGAGTACACAAACATGTAGCCCCCGCCGGGAATCGAACCCGGGGCATGTGGGTCTGAGACCGATGGTAATAACCACTAGACCACAGAGGCGGTTAAAACCTCCTCGGCATAGGTGTACCGTATTATAAAAAAAAATAGAAGAGAAAAAACATATAATCTGTCTCACCACAGACCGATAGTTAATAATATGTTATCCGCCATTTTGTGGTGGCGGCCATCTTGGACCGATTCTCATCAAACATAGCTAAGAACACTCCCGGCTAATTCACCTTTCAAACAAAAAAAAACAAAATCAAAATCGGTTTATCCGTTCGGGAGCTACGATGCCACAGACAGACACACACAGACACACCCCTACACACACACACACACACACACCCTCGTACCCTTACATACGCTCACACACACACACACACACACAAACACACACACACACACACACACACCCCTGTTTGTACAGACGGCCTTTCGAGGACTATGGTTTTATATCACCCATCCGAGGACTCTCTCAAAAACTATGTTAATGACGTTGTATTGCTTTTTTCATACGATGGAAAGAAACAGAACATACATTGCTAATTGACAGGTCTATTCTTGTAGCGTTATCGCAGCATTTTGTTTATTAACTTTCGTTGACCAATGCGGGGACCTAAAATACACTGCTAACGCTTGTGGAGACATCTTTCCGAGGACGTTTGTGTTAACCTTTCGAGGACCCAATCGCCGGACTAGACATGACAATCCGAGGCCTCATTTCACACACTTTCTCTTGAGCCCAGTACAGTGCGAGGACCTTGTGTTAGACTTTGCACAAACTATGTGAGGACGTTTTCCCGAGTCCCGCGTATACAATACGAGGACCACTAATGTGTAAAAATAACATGTTTGAAGTACCATCTAAGAACCTTTATTTTTAAATGCTCCAACACAGTATTTTCACTATTGGCTGACAAAATGACCAATCGCGAATAATTTGTTGCGTGGAAGTGTAGGCCTTTGTTTATCAAAGAAACCTAGCGATGCTTGTGACTAAAGTCGCACGCATCGCAGTAGCCGCAGATTGCACACAAGACTCCAATACGGTGCGGACGTATTACAGCAGTCTACGGGTAGCTTCTTGTGATAATTTATTATGATTCCTATTTCACTTACGTAATATATGATTTTATATTAAAAATATTATAATACATTTAAATCTTAAAGGTTTAGTTAACATTGTAATAACAATGTAACATTTAATAGTAAAAAGCTTAGATTTATTTTCTCAGATCTATTTATGAAAGTGGGGATTAGTCATACCTAGTCAGGACTTGTAATTGTAAGGATTAAGTAGTTCCGACTTGGCGCGGCGAAGTTTACAATAACTCGCGTTGGGGTATATGTGAACTGCTATTTTCGTATTGAGACCAAAATATTTGATTGTGTTAAAGAGGCGAAATGCACAATCTCTGACTTCAGTGATCGTAAATTTTTTTTAAAAATATTACGTGGAAGTTTTATTATAAATTATCCTATTTATATTTATGGTATTAAATTAAGAATGCGCCACCGCGATAAATTGTACCCCCGCTGGGAATCAAACCAAGACTTCTGGGTCTGAGACCGGTGGTCTTATCACTAGACCACAGAGGCGGTAAAACTGGTGGTAGAATTGTCATAAAAAATATTAAAATATTTAAGAATTTTTACCGCACCTGTGGTCTAGTGGTAAGAACTCAAACCCAGAGGTCCCTAGTTCGATTCCCAGCGGGGGTACAAATTGTGCTCGGTTTGGTCGGTGGGTAGGGCTTGTTCTAATTCCGCCTGGCTAGCTACCACCATCTTATCTAAATATGTCGCCATAACAACCATGTTATCAACATTGTTGTGTTCCGGCAGTTAGAAGTTCTGGTAGGTTCTGGTAGGTAGTTAGTTAGTAGTTACTCTAAGTAATGGCTACTTATAAAAAAAAGTCACTTATGGATAAAATTGTTGCGAACAAATTACAAAAAACTTATGGATAATTAAAATTTGCCCGTGACTCCATTCGTAAGAGCTATAAAAATGATTATATATTTTTTTTACCATAAGAAGTTCGTATACACCACTATGAAATATTTTTTTTACCATAAGAAGTTCGTATACACCACTATGAATGGTGGTGGTGTGAGAACACAATACCACAGAGAAGTTAAACTGTGTCTATGATCTGACCCAACTGATTTAGATGTAACACCGTATTTTTTTAGATAATTATGCTTTCTAACAAAGAAAACTGAATCAAAATCTGTTGAGCGGTTTGTGTGTGATAAAGTACCTAACAAACAAATAGACAGACGGACAAACAAAAATTTTAAGATTTAAAAAAAAATATATTTAGGGTATGTTTTTTTTGGAGAGTTTGCTGATGGCATTTTCAGCTTCACCGGGCTTTTTTTTCAGGGGCGGCGAGAAACGTATAGGGTTCCTCAAGCCGTGCGAAACTTATCACCTTCTGAGGTTTTCTAGAGGTAACGGCATCACGCACTAGTGGCTGTCCCCGTGCCCTACTAGATTCTTCGAGGGGTTCGGATCGGATCGGGGGGATCAACCCGAGGGCGCTTCTAATGGCTCGGACCTCGGCTCGGGTTGACCGGGTCGTGGTGGTGGGGAGAAGCGTATATGAACCGGCTCGTCGTACCCTTGTTCTACGAGTACGGTGTCTTGGGCCTAAGTTAGTGTGCATGTTTAGTGTATTCTGTAAATGTGTAGTGGCATTTAGAGGATCGGGCGGGGGGGTTCGCAACTTATATACTTTATTTCTTCTTTTATATGCAGTTACATTTAAATAAATAAAAAGTAAATATGGTAAGAAGAAAGACAAAGTGTTGGAAAAATTCCACGAGTGGGATTCGAACCCGTACCCCATGACTCTCTGTTCAATGAGCTCTATTCAATGTCGACAACTACGTCATCAACATCCGATCTTAATATTTTTACAAATATTGAAAGATCAGTTAAGAATTGGGCAAGCTATATTTACGATTCTTTACATATAATTTTACGCAAATAGCAACGAGCAAACAAATTAGAATTTGAAAAATACGAAGTGTTGAAAAACAATCCACGAGCGGGATTCGAACCCGCACCCATGCCAGGTCAGGTGCACTGCCAACTATGCTATCGTGGCTCAATCACAACAATATTTCGCAAATATGCGTAAAATAATATGTAAATTATCATAAATATAGCTTGCCTAATTTTTAACTGATCTTTCAATATTTGTAAAAATATTATCATCGGATGTTGATGACGTAGTGGTCGACATTGAATAGAGCTCCTTTGGCTTATAAAGTAAAAGTAGATAGTGTTGATTAATTTCGGCGAGTTGGATTGAGCCACGATAGCGTAGTTGGTAGTACACATGACTCGTCATGTCATGGGGTGCGGGTTCGAATCCCGCTCGTGGATTTTTTTCAACACGTTGTTTTTTTTCAATTACTTATACATTTTTGTTTTTGTTATGATAATGTTTGATCACATATTTTACTATACAGTTACATTTTATTATACAGTTACTATTCTCTTTCAGGCTCATAATGTCCCTTTCCCGGAATGTCCCTCGGTTTCAAAAAGTCCCTTTCCCAAAACTTCCCTTTCCCGAAACGTCCCTTTCTCAGAATGTCCCTTTCCCAAAATGTCCCTTTCCCGAAATGTCCCTTTCCCAAAATGTCCCTTTCCCATAATGTCCCTTCTTACAATAACCCCTTCCTATGACAGATACTCGTAGATTGCATTGTTATATGTATAAAACTAACTTTCCGCGCGCGGCTTAAAAGTAAAAAGTAAAAAGTAGCATATATGTTATTCCGATGTATAACCTATATTACTGAAAAGTTTCATCTAAATCCGTCTAGTAGTTATTCAAGTATGCTGGGCAGCGTTTCGTTGAAGATGATTGAAATAATATCCTACTAATAATATTATAAATGCGAAAGTTTGTTAGTAGGTATGGATGTTTGATACTCTTTCACGAAAAAACTACTACTAAGACTATCATAGAAAGGGGTTATTGTAAGAAGGGACATTATGGGAAAGGGACATTTTGGGAAAGGGACATTTCGGGAAAGGGACATTTTGGGAAAGGGACATTCTGGGAAAGGGACGTTTCGGGAAAGGGACATTTTGGGAAAGGGACTTTTTGAAACCGAGGGACATTCCGGGAAAGGGACATTATGAGCCTGAACGACTATTCTTCGTATTCAACGTTACGTTAGCAATATGACATGTTTATACACCCTCATACCATTCAGCCCTCGGCACGTGCTCACCTTAGCATTGGGTCATCCATCTAATCCATCAAATTTATTTATTTTTATTGATTTAAACATTTGCAACATATAAAGTAACATCAAATATTACATGGCGGACTTAATGCCTGAGTCATTCTCTACCAGACAACTTTAGGGTGATACAGAGATAACATTGGTAGGTTCAACAAGATATATTATAAATAATTTAAATGTAAGTATATAACATATGCATAAATATTGTATATACATAAACATATAATTACGTGCATTGTAAATACGTAAACTACAATAAATAAACATACATAAAATACATAAGTAGTTCTAATAGGACGTTATTAAGATGATTCTGCCATGATTCTATCAAACAAGAGCTCGCGGACTTTCTTTATGTAGCCATCCTGATTTCGAGAGGCAGCGCGTTCTACAGGAGAATGGATTGAAAAAAACAATGAACAAAACCAGATGTATGAGAGGGACAGAAATGAAGATGATTATTTGAGGACCGGAGATTTTTACTCTGAAAGGAGCAAAGAAGCATCTAATCAAAGACAGAATCCACATTCATAACAAACGGAACGAACGAACGAACGAACTTATTTTCCCGAGTTCCTATGGTTATCTTCCAGCTCCATCATCATACCCTGGTTACCATCTAGCACCAAAGTACTCGTCAAGATGAATCATACGAGCCCAAACTTGATGGGGTTGTGTCGTTTAATTACCGAGTTCCTATGGTCATCTTCCAGCTCCATCATCAAAATCTGGTTACCATCTAGCACCAAAGTACTCATCAAGACGGATCAAACGAGTCCAAACTCGATGGGGTTGTGTCGTTTAACTACCGAGTTCCTATGGCTACCTTTCGGTTCCATCATCAAACCCTGGTTACCATCTTGCACCAAAGTAATCGTCAAGACGAATTATACGAACCCAAACTCGATGGGGTTGTGTCGTTTAATTACCGAGTTCCTGTGGGTATCTTGTAGCTCCATCATCAGACCCTGGTTACCATTTAGCACCAAAGTACTCGTCAAGACGAACCATACGAACCCAAACTCGATGGGGTTGTGTCGTTTAATTACCGAGTTCCTGTGGGTATCTTGTAGCTCCATCATCAGACCCTGGTTACCATTTAGCACCAAAGTACTCGTCAAGACGAACCATACGAACCCAAACTCGATGGGGTTGTGTCGTTTAATTACCGAGTTCCTATGGCCATCTTCCAGCTCCATCATCAGACCCTAGTTACCATTTAGCACCAAAGTTCTCGTCAAGACGAGTCTAATGAGTCCAAACTCGATGGGGTTGTGTCATTTAACAACCAAGTTCCTATGGCCACCTTCCGGTTTCATTATCAGATCAGCTTCATGTATTAATAATTTTGCATTTTTATCCGATTTACATATGCATGCAAAATTTTAGCTCAATCAGTAACCGGGAAGTGGATCATATTTAACCTGCAAGATTTGATTACAGACACCGGAACAGGTGAATGAAACTAAATAAAAGCTTGTAAAAATGCAACAATCTCGGGAAAAATATCTAGCGATCAAAAATAAATCATCCAAATTGGTGCATAAATGACGGAGATATGCGCGAACAAACACATAAAAAAAACATATAGGTAGGTACCACCGAATTGATAACCTCCTAAATTGTGTTATGAAAATCAGGAACAACGACGGTACTACAACAACCCAGATCTAGGACAATAAAGAAAAAGTTCGTTTTTCTATATGATGACCTCGGAGATGGTGACATCAGAGACCGGCGTGCGAGCCACTCGAATATTGAGGTCTTTGAGAATGAAGGTTGCATTAAAAGTTATGATCATCTATTTAAAAAATACTTACTTTGCTTACATTCTTTGTTCTTACAAAACGAGGACGGAAAAACAACACTCTTTGATAACGACGTGAAAATCTATCCATATGAGGACCTAAATACACTTTGTCAGATACTGATACTAATCCGAGGTCTTGAGTGTAAAATTTACACATTAGTCCTCAGACAGTACAACATACATGACTCATGTGTATAGCAAGTGTGTATAAATCGATAGTGGCGCCGCCTGGTGTTCACACTCTGTCGGGGTGTGTACAGAAATTTCCAAGACCAATCCGAGGATTTCTTGACTTTTCTTTATTAAGTATATAGAAAGGTTCAAAATCGCACGTAGAGTACGATGCAGTAGTCAAGTCAAACCGAGGACTCACAAAAAAGTCCTCGGATTGAAAACGTCCTCGGATGTTCCTTGTGTATTCAGGCCTACGTCCTCGTATGGTACTTAAAACAAACACACCCCCACACACACACACACACACACTTATACACACACACACACACACACACACTCACACACACACACAGACACGTCAAACTTATAACACCCTGTCGTTTTTGCGTCGGGGGTTAAAAACTACTACATCACATATCTCGTATGTATTTATATCTGTATTTTTCCGTACAATTAGCTCTAATAATGTGCCGCCCACTCGTCGACCGGTCACTTAACAAGCGGCAAGTAATTCCCAAAACCGATATATTTACTAACACGTTAAACAAAATATTATTATTCACGTCCATCAAAGATTCAACGGTCCGTATGAAAATAATTACCAACATCAAATAGCGTACACCACAAAGAGCGAAGCGAACAGCTTATACTCGTAAAAGCTCAGTCAGACACGTGCAAGGGCTTAACGTAAATGAAAGCATAGATAACTACAAACACGATGTAGTTAGTTCAAGGCCAACACACCAATAACCGCCAATATCTGACGTAGTTTGTAATTACTACGTGGAACGTGATTCCTTTGACTGCCTGTCTATGACCGTGAATGTTGTGGTTTCTACGCTAATAAGCTTCAAGTTCAATCGATATGCCGGCATATTAAACAGCTGCAGGAAATTCACGGTCCTCTACTAATGTGTTGCATACTGACCGCTATTCCCTTTGAGTGAAACTAATTACAAAAGTGCTGGTGCGCTATTTGTGTGTGTGTGTCTGTGTGTGTGTGTGGCTTACGCCAAATGGCAATTTTGTTGGAACTAATAAAATGCAGTGGTGTGGTGTGGTGGGTTATGGCCCAATACCCCCACGTGCTACTGATCATGTGGGAGGCCTGTGCCCAGCAGTGGGACGTTTATAGGCTGATGATGATGATGATGATGATGAATAAAATGCAGAAATGTTAAATAATAATCAGCTTACAGAAAATTGAGTTTTAAAATTGAAGAGTCTTTTGCCACTTCAATAGGATTATATGAGTTGTGTTGACCTTGGTATTTGATTTGTACATATTAAGTTTTTTTAAGGCCGTTCCTTTGTTATTGAGACTTTAAGGTAACTGGCAAGTATTCTAGGTAAATTAAAGGCCAAACGTATTTTCATCCCACGAAAATAGTTGTAAAACAAAAAGATTTCAGAGATATTTGTTAAATTGTATCATTAATTTATCAAAAAAATGTCAATTTTTTTGATGAATTGCTCGTCTCCTGTAAAATGAAAAGTGTTCGTCGCAGCCCGTCCTTTTTTTTGTGTGCTCGCAATTATCGATAGATTTACAGAGTGACGCTTGCTTCGTTGCCCCCAGGCGTAACGAGCACTTGATTCACGGCGTGTGCGACGAGTTGTGATCTGCTTGTTAAAATTTCCCCTTCGCTTAAGCCTCCATGAACAATAGCTTCATGAATATTGAACAGCTATGCGATATTATAACTATTACGCGGCGTTGACGCGTCATTTAGGCCTTCGCTCATCTGCGATGCATTGTAGTATTAGACAAAGATGAGACCTTTTTAATTGCGTCGAGGCCGTTCAAACAAAATATATTATATTGCTGCTAGTTTTAATGTCAGTTTTTTGAAACTTTAACTTTATTTGTAAATACGAATAATAAAAAACTATGAGAGAGCTACCTACTTTTTTAAGCCCGTGACCACCTGCGGTACCTACCTACTTGCGTGTTTATTAAACGACATAATTTTTCCTTTACGGGTAATCAAATTGGTTTTTATCTCACCCAATGATCATAAGGCCGTCGGTGGTAAGACACTTCACCCTGATTCCTAAGCTACCGGTACCACTGGATATCTTTATCTTTATCTAGAACAAAACATCCTCTCCGTTTTCCCACACCTATTTTATGTAAAGGAGAAAACGCATAAAAATACTACTGTGCCCGGGGAGACATTGATGGTTAAGTGAAGACTCTCCCCTCATGTGAAGGATATTCATAGAAAGCACTATACTTCCCCTCTCGTGCTACCAGGGTTATAAGGAACTGCCACCAGCAACCACCGAAGAATTCTCATATCCTAGTTCTATCTCTCATCAAACTCCAAAGTGGCCATTGTAGTTGTAAACTTAGTTTTTCTATCGACAAGTTTAGATTCACAGGAATTTGGGATCCCAACCCTAATGTATTTTGCGTTGACATGATTCATCATTAGCTTACCATTGGTCATCGTTTACATTGCAGCGGTGAAAATCTCGTATCTATCGTCATCAGTCATCAGTCTATCGTCATCAGGTACACACAAAGCCCATTAATGAATTAGTTGATATCATCTCCACTGACACAGCACCGTGAATACAGTGTGGGCGGCCGTGAAATTCAACTGGCAAGTCTCATAATTTATAATGTATGTTCGTCTGTTAAGCCTATATCCCACAGCGAACAATCACGGACATCTCAACGTGAATGCTTTGATGTTAGGGAATTAGACCACCCACTGGACTAGACAAAAGAATTTAACCAATGATTAAGCTGCTCCTGATAAACAGTGACGCACTTAGCGTGATAACAAAGGTCATTTTAAGTATAAATATTTATACATAGTTAGTACAGTAAGCCTCAAACCTTTTTTAAACTAACTATTATGCGTCTCGATGCTTTTTCGGAAGGCACGTTAAGCTATGGGTCCCGGCTGTATCAGTCGTTAAAGTCCATCATTTCGCACTGGGCTCACGTGGTGGTTTATGGCCCATCTTATCTTATTTTATCTTATCTTAGTGGGGCCTGCTGAGGTTTCCTTCTCCCAGTAACACTTCGACCCATCGGGATCTTTTGTGCATACCCCATCCTTTCACTCTTCTTCCTCTGTAAAGATAGATGCCATAAGTTTGGCAACGTTTTAGAGCACAGAGCCTGAAGTCCTCAGGTTTCGGATAGTAGGTGCTGCATTGACTCCGTTTCCTCTCCACATGCCCTATACAAACTATTGATGAAGTGAAGATGATGGTGGTGGTGGTGATGGTGGTAGTGGTGGTAATGGTGATGATAATGATGATGGTGGGGATGATGACGATTTATTTATTTATTTATTAAAAAAAACAAACGTTCACAGATTTCATAAAAAAACTTATTATCTAAGTACCTATAAAAATATAAAGATACACCTATTATTTCCTTTATCAACTATTACAAAGTAAAATATCATCAGCATCAATGTTTCTATTAAATGTATTTATTTTACCATTAGTATGTTTGCAAATAATTGGAAAACATCAATTTGAAAACATGCTGCTACTTTAACACATAGTCAAAACACTACAAATTATTATCATGCCATGACATCATTAATTAATTAGCAATGACTTACATTTTAATTATTTTAATTGTAATCCTAATCACGTGGTTCCTTACTTCAGCATTCGCTGCGTTAAACGTACGAGTGATAGCGTCCATGTTTTAGACGGATGGTTTCAACGCTATTGTGTTATTATTGGCTTAAAACCATGCACAACACGATTGTGTACAAGGCCATTATCGCAACTAATTCATAATGGAGCCAAGCGATTTAAGCGCTATGCTATTAACGCAGAACTCCGCATAAACAGAGCGGGCGCTTTCTACAAATTATTGATAGAAAAAGTTTTTTTCTCATCTAATTTATTTTACTGCAATATATGTTACTCTTTTGTTTAACATCTATGTAAACCAGCTTATCGAGGAGCTGAGCAATACACATGTTGGCTGTCATATTGATGGTAGCAATATCAATAACGTTAGCTACGCAGACGATATGGTGTTGCTCGGTCCGTCGATAGCAGGGTTAAGAAAACTAATAGCTACCTGTGAGTCTTACGTGAAGATACATGGCCTAAAATACAACTGTACGAAGAGCGAAATACTTGTGTTCAAATCACCTAAACAGCGGCCTCGGCTGATACCACCCGTACATCTCAATGGTGTTGTATTAAAGGTGGTGACGAGGTTTAAATATCTAGGCCATGTTGTCACGGAAGACCTAAGGGATGATGATGACATAGAGAGGGAACGCAGGGCGTTGGCGGTGAGGGCTAATATGCTTGCCCGCAGATTCGCTCGATGCACTGCAGACGTAAAAGTGACTCTGTTTAAAGCGTTCTGCCAGTCATTTTATGCGAGTGGACTGTGGGTGACGTATTCGCGGCGAGCCTACAACGTCCTGCGTGTACAATACAATAACGCCTTCAGGATGCTGTTGGGGCTACCGTGGCGCTGTAGCGCTTCCAAAATGTTTGCTGACTCTCGCACAGACGGGTTTCATGCTATAATGCGCAAAAAAGCGGCTTCTCTACTGCAGCGTTTACGTAAGAGCGACAACAGTATCCTTAAGATGATTGCTGCCAGACAGGACTGCCCCATTCAAAGATACTGGATAGAGATTGCAACGGGGCTGAAGAAGTAGCACGCAAACATAAATATGATAACAATACTAACATAGAATTAAGCCCAATTGTTACTAACATTTACTAATAAGTCTATGGATCGAATTGGTCTGAAATAAAATTATTATTATTATTATATTATTATATGTATTTCTACACTTAAAAGCGAAAAGCTCGAAGAATTAATAACTAAAGCGGTTCGAAATTGCTTACAAACTGACAATAACTTAGTTTTATTTTGTGGAATATGAAAGTGATGCATCACTTCGCACAATGAAAACGATGCGCGGCTGGTGCGTGGCGTAAAAAATCAACCATTTGCCATTTTATATACGGAATCGCGCGTTCACGTTAACATTGAAAGAGTGGGTGTGATGTGGCATGAGCTGTTTTTGGGGATTACCGAACATACACTAGATAGATTATATTCGTTTTCATCGGTTTGTGGTGGTGCTAATTTGTATGGAAGTTTATTATTAATATTCATATTCTATATTTTTATGCCAATAATAAGCCTTTAGATACGTTAAGAATTAGAAAGGGTTTTTCATTTCACCCGGAATTCTTAAGTTTTGAACAACTAGCTTTTTGTTATGGCGATAGACTTAATAAGATTAGATGCCTACTTGTTTGTTATCTGGTCGAATACACATTCAATTTATTAACTTTGTTGAATTTTGGTTTAAAAAGCTATCTATACTAATATTAACGATTCGGTGCCCGAGTGGCAGGGCAGAGCGCTCAGCCCGATACCTAGGGTCTCTGGGTTCAATTCCCAGGTCGGGCAAAATTTATTTCGGATTTTTCGGATGCATAACCCAGGTTTATGATCACCAACCCGCATTTGGCAAGCGTGGTGATTAAGCCATTACCCATTAATTGTAGCGATGACTTGATTTCAATGATGGAAGCCTTTGCCCAGCAGGGACAGTTACAGACTGTTTACTTGCTTACTAATATTATAAAGCTGAAGAGTTTGTTTGTTTGTTTGTTTGGTTGAACGCGCTAATCTTAGGAACTAATGGTTCGAATTGAAAAAATATTTTTGTGTTGAATAGCCCATTTATTGACGAAGGCTATAATAGGCTATATCACATCACGCTATGACTAATAGGAGTGGAGCAGCAATGAAAAATGTTGCGAAACGGGAAAACATTTTTTTTGAGAGCTTTCCTTGCATGCGCTGCGTAGATTATTCGCTAATTAACGCGGGTGAAACCGCGGGGCACAGCTAGTAAATACAGCCGTTTGTGGGAGAATGATCTACAAACTCAAGTATATAATTATGACAGGCTAAACAATTTTGAGGTTACAAATATTACGGAGTCATTTTAATTAATTTCATGGGCTGTTGGGAAAAATAAGCTTTATTGTATGCCCAAACACTGCAACATCTCTTATGTTGCTGATGTCAATAGGCCGCGGTCGTGGTGATTACTTGGGTATCATCAGGTTGCCAGCGTACTCTCGCTTGAAGACAACTTTTATAAACATAATTGCGAATTTATTCGTTTAGTTTTATTTTAATATTATTTTTACTGTTTTTTTTAAGAATTGTATGTCAACGAACGTTTGTAATTCTTTCATATTTAAAAAAATCAGTAAACTATTGTCGTGTTTAATTGTTATTTCATCTTAGATAGAGTTCAACACAATTGAACAAAGTTTTTCTCATATAAACTGAGGTAAAACTTTAAACTTTTTTAATGTTTCGTATTCTGAACTGATGATATTGTTAGGTTAACTTCTAGGTAAGTATATCAAATATTTTACAAAATAATTGTATGAAAGAAACTTGTATCATATTTTTTAAAATCGATATATACTTACTTTCGTTGTGTTTCATTATTATTTTGCCTTAGATAGAGTCATTCATAGTGTTTTCATTCATGTTCAAGTTCAACAAGGCTTTTCTCATTAAAACTATAGTTAAAACTTTAATTACTTTAGTGTTAATATCCTGAAGTAATAATGCTGTGGGATGAACTTTTTATCACGAAAAACACAATCATCAGTTAATCCTCCTACAGACCAGTTCGATTGCGATTTATTTATATCAACAGATTATATCTTGTATCCTTGAACAGGAGTAAATCGTGAGTTTAAAATAAATATTAAATATGTGCGAGCGGCTCAAAGAGCTTCATACAAACTCGGGCCGCGTATTCCCGATATAATTGAAGCTTAACGATGTCTATAGCTGTGTTCCAAACCAATGATACGTCTTCATTAGTGTATATGAAACATGATCAATTTATGTTCATATATCATCAATTTATGTTTCACGAGTACACAAACACTACACTTATACAGGTTTCACACGTGTATTAATTCAAAGGGTCTTCTGGGGTCTCGGTACTTCAACGGTCAGACTACTGGACCGGTAATCCAAGGATCGTAGATTCGATTCCCACTCCAGTTTCGTGAGACTGGATGTTTTTTTTCTAGTAAAATGTTGTCTTTGAACTACTATAACATTGTCAAAGCGAAAATTAAAATAGTAAAATTAATTATGAATACGTGTAGAACTCAAATAATTAGTCGCCCTTTTCGAACTCAGCAATTTAAAAAGAAATCTATTGAAATTGAGGAGCTCAATGATGCAATGGCTTACGCACCTGGCCTGGCCTGCATTTGCTAAGGTTTAGCAATTTCAGAAAGACCAATGGGTGACTGAAAATGTATCACCTCGAGCTCCTCAGTGCTTCGGAATATATGTAAAGCCGTTGGTCCCGGCTGCGTTGGAAGTCGTTAGCAACTACCATTCCGCACTAAGCCCGCATAGTGGTTTATGGCCCGTTCTCCCTATCCATCCTTGGGGAAGGCTCGTGCCTCAGCAGTAGAAACAAAAATAAGCTGGTAATGATGATAAATTTAATAAATAGTTTCCAGATCTTGTCATTAAAAAAAACTAATAATAATATTCTAATTGTAATAAAATTATTGTAACTCTTATTCTTATAGTTTTGTTTCTAATATAAGCGGTATAAAGTTTATAATTGTGAAGAGAAGTACAATGAATTTAGTAAATAATTTGAATCATCTTATTCGGATACCTAAGAAGAATGTTAATAAAACGTGTTTATAAAATTGCTCAAAATCTGAAATTAGTGCTCAGAATCGAGAGTAAAATTCCACTAATAAAAAGTATGGATCCGAAATTAAATATTTAAAAAAATCTACACGCCGCTTTTAATTAATGTACTTAACTTTATCGTGTTTTCAGTTCAGTCGAACTCGGTGTCAAGCGGCAACGTTGCACTCACAATTTGTATACAATCGCGCAATTAGACCGCGCGTAGCTACCATACAGCTTCTAATTTGCACGTTAGACGCCCCTTTAATATACCGGATAGTGATATGAGTGAGCGTCCCATAATTACATCATCAGTACACATACAGTTATAACTAATTAACTGATCTTAGTGCACCTTAATAGCCAGGCGATACTCGCATGATAAGCGAACCATATCTCAAAAATCGTTAAGATAGGGTATTCGCGTTTCCACGAGTTTATTTGCATATGGTGCAGGGTTTCACGCGGACACGGTATACACGACATACATGCTATTGCTATAGATTTCACTGAGTCGAAGGTCAAAAGGTACTTTTTCCACGTAGATGATTAAAGTGCGCTATAAAAGTCCGGCTATCCATTACCCGGCAAAGTGAGACGAAAATAGCGTTACGTAGCGATGTGTTTCGTCGCGTATCCCGCTGCGAATTACGATCTACACCACTTTAAACTGAGAATACACGCAAATCGTACAGTGCTAAGTTCCGCATGTCCTAAAATGAAGCCTAATATTTAGTTTTGACGTAATTACTTTGTTTGATTAACAAACTCGACAGTGCGCGGCTAGCGCGTTTGGATTGCCATCTTGAAAGGTGGGAAACTTTCGCAATAATGGTTTAGCGGATTGGTGAGATTATAATATCTCGATCTCCGTGATCTGAAAGGAATAAAAAAAATATTTCTTGACAGTTGTTTTTTATAACAAAGAAGTTCGTTGGCCATTTTACTTATTTAATAGTAAGTTGTCACTTTACCCTTTTTTTGAGAGAGTTTGCTGATCGCCTCAGACGGCATTTTCAGTATGGGTGTGTTTCAGGGGTGGCGAGAAACTTAAAGGGTTCCTCAAGCCGTGTGAAACGAATCACCTTCGGAGGTTTTCTTGAGAGAACGGCATCATGCACTAGTGCGTGTCCCCGTGCCCTACTAGATTCTCCGAGATGTTCGGATCGGATTGGACCTCTTCACCCGTAACCCGTAATCCCCAACTACTAAGAAACCGGCTATATCTTTTCACAAAAATGCTACAAACATTGTTGTCATAGCGACAGACTCAGATAAGACTGGTGGCTAGCCAAGCGGATTTAAAGTAGTCGTAGTGTAATTAGGTTACGTTACGTTACCTTAGGGTAACTCTCAGCTCTAATGGTTGAAATTACTCGTGTTGTTGTTCCAAACCGATCCGAAACCCTCGGAGAATCTAGCAAGGAACGGGGACGCGCACTAGTGCGTGATGCCATTCCCTCTAGAAAACCTCTGACGTGTTTTCGTTTGACACGGCTTGAAGAACCCTTTAAGTTTCTCGCCGCCCCCAAACCGGTGACGCTGAAAATGCCGCCTTGGGCAACCAGAAAACTCGCTCCAAAAAATAAAATCTTGTGTTGTTCCAGTTAACCGAAAGGCATTACAATCATAAAGGTCATTTATCGGGGCAAACGTAAAAAGACTGTCAGCCGTATAAGGGTTAATCACGGTGCCAAAGGAGAATGCCTCTCGAAACAGGGGCCCTCCGCACAAGTACCATAGAACCGCGACTCGACTCAGTTACTTTTATCTGCCACTCAAGAGTCATCACTTCAATTTTCATAAAAAACATCGTCACGAAAAGCCAGTGAGGCGTAAATATGAAATTAGCCAATTTGAAACAATTCATCGAAAAGTGCGACGATGTTTGACTATTCTCTCTTTACCTACTTCAAATATCGCAAATAGGCTAGAGGCTATCCAGCCTATGACTGTCCCGCACTGCTGGGCAAAGGCCTCCATCCTTGAAATCAAGTCAGCGCTACAATAGATGGGTAATAGCTTAATCAACGCTTGCAAAATGCTGGTTTCTAATCACAAACTTATGTTATGCATCGAAGAATACAAAACACACTTTGCCTGACCTAGGAACCGAACCCGGAACCAAAGGTTCCACGTTCGGGCCAAGCGCTTTGCGACTCGGTCATCGAGGCGTCTAGAATGTGATGATAGCGTGCGATGCGTGCGCCAAAAAATATTTTGACAAAATACATTGCGATTTGATTTGAGGAGCTCGATGGCGCAGTGGTTAACGCGCCCGGTCTGCGAGTGCTGAGGTTAAGCAATTTTCGCAACGGCCGGTCATCGGATACCCATCCGATGACCGGCCAAAAATTTATCATCTCGAGCTCCTCCGTGCTTCGGAAGGCACGTTAAGCCGTTGGTCCCGGCTGCATTAGCAGTCGTTAACAACCACCAATCTGCACTAGGCCCGCGTGGTGGTTCATGGCCCGTTCTCCCTATCCATCCATAGGGAAGGCTCGTGCCCCAGCAGTGGGGACATACTGATACAGGACTGATGATAATGATGATGATGATGACATTGCGATTACGATGTACAATGATTTTGGACTTCATAGAGTTAAGGATTTCGTTTTGTAAGTACTTTGCTTTCATCTTATCTGAAGTTAAGTAACTATTTTTTATAAGATGACAAATTGTAATATATAAAATATTTTTTTATTATTAAATTGATGACATCATAATGTTGCTCTCCGACCAATTTTGAACGCACATAGGTACATGCATTATAATTCACTTAATATAAGAATATTATAAATATTTCGGTATTATTACGAACAATTGTCATTCCGC
Organism: Eudonia mercurella; assembly: GCA_963082485.1. NCBI lineage: Eukaryota > Metazoa > Arthropoda > Insecta > Lepidoptera > Crambidae > Eudonia > Eudonia mercurella. The sequence goes on along the minus strand of OY720022.1, from coordinate 12,797,718 downwards.
CAATTTTCCCACACTGTATTGGAATGCAGTGGTTTAGAATGCCCAAATACATCTGCGCAGATATAACGTGAAAATCATTTATTTTTCATAATATTACGTTTATATTCTATAAGTTAAGGTTTATTATAAAGTCAGATTTATGAAAAGTATCGTCTATGAAATCGTATGAAAACTTTCATTCAAAAGTATCCTTATACGACAGTAACCACTTGCAAACAAGTCGTTCGCATGCCTATTTGTAAAATTTTTTTTGTACATCAATTATTTTGATGGATTATTTGACGAAGTTTGCTTCTGTAAAGAACCGTTATACGGGACTGTGATTTTAACTTTCCAAATTTGCTTGTTAAAACCTTTACGCATTGAATTTAATATTAATTAATTTTAATATTGTTACTTTATTTGAATTCACATGACTTCTCAATTTTTATTAAAACCTGAAAATAGCACTTGTACACCTTTCGCTATCCAGACGACGGCTGTTCCAACCCAGAACAACTTAATTAAGATATCAATTAGCCAGCGTTGTTTCACCTTTATTTAGAATGTGGAAAATCCGAACGATACATTTTCAAGTCGGCGGATTTCTATCAGTTATAGTGTTTAAAGTGCTACTACGCTTTTTACTATTAATTTATTTTAGAGCTAGTGGACCCGGCGGACTCCGTACCGCTTTGACAGTTTCCATTCATTCCCGTGGGAACATCGGGATAAAAACTATTCTATGTGTTAATCCAGGTTATAAGCTATCGTTGCAGCGTGAAGAAGCATCAAATATACACACAGACACAAACACAATCTTTCGCATTTATAGTATTAGTGTGATTAGGGGAAATACCATTGTGTAATACGTAATTGATTAACGATTAAAAGTTTTACAGTTCTGTTCTATTAAATATTTCTATTCCATTAAATGTTTTATAGTTCACAAGAAAAATCAAAACAAAACAATTCAAATTATTATACATGATAAATCTAATAATTAATGGACATAGACATTTAATTAATTTGTTCATGGACTGTTCCAGTTTCATAATATTTTCTTATAAACATAAAGGAAGTTGTAACTGGCAGGAAGACTTAAATCAACACCCAACAAACCGAGTTTACTTAACCCCCACTGGATATCGCCGCCGTGACCTCTGGGTCTGAGACTGATGATGACTTAAACACGAGACCATAAAGGCCGTTCAAATTGAAGTCGCTTCAAAGGATAAAAATTTAATGAAATTTAATGGGTAGTTAACAGCACCCACACTGTTTGAAATTCTGCCCATTATAATTATAAACAAAAATGTAAATGAGCCGAAGACACATGTAACACATACAATTAAAGCACTTCATTAGAATCTGTGTTGAAAGCATAATTTTTTTTTTAACTAAATCTAAAACCATTGATACAAATTAAGGACTAGATCTTAAGGCGAAGGGTTAGGCACACTAGCGCCACCAATTGATAATTTGACAATTACTAACGGACTGGATTTTTTTTAAACATTGCGTACCGTCCGACAATAGGAAAGCATCCATAGTATTTATTTAATAATTGTGCACTACTTTTTGTTGCGTGGTTTATTCATAAAACGGGCTATCATAGCATTTATTCACAAACAATGGCCACTGTTGGTGTTAGCGAATGAATACAAAAACAAATCTAAAAGTAGTGCACAATTATTAAATAATAGATGTTTGCCTAGTGTCGGAAAGTCTGCAATGCTTGAAAAAAAAAATCTAGTTTAGCAGTTATCAAATTAAATCCATTAGCGGCGCTAGTGTGCCTTACCCTTCGCCTTAAACAAAGAAAACTAAAAGTTATATAAACATACCACGACAATTAAGCCAATGTATTCAGAGATATTTCCAAAGACCAATTTGAATACCTTTTTGAGACACAAATCTATTTTAGATTTAGAATAAATGGTACCCGAGTTTAGAATTCTCAATATACCTACGAGTAATCTCAGAATTATAAATTGAACGCTCCTAGCTAGGGCTAACTAACGGACCTGTGAAGTAAGTATGAGTGCCAGTTGCGGTTATAATTTCTTTCTATTAGTTGGCTGGCTTAATTTAGCTATTAGTTATTGTAAATTAGTTTTAGGTAGTATTTAGCTCTTAGTAGTTGTAAGTATGTGAGAGTCTGAAAAACTACGGTCGCGAATTAGAATACCGCAAAGAGCTAGGACAAAGAAGCACATGTAAATGTATTGAATTTTAATATTGTATTATTTGGTAACGACATACATATTTTTTTGTAATTGTCGTTACTTCTATTATTGCTTTGCAGTTTCTTGCGCTTTTTATACAAACTTTTTATGAAAAGAACGCGATAAAAGGCTCTGAAAAGTTTCAATTACCTACATGATCACTTAATTTCACATCTGTCGTAAATCTGCAACATTCAGCATGGATGAAATAAACTCAGTATGTAAGACATTGTACAGCTTTTTATATCGTAACTTTATACAGGATTAAGCCGAGGACTACGTGCCCCTAAAACATTATTGTTATTATTTATTTATTTCTTTATTATCACATCATTTAGAAAAATGTTTTTAATTCGTATCGTACAAAACTATACCAATAGTTCGCTAGTTAGGTCAAGGAGGAGCTCGATGGCGCAGTGGTTAACGCGCCCGGTCTGCGAGTGTTGAGGTTAAGCAACTTTCGCAAAGGCCGGTCATCGGATGGGTGACCAAAAATTTTATCATCTCGAGCTCCTCCGTGCTTCGGAAGGCACGTAAAGCCGTTGGTCCCGGCTGCATTAGCATGGATACATTTGGGAGAGACATTTTGCCCAGCTGTGGGAAGATATAAGTTAAGTAAATTATTATTATTATTGTTACCTGAATTTTAATTATCCTCTCATTTCTGAGGTGTTACATAGGGTTTTTTCCAAGCGCTAAAAAGTTAACATGCCTAAGTCTCTTTTATGAATTTACAAGTCAATCGGCAAGTTTTAATATGAAGGTGACATGAAAAAGCATTCCGTTCTTCCACTTTTCCAAGTGTAAATGAATATGAAGCCAATAAAGAACTGAAGGATGAAGTTCAAAGCGTCCTGCCACCTTTTCTTTCATGGAATAAAATATACATTTTATTTAAATTCACTTTCCAGCCAGGCCGGGTGGAAGGAAGCTCGACGCGCCAACGCCTTTGCGACCTTCCCCGACCGTGGCCTTGTAGGACGTCTACGGTGGAACTCTTTGAACTGCAGTTGGAAAGTTTATTTATCTTATATTAATAAAAATTTATTGTCACGTGTGTACGTATGTCAAAGCATCACTTGAAAACAGCTCGACCGATTTGGCTGATTCATTTTTTGGTGTGTTCTTAATTATCAGGATAATGTTTGTATCAAAAAAACTAGTATTTAATATATTAATCAAAATCAATTGCCACATGCATCTCAGAGGATTTCTTGAAAACGGCTCGACCGATTTGGCTGATTTATTTAAGAGATGGTACGTGTGTACACGTAGACGATATCGCGGGCGGGCCGTTAGTCTTTACATATACTACTCAAAACAAAATAAGGGCCACGAGGTATTTTGTCTGTACCATGAAAATAATAAAACCAATATTATTTTTTTTGTCTCCATAACGAAAACTAATGTTGTTTTTACCGTGTAGACCAATAAATTTATTCCAATAATAATGATTAAAAAGTTTATTTGCTTTTGAAAGAAAAAACACATTTAAGGTTAAAAATAAAAACAATGTAAAGTTACTGAAAACAAAAGAAAATACTCCATGCTCATCTTTTAGTAACGGGTATGCCCCCCTCGTTTCGTTACGCACTCCTGAAGCCTGGAGTGCATGCTCTCAATCAAATGCCTGACATTTTCCATTGGAATCTCTTCCCAGGCTCTTTTAACAGCGTTGATGAGTTGCTGTTGGTTGTGGATTTCCTGATCACCGTCTCTAACTCTTCGTTTCAACTGATCCCACATGTGCTCTATTGGATTTAAGTCCGGACTGTTCGCCGGCCACGGCAAGACTTGAATTTGAGACGCTTCCAGTACAAACCGAGTCGCTTGAGCCGTGTGTGCACGAGCATTGTCTTGCATCAAGATGAATCCAGGACCCGCTCGCTGGGCAAATGGGATCACATGTGGTCTGACGACTTCCTCAATATACCGCTGAGCAGTAACAGTACCTACCCTCATTTAAAATAGCGAGCTCAGTTTTGCCGTGTAAGCTTATCCCGCCCCAAATCATTACATTTGGACCACCAAAACGATCGACTTCATGGATGCAGGCTTCTGAAAATCTCTCGCCGCGTCTTCTCCATACTCTAATACGCCGATCGTCGTTAAAAAATTTAACTTTGCATTCGTCTGTGAAGAGCACCATGCCCCATTGGTTTATGTCCCAGTCCAAATGTTGACGGGAAAATCTTAAACGATTTGCACGATGATTTCTGGTTAATGGAATACGGACAACTCGCCTTCTTGATGCCTGCTGGTCTTCATGCAATCGATTACGAATAGTTTGGTCACTGACACGAGTACCCGTTGTGAGCCGTAAACGATTTTGCAGCTTGCGGGCCGTCGTTGTGCGATCTCGGCGCGCACTTAATCGAATGTAACGATCCTCTTGAGCTGTTGTAATGCGAACTCTGCCCGAACCAGGTCTTCTTCTAACACTGCCGGTCTCTTGGAAACGATTCCATAGATTTTGAATAGCTCTTCGAGAAAATCCCAATTGCAAACCCACAGATCGCTGCGAATGACCTTCTTCAATCATTGTAACGGCTCTGGTTGCTGTCAGCGAGTCCATATGACGCCTGCGTGCTTGTGGCATATTGCAAAAGATGTTTCTGACTCGAGATATCAATGAACTCTGATAATTTCTAATAAACCAAGAAGCTAAGGAAAGCAAAACGTCAAAGAAAATGCTATCAAAATTTTCAAAAATAATTTTAAATCAAATTTTATTTAAAATTGTTGCCAGCATTAGATGAATACTACAATATTAAAAAGTTTAGGTATCAAAGAATTTGTATACTCAATATTTTACTACTTTCAATATGTAAATGTTTAATAATTTACACCAAAATGAAAAAATACCTCGTGGCCCTTATTTTGTTTTGAGTAGTATATATAATTCTTCAATAAGTGTGTATGTCACTGAACTCTATTTAAATGATGGCTAGACCGATTTTGTTGAAATTTTTTGAGTGTTTGATTTGGTGTCTGAATAGTTTCGATTAACAATTGGACTCGCTGCAATAAGTGTCCATCATACGGGTGGGTGCCTTATTGCTAATACATCACCAAAGTATTATTTTTATTGAGAAGATATTTTGTCGAGTCTATTTTTAAACTTGTTCGGCGTTCTCTCGGTAGGCTACATTAATTAGGTTTTATATTTTATTCCATTTTATCCAATATTTTATATCCAATCAATTATCATTTTATTTTAAAAGCAATAAAGCTAAATCTAAGTCAATGTTTATCAGAATTTTGACATAATATTGAATATGATGAGTACGCATGGTGTTACTTGCGATATTATACATTTTAGTGAACTTCTAAGCTGCGTTGTCATACCGTAGAATTTTAATTAAAACTCTACCACTCCATTTTGTGCATTTTTTATAAAGCGAGCCGAGCGTTAAGGTAAATAGGATGTAGTGTACATGCTTTAAAATGTTGTGTGATGCGTACACTGATCTTCCTGTGTAGATATTATTCTCATTATTCATAACAATGTTGGTTTTCAAGTTTGATGTGTTGTTTGTTTTGTTGCTATAATTTAATCAATAATTGAAATATTTATGAAGACAAAGTTAAAAATTACAAAGAAAAATTGAACAATTAACTGAAGACAAAGAACCAATTGAAATGACTCCACCAATTGAAACCTAGTCGGAACAAGACAAAGAGTAGAATAGACGAAGTCTTTTTTCAACTGTGTTCAATGGAGAGTAGAAAATAATGAACCTAAAGGAAAAACGATTTGTAATAAGTTACTCAACACGATAATAAGGCGACAGACGGACTAGGACTAGACGGTTAGCACGTATATATTTTTTAAAAATACTTCACCTAAAACAGAATATAGACACCATAAATCCATATTTACCCATTCCCTGTTTATTTTATTTTATTTTATTTGGAAAGCATACAATAACAAAAGAGCATAACTGACAAAATAAAAATATACCTACACAATTTTTTCGTTTTCGCATGTAGAGCTTAGCTTGAATTCAGTTACAAACAGTAGGTGTAAGTATTGGTCACTCACTCACTCATCTATATAAAAATATACTTTAAAACCTAAAGAAAAACAAAACACTGTTCCCACTATTAATATTCTTTTACTGTGTTTCATACACTGATCACACGTGCTCCCTCCTTCCTACAACATGGGGTCCTATAAACGAGTTGTGAACAAAAAACCTTGCGGATCGGCAAGGTGAGGGCGGCGAGCGCGACACAATGGTGCTTCATCAACTGTTTTCGCATTTAGATCCGGTCCAGCGAAGTCATTTGCTTACTGAAATACAAAAAGGATTTGCTTTAATTTTTTTTTTAAAACGACTCGTTAATTTTGTAGGGAAACCGATGTCACGGACCATGCTCACGGTAGGTTGGTGATCAGTCAGCCGTGGCGTAGCGCGATCGTTTGATCGATTCCCAGCTGTGCCAGGTCAATTGTTCAAGTGATGTTCTATTTTCAATATTAATTTGTTTTTACACTAGTATGCAAAATGTCTCCGCTCCACTTGATGTTAAGCAGGAGCGGAGTCTAAATGGGAAGACAAGTAGTGGAACAGTTTCAGATAGAGATAGATAATACTTTTATTGCAAGACTATGAAACATAAACTATAAAGAACAAAATATAAAATTACAAAGTTAAAATTTGGCGGTCTTATCGCTTTCAAGCGATTTCTTCCAGACAACTAGCCGAATTGAGAGAGCTAATAAACTGTAAGATGACAAGTGAAACTATTAAAACATACTAGAATATTCTGTATTTTATAAATTAAGCAAAAGTAATAATAACGATAACTATACCATAATAATATAAATAAATAAACCTACATAAACATAATAGTAGTCTCAGGTAGGAATGTAGCGGATATGGCAGCTTTGTAGCAGGACAGGGTTAAATGAAAAGGTTTTTCACGAGCTCTTTAAATGTGTGAATAGATTTCGCACACCTGATCGCAACTGGAAGTGAATTCCAGAGACGAACAGCTTGGCCAATAAAAGAATAATTATAAAAGGTGGTGCTGTGTGGGGGGGTTTTAAGGCTTAAATTTTTTGATGACCGTAATGAGCGCGAACCTGAACCTTAAGATAAGAAGGATAGGTGGGATTAAACATTATGTTATAAAGAAGGGAGAGTATATGAGTATTCCGACGAAGACGAATAGGAAGCCACTTGAGTTTTAAGCAGTACTCTGAAACATGGTCATATTTGCGTAAGCCAAATGTGAACCCAATACAAACATTTTGAAGACGCTCAGGTTTATTCAACTGGTCCTCTGTTAGATCAATATAGCAGGCGTCTCATAATCTAGAACTGAAAGCACCAGAGATTGCGCTAGCGCAATTTTAGTGGCAGTGGGTAAGAAGTTGCGCAGCCTCCTTAAGGACGCTGACGATGCGAAAGCTTACGGCTTACAGCTTGCAGTTGCGACCCCCAACTCAAGCAACTATCAATGACCACACCCACCCAAATTTGTGACAGATTGATTGAAAGGAATGTCCACGCCATTAAAGTTAACTTTAGGAAGGGTTTCCCAGTCGACCCTAGAGAGCAATCTGGAACTGCCAACTACCTATAGTCTTTTTCCAGAATTGACTTTAAGTCCGAAAGCTCGACCGCAATTAATGATAAGTCCCAGATTTGCCAAATATCTCAATTTGTCAATATAGCTTCGGAAAGATTGACGTGTGGTGCCTGCCAATATATTTGCAAATCGTCTGCTTAAAGGTGCTTAGAAATAGAAAGCTTTTCTGAAATACAGTTGATGAAGGTTGCAAACAGAAGAGAAGACAATACGCCACCTTGAGGGACACCAGCCGTCACACTTAAGCAACTTTTGCAAAGGCCAGTTATAGAATACGTGACCAAAAATTTATTACATCAAGCACGTAAAGCCGTTGATCCCGGCTGCATTAGCAGTCGTTAACAACCACCAATCCGCACTGGGCCTCTGTGGTGGTTTATAGCCCATTCTCCCAATCAATCCGTAAGAAAAGCTCGTGCCCCAGTAATGGGTACATAAAATGAGCAGGTGACAATCTCCAGCCAGCCTGGGTGGAACGAAACTAGATGTAAAATAACAAAATAATTTCCACATAATATATTTAATATAAATACAAGCAGATCCGCATAAGCGCCAGTATAACTAGTTTTCGCGTGAACTTTACAAAAACAGTAAAAAGAAACTCTCATTACACTAAAACATAGCTTACGTAACCATTTACATCAGAAACCGTGTTGCCGGATACCTTTTTGTTTTAAAGCTATTGTTCGCATCGTTGCCTCCTAAGAGATGAAGACACCTATGAAAGGGGCGTCTGTTTTGTCTAGAAAAAGAATGTGCATTCCGTATAGAGAAATTAGTCCCCAAAGCCTCTCGACATTCCGAAGATTTAGGGGGAGTGGAGCAACTAATCAAGGAAGTGCATCGTGACGCATAAATTTGACGTCAGCCGATGAAGCTCGATAAATCTTCGGCCTAAAGTAAAGCCTTTAGAGCGGGTAGTCCCAACAAAATTTACGAACAGACTTATTTAGTACCTACCAGGACAACCGGAAATATTTAAGAGATCCATTGTTCAGACTTTTACAAGTATGGCGAATTAATTAACAACACGAATCCTTGGGTGATAGTTTGTAGCAGGTGCATTAAGAGTATCACTGCGCTCGGGGAGATGCAGATAGTTAATGTTTCCATGACAACAAAATAAACAAATCATTTGTCCGCTTAAGAACACCCGTAACCCATGATGGACCCCTATAGCAGCGCCACCTACCGGGTCCAGTTTAAAATCTAAACCATTCTCGAATCCACTTGAACACACACAGCAAATTTCATCCAAAGTGGTACAGCCGCTGAGAAGGAGTTCAATAACATACACACGCGCAGAAGATTTTTATATATACAGATATATTAAAACGTAAAGCAAAAACTTTGTAACCCTTTTTACGAAAATTGCGTGGACGTATGAAATTTTTGCACACTTATAGTTTATATAGAGAAGGATTGCAAAATGTTAATTTTTTTTTTAATTATCCATAAAAAATACATTAAATAATAAAACAAACATTACACACACTACCATGTATTTGACACACACGCTTATATACTCTTTGCAAAAATTTCAAAAAGGGAAGAGGGGCGACCGAAATCTGTCAATGCCAATCCAAACTAACATTCTATCTTTTTTAATTTTTTATTGCTTAGGATACAATTCGTGCAGCCTTAATAAAATTACGTTCGAATTTCGGTCTTTGGGCGACCATTAGTAAAGATAAAAACTTGTCGCGAGATTTACTTGTAATTTTTATTTCTTTTAACTATTCTTTCTTTCGAACTTATTTAAGTCCTAAGAACAAATGTATTAGAGTGATTTATTTACATAGTTAACATTTGTTGTTTTAAAAATAACAAAGAAAAAAACTTGGTATGAATCTCGTTAATCATTGTTTTATAGGTGACCATGATAGTTACAGTATTATTGTTGATGTAATGTTTATGATGTAAAAGTATGTCATGCAATGTGTTTATTAAATTTGGATGGCTTCATCCACTCTATGTACTACCTTTCGCTTAATTAGACCTATCTATTGCGATCATCTGGTAAATTGAACCTCTTGTATTAACGCCACCAAATACTTCAGCTGATATTACTTTAATGGTGATGCGGTAAAGACCTTCCTAATACCACACAAAATAACATATACCTAGAACTTTATTTAGTTCATAAACACCATTAAAATGAAGTTCCATTTTAATGGTGCCTAATAATTAAAATACCGTACAGTCGATCTGTAATTCACACTACTCAATTATAAATGTAATCGTAGGAAATTGTGTTCAATTATTGTAATTATTCATTTGGATCGGCAATCGGGTGCAAATTAACCACTCTCTATCCCATTTCGCGATTATTCGAATATGCGTTACGGTAAACTTTCCTGGAATTCTTTTGTTTTAACGTAGTATTATTCATTAATGAACTATTAAAGGCGTATACGTTTAATTATATTTCATCAAACAGTTTCCAATAAAATTATTGCGTGTGAATTCGTTGTTCGTTTATTTATTGGTGGAAAATCACGCTAATTATTGATAACACTAACAGCATATTAACGATTTTATTGGCTAGAAATAGTAAGTTTGAAAGCTTTTTGAGTCACTAGTACAAAAACTTTGTTTTAATTTGCTTTTGGAAAGATCTTATTATTTCTATGCTACTTATTACTTTATGCACGTAGCGAATACATTTTGCCTAAGCAGTAACAATATTATCAGTAATTGTCATCTTGATGATACATTTATCGCAGCCAATCATAAATATTTTATATGTTTATACTGTCCCACAGCTGGGCAAATGCTTCAATCATGGACATCAAGTCATCACTACAATTGATAGGTATTGGCTTTTAATCATCACGCTTGTCAATCGCGGGTTCACAAGCCCGGGCTTTGCAAACACCGAACACCCATTTTGCCTAATCAGGGTATTTAACCTAGGACTTCACGGCCAACGAAGCTTTCTGTGCCTATGCCTATATGTCTCTATTTACAATCTTTTTCTCTAACAATAGAAATTACGTTGTCGTGCTATATCGATAACGCTAACACCTACTACCCCTGTTCCGATTGCTTGTTCACTTCATTGAACTTATTAGTTAAGCTATTGCTTATCTCCACAAATTCCCAGTATAGGCGTTCTTAAAGCTACAAAGTATAGTTCTACATACCGCAACTTAGCGTTCCGCGATATTAACGTGCTTGCAAATTTTACAGCTGTGAAATTTCTCACCTAAATGTTGCTACTACGAAATATCCGTGCACGTTAACTGCTCTTGCCAATTACGCTTCAACTAACTGGAGCAAAATGTTCCCATTAAGTAATTATAACTTAACTTTCAACGTATAATATGAGGTGTAGTAATTGATAGCCAATATTAATTAGTTTAGTAGTGCTGCTGCTGCGATGTGATGCTGTTAACAAAATCATCTTGAACTCGTGCTATCACAAAATAATTTTCTTGGACATATTGAACACTTGTCTATTGACAACAGTTTATGTCAAACAGATCACCGTTCTTTTTTTCCAGAATAATAAGTTCTTTTGAAAATTTAGACGTCACATAATAAAATCGTGAATAAAGGAGACGTTATTAAGAATGTAATCAAAACACACACTCTTCCATAAAATACAAAGCGAACTATAACGCTGTAAGCCTTGAATTCTTTTACATATTACGTTAGTTATCTATAAGCTTCTATTTACACAATCAGAAGGGATTTGTTAAGCTATCGGCGGTTGTGAGTATCCATTAAAAATTTAGGACAACAACAATAGAAAGCAAACATAAGCGTGTAATTGAATATCTAAGGAGCTTAGTGCATGTTACACAACGTTCAAAGTAGGCACTGTGGTATTCCGCCATGTTATACTTAAGCGAAACCACTTTCTGCAAGTCAAGAGTTGCTCCAAGTTCAACGAGTGTTTCTGCGAACACGTTACAAGCTATTACTTTTCAATGCAATTATTTGTAATGCTGCAGCGCATATCGTGCCTGACATTTCCAACTGAAAAGCTATTTCTAATAACTGTTCAATGTGTTTCCTGAAACTGTGATTGAATGAAAATTTTTTTTACAAAAAGAGCATGATCAGTAGAGATTTTTCCTGAAATTTCATTGAAGAAATGAATAAGAGCGAATCCCTCTTTGTTCTATATTATTATGTTGCTCTTGCTGGAAATACCTACAGCAGCCTATCAACTCACGCAACCATGGAGAGAACTTTCTCACCCCATTCATGTATTTTTTTTAAATTCTTGGTATATATTCTACTAAACTGATCCGCGCGTGACAGGAAAAAAGTAAACTCCTGAGAAATGAAATAGCTCGCAACAATTTCGACTGAAGGTACAAAAACGTACTTACTACTGCCGCCGGTGGTGGCGTGCGGTGCAATGATAAAAAGTCGCCTTGTTCGTAGGTATGCCAAAAATTGTTTCGTAACACAGCATATAAGTAAAATACACAGAGCGAAGAGACTCTGTACTCAGAATAACGATTTTAGGCCGCTTGTGAAGTTTGGATCGCCAACAATTCTCACAGCCAGTCTTTTAACCGAGTCAAAAGCCAAGTCGAATACAGGTTGGTATTTAGGTCTGCAAGTGACAAAGTTTTCAGTTGGTATGTGAGGCCGGAGTTTTTAATGTCAAAGGACAATGCTCACCTAGTATGGAAAATTAACCCAGACCCGGCGTAAGTGATAATAATATGTATCTCAAATTACTGGTAATAATAAGTAGTTAATTACGGCATAAGGGGCATCACCGAAATATTTTTCTAAATCTATAAAATTTGCTATTTAAAGTTTTGCAGGGGCATATAAATGTTTTAGTAAAAGAGTCATTAAATTGCTAAAATGGGTGTTTAAAAGTGAGTAACAGAGCGCATCATCCAAATATTATTTACATGTGTAAATTGCCATTACTACTACTGTAAGTGGCCATCAAAGAAAAAAAACAATAGTAGTTACCACATGAATCATTTTATTATTAAAGCGTGAGTAAATATATTTACTCATGTGACTTTAGTGTTTCATCCCAATATAGTAGGTATGCTTGATATCAACATTTGTCTTGTCAGGTTCTTGAATTATACGTTTTTTGGAAACTTCTTGTTTAAACGCCATTTCGACATTTTCGCTGACCATTTGCCACATATCCTCATATTGTTTTCTAAAGTTTACGCGAACGCTACACATTTAAATGAAACAACTTTTACGGATCTACTCGCGTTTATTTTACACATTACTTTTTAATGTTTATCCTGACGTTTCGAACCCTTTGCAGGATCCGTGTTCACAGGGAGACTGAGGTGTTGGTCGTCTCATAATTAGTTAGCAACTTGTATACCCTCATTTACCGTGACCACGGACCCTGCAAAGAGTTCGAAACGTCAGGATAAACATTAAAAAGTAATGTGTACAATAAACGCGAGTAGATCCGTAAAACTTGTTTCATTTAAACATATATCCTTATTCAACTTCGAATAATTTTAAGTGTTACTATTTTTTTTTAAAGCAAATTGGCAATTTTTTTATTGAATTTAGTTTGACATGGTAGCTGTCAGTTTGTTTTTTTGTTTTCATATTTTATTGACATCATATTATCATTGAATTTTAATTATCATTTTATATTTTTTGTACTTGACTTGACGAATATAATTTCTGTTATTTCTGCTTTTATCTTAACTTAAACTTAAACTTAACTTAAACTTAAAATTATCTGATACCATTTATATTAACATTGTATCGCATCTGGCAATAAAAATATAATTAGCTATAGCATGTTAATGTTGTGTTAAAATTGATATTTATATGTAATTATTTTATGTATTTTAATTGCATGACTGAATTTTATTATTGTTTTAAATTTATGTATTTATGTGTGTTAAATGTGATGTAGGTATACATGTAATATGTAAATTTTCAACAGTGCAGCCGATAATATCATCAATATGATCTAGCATCATAAAGTGATGTACTTGTAAATGGGAGCCATGTCACGTTAATAGAACCTTTGTGAAAATGAAATGAGCTGTTGGAATAGTTAAGTAAAAAAAAATTAAATTAAAAAACAATTAGCTCCTCGTTAACTGGTTTTGCATTTTTAGTTTTTTTATTAGTTTTTTTTTTATATTCAAGCCAACACTTAAAAATAATCTAACCTTTTTTACTTTTGTAAACAATTAGACTTAATGCACTTTGTAACCATATAATTATACGTAGTAATCAGCAACCTAATACAATTTGTTTTTCATTATTTAACATAATGAAAAAATATAATTAAATATAAAAAATAGAATTTGAATTTTGCTAAATAAGGTTTGTAGGTTAAAATACAAAATTAGGTTTTAATTCTGTCTGCCTGTGTGGTGTCAAAGGAAACAAGGCATCTCAAACAACGCTGTCTACGCTGGCCTCTACTTGAATAACTTTAATCAGGCGAGGTACGAAACCGTAGTCGGCAAGGTCATAAGTAATCTTAGAAAACGAGAAATGCTGAATCTAAATTTTCTGCGCGAGAACTAAGTATTTTGTTTTCTTAAAGTCTAAAATAAATGTACAACAAAAGCAACTTTGGTCCCTCTCTTGATGTAACTTTGTTTTGGCGCTATGTATACTTTAACAAAGGCCGGTCATCGGATGGGTGACCATGCTCCATGGAGGAGATCGAGATGATAAATTTTTGGTAAGGCAGCTAAAGTAGTTGTTCCCGACCGGCTGCATTAGCAGTAGTTAACAACCACCAATCACCACCAACCACCAAGTGGTTAATGGCCCGCTCTCGCTTTGGTGATGGATAGATAGACCCATCCCCACGACCCGGTCAACCCGAGCCGATGTCCAGCCTCTAAAAGCGTTCTCGGGCTATTCCGCTCCTGATCTACACCCTAACTCTAAACCCTTCAGATAATGTAATAGGGAACCGGGCGTGATGCCATCTCGAAAACCTATGACGGTGTTTCGATCACACGGCTTGAGGAACCCTTTAAGTTTCTTGCTGCTCCCAAAAAAGTCTGGTGACGCTGAAAATGTCGCTTGAGGCAATCAGTAAACTCTTTCCAAAAAAAATATTATGAATGGACCCATAGGAAGGCTCGTGTGTTCCATTAGTGGCAAAATAAAATGAGCTGGTGATCTTCGAATGGGTAATCACATTATGAGAAACTGAGCTGACTGAACTGCTTCGTGCTTTGGAAAGTGCGAAAACAAGTAAGAAGAAGAAGAGTCTTAACCCTTTAACAGGCAGAACATGTTTGAATATTTCATTGGTTTTCAATCTTATCACAATGAAATAAAGTCCAAATTTTGGTGGGAATATACATCTCTCTGACTGTGAAAGTGTTAAGACTTCTTCCTTCTTGGAGCTGCCATCTGTCAGTTGGTGAAGTGTTTGTAACAAAAGTATTTTTTTTTCTCTGGCTTTAACCCAATTGCAATTATGTAAAAAGAAAGAAGAATAAGTTTGAGCCTAAGATTACGATCTTGCAAGTTAAGCAACTTTCCGAATGTCGGCCCACCAGATTGGTGACCGAATTAAAATATCTCAAGCTCCTTCGTACTCCGGAAGACATGTTATTCTGGGTTGTTGTCTTAAGTCTTTAAAACCAACCTCCACTTATATTATTGTTCTTATAAGAAGGCCTGGGTCCAGCAGTGTGATGTTTACAAGCTGGTGAAGAGTTGTTAACCATGAGGATAAAACCAGAAGAAATTCACAGAAAAACCCGAAGACATCACAACTTCGCACAACCTCATCATAATATTTATCAGCATTATTGGTTACCATGTCTCTAAACGCTTGCTGGCTATTTAATTTTTTCTACCATAATATTTATTTATTAAGAAAAAAACGAATGTACAGAGAACTCATAGCTTAAGTTATTTTTATATCCAAGAGTAAGCAGATGACTTCGCTCCACCTGATGATAAGCTGAAGTGGAATCCAAATGCGAAGGCAGCTAAGTAGTTGATCAGGATTGTGTGTGTCTAACAAGCCATTCTCATCTTGCCGACCCGCAAGTTGCCTGATTATAAATTATACCTACCTCTACTAACCTTCAATATGTCTTTTTGTATCATTAATACTAAGCAAAAATTATTTTGGCTTATTTTAAATGTACCTAGAAACAATAAAAACGACACAACGGGCACGAAAGAAATAGTAAAAATATTGAATATTGAAAGCTTACTGCAACTCACTAACGATGCTGATTGAATTTTGTACACTGTCATAGTCTCTTTGTTAGAAAATCCTGTTAACTATTTACCAATAATGTAAGAGATTACTGTCAAGTCAATACATTTTTTTTTTATATTTATGCCTTAGAGATACATCGTCCCACCGAAACGGTCGGCAAAAACATTGCAAATACTCAAAATAATAATAACAACATTACACCTACGTTATTTTATTTATGATGTGCTATATTATTAATTTAAACGCCGAAAATCTTTAAATAATAATGCGTACTCCGTGCGCATGTGTAGGTATGGTAGTGTTACCCAAAATCGTCTTAAATGGCACTGGTATCCATTATAGCAATATCCATAGCAATATCCATTGAGAAGCGATTTATTCCCCGAAATTCCCTTAGAATGTCGAATACAAAATGTTATCATCTGTACTTATAACACAATTAAATCGAATCATACAATCGTTTGCACATTTTATAACCACCTTCTCAGTAATCGTTGGCGAAATTATTATTAGGAGTGATCTGCAAAATGAATGCCTATCCAGATTTTGTCAATACAAGTCCTTGTAATGTCGCGTCCGGGTGGAGCCAAGATTTGGTAGAAATTTGTCCAACCGTATTAAGTACGACTGATCATTCATAATTTTAGGTTACATAACAATGGTGTTTTAGAATGCGACTTTGTTTCACAAACGTGTCAATACACGTTTATTACTTATAATGCTACCGATTTAATATATTTATTGGTTAACCATAATATCCTTTTTGTAGTACTAAGGTAAAATATAATTCTCCGACGCAAAGGATCATCTTGCCTTCTCTTTCTATCTCATTATTCCAAAATCTGCCTTCCTTGTTGCTCTATTAGGTAGACATTTTCTGGCAGCGAAAAATCGGGCCCCAAATCTTTGATTTGGCACAGGGCGTATGATTATAATTATTGCTGGGGCTGGTTTTCACATGCACGATGTATTTATAAGTCAGCACTTGTTTCGATATAAAAAATAAATAAATTAAAAAAAAACCTAATAATTTTTTTTTTATTTTTAATTTATTATTATTAATATTTTATTGACAATATTTTTTAAGACACAAAACATCTCACTTTCATAATAAATTATTATTACAGCTCACATAAAACAAATAATTCCATATATTCACACGTAACCTCACGTAAACTCTCAGTATTCAAAACTTTTTAAACTCGTCACAACTACTTTTGGCCACACAAAACTTCCAAACGACTGATACTAGACTGTAGTGCTGAACATTTCACGTCTTTTGAACAATGTGAACTCGCGGCTTAAAAAGATTTACACGCACGCTATGGCTTCGCAAGTGCGTGCGGCGCGAGACTTAAAGACTCGTCTTCTAACTGGAAACTTAGTTTAAAAGTTTTGGGGAGGTGGTCAAATATTTTTTAATACTCACGCGGCATGATCAGCATGTGGAAAACAAGCAATCGCAAGTGCTATCACTAGTGCGAAGTTTTGCACAACTCGAGCACGGTTCGTATGCATGGTTAGCGCCCGCTAGCGCCCGAGCGGACGCTTTTGCCGGCGGCCGCGTCTCAGCCAGCCGGCCAACTGACGGACTCCACTAACCCCCCGTCACAGCAAGGTTTCACGCCTGCGCAAAACAGTCTATCGACCGCGGCCCGGCTGCCTCCTTCCGTTCGCAATGACGACGCTCAGATCCTCACTATGAGCCTTATTGAGCGACAAACACTAAACGCTCCATCTTGACGTCGAGACGCATCGACTTCTCGCCATCACTCATGTTTTATTAACGCCGAGATATTTCCAATTTTACTGTATAATTTTCTCTGCAATATAAGGTGTACGCATCGTGCCCAATGCTAAAGATAGGACATTAAAATCAAATTTTGAAGAAAAATGTTACAAAATAAAAGTATAAGTGTCGAGTCGTTTGGCCCGGCAATATACCGCACTAGTTTCTCATATCAAAAGCTAGCGCTGAACGTCGAGGCTGGAATGGAGAGCGCGCTGTGGCTGTAATCCGTTCGGGCCGCTCGCCGTCGATTGAAAGTGAAAGTTGTTTTCACAACTTTGTTTTGATACTGACCGCGACTACGAAATATTATTTTTTACATAAAATTAAACTTTATTAAGTTTTAACTTTTTACACAAAAACAAATTAAAGCTCTAATTATGTATAATATTGGACTTAACTTTCTATATAAATTATCGACGTGAAATTGCAAACAAGAAACTAATTAACTATGCGATAATAAACTTCACAATTTTTTTGTGAAACATTTAACAAAAAAATGTATTCATGTCTTCATGTCATCTTATTTTATGTATTGAATTGAGTTACCAACATTTTTTTAATATTTTTTTTATTTATTTAAGGCACAACAAACAACTACATTTACATATTAAACACAACATTGTAAAATTAACGTGATCATACAAATGTAGCCGACCCCGTTGTGCACTAACAAATTAAGGAGCAATTTATCCAAGTAAAGAACAAAAAAAAAACAGAAACAATTATGTTAAAAATTAACCAAATTAAATATTAAATAAGTAGGGTAGTGCACTGTAGTGGCACCGGTGCTCGACAGGAACCAGTGATCGACATTTTTCCATTATTCAATAAAATGTAGCGGTCTGCAACTGATTTTAGTCTTTAGCAGCAATTAAATACAGTCCACCTGCGTCCCAGCTATCATAACGTAAAATGTCAATTAAAATATGTAATTATTGACTACGAAATGTGCCAAACACTGGGCCCAAAGTGTCGAACACCGGTGCCACCACGGTACTTCGATTACTTTATTGAAGTTAACATTAGTATGCTATCACTAATATTTTTTCTAAACGTCGCGGGTGAGGTTGCAAAGATCTCGATATTTGTACTGCTTCATTAGTCTACGTAAAGGCGTGCGCTCACCCGCATTCGTTTTGCAAGGTATTGGTGTAAATAAGTGGCGTTTGCGAGTCTCTCGTGTTTGATGCGATCTGTATGGAACACGAATGTACCTATATTTGGTTAACCAACTGGCAACAATCAAATTTGTTGTGGCATATTTTAAACAGAAGCATTTGGTCTAAAAGCAACCTCATTTCAAGGGAATTAATTGAGTATTTTTTTTGAAGCAAGACGTAGTTCGACCTAGACCGAAAACAGCGGTAATGCATGGCCTTTAAAAATTTAGACTGAACTTTCTGAAGCTGATTTTGATATTTTATGTAATGTGGACTCCAGATACACGAGGCACACTCAAGTTGAGACCTAATCAGGGTTTTGTAAAGAAGAATGTATGACGCGGGTTGCCTAAAATAGGTAGACATTCTCATAACATAACCGTACATTCTAAAGGCCTTGGTAATGATGTGATTGACATGGAAATCAAAATGAAGCTTGTTATCAATAAACAAACCTAAATCTCTTACGGTTGATACGTATTCTAAGTTGGTGTCCGACACAGAGTGTAGATAAATTTAAAATTGTTTGTTTTTCTTTGAAAATGTGATGGATTTACACTTGGTTAAGCTTAGATATAGTTTATTTACTCGACAATAGTTGGTTAAGCAGTTTAAATCTTCCTGTAGCTTCTGGTAGTCAGATAGTGATGTGACTTTGCGATATATTTTGAGATCGTCGGCGTATAATAAGTAATTACTATGTTTAAAACATGACCAATGTCGTTTATGAATAAAACAAACAGCAGAGGTCCCAAAATCGACCCTTGAGCTACTCCCGACGAGACTACAATCGTTCCAGAAGTGTGGCCACCGATAGAAACCCGTTGTGTCCTGTTTCTGACATAGGAGGAAAACCACCTCAACAGATCACCACGAATACCGTTAAACGCTAGCTTTTGTAGGAGCAGATCATGGTCAACCTTGTCGAAAGCCTTGCAGAAGTCTGTGTAAACTGTATCCACTTGGACACGGTTGTCCATGCATTCAAACAGATAATTAGTATACAGAATAAGGTTACTGATAGTTGAACGTCTTTTGACAAACCCGTGTTGTTCCTCAATTATTACTCTGTGTAGACTCGGATATATGTAATTATGCACTATACGCTCAAGAACTTTCGACAAGGTTGATAACAGGGAGATTGGGCGATAGTTTGTGACATCACTTCTGTTCCCGCTTTTATGAACTGGTGTTATATTGGCAGTTTTCCATATTTGAGGGACAATGCCTTCACGTAAGCTTCTGTTATATAATGCGTGCAAAGGAACTGCTATAGATTCCGCAGTATGTTTTATAAAGAAAGGGGGTAGTGTATATGATCCAGGACCTTTAGTGACATCTAGTATTTTAAGATGTTTTACAATCATCTCCTTCGATATGTATAGGTCAGATAACGTAAAGTCACAACGTTTATCAGTAGGCAGATTGTCATAATCTATGAAATTCGAGCTGCTTACCTCGTACACTGAACCAAAGACACTCGAGAACAATTCGCAAATTTGCTGAGGCTGATCCGATTCAATGTCACTATATCTCATAAAAGAAGGTATACCCGACCCTTTATTACTTTTAACATACGACCAAAGGCTTTCACGTCCTTTTTAAGTCGATTTTCTATTATTTCTATATAATTATTAAAACAAGCTTTACAATGTGATTTAAATCTCTGACGAAGAATAGAAAATTCTTCATAATGTGATAGGCTATTAAATTTTTCCATTTTTTCCAGGCTTTCTCTTTATCATTAAATAAATGTATAAGTGGACGTTAAAACCATATTGGATACTTAGTAGATTTTGTGAGAGTTGTAGGTATATGCTCTCTAATTATTTCAAATATTCTTACATAAAAAAAGCTGATCGAGTTCTCCAAAGAACCACGATTAAGTATAAGCCAGTCTGTTTTATTAATTTGTTCATTAATTAGATCCTTCAAAGAAACGATATCTAAGTATAGGTGATGTGCTGATATTTTTGCAGTTTGATCTGAAGGTAGTCAAAATACAAAACAGTGGATGATAGTTATCTACGGGTACTAAAGGATATTGTGGTAGGTTACAAGTACAAATCTCAACATTGGATATAAATAAGTCTAAAATACGATTTAAGCTATTTTTTATTACGTTAAATTGTGAGCTATGCGTCGATCGTGAAAAATCAAACATTATTTTTGTTATCAAGTAGATATGAAAATGAAAATGAAAATGAAAATGTTTATTTACCAAAAATAATAGTAAGCGGTGTTACAGGAGTGTACAATGACTCCCACACTAGGCTAGGCCTGGCTCGTGGGGGTCAATTCTCTAGGGTTAGCAAGGGTAACAATGTGGCTATTCATTACAAACAATTATGATTAACAGCATGATTCTGACAATAACAAATCATAGATTTATTAATTATTGGACGGTGCAATGCGCAGATGTGGAGTGCATGTATGTAGGAATGAGTTAAGTGCGTGTGTGGCTCAAGGTAGCTCAAGGTAGCCCTGCGATTTAATCTTGGGATCGGACAGCAGTGATAAGTACCAATGCCGTCCACTACCTGATGGAAGGCCAAATTAGGCCGAAACTTTTAAAATTTCTTCGGATTGAGCGTAATCCCAAGTCAATAGCAGGGATAGAATTCTTGATTTGACTAGTTGAAGTTGACAATGCTTTATATCACACACTTTGACCAGATTATTATAAATGTGAGGGAAAAGAAATGCTCTAAAACGTTGTGCAAAGGTGGTCTTTACTCTAATAGTGGGGACCTTGAAAGTTCTCCTATTTAGTAGCTCACTATACTTCGGTAACCTTAAAACTTCTTTGTGCATAACCATTGAAGCTCTCAACAAAAACAATCTACGGACACTCAAGACTTGGGCTTCTCGATAAACATCTGAGGTGGGGTATCGCCTTGGTCTACGCAGGGCCACCTTCAGAACCGCTCTTTGTGCTCTTTCTAGTACTATCAAAATGGAAGGGGCAATGCCACCCCATGCAAGTATACAATAATTAATCACGGACTGGCACAACGCTAGATACACTGACTTTAGAACATTTCCATCGGAGACTTCCCTTAACTGTTTCATAATGTGGATTAGTTTGCGGACCCTGGCTGAAGTAGCTGAAATATGCTTTTTAAAGTTAAGGTTCTCATCAAGTATTACACCAAGATATTTCAAGAAAGGGGCTCTCTCTATCTGACTGCAATTACAATTGGGGTTTACGGAATCAGTTTCCATAGCTGTACAGTTGAGCTTATGCACTGGGATACTTTTAGAGAGGAATAGAGGAGGCTGAGATGCTGCCGTTTTATGAAAGCACAGAAATTGAGTTTTGCTTGCATTTAGAGTTAGAATGTTATAATTTAACCATTTCTGTATTTTCTGCATACCTAATACGGCAAAGCGATGAGCCTCACGCCAAGTCTGACCGTGAAATATAATGGCCGTATCATCAGCGTAACAAATTACGTCACTGTTCTGGAGTTGAATTGACATTATGTCATTTATGTACGAGATAAATAAGGTGGGTCCCAAGATACTACCCTGAGGGACGCCAAATGATACAGACTGAACTCCGCTTATAAGGTCGCCAATCTTGACACATTGCCCTCTCTCTGACAAGTAGCTGGAAAACCAATTTAGCGCGCAACCTCGAATCCCGTACGAACTGAGTTTTTTAATTAAAATGGGAGTCGATACCGTGTCGAATGCCTTTGTCAGATCAAGAAAAATACCGACACAGCATCGACCTTGGTCAAGGTGAGACACAACTTTATCAGTAAGAAGAGTTACTGCTTCCTCCGTTGATTTCCCTTGGCGGAAACCAAATTGGCGATCAGAAATTTTACCACTGCTTTCCAAAAATTTAACCAGTCGCCTATTGACTACACGTTCCAGTAGTTTAGAGTAACCACTAAGAAAAGATATGGGGCGGTAATTACAAGGGTCAACCTTGGTTCCAGTCTTGTGAATGGGAATGACTGCAGCTGTTTTCCAGGCGCTAGGGAAGACACCTGAGGATATGCTCAAGTTGAAAATTGCTGACAAGGGCTCGGAAATGACATGAGCAATGGATTTTAATAGTTTATTAGTAACCCCATCAATTCCCGGAGCACTACTTGAATCAAGACAGCGAATGAAATTCATAACTTCATGCGGGTCAGTGGGTTCCATGAAAAAAGAGTTCTGAGGGGGGGGAACGGGAATGTATACTTTGCCAGCAAGAGATTCCTGAGTCTCCTTCAATTCTGACAAGATTGAACTCGCCAACCTGTTACCAATCGTTGCGAAGTAAGAATTGCAGCAATCAAGAGATGCTCTAGCGGACGTCTTAATGTTAGTCAGTTCTTGATTCGAGGACATGCCTCGATCAGTATTTATAAGGCGTTTAATAGTATTCCAGAGTTTTTTAGGAGTGGATTTGTGATCGTTTATTTCTTTTCTATAATATTCAAGTTTAAGTTTTCTAATTAGACTAATGTAAAAGTTTCTGTATCGAGTGAACACAAGCTTTTTAACTGGATTATGGGGGTCTTTACGAAGTTCAGTATGTAGTTTGTCCCGGTGCTTAGAGCATCTGATGAGACCAGCAGTCATCCAGGGTTGTAAGATAGTTTGAGAGCGACTAATGGTTACGATTTTGGAATGTTTCGATATTGAGTCCGCGACGGAGTTAGAAAGAAACGTAACCGAATCATTCAAAGAGTCACTGGTCAGAACAGGGGACCAGTTTACCTGTTCCAGCTCAGAAATAACCGAGTCAATGTCTACCTTTGTTATTGAGCGCAGAGGTTTCGATCTCTGTGGATTCTGCGTCTTGAGCATGATTCCGACCGCCGTTATGTCATGATCGGTTAGATCATTTGAACAGACGAAAGATTCCGCATTGCTTTTCAAAGGCACAAAGATATGGTCTATGCAAGTCTTGTCATGGGTGGCGCGGTCTATGCTAGGAACAAGTCCATGCTCCGCCAGTACACCCAGATATTCTGATGATGAGTTACTATCAGCTGCAGAGCCAATGATATTTATATTCAGATCCCCTGCAAGAATAAGATAAGGCGAAGAAATCATAGATTATATTTATTTGAAAATTTCTTAAAAACTATAACTATATCCACAAACTTTTTTTGATATATTGCTAATGATAGCCTCTGTTTGATCCATTATGGGGTCAATATGCTCCGTTACCACATACTGCGCACATAATAATGGATCAGTATGATTTTTTTCCAAGTCTAACACTTCAATCTTTATTAAACGACGACCTTGAATCAGCGTACTTTTCATCACGTAAGAATGATGTTGCTTCAGATAACTTCTTTTTTGAGGTCTCTTCTTTGTGATATTTCTCATCACCTTGTTATACAGCGGGGAATCGCATCGCAATTCATCTGCTCTCCAATTCGGATACTCCTCTGTAAATCCCTCGAGCATATCTTGAGCGTTCTGTTCAAAAGTCGGAGATGTCGATTGCACGACCTCCTTGTTGATGCTGAACGACAACGAGTTCTCTTGAGTATTCTAAAAAATGAAATAAAATAAAATAATTAATTACATACATATAACCAAAACTATTATCCTCGAAGGGTTAGTCAGAGACTAGGCAATAAGGACGGCAAAAGCAGTCCTCTACCATAGTCCACTTTTCACCAAATAGCGATACAATTACAGTAAGAATAAAATTATTTTATAATCGTATAAAATTATCTAAACTACTTACCATGTTGATATTATCTAGCTGGACTACTGACGCCTTCACTTTGATAATTGAAATTAAAACTAATTTGAAACCCATTTATATTAATGTAGGTATATGATGATGACACAGCAACACGTGTATGTAGGTACAATGTAGGTTGCTTACTCGAAAATTATAAGATTTTGTAACAACATGTAATTTGCAATTTAGCAAAATAAAAAAACATTATTGATATTAATAAAGAATGATTAACTTAGCAATAACGTGACCTGATTTGTATTAAATAGGTTTCATATTACCTTATAATCAGAAGAGTTGTATTACACAACCTACTCTGAAACTGACTTGTTCAAACTTGTTTGCGTTAGAACTTTCTTACTTATTTACCGTCAATGTTTTATTATACAAAGGTACCTATATACTAAATTAAATAAAAATGCAAGTTAGTTTGTTACTTTTATATTTTATTAGGTATATTAAAACAGCTGGGTAGGTACAATAAATTTACATTACATTTCATAATATAAGATACATTTCCTATTCAAACAATGAATCTGAGCAAAAGCAACTACTTAAGTATATTGAAAACCGGGTTACAATACTTTATAACAGGTTCATATTATTTTTAATTCAAACAATGAATCTTAGTAATGATAATAAATAATAATACATTTTTTTATTTCTCAAGCCCTAAGAGATTAGATTTTATATAATAAGAGCCTTTTTCGCGTTATAGTCAAGTATCTAACCACTACATTAACTACCAGTTATATTTTAACGAGTTTACGTTTAAGCAAAAGTATTTAATCAAGTATTGCAATATTATAAATAAATATGTAGGTTTTACAAAAACACAAATGTTGAAAAAATTTCCACGAGCAGGATTTGAACCTTTCAACATTTGTGTTTTTGTAATTTGTTCGCAACAAAATTTGCTTTAAAAATCATTTTGAACATTTTATGTAGGTTTTATTAGTAGCAATGAAGTATTTACAAAATTGAAGCAATGTTGGAAACCTCTGGTTTTTTTAATATTCAGCAAAATATATAGTTTATCGATTAGTGTGAAAAGTTGCAGCGTAAGTAAAGTATAACATTCATATTTTAACATTTGCTGTGTAAAAAAGGTCAGCAACCTTTCGATAAAGCGCTGTCAGCGATTGTCCGGATGTGCAACATTAGGACTGTTTTCACTAAGCAAGAAATTTATTAATACATTCCATCTCATGATCGGTCTTTACGAGAGTTGCTTAACCACCACAATCGCTGATCGAGTTCACCACTGCGCCATCGAGCTCCTCACACTCTAAAATTATTTTCGATGTACTAAACTAGACAAATGTCTCGGTAACTTAAAAGTTAGCCGCTCGGATATCGAGAGACGCGGGTTCGATTACCGTGAGGCAGTCTATTTTTATAACTTTTGAGTTTATGTATATCAATACATAAGATGACTTATTCCTACAATAAATAAATCTAACCATATTTAATGGGTACGTATTAAAATAGACATTTGCATTAATAAGTTAAACCATGAAAAGGTACTGTTATGGAAATCCTATCTGATGACTTGTTGCTAAACGTGGCTTCAGCATGACATAATTGTTACCTGTTGCTCTGTCTATCCCACTTGTGGGAATATGGCGTGATGTTTGTGTTATTATGAAAATTTATGTTTAATGCGTTTGTCAATTAAACAGTATAAACTTAGCTTTATTTTGTTTATATTAAAGGGTTATTCCCATTCTCCTCCAAGAAATTGTCCCAAAGTTCTCCACAGAAAAAATACGAAAATAATAATTTGTTAATCGATTTTCATTCTCCTCCGTAATTAAAAAAATGGTTACCGGGTTAATCTCAAACTCCGCAGACAACTTCAGAAAATACTAATTTTAGCTACTCTGAGGACAATAGAACGAAAAAATTATACTAATATTTCATCAACATCAGCCTATAAACGTTTCACTGCTGAACACAAACCTCCCACGTGGACAATAGCACGTTGGGTCATAACCCTCCACGCTGGCCCAATGCGGTTGATGGGTTTTAGCGACTATCATCTTACGACAACAACCGAGACCAACTGTTTAACGCGCCTTAGCACGGAGGCACTCGAGATGTTTTAAATTTGATCACCCATCCAGCGACTCAGCATTGCGAAAGTTGCTTAGCGGACAAGATCGCAAGCCAAACGCGCTAGCCGCTGCGCTATCGTGCTACTATACTAATATTTAAATAATATTTTTTTATAATAGTCTTTGGAGGAGTCTAGGAATCAATGTTTGGATTTCTTATATTTTCCAAACAAAAGATTGGAGGCGTTTGGGAATAACCCGTATTAAAATTGTTTTCGCAGCAAATGGGAAGTAGTCGAACTCGTAGGTAACGTGTGTGAGTGTGTTTGTGTGTAGTGATTGCATACGTTGTTGTTGGTGGGATTGATATAAATAAGGTAACTAATAATTCCCTGCACAGTTGTCTGCATTGACTTAGATCAAAAAACACAAGTGTTTATCTATTATGAAAACCTTGAAAATGTGTTGAGTAGATCGGAGTCGATAAAGACAATTGGCAACTGATTCTAATCAAAATACACAAGTGTTTTCCTATGGGTCGAGGTACTACTTTGACAAATGTTATTCATAGTACTAACTTATTCGGGGATCCAGTCCTGGGAGACCAGGAGCCCCATCCAGTTTAAGTTGTGCTGTAATTCCATGTTGTTAAAAACCTTTGCATCCAATAGACGAAGACCTTGAAAATGTGTAAAGTAGATCGGAGTCATCGTATACATAATGAAGTTTGATTGAAAAACACAAGTGTTTTCCTATGAGTCAAGGTTCAAATTTAACATATGTTATTCATAGTACTAACTTATTCGGGGATCCAGTCCTGGGAAACCAGGAGCCCCATCCAGCTTAAGTTGTGCTGTAATTCTATATTGTTAAAAACCTTTGCATTCAATAGACGAAATCCTTGAAAATGTGTTAAGTAGATCGAAGTCGGTATACAGAAATTAAACTATTACAAACTGGATTCTGATCAAAATACACAAGTGTTTTCCTATGGGTCGAGGTACTACTTTGACAAAGGTTATTCATAGTACTAACTTATTCGGGGATCCAGTCCTGGGAGACCAGGAGCCCCATCCAGTTTAAGTTGTGCTGTAATTCCATGTTGTTAAAAACCTTTGCATCCAATAGACGAAGACCTTGAAAATGTGTAAAGTAGATCGGAGTCATCGTATACATAATGAAGTTTGATTGAAAAACACAAGTGTTTTCCTATGAGTCAAGGTTCAAATTTAACATATGTTATTCATAGTACTAACTTATTCGGGGATCCAGTCCTGGGAAACCAGGAGCCCCATCCAGCTTAAGTTGTGCTGTAATTCTATATTGTTAAAAACCTTTGCATTCAATAGACGAAATCCTTGAAAATGTGTTAAGTAGATCGAAGTCGTTGTATACAGAAATTTAACTATTACAAACTGGATTCTGATCAAAATACACAAGTGTTTTCCTAAGGGTCGAGGTACTACTTTGACAAACGTTATTCATAGTACTAACTTATTCGGGGATCCAGTCCTGGGAGACCAGGAGCCCCATCCAGTTTAAGTTGTGCTGTAATTCCATGTTGTTAAAAACCTTTGCATCCAATAGACGAAGACCTTGAAAATGTGTAAAGTAGATCGGAGTCATCGTATACATAATGAAGTTTGATTGAAAAACACAAGTGTTTTCCTATGAGTCAAAGTTCAAATTTAACATATGTTATTCATAGTACTAACTTATTCGGGGATCCAGTCCTGGGAAACCAGGAGCCCCATCCAGCTTAAGTTGTGCTGTAATTCTATATTGTTAAAAACCTTTGCATTCAATAGACGAAATCCTTGAAAATGTGTTAAGTAGATCGAAGTCGTTGTATACAGAAATTAAACTATGAATTCGATTAAAATACACAAGCGTTTTCTTATGAGGCAAGAATAAAATTTGACAAATGCTATAGTACAACTAGGCGATATACCTTGGAGCGTGGTGGCAAATAAAACCGTATATGTTGGATATTAAAGTTTAATAATGTGGCCTCAATGATGAATCGAAACTATATTACACAAGGGCATTATAAACAATACACAATAAATGGGCAAAGCTGTATTGATGATATATTGCTATTTTATAATGTGTAGGCGCTTGCGCCTTCACAACAACTTATTCAGTACTGAGAGGTCACATTCACATTAAGTTGTACTGTAATTCCATATTGCCAAAAACTCTTGCATCTTATGAACGAAATCCTTGAAAATGTGTAAAGTAAATCGCAGTCGTAGTCATTTTAGTAATCTAACTGGTATAATTACATATATACTGAAATAACGATTGAGCATTCTAGAACACTTTTCAACGACATTGATCGAACGTCAGTGAGATCAATGAAGTGAAATGAATCGCGCGATTATTGGACATTCTACTTCGCTTTTTCGAGTGAGCGAACGATTAAGTGTTCTAGAACACGATTGGGCATTCTACTTCACTTTTTCGAGTGAGCGAACGATTAAGTGTTCTAGAACACGATTGGGCATTCTACTTCACTTTTTCGAGTGAGCGAACGATTAAGTGTTCTAGAACACGATTGGGCATTCTACTTCACTTTTTCGAGTGAGCGAACGATTAAGTGTTCTAGAACACGATTGGGCATTCTACTTCACTTTTTCGAGTGAGCGAACGAAGTGAGCGAACGATTAAGAAAAAGTGAAGTAGAATGCCCAATAATACCCTACTCTCATATGTTATTGAGCTACTTGCCGATTCTGGCGGTTTAGAAGGGTAAGTAGTGTAATCGTTATTCCCATGAATGTCAGAACGATTTGTATCCTCAACGGTCACTATTTCGTCGATGTTTGAAGCATCGTTTGACAACGGGGAGAGCTGTCGCCGCACTGGGGTGTTGTCCTCTTTGCGTCGAGTGACCCGCGAGCAAGACTGGCATTTCCAATGTTTTTTTAAGTTTGCTAGATTATCCCTAAAATGAGATGATGTCATGTTGTAACATTTGTAGTGGTAACATTCTTTGCACGCAGAACACTTTAGCTGCTCTTCAGGGCGTATTACTCTATTACAAGCCAAACAGTTCATTATAGCAGTTGTTCGTATCTGTGATTGGCAAGCAACGTAGCAGCTCGTAGTCCGTGCCGCTGCTTGAGGTCGTAGCAACCACGTAGCAACGCTACAAACGTAGTGAGGCGCCTGCACTTGCGCGTAGCGCGTGTAGTTACCGCTTATTTCGGCTCGGTCGAACTCTGAGCTCTTGGTCTAACGGATAAGACGCCGACACTCACCCAAGAGATCTGAGATCAAAACACCGCACGGCAAAATAATTTTTTTCAAAAATTTGCGTTCGGTATGGGGACTCCGGCGGCGGCGCGGCGGTCGGGCGAAGTCAGTTTCAACGCAGGGCGAAGTCCGAGGCACTCAAAATTTCAGTATTACTTTAAACAAAAAACTCACACACGTCCGATCTCGTCAGAAGCCAGAGGCGAAGAGGATATCACCAGTTGAATGAGGTACATATGACTTACTGGAATCGTATTCGTGCCAATCAATTTCAGGGATGTTAAAGTCTCCTACTACATAAAATAAATCCAAAGCCTTGTCAATTAATTCCCAGTAAAGGGTATTTAAGAAAACGGAATATGATTAAATGTTCTGTTTCGGAGGAATATACACACCGCAAATTAAGCAATCCCTACCACATATACTAAACTTAAGCAAAACATAATCAGTGGACGGTGACAGACAGCTGTTCCCGTCACCAGCGTCGTCCAGCGGGCCCTGGGTGCGGTGCGCGTCGAGCCGGACACGCCTGGCCTGCAGCTCGCGACGCATCGCCACCAAGACGCCGCCAGCGCCTCGCTTCCCAGTGATAATTCGATCCCTATCACATCTATATACGATATATCGGGAATCCACACATTCACAATCATTTATATTCGATACCAACCATGTTTCCAACCATCAAAAACTAAGAATAATTTTATGTAAGTTATACAATGTAAAGCATGCGGTCAATAGGAACATTTTATATTTATTATACTATGCTCTTGTAGACGCAAATATTAAACTATGGGTTTGGTGCTTATGGATTAACGTTTCCATTCCAAGTTCATTTGAATAAAATTAAAAATCTACAAATAAGACTGTTAAAATTATTTATCAACAAGAAAGATAAAATGGCAAAGTAGGTACAACAATATACAAACTATTACTGTAAGCGCACAAGACATTGGCTGAGCCCAACGCTACTAAACGCATTACTGAAACCACTATTTGCCAAATGTGATGATAACATAGCAAGAAATTGCTTATAGTATTTTACGAAGGCATTATTTGACTATGTGTCCATAGTTTGACAAACAGAGGCACATAGTTAAAAAGTGTCTTAAAAATATCGATCAATAAGTTCTGTAAGTTTAATTATTTAGTAAGTTATTGTTAATATTTTTCTATAAAACGTACTAAGTGCACACGAGGACGCTGTCTACAAACCGTTTTACGGTTTTGGCAGAGTATTGCAAAAAATACCATAGTAAACAACTTTTGAGACAATAAAAAAGACGTCTAGTTAATTTAAAGATACGAAAAGAAAGCAAAGATATAGGTAGGTAGTTGTGGCTTTCATACCTAATAAGCTTTAGACAGCTGTCTTCTTCTTCAGTCAGACTGTCCTCTTCGTCAGAGTAGCTCTCTGTATTACACTGAATTACAGCTTTACGAATCTGTATTCGTATAATGAACTCAACTGTTTGAATTCATCATCATCTCAGCCAAAAGATATCCACTGTTAGACAAATGCCTCCCCCAAATCTCTCCAAAACGACCGGTTTTGTGCTACTCGCATTCAACGGCTACCCGCGACCTTCACCAGATCGTTGGTCGTTTCCTTAGTATCTTGCTATTTTTGTGGGAAAATAAAACTATATTAATTATTAAACTTTATCAGATTTGATAGCTACATGCGCCACTAATCCAAACACTTAACGTACGCGTACAATATCAAAATTTAATTTCACATGTGCAGCACTTTGCTGTTATAGCATCAAGTAAGTAATTAGTCCAATCATATTTATCACCTTCTATTTCACATTTGATTGAGCGCTTCCACGTTTTGAACGAAAATGATATAATTTTAGATAGCATTGGTAATTTGCGAGCAACAGATTCTGCAGGTAGGTCACGTTGTTAGTTCACTAGAGCTACCTACTCCAATTAGGGTGGGATAGGATTTTATAATGTTTTGTTCTTAAATATTTACTTTTAGCTTAAAATATGACTTTTTTTTTTCAGTAGCACTCATAAGTCTAATTTAATATAGTCTCATATAGTCTATTTAAGTCTTAAGTCATTTATTCCATAAAACAATAATATCGTATTGGAAATCAACATACACATAATTTATAAACATAAAAATAAAAAATTACAATTAAAATAAAATAAAAAAATGATGCACTGCTAATTTCTCCACATTGCTAATTTTCAAAGATTCGTAAATGTCACCACAAGGTGTTGTTTAAAGATCACATGCGCCTGGCGTGCCGGCATCAGGCAATCGGACGGTTCGCGGCGATTTGCGTTTCGCGTCGTCGCGTCATAATTTATACTACTGACGTTATAGTAGCCATATGAGCTCGTCTGCGTGAATACCAGACACAATAGAATTTTAATTGTTATCGGCCGGTGGCTGGTCGCTCGACACACAAGGGGAGTAGCGTGGCGGCGCAATTTGACATGACAAGTACCGGATGACGTCACACAAATTCACGCGATCACTATTTGAACGCTCTAGGAAACTAAGCGACACATACTAAATTAACCAAATTAATTAACTTAGTAAAGTCTCGAACTAAAATAAAAATCTATATTTTCTTCTTCTTTTCGTATTAGCAACAACGACATCATCATAAGAGTCATGACCTGAAACGTGCCACATCAACAGCCTATAAAAACTATAAAAAAAAATAGTAACAATAAATCTTTATTAGAGTAATACAGTATTAACATTTAAAAAAAATATATAAAAAAAATAAACAAAAACCGACTTCAAAACTATACGTACACTACAAACTTAAATTAAAACGTAAAAAATAATATTTTAATTACATCAAAACAAGGATATTAAAGGACAATCAACGAAATTATCGATACTTACATATATACCTATCACTTAGAGCATTAAACCAACTGGAGACGCCACTGTCAGGCGTTCCCCTCTGCCAACAGAGTATGACCGCCGATCATACTCGTTATATAAAACTAGTTCCAGCGTGTTCCAGCGTCATTCGCAAATCACGGTGCACGCGATAAGACCTGAGCAAAAAATGCCAAATTGCAGCGTGTTTTCACGTAAAAAGCGATCAGAAACGTCGATTATACAAAAGGATAACGTTACTTTTCATCTGTAACTATTATTTTGTCTTAATATTATTGAATAATGTACTAAATTTGCAAATAACTGAAAAAATATTGTTAATCAAAAAGTGTTGCCACTAAAACGTCAAGTTGCAACTTTGCGTAACTTTAAAGTTGAATGAGCCAACATTGAATTACAATTTATATTTCACGTTCTATAAAGTTAAAACTGCATTTTTACTATAAATGCTTATTTAATTAATGATAGAACACTACTTATAAATTGTAACTTATTTTGTTTTCCCAGATTTTTTTTCAACTTAATTGCATTAAAAATTCTCAATACTAGGAAACTGTATGTTTATGATCGGTCTACTTCATTAATATTTATATTTACGTCCCGTCACTTATCCCGAAAATAGGAAATTTTATTTTAATTACATTGGCCACACTGCAACAAAGTAAGAGCTGCGACAGTACAAAAACAAAATATTGATATCGACTTCATCATAATGTTTATTCTGGCTATTAAAGGAAAATAATAATATAGATAAATAAATTTAAAAAAAAAAACAAATTATTAGAGATCGAAACATACTTATCTCCATTTAGAGAAAAGGTAGTGGAATATAAAGCGGGCTTCGTAGTATTTTCTACAAAAAAATTAAACGCAGTACATGCATAAAGGGTTTATGTGGGGAGCCAAATGACAAAAGTTTAACATACCAAAAAAGTCGTGGTGGCCTATTGTATGCATCAAAAGAAGTTATTGATTTATGTCTCCTTTGTGAATTAAAGATCCGCCTAACTGATGGATGACAAAAAAATTAAAATAAAAAACCTTTTAAATTAATACAACATTATAAGCATCAAAATAATAGTTAATTTCTGACAGAAATAACAACACCTACACCATAGAATTTACTTAAAACTATAAGATTACGTTTTTTATTAAAAAAATTTTTAAACTATATGAACACTTTGAGTAGCTTTGATGCATTAAAGAACTTTGCATCATTCAAAGATTTAACCTCAGAAAGCAAAACCTTGACAGCATTAGGTATATTTCGCTGTTCGTTTGTATGATATCATTCTGGAGTTCGGTACATACCTGTATATTGATATGTTTGTTTTAATTTTAGTCTCTTGCTTTTAAATTCAGCCTTATTTGGAAACTTATATAGAAATAAAAAAAATCTCTCGAATAATTGCATTTAGAAATATTAAAAATTAAGACCCTACGTTACCTACAAAAAAGAATTGATCTGCTTTATGGAACCATGAAAGTACTATACATGTTGTTAAATTTTTCGGTTCCTCTTGTTTGAGAGTCGGTTAGATAGGTAGCAAACTATTTTTCCATAATGAAAGAATAAGATTGCAGCTTTTCTTAAAAACAACAATTCTCCTTGGAATGGAACAAAATTATGTAGGTATATTTTGCAGATTTTGACTTATCCTAATTAATAACTGTCGATTTTAACAATAAAGAAAAGCAAAGTGTATACCTTAATTAACCATACTGAAGAGCCTGATTTAAACAAAAAAATCACATTAATATTCATCATCATCATCATCATCTCAGCCAAAAGGCGTCCACTGCTGGACAAAGGCCTCCCCCAAGGATCTCCAATACGACCGGTTTTGTGCAGCCCGCATCCAGCAGCTTCCCGCGACCTTTACCAGATCGTCGGTATACCTTGTTGGAGGCCTGCTGACACTGCGCTTTCCGGTACGCGGTCACCACTCGAGGACTGTTCCGCCCCAGCGGGCATCAGTCCTGCGAGCGATGTGGGGCACTTGAGCTTAGCAACTTTTCGGGCTATGTCATTATTATTGGTATCGACAAATTAAATCGATAGTGTCAAGCACTATCGACGTTTACATAAAGTTGCCGTCAGACTCGTGCACGGACAGGTTATCCCTGTGTGTGAATTTATTAGTGTGCGTCTAGTTTATGCTAGTGTTTAATAATTTAGTCGTTTGCGTGCGTAGCGACGTCTTTGAAAAATGCATCAGTGTGAAACTGTATTTGTGTGCATTACCTCGTCCCCCGCAGAAAATGACAGACTTTTTTTCATAGAAATTAGTGCGCATGGCGTCTCCAGTTGGTTTAATGCTCTAAGACCTATCATGACTATCGCCCTACGCCAGCCGTCCACCTCCGCGCGCGCCCCCGCGCCGCTGCCCCGCGCAGCTCTGTACCATTCGAAAGTTTATTGCAAAGGCAGATTAAACTGTTCTTCATGGCTGGCACCGACTCCAAAAAAAACTGAATATAAATTATAAATACCTATTTATTATATACCTTATAAGTATCAATAATTTCGTTGATTGTCCTTGAATGTTCTTGTTTTGATGTAATTAAAATATTATTTTTTACGTTTTAGTTTAAGTTTGTACGTATAGTTTTGAAGTCGGTTTTTGGTTTTTTTTTAATAAGTTTTATTTTTTAATTTTTAGTAGGAAGTAATTTATAAGCTTTTAAATCGACCCCACGATGAGAAAGCTTTTACAGAAATGATACGGTTGCGTAATCTTTCCAACAACTAGGTACTTTTTCTTTCTGTATTAAGAATAGGTATTAATGTATAATAATTATCATGACGGCTCCTTACAAATACATACAGTTTTCTTTGATCTTGGCTAATGTTTCTGTGATGATAGTTAAAACAGAGATTGAAAGTCTTCATCAAAACTTTTGCTGAAGGGAACAGAAACCAAAACTTTTTCTGTGTATATATTTTGTTTTGTTGATTTTCTCAAAAATTGCTAATCAATTTCGATAAAATTTATATGGGACCACCTCTAAATTATGACCAACCAAACAAAAAAAGAATCATCAAAATCACTCTAAAATTGACGAAATTATCGTGTAACCTCCTGAACCTCCTCCTTTTTTGAAGTCGGTTAAAAATGAAAACGCATACTTATTGGTTTTATAATAATGATGTCATTATTATAAATAAAGTATTTTTTTTTAATGTTTATAATTGTATAAGCTAAAAAACACTTTATTTCATGGTTCCTAAGCTTATTTGAGATCAAACGTAAAAAAGCTGAGACAACCATTTCAACTACTGTACGGTGATGGACAGTGAAGTCAATGTAATAAAAATCCCGGCCAACAATCCCGGGGTAGTAAGCGTATCTAGGAACCCGCGGCGACATTAATCAGATTTGAAATTGAATTTGAAAAAATCAGATTAAAGAAAGGAGCTACGAACCAGATTTTTAAGACGCTAAGTACTACGTAACTGTGAAATGCGCTTCAGTAATGCATGGTTTAAACAAAAAGTACCTAAACAACATACAATGTCAATAAAAATATATGTTATAAAATAGATTACATTTATTGTTTCCAAAACCCAAAATCAACTCTAAACAGTATCTATTTACATGATAATATTTCTATTGATAAATTGGAAATTTGATTTCTCTATATTGTCTTTATCACCTATGTCTTTATTATGTTATGCAGATATATTGGAAGAATAATTGATTTCGTATTTTAAGTCTTCCAGTTGCGGTGATAGTTTCGATATAGTTTTGGTCTAAGGCGGTCGTCTCTGTTTGTGGAACGATCGGGGGCGGATATCTGTATTATATTGGCTACTCATGCTCTCCGACGACTTCTCCGGATATTGAGTAGTGGTTTTACAGTGAAATGTTGAGAAACTTTGTTTTATATTGAGCGGCATTTCTCATATTAAATTTAATTCTTTATTTAATTCTAAAACAAAAACGCGATTGTTTTATTATTTTAGTTAAACATCTAGATTTAATAAATAGCGTTTTTCCTGACTTAAATTCAGCGGATCACTATCAGCTATTTGCATCCCTTTGTGGCACATCATAAATGCGCCGTGTCGTGCCTTGTACGCCAAGCATTTAATTAAGCGTAAAAACTTACAAAAAAATGATTGTAAGTAATAAGTACGAGTATGATCACTCTACTCGTATCTTTTTTTGGCTATTGTTAATATATCCGTTTTAATATATTTTTTAAATAATTGTACCTAATACATAATAAGTTGGTGTGTACCAATTTTTTTTATTTGTCAACTTCTCAGCATAAAAAATGCTCTCGTCAAATGCCGGCTATGGCTGAAAACTAGCGCTGCTAATGTAACAGCACGAGCTGAGCCAGACGCCGCGCCGTTGTCACAATTTTGTAACTAAAATTTTTGAACTCTGCTATATGACAATAAACGATTTTATTTTTATTTTTGTTCGAAAACAATAGGCATTTTCCCCCATTTTCCCCCTTTCAAAAAAGGGGGCTATCTTTATTTCGTGTTTTGTAAACCATTAGTGCCTGCACGCCAACAGGGCACGCTATCGCTTGCTGATTATAGCCGACTGCGGCGGTTAAAAAGAAAACGGCTCCCTCTTACAACATCAACGGCTTAACGTGCCTTCCGAAGATCTAGACATTTTCAATTTGGCCACCAATCCAGTAACACGTTATTGCGAAAGTTGTTTAACTTGCAAGATCACAACTCGAACGCGCTAGCCGTCGAACTAATCCACGCGAGCTCCGACGGCCCAACTACAGAGTAAACGGCAAAAATAACCAACAAAGCTTAGCAGTTTAACTGAAAATGATTCTCGCATTATTCAGTCGACAGTTGCACACCAGCCTTAAGTAGTAGGTTCATTCAAACGTTCAGCAGGTAATTTAGCGAGCTCATTGTGTTTGGTTGTAAGTATTATGGCGGAGAACATTCATCAGGGACGACGGACGGCGAGCGTTATTCATTGTCCGTAACGCCACCCGCCAAATAATTTTATGCAAATATACACCCTCGTAGTTTGGAATTCATCTTTCGCTTAATATGTATCTGGTAATTTACAGGCATTGTTTCATTTCTTCTTGACCGGATAACCAAATGAGTGACGGTCTCAGCTACAAAACTAAACCCGATTATTAAATAATATCAAAGAAATTTCACTTTTTTGTTTTGTTAAGGTTACACTCTTAAGAAGGGCGTTAAGCGTTGCGTCAAACCCCCGTTTAACTGTGTAACCTTTTTGAACACTAACAGAGAATAAGCTTCGAATATCTTTTCTAAAGTTTATGCGAACACTACACTCACACCCGTTTGCACTAAACTTATGAATCGCCTAAGTCTTGGCTTAACTATTACCCGGTCAAATTAACTCGGCACCTGGCTCGAAAACGTCGCTTACACTCAGGTTAACTTGACCGGGTAGTAGTTAGGCAAAAACTAAGGCGATTTATAAGTTTGAAATTCATATTTCGCTCTTTTACTGTCTCTTTTACTCTAATTTGAAATGACGTTTACATGACGGGAACAAAACACAGAATAGCTATTCAAAGCTTATTCTCTATTTATTTGTAAGCACTATAAGTATATTGCCGTGTTGTTTTCCATTAAAAACTTTTCTTCAAACGTCATATAAATTTAATAAAACTACAGATATGATAACGGCAAGCACTTGACCTTGGCTAGTTGTTCCACATTATTACTTTTCCCATCCAATTAGTAGCTCCCAAAGCTAGGATGCGGGTTCCTTTGTGAATTGAAGGTCACTACACTACCACTAGTCTACAACGACGCCGGTAGGTACATAACTCAAAACTAATGTATTAAAATGCTATTTGTGTTCTGACTGTTCTGAGTGATATGAAGGGGAAGTTGCGACGATTCCAACATAGATGTTATATTAAATTTGTATTTAGTGAAGATGCTTAAACCAAGAAAGATAATCATTCGATGATTGAAAGCCTAATTGGTCTAAGCGACATTTTTTGTGAAATTGAAATAATTACATATTCGGAATCAGCAAACTTTTTTCCGTCGATTGAGTCAGGTTTCGAAATTTTTTGACTACTTTTTTGGTACTTAGCACCCAGAGCAAAACAGGCCTCATTTCTAAGCTCAATATACGACACTAAATTAGACGCTATTTTGATTTTTCGAACTTTTATAACATTTGTGTATTAATATGGCTTTTTCCCCATGGTTGTGATTTTGTCGTTTGGTGTATTTTTCATTAAACTAAAACAATAAGCTTTGTCATTTGGGCCATTTTGCATTCAACTATGTACATTA
Source organism: Eudonia mercurella (assembly GCA_963082485.1). Taxonomy (NCBI): domain Eukaryota; kingdom Metazoa; phylum Arthropoda; class Insecta; order Lepidoptera; family Crambidae; genus Eudonia; species Eudonia mercurella. Next base: position 12,758,608 of record OY720022.1, on the reverse strand, counting down.
AAAAACTGTGTCGCTTGAGCCATTTAGCCTCTCTTAAGGATAATGAGTAAAGTCACTTCGACTACTTTGACCTAACTATCTCATTAATATTATGGCGGTTGAAACATTTTGATTAAATTCAGTATTCGTAAAATTGCTATTTCCATCATTTTATGAAATCTGTTTAACACATAGGCCGTCCAATAAATTAACGATGTTAGCTACTCCTTAGTCGCTTGGAACTAAGTTCTTATTGCGCGCTCTATGTAAGTGTCCATTACGAGTACCTCACCCACCCGCACGGGCGCAATGCGCATCAGTCAGCCGCCAACTCTAAAGAAAGTGCGTTGTGTCATGTGCGTGCGAGCTGTGAAGATAGACGAGACGGTTGATTTTTCTGGTAATTACAAATTGTTTTGTTTTATCTAATTGATATTTAATGAAAAGATCTGTAATCACGCTAGGAATATAGAATAAGGAAGACATTGTTTTGATTTACAGTATTTCTATTAAATTCAAGCTAGGTTTGTGTCGAGACTTGTTCACGAAATAACTTTACGTGTAATAATATTCTTAAGGTTTGTATCTAGATGAGTATGTAAAAAGAATAATTTTTTTATCTTCCTACTCGTAATTACAAAATCTGTAAGTATGTGAAAATAGTAAATAGTGATAATAGGTATTGAATACTGAAACTAAGTAGGTACTGCAATGATACTTGAATAGGTAAACTGATAGGTAGGTAAATTATTTTTTTGGTTATGAAGGTACCCAACCAAAAAATTATTAATTACCTACCTATCAGTTTATGGTTCCTCTCCTGCACGCCCCCGGCGCGGCCCGCACACTAGTCCCCCGACTCCCGTCGTTGATTCTGATTTCCGTAACACAAGTACGTAAGGTACTTACCACGGAGTCAGACTAATGTATGTGATGTTGTCAAATATTTATTTTATTATTTTGAATTCAAATTCGTGCAGAAGAAGGCATTATGAAAATTGAGTAAGTGAAAGCCTTTTTAACTCTAGCTGTGTACCTAGAGTTAAAAAGGCTTTGACTTACGTCTTGAGGTACCTATACGTAGTGTCTTTGTATTCCTACTTCATTTTTCCGTGTACCGACGCGCTTAACTTTTACGATCGCCGCAAAGTAAGCGTAAGCGCTGGGCCATCGACCTTCTCGTCGTTATTAGATTATAATTGCTTGTTAGATTTTTTAAATGTTCCTAAGTCTCAATTACTTATCAATATAAAATATTCTAGAATTGGTTTTCATTTCATTTCAGTAACTATGGAATCACAACGCCGGTTGTATTTTAAGAAGAAGATAGTAAAAGAGTTGTCTCAACATAAGACAGAAGTATCTAAAAGGGCAGGAAATGAAAACAGTAACAATAATGAAACTGGAGACGATTGTGTTGTTATACTATTAAGAAGTGAATCCTACTATGACCGTAGCTTTACCTATGACTTCATAAAAGTGGAAATAGCATTTCTTATTTTTTAAATTTCAGACAGATTACTGAAGGAGATGGAATGGAATAAGGAAAACTCGAGTGATACATTTTTACAAAAAGAAAACGATAAACATGAACAAAATGACAAAGAAAAAGAACCTGAACTTATTTCTTCATTAACGAAAGTAATTGCTGAGAGTGATATGGAGTTGCTGAGGATGTCTCTTGATGTTGATTTTCTATCCGATGAAGAGGAGTTTGCATGGGATTCCTCCTCTTGGAAAGAAACTGGGGATGAATCTTCATCAAACGAAAGCAATGAACCTCAAAAAAAGAAAAGAAAAGTAAGATCAAAAGACGGTAGAATGGGTGAAGCAGGATTGAAAAAGAAAAAAAGAATAAACGCAAAGAAGCAAAAAGCTTGCGAGAAAAAGGAAAAGAGTATGTGAGAAAAGACGGAAATATTAGAAGTGCAAGATCACCCATGCCTTGGAAAAAAACTGTGGCAACGACTGCAATAATGTTTCCAAAGAAAAGAGAAAAAATATCTTTGATTATTTTTGGGGACTACCATCCCAAAGAAAAAAAGATTGGCTAATTGGCATGACTGCTAGAACTGACATAAAACGAAAGAGGTCAAAGGACTCTGATGTGAGGCACAATAGGTAGTACCACTATATTAATGATGGTGAATGCCGACGTCAGGTTTGTAAAAAAAATCTAGTAGACACTTTGGGTGTAAGCCCAAAATATGTAAGTTATACCTTAGCCAATGTAACGTATGCGTTGTTAAAAGAGGAGAGCAGAGGTAAAACTGTCCCTAAAAATAAAACGCCTCACTTAGTAAAGGAGTCAGCCATTAATTTTATGAAAAGTTTACCAGCACTACCATCCCATTATATTACTGTCGTAAAGTTCTCCATTCTCTGTAGGAAACCTCTGACGGTGTTGCGTTTCACACGGCCTGAACCCTTTAAGTTTCTCGCCGCCCTAAAAAAGTCCAGTGACACTAAAAATGCACAGAGGCAATCCAGCAAGCTTTCTCAAAAAAAAGTAATGTTAAAAACTTTGTTGCATTCCGGCAGTTACCCAGGAATAAGATTCCATAGTGTTGAGGAATTCAGGTGAAATTGGCAATCTTGGATCACACTGTGACTTACCATCAGGTGTGATTAAGTCCACAATCTCACCACTTTGCATATTTAATTAAAACGTGGTGGATTTAAGAAGCCCTTCAAGAATAAGGGCGCGGTCCCATTAAGAGCTATTAACTAGTAGCTATTGGTAGTTCAAGAAGAGCTAAACTGCATTTGATCTTCAAGGATACCCAGAAATAGCAATGTAATAAATAGTTGACTAGTAAACTTAGTTCCTACTATAGTACCAGCTCAACTTTAAATTGCCGTTTCTATCTGACCTTGTAGATCCAATTGAAATTTAGCTCTTGAACTACAGAATAGCTCCTAACTATTGTTTTGAAAGCTATCAAAGGAGCGAGCGCCTTAGGAGTTAGAATGACAGGAAGGTAAGCTATGCGCTAAAAGTCACGTGTTATTAGAGTATTAGGTACGACTTGTGGCTAAGCCTTCGTAAATTTGGGGCAGTCGGGAAAGTCTTCATAACATTGACACTTTCGCATTTATACAAGTAAATATTAAACTTTCAACCTTCGATCAATTATGTGCTAGTAAACGATCCGGATCAAAAACGCATCTCAATAGTGGTCCTATTTGTTCATACCTATTCTTTTAGATTTTTAACAAATCTGAAAAGATTGGATAGCAAAAGATTGGATAACACAACAACCTCAGCTTGCTGTGAACCTTAAATCTTAAATTAAGGTTTCAAAATATTTGTACATAATATTTTCTGTCATCGCCACAAACGTCATTGTGGCTCCGTGGCCCAATAGTCGCCTAACGTTTTTTTAAGCGCTCATCGGGAATTTAGTACATAATTGATCGAAGCTTTCAACAGATGATTTTCTAATATCGGTAATAGGATTGGAGGAAGTAAATAAAAAAATAAAAAAATATCGGCAAGAGCTATCATACAGCTTCGACTAATTTTCTTTTGCCTTGATATGTTTAGCTCGCTATGGAGATACCATTTTATTGAAATACCTTTAACCTTCTGTAACACCTTGAAGGGTAAAAAAATTAAAAGAAGCTTTCGCATTTTTCAACTTCTTGCAGTCTGTATTTATTATCTTGAAAGCAGGATTGTTAATATTTTATATACCCTCAAAGTCGTTAATGCGTTTTTTCTGCCGCTGGAAATGCTTGGGCTTCACCTCATCTGACTGTAAGTAAGATTATGCTGGAAATGAAAGCGCTCTCTGCTCGGAATGTTTAACTACTAAGAAGTCGGCAAACCACAATGTTAGTAACATTTGTATTACGACGACAGCATAGACAAGTTGGTGCATAGACAAATAACATGTACCCCTGAAATCCGAACCCAGGTCGTCCGGTTCTAAGATCGATGGCCGACGATATTATAAAATCGAAAACATTGGTTTTCATTCTTAAACGAGTGGGCATATGGCTTTAATCTTACCTGATGTTAAGTTATATAAGACCGAAGGGCACTTCAACCGGAATCTTCATTTACTGAGGAACTGGCTAACTTATCTCTAGCTGTCGGAACACATCAATGGTACGACGACATATTTAGATAAGACGGTGTACGAAGTAAAACAAATACCCTTAGCTAGGAATCGCAGTCGATGTTATTCTTGATGTAAGAATATCGGTATATTGTAATACTTATTATTATATTATATTTAACGTATGCATGATAGAATAAGCAAGCGCTGTGCCTGACTACAATCGGAGTGCAAATTTTACTGTTATTTTTTTATTATGTTTATTTATGAAATGTGGTTTGCATTCTGTTGTCGTGCCAATAAATAATAAATAAATACTAGTGGACCCGGCGGACTTCGTACCGCTTTGACAGTTTCCATTTATTCCCTTGGGAATATCGGAATAAAAACTATCCTATGTGTTAAACTATCTGTATGTCGAATTTCATCCAAATCCATCCATCCATTGCAGCGTGAAGAAGCAACAAATATACACACATACGTTTGCATTTATAGTATTAGTATGATACATAATCGAAAAACTTAAATCCTAAGTAAGCAATCGCTATAGTCTAGTTAAAAGAGCCACCGAGAGTGGGCAACCAAATGTCTCTATCAAACGTTTTGACACGCCACGCGACGTCTGCATGATTGATCGACATCCATTCCATCAAGATTCCATCGATGTTGCGGCACAAAATAAGGAGATCCCAGAAGGTAAACTTAATACATATCGCGCTCGAGCAACGCACACATAAGACGACCTATCACAGACACTGACAGCTGCGCTCGGACTGGTTTGAGCTGGTTTGAGATTTCATGTCAATAAAGCCTTCTGTCCACGTAAACCGCACGTCATGCGCACGCTTTCGTCAATTGACGATTGCTTGCAGCTTGCGTGCATATTTCGTAGATACAAACAAAACTGTGTCCACGGAGCGGCAACGTCGCGTCTGCGTCTGCCTCTCGTCTTGTGTTTGTCATGCGGTGCGCGCGGCAGCATGTCACTACTCGACCGGTTTGCAAGACGCAAACACCTGTTTTGTGTTGCAAAATGGCGGTCTCAGCGGTCTTTGTATCAGTGGTCCAAAAAGAGACTAAATTTTGGTACGTATTTTAGTCATGAATTCGGTAAAATTATTGAAATACAGAACTCTCTGGCAGCAACAAACAATCTACAATTTATATTTCTTTTGATGTATGGATGAAGCCATTACATTCTTCGCCAGTTTCGTCGTCTTCTAATAAAGTTGTATGCTATAATCACATGAAAAAAATTGAAATTTCACTTGAAATTTTCCCATTTTTTTTCTCTCGCGATGCCACTTTAAAGAAAACTGAAACGGTTTGTAGCGTGTTTGCGCTTTTTTCAAACCAAAATTACAATCTTGTGTATGTATATCTTATGTCTTGTGTACAATAAACAGAATTAAGTTATATTTACGACTACCCTTAACTACACAAAGTCATATTTTAATAGACGCCAAAATATTATATTCGATTTATTTATATAAACAATAATTATACTCTAACCTGTTTAAGACTACGTTTTATATTTGGACTTTACAAAAATAAAATTTCCTTACTGAGTAATTAAAATTTAAAATATTTTTATTTCGGATAACAAAGGTTGATCGGTTAGTAATTACAAAGAAACTTAAGTGTTATTAAGCTTAATTAATATTTAAGCTTTTTAATGAGTAATGTACGTATTTTGAATGGTTAAGTTTCTTTCATCATTGATGGCTGCATCTATCTTTAGTTTTTACGTTATTAGTTGGCGTTGTATCATCCTGAGTCGCGCTATCATGTGGTTCACGCCGGTGCACGTAAGTAGCGGGCTTGAGTTTTGATTTGTGTTTCGAACTAACAGCCAGCGGTTGATTCGGATCTACGTGCCTTCCGAAGCACGGAGGAGCCCGAATTGAAAAATTTTTGGTCACCCATTCGATGACCGGCCTTTGCGAAAGTTAAAAGACGCAGTCCAATAAACAACATTTACCACACATATATACGGCCACTATAGATGTTCTTAAACGTGTCTGTGTGTACTGTAGCAACCAAAACTCCTTGCTCGGGCATGCTTACTGGCAATCGCCGTGGCCTTCATTCAAACGTAGTTTAAGAAGAAGAATGAGAGAAAAAAGATGAGCATCACGAACATTTGATGACGGGCCGCGACTACGACAACTTTGATCTGATACATTATTGTTATTAATCCGATGTTTAATAAATAAATTTGAAGTGACGATCCATCTGGTCGTCACAGTACCTACTCGCATACATCTTGGTAGATGGACGCTAATCAATACAAATTGTATGAGAAAACATTTAATAAAATTTGTCAGTTTTCTGCTGCTCCGATTTTTTTTCCTATGCAAATGAAATTAATTATTCTTACATGGAACAGAGTTAATCTACATTAAAAAATATTATCATTTCATTTTAATGTACGACACACGCTTACCAAAAAATTTGCTATGCCAAAATTGTTTCCACAAAAAGGTCTAGTGGATGGGAAAATCTAAAACTTTGGTACTGTCTGTACCAAAGTAAAAAACGCTCTGTATATTCTATATCCTTACTTTTTTACTTAGGTACTTTAGGCAATAGATATTGCTTTTTAAACCACAACATAGCCTCAAGCCTCAATTACATCATATCAAATAGTTATTATAACATCTGATAAATCATTTAACGACTGTTAAAGTTTGGTTTGGTGAAAGTTTGGTGATGAAAATAAAAACCTTAGAATTAGTATTGTTTGTTTATTTAATAAATAATAGTATAGTTTTGTAAAACGGTGTTGTTAAATTGTAACGTTAAAAGATTTAAGAGAATGTTTATTTAACTAACAAAGTATGATGATATTGCATTCTCTTAAGCGTACCGATATATTTTTAAAAGCTAGTTCGCAATAGCTTTCTTTTACACACAGCACACAGCAAAAACAGCCACAATTATTAAAAGCCATCTTTTCACAGAACAGAAGCAAGCTACTTAAAAAGATACCTTATAAATGAAAGTGACATAGAAATTGTTGGACTTTTCTAGGGCTTAAGTAATACCGACAACATTACTTTCACAATGCTCTTTGTCGTTGCGAAACTCTTTATGCATTGGCGGCTTGTGTCGCCTCCATTTACTTGTATATTTTCTTTATTTAATTTTATTTCTTTTTTAAGGCACAACTACAGACAACTGATAAATAATTTACAAAGATGAAGTAATAGAAGAATAACATAAAATATCCCAATTACAAAAGTGTACAAAATTTGCCATGAACCTACGAAATAACAATCAATATTAATTTGAATAAAATTTGGTTAAATAAAAAGGGTATTAAGCGGTTAGAAAAATATTTGTATTTTTGTTAGCAGAATTATGTAATTGGTGCGCCAAAATAGTGGGTCAACAACTTAGCAAAATTTTAAGCAGAATAATTTTCCACTTTATACTTTTCATAGCAAAGTAATGTCATCATCATCATCATCATCATCATCATCATCATCATCATCATCATCATCATCATCATCATCATCATCATCATCATCATCATCATCATCATCATCATCATCATCATCATCATCAAGCCAGCAATTAATTAATTAGTTCATGTACACCTTACGCTTGTCGCTTTGGTCCTCGTAACCTCCCCTAAGACCTATAAGCTCGCATATTATTTGACCAATTGTATATATATATTTATTATGGAGACACATAATTACAATCTGAAACCATAACGATTAACTTGACAATATTAAAATTACTTGCAGATCAAGAGTTGTAGCCTGATTTTTATTTAATTTAATCTTTGTATACTAGCAAAATAATTAAACAACAGATTTTTGTTGCTAACCACATTTAATAATAGCATAGCATATTACTACTTTCCAAATAAAATCGCCAAATACAAAACAATTAAGCAAACACAATGCCAAAATCAATTTTAATTTGTATTAGCATTGCCATTAGCGGTACACACACAAAAGGTCACAATCCGAACAGATTTCATTAAAAATTCATACATTCTATGCATAGGATATGATGATTTCCGAAACGTCTAATATTATTATTGATTTCTTTTACGCAAACTTGTTTCTGCCTCTTCTTGAATTCAGAGACGATAAATTGAAATTTAAACGGTAGTCTGTAGGTTCAAGATAAGTTCAAATAAAGTTGATAAAGGTTGTCTGTTCGAGGCGGGTTGGAAGAATGGAGTAAATATAAAACTTAATTATAAAAACAAATAACCATATTAGTTGACTCCATGTTACTTGGTTTGCCGGGGTGGGGATGGGGTCACTCGCAAGCGCCACCCCATAAGCCCACTCACAGCGTCCTGTGGCACGCGTACTGAGGACCAGCTTACTAAATGATGCTTGTATGCATACAATATTCATGCTGCATGCCGGCTTGCATACATTAAGGTTGCATGTTTCATGCTGCTTGTATTTACAGTAGCTATTGCTATTTATATTTAGGTTTCGTGAGTATTAATACAAAACAAAGGTATTGAAATATTTTACAAATTAAGTTTCGGAAATATAATGATGACTCCACAAAAACATGCGTCACTGCGAAAAATGTTTTGTTCTATATGAACCAGATGATTTGTGGAGAAAATGCAAAAAACGGACATTAATAATATCTGTCATTCTAAAATATGGGTTAGAGGATTAACAAATGAAAACAATAAATGATGAAACGTTTCCAAAACAAGAAACGAAGCATAAAAAGCTGATAGTAGTACGATATGCAGAGAAAGAAAACTTTGTACAAAACACTGATTGTGTTCCTTAAATAAATAAAAAGAAAGCAATCAAAATGGGTCACCCTTTTATATACTTACTACTTTTTAATTTATACTGGCACCTTCAATTAACCGATTATGTTTTAAGGGAGGCGACACACGACATTGCGCAAGTAAATCAACTCGCACAAACAAACTTGCAGGAACCATCTGCATCGTCATATTGTAAGATCAGGACGCGCCGAAGCATTCTTCATCAGGAACTCATAAGACTAGTGTCTGAAGAGAAATGCCCCGAGGACACGTATTAGTCCACTCCCTATTTGCCAGATAGGCGCGTTTAACAGCTCCGGCTGTATAGCCCGCTCGCCTCTCGTGGTACGAAGAGCACAACTCGTAGTTTCCACTGCTCGGGTCGTCGACTCTAAAGTCGACTTCCAAATGTCTTCCCAGCACCCGTCCTTTTACCTTGTCACTTCCACAAGACTACGCGTTAGGCTTAACTGGAGACATCCAGAAGGCGTCTCTACTATTTCTGCAGGCTAGTACGCGTACCGAAGCTGCCGGATGGATGCTCAAAGAGAGAGCAACCGACTAAGGATAACTCACATGCCCCGTGGAACCGTTCGCTTCGGGCTCCACTAAGGACTGGAAAGCTCCAGACCAACGAACATTTCCTTCTCTACAGCTAATCACATAGCTACCACGAGTCCAACCCATGTCCGGGTCCTGCAGGAGACGCAAGTGAAGGCACACAGGATGGTAAGCCCCCTGCTGGTTGTGCTGTTAAGGACCGAACTACCCTACCTAGGTATCATCGTCAGTAGATATAGGGATCCAATAAGATTTCTTTATCTAAAAGAGACAGGACTTTACTACTTTTTATAATAAAAAATTATACTGATATGATAGCCTTTATAAACAGTGTCCTACAGATAACAAATAGCGTTACGTTAAACATTTCAATTAGTTTTGATTTAGAGTAGCTTGGGTGTGTCATGCTCTCTTTATTGTCTCTGCGGTGGTGGCATGTGCGTCGGGTCGTTACGTTCCCTAAAATATGGTTGAGCGAAGCGATGGCTGATTCATTATGTCATACTCGTGAACGGGTGCCGCCTGTGGAGGCTGGTCTGCTCTTGCATACTTGTCTTAATTTTATTATTATCAACTATAGTTTAACTTTGTTTTTTCTTAGACAGGTTTTGACTTTTACTAGTACTGTATGACATTGTAAAAAATTTAACTAGTAAATGGTGTTTTTGCAAACTATTTTTTTTTTCTCATGTGATTGTCCTTTATATTATGTGTTTTTTTTTTTTTATTTGTGATGGAAAATGTCCTTTTATGATAGGGCATTTTCCAATATTTTTGACGATGTAAGGGAGAAAAGATCTGGACACTTGCTGAGTTTCTTGCCGGTTCTTCTCAGTACAAGATCTCCCGCCCAGAGTAGACTTACGAACCGATGGCATAATGACGTTCATAAGAGCTATTTGTAGCCTAAACTGAATAAATGATTTTGAATTTTGAATTTGAATTTAGGAAAACCCAGTGGCTTAACCTTTATACTCGTATTGTGTAACCTATTGCAATATTAGCAATGCCACTCGACGAGTTGTGTTTTCCAGGCGGATATTTGAGGTATTAGCGCAAAAGCCAGCGCTACATAATATGTTTTTTACTTTTATTTTACTTCATATAAAGAAGATCTTCACACTATTTGCAGGTTGACCACAAAAAGAAAAACTTACTTACCAACTACTAAAGTTCTTTCGAATAGAACATACGACATACATTGAGTACATTTTTATTTATAAACCGTAAAATGCAATGCTTAAATAAAACATACAAACGTATACAACTACGAAAACTCGTCCGTTGACTGTAGTCTGGGCCTCGGGCCGGCCTGGTAGATGTCCGTGATGGATGACTCTTCACTGGATAACGACAATTTGTTTTTACTCTTGAAGGCTAATGGTAAGTGGTTGCAGTCAAACAAATCCTGAAACAAGTTAGCACTTTTGTGACTTAGTAAACATGAAAATATATTAAATTTATTTAAATTCCATCCACCTCTTCGGTCTTGGATATGAATCAATAAGATGGATTCATTATATTTAGTACCTTCTGCCTCTGTGGTCTGCTAATCACCGGTCTGAGACCCAGAGGTGCGACAGGTTTTATTTCCCGTAAAGGTATTTTAGTCTTGGTTTCATTGATAGTACGGCTTATTTTCACTTCATCTGGCAAGCCAGCCCGTCACCACGGCCGGTGTAACTCAGTGGAAACGTCATGTACAAAGAACTAGTATAGAAACTAGGGTAGAAATAGTTACATGTAAGAAAATCAGGCACACAGCAGATGAGGCTTGCTTGAGACTTGCTTAAAATGTTTGCTGTTGACTATCGTTTTTTGTTTAATTTTGTTTGATATTCTAAAATAACCCGAGAATTAAGTCCGGGTCACTCACAGTAGAGACTGAGACTGAGACCAAAAGCTAAACCACTATACCGCAGAGGCAATTGGTATCCTGATTGTGAGTTTGTAGCATTCGAACAGAACTTTGCTTGAATTCCATTTTATTGTTCAAGTTTACTCCAAATCGTGTATTCATGTTTAAGAGACCTTAAAAGTGTATTAAGACAACTCTAACTAAATAAGTACAACGGATTACAAAATAAATGGGAAGTACACCATGAATATAATGGATAATTGACACGCACGAACTGCTACTGATACTGGTTCGAAACTCCTTGGAAAACTACAAGCAACCACTTGGGTACCGACCTAGTTTCGACGCTGAACTTTGATTACATCAGCATAAGTAACTTTGCATAACCTAACGAGCGAACAGTTTATCAGTGAATACGAACGCACGCTGATACAAACCTCGGCCAGGCGTACTTAAGATCAGACGAAGACAACAATGCTGAACCACACTTACATACAGTTTTAGTATGAGCATACGATTTTTCAGCGTCACCGGAATCTTTTGGGGGCAGCGAGAAACTTAAAGGGCGTCTAAAGCCGTCTGAAACCTTACTAGATTTTCCGACGGGTTCGGTTCGAATCAGGAGCGGAACAACCCGAGGGCACCTCAAAAGCTAGGAACTCGACTCGGGTTGACCGGCAGGTTTATTACCGAAAAAATCAACTAGTTGTTAATGTCATGTCAATTGCAACGCGACTCTACTCTAGTTGCGGTTGATAAATCGGTATTACGGACACAAATCGCTCAAGTATCGGTCGCTTAGTGAATTGGCGATTAAAATATATGTAACTAGCTTTTGTTCGCGGCTTTGCTCACGTGGGCTACACATCTTGTGTTTATTCGTAATAAAAGTCAAACTCATTAAAGGTAATTATCATAAGGGCAGTAAAAAGTATCTAACACAAAACAACGTAATAAAGATCACTCTGTGTGGGTAATTTTGGTTCGTTTTGAAACATTTGTACATTTTGATACATTTGTAGAGGATGACAATTTTGTCATCCCCTACTTAAAGGATCATTTTCCAAAAATTCTGAAACACTTTACAATATCTTACCAGGCCGAATACTGAAAACTTTCCACCCTTATTTAACCTCTCTAGGGGAGGTTTTTCGAAAAATGCTAAGACACGTATTTCTTTATTTTTATTGAAAAATCTATAGTTCGATTAAATTATTCATTTTGATAGTTATTACTTTAATAATAACAATTTACCCAAAAAATATAAAATCAAATAAACAAAATTCCTGAGACATGTCATTTATTATTTCTTTTCAAGAAGCCAAATACCAATTTTCATGTATTTTATTTCAAAACTGACGGACTTTTATACAAACTTTCACCCCCTATTTGACCCCCTTAGGGTGTGATTTTCGTAAAAACCTTTCATAGTGGCCGGTTACGTCACTCAATTAACCTACAGTTCAAATTTCATTTAATTAGCTTCAGCGGTTTAGGCTCGGCGATGATGAATCAGTCAGGACAAGTCATTATGTATATAGATAGTTGACATACATGTCCGTAATACTTTATCAACCACAACTAGAACAGTTGCGTTGCAATTTGCAATTGTACAATCAACAACTGGTAGATTTTTTTGATAATAAGCCTGCGAGTTGTGTGGGTAACCGGGTCGTGAGGGTGATCGGGTCTTGGGGGGTAGTTCCCGAGGTTCTGACTACCATCATACATGGATTTAGTCGAGAGTGTACTTTTATCCCCATAATTCTGCAAGCTTATAGTCTGTCGTGCAGTCTAAGTAAAAACCTCAGTAGCAAGGCTAAATTAGAATACTACACGTTTGATAATCACACATCATCATCACACCAGCTTATTTTATGTCCCCACTGCTGGGGCACGAGCCTTCCTATGGATGGATAGGAAGAACGGGCCATAAACCACCACGCGGGCCTAGTGCGGATTAGTGATTGTTAACGACTGCTAATGCAGCCAAGAACAAGGTGCCTTCCGAAGCACGGAGGAGCTCGAAATGATACATGTTTAGTCACCCATCCAATGACCGGCCTTTGCGAAAGGTGCTTAGCTTTAGCAATCGCAGATCGCCACTGCGCCATCGAGCTCCTTAATATTCACAATTATTGCGAAAAACAATCAAAATGTGAATACATAATCGAAAAGCAATCAAATATAAATAGTGGTAATCCGAACGAGTATGTGTATATTTAATGCCTACTGGGACACAAGTATTCTGCGGATGATCGACTGCAAATCGGAATAGCTTTTGCAAATAATATCAGCCATCACCATTTTATGAAGCGCATTTAGTTTTATTGGACTTTTACAGGAGTTTTTACATTTCTGCTTTATAAAACTTTTTCTTTTTAAACTTACTGGCTAAAGATACACACAGACGAAAACGACAATGATGACTGTCACTATAAAATAGTGAACGATAAACTTACGAATCTTATATAATATTTTATTACTAAAAACATAATTTATTAAAAAGTACCCGGGTGTCCCGAAAATTCTATGGTCTATTGGTCTATTTTTTTACTACTTCAAACGTACTTTAACGACGGGAGTGTTTGACATCAAAAGATTCTGTTTTCTATGCTCTTGAATACTAAATTATGATTGGCTATCGTGTTCATGGAAAAAGTGTGACGCATTAGTTGTCAAGCTCAGGGCGTCCCGCAGACACTGTCTTTTGGTTCATTTTTTACTACTTCAAACGTATTTTAACCAATAGGAGTGTTTAGCATCAAAATATTCTGTATTCTATGCTCTTGAATAATAAATTATGACTGGCTATCGTGTTCATAGAAAAAGTGTGAGTATCGGCCGTTGAAAACAAATGGTGACGCATTAACTATCAAGCTTGTGTACTGTCAGTGCAACTGTTTTAGAACAGATGTTTAGAGATGATTTTTCGTTAGTAAATTACAAGAGTTATTAGTCAAATTTAACAAAAGATGTATAGATTACTTTGATGTGATTTTCTGCAAGGTACTTGCATGTTTTTAATTCTAACTGTTACTAGTCGGATAGAAAAGAAGAGGCTGGTTCTAGATGGATTTTTTTATATCGCAAAATTAATTAATTGAAATGAAACAAAAAAAAACTGTTCTTAATCCGTTGACAAGTAGGTGCTACCTAGTAGCTAATACTAATCTGTCTGTACCCACATATTCAGATAAATATTTCAACAAATAATATTTCGGTAAACAAAGTTGAAGTAGCTCACTACATGTGAAACTGCTTTAAATCCCTCAGAGAGATTTATATACAAGTATAGTTTATAGGTTCACCGTCACTTTTTGAACGTTTTAATCCCGCAGCCACCTGCGAGCCACTTGATCAACCCACGTTGATCAGACCATAAAACTGAACAACTTTTCGAAAAACGAGATTTTTTTTTAACTTTCCCATACAAAGCCTCTATTGACCGAGCATGGTTTGTATGGGAAAGTTTTAAAAAATCTCGTTTTTTGACTTATGTTTCTTGGGAAAAGTTGTTCAGTTTATGGTGTATGTTAAGGCGAAACCGTTACCTTTATCAAAAGGTACTTGTGGTCAACTTTCGCATATCCCAAGTTATGATTGTATAAATTTGAAGATTGATATAAATTATATATTATTTAGGCTATACTGGGCTATATTGAATTGCACACTTGATATATAAGGTAACTTTTTATCAACTGCAAATATTTTGACAAAACATCTAATTATATCAGAGAAATAAGGACCTAGCATTAAAAAAAAAATCAGGCTAGTTTTTTTTTAACTTTTCCTGACACAAAAATTGTAATATTTTTAAGATCGGCCTCTCTGTCGGCTCTTGTGAATGAAACTAGGGGCACGTGTAAGCGGTGAAGGCTTTGCGGCCTCTCTGTTTCAGCTCCTTTGAATTGAAACTACCGAAAGTGCTTTATTTTACTTTTTAATCGAAATGTCTTTTGGCGTTTTTCTTGAAAACTAGCGTATAAAAATTTAAGGTTTTTTCATAAAAATTGTTTAAATATGTTGTTGAATTTATCCTCAAAATATTTGCAGTTGATAAAATGTGACCTTATATATATCGGTGACGATTGGCAAAAGTTACTTTCGGGAACAAACCACGACACGTTTGGGCACTACACTAAAACTGCTGAGTACGACTGAAACTTTACATAGTTACAGCTTTGGTTATATAATAAGTTCTTTTCAAATCTAAAAACGAAAGAATGAAAAAGTAACTTTTCTAGAATTGTTAGTTGCGTGACAAATTGAATGTTTTACAAAGCGCTAAGTAACCTTAAACTGAATTGATTCCTAAATCTGACTGAGAAAGTTAGTCCTAGAATCATCGAACATCATTTCCATTAACCGACAATACAAACAGACAGCGAATTGGGTAGTTCACTGGTTAGTAAATAGAAAAACTTTTCAGCAACTGTCAAAAATATTTTTTTCAATAAAAATTGTATGGGAATGGAAACTATGACGTCACTATTATGTTCTTTCAGTTGAGTGTGTAGTAATAACTTTTTAAGTTACAGAAATTCATGCAAAGGTCAAATAAAAAATCGGTTAATGTTTTAAAGAACTAATACGTGATTTCATGTATACGTTTAATGTTCTGGAATTAATTATTGTTGTCGTTAACATCCCTATTCTGAAAAACTGACATAATATAAGACCGAAGCTAGAGAAACCTTATCAGGTAAAAAACAAATACAAAAAGACATATAATCTACACCTAAATCACTTAGCAGAAAGTAGCAATTGGAAAAAGAAGATTTGCCTTGCCGTATATGTCACAAAGACAATGTTATTCGGTGGATAAAATATCAATCGCAAGTTAAACTTGCATTTTATAAGAGTTTCAAGTTTCAAGTCGCTATTTTTTACGGCGTATTTTTTATGGCAGAAAGACACCGTAGTTTCGAAAAAGAATAAAGAATAATTCTTTTTTTAGGTGTTGATTCAAATAAATTTTAAAAGTCATCCTTAATGTTTTATTTAATCAAAATCCTACCTCGCCATATTATGTAGGTAGTGCTTGGTTATTAATCTTCAGAGAGGTGCACCCGGCGAAGCGCCAGAACCGTAATAAATTTGACCTAGTAACATCATGCTTATCGATATTGCTCTAAAACTACCCAATCCTCGGATGTGTGCTAAATTTATAGAAAAGAATATTAAGTCATTACTATTTTAAAATATAACTAGGAGTTACGAGTACCCTGAGTGTTATTGTTATGTTAAATTTAATTGAAGTCCGTACGTTAATTAATATTAACAATTAAATAAAATAAAATAGACTAAGTGTTGAAAAAATTCCACGAGCGGGGTTCGAACCCGCACCCCATGACATGCCGGGTCAGGTGCACTGCCAACTATGCTATCGTGGCTCAATCCAACTCGCCGAAATTAATCAACACTATCTATTTTTTACTTTAAAAGTCAAAGGAGCCCTATCAATGTCGACAACTACGTCATCAACATCCGATATTAATATTTTTACAAATATTGAAAGATCAGTTAAGAATTCGGTAAGGTATATTTATGATTATTTACATATAATTTTACTGTTCAGTGTCGACAACTATGTTAATTAATATATTAAGATCGTATTTATATTAAGGTAGTGCACCTGATAGTGTCATGAAGTGCGGGTTCGAATCCCGCTCGTGGAATTTTTTCAACACTTTGTCTTTTTTCAAATAGAAAAAGTAAAGTATAGTATATTTTCAAAATAAAATAGCCATCAAAAACAAACTTGTAAAAAAACCAAGTCTCGCAACTCAGTTCTTCTACCGTAAAAGTTGTTACCGTAAGTTGTGAGATCCATGTAAGTAATACCAAGTCGGTTAATTTATTCAGTCCCTACTTCTGTCTTAAGTTATTACGTAACTAGCTACCTAACAACATCTTATAGTCAATCAATATTAAAAATCTTTTATGTTTTAAACAATTGACTTGGCTATCACATGAAAACACAATGTATCTCACAAGTAATACATATATCATATTAAATTAGATTGTTTAGTGCGATTGCCAAGTCAATCTATTCATTTAAAGCATAAAAGATTTTTAATTTCAATATGGTCTCTATAAGATGTTGTTAGGTTGGTAATAACTTAAGACAGAAGGTCCCATAAGTAGGGACTGAATAAATTAACCGACTTGGTATTACATAGATCTCACAACGTTTTACGGTATAGAAGAACTGAGTTGCGAGACTTGGTTTTTTTAAAAGTTTGTTTTTTATGGCATCTCATTTTTTTTTTCCTTTCCGGTACCATCTAGGTACCTATTTACACCTATTATTCCATTATATTATACATAAACCGGTACACTGATTCATTAACTGCAAATGTAACTTTGTAATCCTATACATTTATATAAGATTACAAAGTTATCTATGTATTTGGTGTATCTAGAAAACTGTACCGAAATTGCAAAATATTTTCGTTTTTCCTTGATTTATACATTAAACACTAATTGTATTCGGTCAGTCAGTCAGTGAGTAAGTGACAAAATTAGGAAACTTTGACTAGTTATAATTCTTAAACTACTGGTTTAGATTGAATGAAATTTGAAATATACCGTATTTATACAATGCCTGCTTAGTTACTGAAAATTCAGGCTTCTAGTTTTATCCACAACGAAGTTATAAGGGGCCGAAAATGGCCTGAACTG
Source organism: Eudonia mercurella (assembly GCA_963082485.1). Taxonomy (NCBI): domain Eukaryota; kingdom Metazoa; phylum Arthropoda; class Insecta; order Lepidoptera; family Crambidae; genus Eudonia; species Eudonia mercurella. The sequence continues at coordinate 12,740,694 of OY720022.1, read as the reverse complement.
TTTTGAGAAAAGGATGGTACGGCCGCCCGTGCTGCTTTTTTGCACGACTTGGCGGAGGCACTGCCGTGCCCCCAGATACTATCTTGTGTGGTATCTTACAATGTGTGTTTTATATGTATAATAAAGGATTAGTATATTATATTACAATATACTTTACATAAGCAGGTCAAAGAGACACTGGCGAGACGACTTGGAGCCGTTGGCTCACACTGACTGAACAATTATGTCGTTGCATTGGTTATTCTATATTAAATCTATTAAATAAAATAGAATAAAATGTATTTGATTATAAGACACAGTATACATTGTTTGTTGTTATAAATACGGTACATTATGCGTGTAGCGAAATGACGGCATGCAAAAACTTAGTTAATTGATTCACAAACTTATAAATGTATTAAAAAATCATTGCCATTAAATAATTTTAAAATTAATACAGATCAGAAAAATTACATTTTATATTAGAAATAATAAATTGATCCACAAAAAAATAGTAGGCTAGCACCTAAAATGGTAAGTTAGCATCTAAATGTAGTTTAGGTGCTAACTTTGTATTTTAGGTGCTAACTTAGTATTTTTGTAGGTTACGTTAGGTTACTTTGGTGATCGATTAAATACAACCAATTTTATATTAGATAGTCTAATTAAATAAATTATTGCATTGTCAAAATATTATTTCGAATTAAACAACATTTTTTAAGCTAGCCCTTTCTAATAATAATGCACGTAGAAATAATAGTGTAGGTATAATTATATAATAAACAGTGTAGGTATAATTATATAATAAACACACATTTTTTGAGGCATATTTTTTTCATACAAAGCAATTTACTACTAATTCATACGGATAACTTGGTCGCAATATTGTCTTACATAGATAGGTACATAGATTTAGACAAGGCAAGTTTGTCTTTACTCAGTCAACATTAAGGCTGAAGCTCCGACCCCTGTATGCATTTCGAATTGATTAGGATTTGGCGAGCGGTTGAGATTCCTGGAGGGACTAAGGGAATACCTTCGCACAGCAGTGAGGCAACATAAACTGGGGCAAAATAACATTAGGCATGGCCTGGTTGCATCCTATTCACATTGTTTTTAATACGAGAAGAAGTTTGCACCATTATTAATTTAGGCGAAGGGTAAAGCACACTAGCGCCGCTAATGGATTTAATTTGATAACTGCTAAACTGGATTTTTTTTCAAACGTTGCGGACCTTCCGACACTAGGCAAACATCTATTATTTAATAATTGTGCACTACTTTAAGGTTTGTTTTTGTATTCATTCGCTAACACCAAAAGTGGCCATTGTTTGTGAATAATCGCGATAACCCGTTTTGTGAACAAACCACGCAACAAAAAGTAGTGTATTATTATTAAATAAATACTATGGATGTTTTCCTGTTGTCGGACGGTACGCAATGTTTTAAAAAAAATCCGATCCGTTAGTAATTGTCAAATTATCAATTGGTGGCGCTAGTGGCCTTACCCTTCGCCTTAAGAGAAGACTCTACAAATATTGTACGATGGACTTCTATCTAGCTTTGTTTCTTTTTACTCATAAACTGATAATCGCTTGTAATTTATCTTTGAGCTGGTCAGTGACGATAAGGCTGAAGGTGAAAGCGCACTTCACCCACGACCCGGTCAACCCGAGACGAGGTCCTAGTCTTTCAAAGCGCCCTCAGGTTGTTCCGTTCCCGATCCCCTCGGAGAATCTAGTAGGGAACGGGGACATGCACTAGTGCGTTATGCCGTTCCCTCTGGAAAACCTCTGACGGTGATTTTTCACACGGCTCGAGGAAACCTTTAAGTTTCTCGCCGCCCAGAAAAAAGTCCGGTGACGCTATCAATCGCTATCAATCGCTATCAATCGCTATCAAATAAATAAAAATGACGACTGAGGCAATCAGCCAATTCTCACGAAAAAAGGACTTCACCTAGTATGCTCAATTATTGAGGCACTGGCTATCCTATCTCCAATTGTCGGAATACAACAATGATCTTAATACTGTTGTGATGACAGTTAGATTTAGAAATAAGTTATTGTGAACTTACGTCTAAAGCGTTGCAATTGTGCATGCACCGCCTGAGCCGACACGTTTCGTCGTACGTTCTCCGCTGCTTACGATCATCGGGGTCTGGTGGTCCATACTTTAATGTGCTCATTAATATGTTGGCTAGATTCTGAAATGTAACAGTTATAGTCGCAGTGAGTACCGCGAGTCTACATAGACAGTTCTTGTTAGTGGTGACGTGTGTAAATGTTTTGACTGGGCGAAAGAAAAACAACGCTCTGTGGTGATCACTGGAGCGCAAGGTTTATTTTACCGTACATTAGAACGAGCGAATTCCCAACGTTGCCGGACGGAAACGTTCGGTTGCACTGCTGCCAGAAGATATGCAAATTCCTAATAGGCAAAATTCGGTCAGTCTATTAGAGGAGCATGCCCCAATTGATAACGTTGTAGGTAGCTGCACGGTGGACTTCACAACTCGGATGTTGTACTATTGGAAAATAAATACTTAATTTGTGCACAAACTGTTTTGATGTAAATCAAGTATTGGTAGGTACAGCTTAATGGCGTAGAACCTAGCTCGTTCTAGTTGCGATTTTGCAAGTAAAGCTACTTTTGCAATTCAGGATGAGTGACCATATTAAATATCTTGAGCACCTCCATGCTTATGCTGCACGTGGAAGAACGTTAAACTGTTGGTCCATTAGTTAGAAGCCGTTTAAACTCACCAGTACGCATTGGGCCACCGAGCGCAGTGAGTTATCACTCACTCACTCTCCCCAAAAAAATAATATAAAATGAATAAGATATTTCTAACTAAACCAAACACAAATACAGAAGTTTACAAGAAGCCAATCTAATAGCGGGCCATTTAAAGGCTTCAGTTGCCCTAAGCAGCTAGTGGAATATAATCTACTCTTAAGTCTTTGTTATTGAGGAGAGTTGTCTTTTCTAAGGGGAGGAGCTTATGAGAAATTGTGCTTATGATAGATATACTCGTTTCTGCCGGCTACTTAGCCAGACACATAGTTTCTTATCTGCAAGTATAGTATAGATGATATGATGCCCAAATGAAATATTTCTCTACCGTAAGGATTAGAAACTATGTGCTTGGCTAAATGGAATACAACAATAATAATTGCAAAAACTAACACTGTGTGTCAAATACCGTGCCACTGTTCTTATATGTAATATTACAACCACTAGTAGAGACAAGGTGATCCACACAACGGCTGTAATGGTAAATGTGAAATCTTTCATTTGCGTCAATAAATGTACTTGCCAGCCGAAAAATGACTGAAACATAAAAATTATATATATTAATATAATAACTAACCCCCATTTTACACCGTAGGAAAAATGAAGTAATCCTACTGGTGGATTTTATTCCTCGCGTACTGCTTAACTACTTCGATCAGCTCCGGTGGATAAGCAGTCTAACCTGGTATATGGGTGGCGAGAAACATATGAAGTTCGTCAAAATGATGACAATTGAATATGCTACAGGCCTATCGTTTAACTGAGACGGCTCCTGAGCTAGCAGCGCAGGGCGGGCGGGATGACAGCTTGCGTAGGGCCTCAGCCACGAGCACGATTGTCTTGCGACGCGGCTAACGGATTTCTAGTTCATTGCGCGTTATACTAAAGCAGTCGTAGTCAACTGTTATAAAAAGAACGCAATGAACTAGAATTTCATATGCCGCGTCGCGTCGCCGTCGGTCGCCAGAGGGTGCCAGAGGCTCTACATAACTGTCACCCCTCCTGCCCCGCGCAATTATACATTACTATGGACAGATATAAAAAAAATCATAAAAAAATTAAAAGCCAAAAATTACTACCCGACAATTTATAACTTGTTAATTCAACCAGTTCGAATAAGAGTTTATTTTATTTCAACAGTTTTCTCACACTGGATAGTAATCGTTTAAAAAAAGACATACTAAATAAAAACCAAACAACGAAATAACGAATCCTTATTTAACTAATATAAATGCGAAAGTAACTCTGTCTGTCTGTGTGTTACGCAATCACGCCTAAACTACTGAATCGATCTAAATAAAATTTGGTTCAAAGATAGTCTAGAGCCTAAGAAAGGACATAAGCTACTTCTTAATGCGAAAAAAGAGCTATAAAGGGTTGAAATAGGGGATAAAAGTTTTAAGCTAGAAGCTTAAAACTGATTTTTTAGGTTTTTGGTTAGATATAAATAAAGACGATATGCGAAGTTTGTAAAATTTTTACCTTAATGGGGGTAAAAATAGGGGATGCAAGTTTTTGTATGATGACGTCGGCAAAAGCTTACGGCCCAGAAAATAAATATAGAAGAAATACCGATAATTATGGAGTCATTACAATAAATAAAGCCCAAGGACAGACGCTTAAAGTTGCAGGTGTTCATTTAGAAAAAAACTAAAACCGTCGTGTATAAAAATGTACATAAATAAGCTATTTGCAGTAAAATACTGTAAATAGCTTAATTTAATATATGTATGTGTTTTATTTGCAAAATAATTAGCCTACAAAATTAAAAATGATGCCGTACGATGAAGTCACTATTCCAGGCGGACAAAGTCGCGGGCACAGCTAGTCATAAATAAATATATTATTACAAACATAATTATACACTCATAAATAAACAATTAAAATGCTTTAAAATGCTTTTTCAAGCAAATATTTTTTACAATATGCCAATATCATGATACCAATAAATCGCTACAAAGTTTGCCAAATCCAATACGGATTTCATATCATCCGTGTGACAGTAGCTCGTCGCAACGTTCGATCCGGCGCTGATATTACTTCATAGGAATTCGTAGTAATCTGTGCGAAATACAATCTGAGACCAATTTCCGATTCCGACAACCTGAGATAACCTAGTTACCTCTATACCACAAAATATGGAGACCCAGAAGGTGAGCTTAATACATACGGCGCAGAGGCCCGCACCACACACATAAACCCTCTCAAGGTCACGGATCACGGAACAGCTTGGAACACCCGATCCGATCCGAACCCCTCGGAGAATCTCTTAGGGCACGGAGACACGCACAAGTGCGTGATGCCGTTCCCTCTAAAAAACCTTCGAAGGTAATTCGTTTCACACGGCTTGAGAAACCCTTTAAGGTTCTCGCCGCCCCCAAAAAAGTCCAGTGAAGCTGAAAATGCCGTTTGAGGCAATCAGCAAACTCTGTCCAAAAAAAAAAGCTAGAAACAGCCCGAGCGCAGCTGTTGCGAGACCGATAACGTGTCCGTAAAAGATTGGCTGTGTGTGCGTTGCTCGATGGCGTTTCTATGAAGCTTATCTTCTGAAGTCTCCTTATTTTGTGTCTCTACCGAGCCGGATTTGATGCACTTAGACGTGTCAATATGTATCGGGTAACTTACTGACTATTGGTTGTTACATTTGGTTGGCACTGTACAGTACAAACGTTAAGGTACACGCTCAGTTAATCAATAAATATCACAAGTATCTTATAGTTGAGCCATTTGCTACTATGTTATTGTTTATTAAATGTATGTTTGTTATTTCTATGACAAGACAAAAAATACTATACCGCAAGCTAATAGGACGATAAAAATGGGACCTTATGTACCATTTATATGAAAATTAGTTAACGGTAACATGAAACAAATTAATTTTGGGACGACTAACTTCGTAGCTTCCATTCATCTGTTCCATTTATATGAAGGCTGCTATGGTGACATTAGGCGTTTAACACACGGTACCGCGCACCGACGCGGTAGGCGGTGAAGCGGATCTCAAGTTGCATTGGCCTCTATTAAATCCGTTGATACCAAACACACGTACACCGCCTGACCGTGCGGTCGAGCGGTGCTCTCGCCGCCACCGCCCCTCCGCGCGGACGACAGCGCGGGGGACATTTCGCGAAACACGGAAAAAAATCATGGCTTGGAAAGATATGATGGTCTCTAACCACCCTTTGGGGGATAATGGTTGTGGGTTTATGCATACATACACTATACATATTTTAACTTTAAAAATACATCATACAATATAATATTTTATTTCAGGTAGTCGCTGTTTTCAAAATTGAAACTTCAATATTACATAGTACTACTACATATTGAAACTAATAGAAATGTGAAAAAAGACAGTGCTGAAAAAATTATTGCCAGTGTCTGTGATCAAACTGGTCGAAACCGCATTAAATCCATCCGCTCGGACAGGCGCGTAAACCGCTTTACCGCGCGGAGTACCGCTACGAAATCCGCTTTACCGCCTCCGCCCGACGCGGCGGTGCTCGGTGCCGTGTGTTAATCGCCTTACATTTGTACTGCATCGACCATTAGACAACATTTATTTTCGTGCGCTCGTGTCCGTGGTCACCCACGGAAAGGGTTTCAAACGTCAGGATAAAATAGCATATTTTAAACGCTAGTAGAAGCATGAAAAATGCTTCAATGAGCAATGTTCGCGAGAACTTTCAAAACCAATAAGTGCTATGATATGATAACTATAAAACATCTTATTAATAAACTTGATTTCCCTCTAAAATTCGCTAGAGTTATAGCCTGACAAGTTCGAGCGCGACCTACTTGCGAAAGTGTGGAATGGCAGACGTTAAGGCGCTGACAACCATGAAACAGCACTCTCTGCCGATCTACTTCCTGACAAAGGTATGCAAATAGTGCGTGATCAAGTAAGGTGATTAAAAAACGCTATTTATTTAAAATTCGTTTAATTGAAAACATAAAACAATAGCGTTTTCCTAATAAGTATGAGAAATAATAAATTGATCCACAAAAAAATAGTAGGCTAGCACCTAAAATGCTAAGTTAGCATCTAAATAGTAGTTTAGGTGCTAACTTTGTATTTTAAGGTGCTAACTTAGTATTTTTGTGGGTTAGGTTAGGTTAGTTTGGTGATCGATTAAATACAACCCAATAGGTATTACAAATAAGTACACCTATTTAATTTCAACGGCTCAATTAAAAATATAATCATGTAGGAAATACTTAGATAGTGTTTAGAGGTGACTTTTTTTCTATAGATGATATTTCATAATTCTGCATTTTGGAAACAATAACATTGTTGCAAATATAGTCTTTTATAACATATATTTGTCTTGGCATTGTATATTGTATAATTTTTATATGAACCATGTACTTATAAGTGAGCGCATTTCATAGTTGTCAGCGCTTTAAGCGGAAGCAACGGTCTCTAGGTGTTCGAAATTCAACGTTTCACGTACTGTGTTTGTCACACAGGGTGTCCCGATTCAGAGATCGACGTCTCAATAGGTATCATGTGCTCCAGCTTACGACTAGCACGTCTATAAAATCTTTAGGGCGTCTGCTGTGGCAAGCGGGCGCCCGCCGCGGGGACCCGCGCTGTACTCCGTCGCGGATAAATATCGCGGTTTTGAAGCTGTCAAAGTGCACATCAGTGATATGTCTCACGAACGGACGAGCGTGGCCTGTCAACCGCGCCACACCGCATGTGACGGGTGACGCGCCTCACGCAGCGATGCTCTATGACTTTACAAGAAACAGAACGTGACAGAACGTCGCGCTGGCCGTGCGCCTGCTTAACGCAGCGGACGCCTTCACGTTCTGGTATCAATACAAAATCAAGCTGAAAAGTACATTAAGTATCCACCTATATTAGTTATGGAAACTGAAAATAGCAGTTGAAAAAAAACCACGAGAAACCCACAACTTTCAAAGTCAACAGATATGTCTCCGGGTTGGAAAAGGTCGCGGGTTCCTCCCATCTAGGCAACTTATATCTTTAGCTGCTATTTTTATGTCAGTTTAATAAAGTTGAGTTATGTTTTTAAATGTTAATATCTTATAAATCTACTCTGTTAGTGTGCCTTTTGAAATAAGAAAACAATAGGATACGCAACTAAAGATGTTTGATTACTGTTACAGATATTGTTTTCATAAGTAAGTATGCACGAACACTACGCATTGAAATAAAACTACTTTTAAGGATCTACTCCCTTTTAATTAGGATTAATGATTTAATGTTTATCCTGATTCTCCGTTTCTCCCTGTGGCCACCCTGCAAAGGGTTCGAACGTCAGGATAAACATTAAATCAAATTAATGTGTAAAATCAAAGCGAGTAGATCCGTAAAAGTAGTTTCATTTCAAAATCTGTAGTAACAGATTTAAAAATATATGCAATGTTTGTTTTTTTTAAATCAAATTGATAGAAGCAAACACACGTTTATAGTTAACGAAAAGACAGCCATTTGAGAAAAAATAGGTATGAAATGTTTCACAGTATCAAAAATATTATAAAACTAAAAGAACATTAATATTTTTACAATAATAGACATTCTCAAAACGTAGAGACACTTACGAAAAGTACGATAGGCATGAACGACCAACATATTGTCCAGAACTTCGTCGGCTTGAATCCGAGCCAAAAATGTATATCGGTTGAGAACCTCTGGACCCCGTATATCCACATAACCACGGCCACTTTAAAACCACCCAGATATAAAACTATTACGTCCATGCCATAAATAAGGCCTTGCAGTCTGAGGCTGGACATCTGCGACTGAAAAATAAAACAAAACATGATAACAGAATCAAACATATTACCTAGTCAGTTTTGGCTGCACGTAGGTACAATTGGTATTAATATCCCTTTATTATCAGCCCATAATCTTCCCACAGCTGGGCTCAAGCTTTCCCAGATGAAGGACGAAATGTGAGGAGATGGAGCCATTACCAAACATGCTGGCCCAATACTGGTTGGTAACTTTTAACGTTTACCATCGTACGACAACTACCTGGGCCCAACAGTTTATCGTGCCTATCACTCAGTAGTTGAGAATTCCGGGTGGAGTGCAAAGTGGAGGGAGGTTCCACCTTCGGCTTTGTCATCACTTAACGTCAGGTGAGAGAAGGCCAAGCCAAGCCAAGCGTGAGACATAAAAAAAACACGACGGAGGGCGACATAATACTAATTTTATCACCCATCTGGCGACTGGGTCGCAAAAGTTGCTTAACATTCCAGATTGCAACCCGAAAGTGCAAACGGCATCGAGCTCCTGTTACTACGCTCTCGGTATTTTATGAGCCCTTTTTCAGCATGGAGAAAATGCTAAACGCATATCCGACCGGGTCACAGTCAGCTTTGTGGGTCTAGTCCGCCCTCCTTCCCCAGGAGGGGGGAGGATCCTACCCACTAAAAACTCCATGACGTGTCGCTTTAGGATCACCCGGGACCACCGTTGAGGTCGCATTTTTACGACCTGACATAAGCTCGAAGCAATTTTACAACTTGTTATGTTAAAATTCCAAATCAATGTTTCCGTTCGAAGCTTTGGCTTCGTAGATTCCCCTTTAAACATTCATATTGACGGCAGATATTAAGTCCACGTAATGCCAAGGTTAAGATTTCCTAGGCAAGGTTTAATTATAGAATCTAATGCTTAAAGCATATTTTTCTTATCATTTTATTAAAATCGTATACCAAACGTTTTGTAAATAAAAATAATAAAATCCTTTTTTGTATTAAGCCGAGCCAACAAAAAAAAAACAATTTCTATTCTAGGTCAACTCCATCACATTTATTGAAAATATATTTGAAGAACGGTGTATTTTGTGTCTATTACAATTTCTGATGTACCTAAAATTTTACGTGTGGATTTTAATAATAATTATTATGCCAGTTTGATATTGCAAATAACTAGTGTGTTTGATTAAACTGATTAAATTAATTGATCAAATTGTGATTACAAAGCTCTTTTACAATATCCAATCAACCCTAGGCTCACATTAACCAATATCAAAGAGCAACAATGGCAAACAATAACAAACAGCCAATACTTGTTAATATCGCCATAGAAATGTTAAACTAACACTGAAACAACAAATCGAATGAAACCCGAATAAACCTTTTGTGATTGACGGACGCTTACGTAAAATTTTGTACTGTTATTCATCCACATAACAACAAAATACAGATTTCAGACATACACCTACCCGTTCACGTATAGAAAACTAAAAGGATTTGTATATTTATTAGCAGTGCATGCTCTGTATTCAAGGTAACCTCGTCTGGGTGTGGAATATTCGATCTCGGCTCGCAAGCGGTCTCAATGAATTTTTTGTTGAGCTTCTGAATGTTTTATGCAAGTGGACTTGTTTAGAGGAAATGACTGCGAGTGTACTCTCCACCTACACGTTTTTATTAATAACGCGAGACCGAGCAGGACTAGTTTTGTAACAAGCCTTGTTACGGACTAAATTTATACGTTTTTATTCCACCTTTAACTGACAGCGTTCTTTTGTTTCGCCATTCGTTTCATGTCGCCATTGAGCTGTTGATTTTCGCGGTATGCTTTCGTTGTTTTATTTCTTCCTTCATTAATTGTACGTTTTATTTTGCTTTCCAATTTTCTTTTATACAGTCCACATTTTTTATTTACGCTTTCATTACACCCTTACTTTAACATGGTTATAGTATAGAAGTAATAAGTAATTAGCCCATAGGTATACTATCCCAGTACTGGGCAAAAGCCACCATCATTGAAATCAAGTCATCGGCATCGGTACATATGTTGAGTATTGGTTTAATCATGCGGGTTTGTGATCACAAGCCAACTATGTACCGTAATATAAGATAAGATAAGATAAGATAAGATAAGATAAGATAAGATAAGATAAGATAAGATAATCCTTTATTTGCCAAAAAACTAAGATGCTCATTTATTTTAAGGAGTTAGTAATAAAAAGCGAATGTATCTAAGTAGGCTTAGGTAGTATTTTTAAAAAATCCATGAGTAGGATTTAAGCCTACATCTTCTGAAAATCCGGCTCAGGCGTGACAGTATCCGATTCAATCATATTTAGTTACATATATCTAAATATTATTATTATGTTGTTTTTTATTTATAATGGATTTGCGCTTGCCTACATTTCACCTGTTCGCTATTTGTTTGCAATAAAAGAGTAATATTTACATTTGAGTACCTACTCGTGTGAACCGAACTAACCAATACTGAGATTGAAACATAAATACTGTTGTATGATTAAAACCTTTTGCTATTAATTTAAATTCGTATTTACAATATTCTGTGTGGGCGATAGCATAACTTTTCAGCGCATTTAAAAAGTAAACATACGCAAAGGATTTACTTTGAATCAACTGACCGCGGACCACAATCAACGGCTTAACGTGCTTTCCGAAACGCAGAGTAAATCAATATTTTTAATTTGGTCAGCCATGCGGTGAAAAGGTTTCTTCGTAACGCATCATCGAAGAGCTAGGTAGATAGCGCAGTGGTAAAGAGGAGCTCGATGGCGCAGTGGTTAACGCACCCAGTTTGCGATAGCTGAGGTTAAGCAACTTTCGCAAAGGCCGGTCAACGGATGGGTGACGATCTCGAGCTCCTCCGTGCTTCGGAAGTTGTTTCGAAAGGCACGTAAAGCCGTTGGTCCAGGCTGCATTAGCAGTCGTTAACAACCACCATTCCGCACTGGGCCCGCATGGTGGTTTATGGCCTGTTCTCCCTATCCATCCATAAAGAAGGCTCGTGCCCCAGCAGTGGGGACATAAAATGAGCTGATGATGATGATGAACGCATCATGTCGATTGTTATATTATCAATTGGTTTTGTGTCTCTTAAGGCACAAAACAAGCATAATATTCATCATCACTATCATCATCACCATCATCATCACCATCATCATCATCATCATCATCACCATCATTATCACCAGCTCATTTTATGTCTCTACTGCTAGGGCAGGAGCCTTCGTATTTGTTTTATGACTCACTGACACCAATTCTACAATTTTTGGCATTTTTGTCTGTCTGTATGTCCTCATATACTCAAGAACAGCTTGACCGATCTTGATGAAAATTTGTATGTAGTAAGAACATGGGATTGTGCAGATGATAGGCTATAGGTATATGATGTTGGTAAACCTAATAATTAATTTATTTAGCATTCATTGATCCATTATTTTCGCACAGCGAAGCGGGCGGGTGACGGCTAATCTATTAATATAAGTGTATGCTATGACAAATATGCATTAAGCGATATGTTTTTTATAGAAAGCGTATTTATTCAGAGTAAAAATTATCACAAAAAAACGTTGCATCTTTTAAAATTCGTTCGTATGATAATTTTTTTATGGCTACAAAATAATGATCAGAAATTATACATATATATGTATAGAAATAAATGCATATAGGTACAATACTTAGTTATACATAACACACAAACATTTGCCCCGCACTGGATTCGAACTCAGCGCGGTGAGATTCGTAGCCTGGGTGCCTAGTGCGAGTTCCATTCGCCATTCGATCACGTTAACAAAAACGAGAATTTGTATGGCAACATTTTAACTCTTCTCGTATGTCGCCAGGAGGCGCTGCTTCAATCCCATACAAATTTCTGTTTACGTAAACGTAATCGAAGGAATACGGATACTCGTAGTAAACAATACTCACACTAGGCACCCTGACCACCGCGCTCGCTCTCTGTTAGACTTTACAAAATGATGACGAATGTTTGGTAAAAGCACATTAGGAGCTTCAATCACCGTGGGCTTATCATAAAAGTGTGTTTACACAGTTACCACAATACAAAGGTCATTAATTATAAAGCGGTTTAAAATCGGACGTGCCTTAGGTAATATATCATTGCAGTAACATTTCAACCGTTCTATCATAATAATAGTACTTAATTTTTATTAAATAATAAATATAACATTTTCTAATCACAAAATGACTTATAGCTAGACCGCTTAACTGGGTCCTCGCCTGCGGTAGGTACGCGGGGCGAGAGGTAAGTAGGGCCTCTGCCACGAACACGAGCGACATGCAACGCGGCAAACGGATTTCTAGTTCATTGCGCGCTATCCAGCGGCAGTCATAGTCAACGGATATAGAAATAACGCAATGAACTAGAAACGCTCTTCTCATCGCAAGTCGTCAGTGGCCTGGGCCGGGCGGTAAGGGACTATATACACTGATTATCATTATTATTATTTATTATTATCGTTGATTCGTTTATTACATAATAGCTAAAAGTGCACTATTGCACAAATATACATACCTACTTATTATTTTTGTTACTATTCGCTCTGTGTAGATATTGAAAATAGTAATTATTTTAAAAAAAATATTATTCCAATTTTCTATAATAAATAACGGCTGCGAAGTAAATAAATTATTATTTTTTACTTTTCTCAAAACAATTGACTGATTAGGTAGGCAGGCATCTATATTTATAATTACTTGTCTTCAGATGAATCTTGTTTTTGAAACGGATTTCTAGTTAATTGCGTTTTTTCTATCACTGCTGACTATGACTGCCGTAGTATAACGCGCAATAAACTAGAAATCAGTTCGCCGCGAAAATACCCAAAAGAGTTTGATATTATTATATCTATCTCTATATCTAACCACAACAAAAATCACATACGTAACATATTATATTTTGTATTTACTAACTTTTTTCAATTTTTTTCATACTCAGCTTGAATTCTGTTATGAGCTAAACATAATTCAGCAAACGTTACGTGGAAGTATGATTGTGTCCTTCAATTTGCGTGTAGCACAAAATGGCGCTATCAAAGCTATGAGCATGCACCAATGTCCCTCAAAATTAAATGCCAAGCTTGGTTGCCTTTATTGATGTATTATCTCTCATCCTCTTCGTTACACTCATTACGGGTCGTGATCGCGACCTCCTCTACCATATGATGCTTGACGATGAAGCATCATTATTTTAATTACTGGTTGCTGGGGACGTACAGTCACGAGCATTAACATGTAAACACTTTTCACTAGTTTTGACTTATATTCCATTGTATTAAGAATTACATTGCTTACATGTTAATGCTCGCGACTGTACAGGTTATCATCAGTGATCGGAATAAAGGATGCTAAAACACCTAAATTTGCCGACAAGACATAACTGAGAGTGGTTAAAACCACCTAAGGCTCGTTTTTTCGATCCTTAGATAAGTTTTATCCAAGGGATAACATTGTTATTGTGACATGTTTCCTAAAGAGAATCTGTCATTACGTCAAAATTATTCAATGAATAAAATTTTACTGACGATTGAAAAATGAGCCCTAAATGTTGTTAGTTTATTTTTATCGAATCCCGGATCTCGGAAAAAGTTTTACTTTTTGGTAGTATGTACTAAAATGCAAATACCAGTACCTGATCCTGAACGGCAGATTCCACTACCACGGACTGTCCCGTTTAAGCAAGCGGTAGTAATTTTTTTGATATATTTTTTAAAATCCATAACGATGAACCGCTTTGCTTATATCTCTACCTATGGTTAGAGACGATAAGGCTGACAGAGGAAACGCACTTCAGCTGAAATCCTCAACTAACAAAGAGGCAATCTTATCTGTCTTTCCGAACACAAAAATGCTACCATCAATGTTGTAATGGCGGCAGACTAATACAAGGTATTGTAAGAGGTGAATTTAAAACACAACCACAAAGCAAAAGTACAATTAACCTTGCCGCTGAGAATCAAGCCTCTGGGTATGAAACCCATGATCTAACCAGGTAGACCACAAAAGCATAAAATAATAAAATCTTAAACAGAAGTAGCAGAACCAAACGATAAACGAACGACGCTTTAACAATAATATTTAGATATGGAGAACCTACCACAGTAACAGATATTAAAAGAGATCGGAGTGCCTGTGTGAATTTTGTTTAGTATTCGTATTTATTCGATTACGTTTTCGAAAACAAAAATTAGAAAGGCATTTAAGCATCACCTCCTGGCGACATACGAGAAGAGTAAAAATTTTGCCATACAAATTTTCGTTTTCGTAAATGTAATCGAATGAATACGGCTAGTAAACAAAACTCACATTAAGCACCGAGAGATGTCGCAGCGAGCGCAACTATCGCTAAAGTTAAGCTGACTGTTAAGTTAAGTTTACTGCCACAATGCCTGGTAATTCTTTCACGCCGCCCGCCCTTGAAACTGAAACGCAGCGATGCACGACATTGTTTATTGATGTGGAAAAGTAAAGCCTCTTTTCCACCAGGGCTGTGTGAGGTAGCTAAGGCGAGCGGCCGCCGCCGCTGGGATAAACGCTGCGTCCAAATACAATGGTTTTAAAGCTGTCATGCATGACCAGGGCCGTAGCGAAGGGCGGGGGCATTGTGGGGCAATGCCCTACCTTATACCAATGCCCTACCTTAATAAAATACCTTAAAAATCAACTAATAATAAGCAAAGTACTGTAAAGCAGATTTAAGACAGAAAAAATACTAGCGTAGTGGCTAGTATTGCAGTCATAATATATAGGTTGTAACAAAATTCTCTTAAATGACGAATGGGGGTCATTCCACCCATCAATACGAACAACTTTTACTATGAACCAACTTCGAAATCGCAATTAAGGGAATTTCGTTACATCCTGTATATCACCACGATAATTTACATAAGCATTAACCTGACTCGCACATGTTCACAAATCAAGGACACCAAAATTCGATTGACCAGAACAGATCAAGTAACATTTTTACTTCCGCCCTATCTGTAACCACAGCGCTGCCCTACCTTAAATTTAAGTCTAGCTACGGCCCTGTGCATGACGTGCGTCGAGGTGTTTGATAGCACAAAATAAGGAGACCCACGGGACTTCTTGGCGGGAAAGTGAAGAGTCATGTCTGCGGTTTTGTTTTATTTTCGAAAATTTGTGTTATATCGAATATTAATGTGAAATAATGGTGGATTATTAACCGTTAAGTGTTCGTGAGTGTGCATGAGTGTTGGCAAATGACACAAAACAGTGCAACGTCACTTTTCAAATTCTCTCAAGAACTCCGCCCGAGGACTTAGTAAAGCTCACTTCTCATTTCTACTATCATTCATTATCATCATACAGAAAATAAATAATGTTTATTTATGTATTACTTGTTAGAAAAATTACTTTGACACTGGCTAAATGTGCTAATCGCACGAAGCCATCAACAAAAAAAAATAGGAGACCCACAATGTAAGCTCTTATTTATTTGCAGCCAGATAGAGTTGCCATGCAGTGTTAGGCCCCTGGTTTAATTGAATTAAAAAGCAAAAAAGTCAATATTAGATTTTTTTTCTTTTCACGCGCTCGAGCAACTCACACATCGACCTCTTGCACGGACACGGATCTCAAAATCTCGAAACAGTCCGAGCGCACCTTTTTTTTTTTTGGTGAGATTGCTGATTGCCTCAGATGGCAATTTTTGTGTTGATAGTGTTTCGTCGCTCGAACGCGTGAGCGTGCCCCGTAGCCGCGTGCGACGGGCTACCCCATCTCACGCAGCGATGCTCTACGAATTTTGTGTTTTCCTAATTTGTTGGTTCACAATTTGGTCATTACAAAAAATTCAATCAAGTCATCAGCGCAATTGATGGGTAATGGCTTAATCACCTCGCTGCCAAATGCGGGTTGATGATCACATAACCAAAAACGAAAAATCCAAAACACGTTTTGCCCATCCTGGGAATTGAACCCGGGACCATGGGAATCGTGCCGAGTGCTTTGCCACTCGGCCACCGAGGCACACAAAATCATTAAAATATAGGATACAAGTCGGCTGAATGACCTATTTACTGTGAATACAACATGCAAATAATAATTTACATGAAACAGCACGCCACCGTGCTCGCGCTAATCGCAGTAAATGCCCTAAGCGGAGAGCGATGTGAAAATGCACCAATAAGATTACTCCATTTTACACCGCAAAGAAAAGGAAGCAGTCCTATTGGTGGATTATTCTTCGCACAACGCTTTAGTATCTCGGAAAAGCGGCCTTAAAAGTAAGCCGTTCAAACTTGTCAGTACAGCGCTAAGTTCGTTTACGCAGAGTCGCCATTCGATCACGTTAACGAAAGCGAGAATTTGAATGGCACCTGTTTTCGTATGTCGCCAGAAGACGCCGCTTCAATGCCATACTAATTTTCGTTTCGTTTTCGTAAACGTAATCGAATGAATACGGATAGTAAACAAAACTGACATTAAGCACTCAGTGCAGAGCGACACTCGTATGCGTATATAAAACTAGTGATAGTTTTATGGATACGATCGTTGCAAGGTCGCACGCAACGGGAAAGACTTTTTGCATGGTTCGCTTTACCGGATACAGAACAGTAAAAATGATTGAATTTTGAAGTGAAAACTTCTTTAGCGGCGTTGTGCACTTTTTTTGGAATGGGTAAAAAATGTTAAACTCGCGTCAGGACACGTGACCGTCAGGACACGTGACCTGATCGAAAATTCGTAAGACGGATGGAAAGTAGACAGCTGGCGCGGCGTAATATAATTTTTTAATATAACTTAATATAACTTTTTAATGTAATATAAATTGTCATGTTTGTGTACGATAGCCCAATAAATAAATATTGTATTCTACCACATAAATGAGAGTACTTTTATACTGATAATTAAAGCAATTCGTGAAAAATTATTCCCTAACCATTCCAAAATATCAAAAATGCACAACGTTAATATTCAAGTTTTCACTTCTGCCGGCACTCCCAGAGTGCAACCCGTCGTTTTTTTTTTACAGCTTCTTAAAAGGCAAGTCTTTTGTTCAATAATACATTACTTACAGATAAATATATCTGAAATAAGGTCATGGTCTACACTGTATTAAAAACTTTGGTGTTTTCAATTAGAAAAAACCGGCCAAGTGCGCGTCGGACTCACGCACGAAGGGTTCCGTACTTTATGACATATTAAAAAAAACTACTTACTAGATCTCGTTCAAACCAATTTTCGGTGGAAGTTTGCATGCAAGATGTACATCATATATTTTTTTAGTTTTATCATTCTCTAATTTTAGAAGTTTTAATTTTAGAAAAAACGGAACCCTTATGGATTCGTCATGTCTGTCTGTATGTCGTTCTGTCTGTCAGTCTGTCTGTCTGTCTGTCCGTCAGTATGTCACAGCCACTGTTTTCCGAAACTATAAGAACTATACTGTTGAAACATGGTAAGTAGATGTATTCTGTGAACCGCATTAAGATTTTCACACAAAAATAGAAAAAAAAACAATAAATTTTGGGGGTTCCCCATACTTAGAACTGAAACTCAAACATTTTTTTTTCATCAAACCCATACTTGTGGGGTATCTATGGATAAGTCTTCAAAAATGATATTGAGGTTTCTAATATCATTTTTTTCTAAACTGAATAGTTTGCGCGATAGACACTTCCAAATTGGTAAAATGTGCCCCTCCCCCCTGTAAATTCTAAAATAAGAGAATGATAAAACTAAAAAAATATATGATGTACATTACCATGCAAACTTCCACCGAAAATTGGTTTAAACGAGATCTATTATATAATGTTTACTTATCAATAACTTAATTCTATCTGGGTGAGCTAGTCGTTAACGCACGGTCTGCGATTGCTAAAGTTAAGCGACTTTCGCAAAGGCCAGGCATCAGATGGGTGACCAAAAATCTATCATCTCGAGCTCCTTTCGTGTTCAAAAGGCACGTAAAGCCGTTGGTCCCGGCTGCATTAGCAGTCGTTAAAAGCCTCTATTCCGCACTGGGCCCTCGTGGGAAGGGATCCATCCAGAGGGCAGGCTTGTACCCATGGTACCTATTGTACCCTCGGGCCATGATAACGAGCTGACGATGACTCCTATCTTTGTATTGATTTGATTTCAATGGCGTCATTAACGCACACTAGCGAAATTTGTATAAATTAGTATTAGGGATGCACTTCAGGTATTGCTCCCGTACATTCTGAACATTCCACCTCAATACTCGTTCAAAGAGGCCATCCTGAAAATGAGTCCTTTGAGATCCAATGGGCCGCATGTGCCATTTGGGGAATTGAACGCCAAACGCATACAGCCTTTCAGCCATTTCCAATTGCCCATGTGAAAAAGCATTGTGTAGCTGCCTTTACGTGCTCTTGCATGCCTTTGCATAGATCCAGGAAGTGCGGTTGCAACGCAGCTTCATTCCTTCTAAAACTTAATTCCACATACCTGCCTTGAATCTTTTGTTAGGCATCGGTCGTGACAAGCCTTTGATACAGCTAATAAGATTGGATTGAGAACCAATGAAACATTACTGCACGCTCTGTCGGTTTAAGGGCGTCCGCTGCGTAAAGCGAGAACACGGCGCGGGTTGTTTCATGTAAATTTATAAAGTAGGACTGCGTGTGGCGGGTCGTCGCAAACGGCGCCTTCGACGGGGCACGCTCGTCATTCACTGATATGCACTTTGATGCAAGACAACTTTAAAACCGTCATATTTGTCCGCGATGCCTGCGAAGGCGCATGTCCCCGCGGCGGGCGCACGCGCCTTGCTCCCGCTTGACGCAGCGGACGCCCTAAGGGTTAATACTTAGGGCATACTGAATGTTTCTGGATCTGATAAATAAGACTAGATATAAAACTTACGATACATTTATTGTTTTTCAAAGCATATTCACTGAGAAAACTGGCAATCATAAAAGACGAGAAAGTGAATTCAGCATTCTTCATTTAGTCTACCTACGTATTAAAAGGCTTACGGCTCACTCCTCTCAACAACTTTTTTATCTCAAGTAATTTGTAGTAAATGAGGCTGTTGATAATATTAGGGATGTTATAAGAATTAATTTAATTTATACATTGTCACTGTTTGTTTACGTAAATATATTTAAAAAATCTGTAACAAATATACAAATAAAATATTTATTTATATAAATTTATTAATATAAATCTTCGCAGTGACAACCCTAAGACCGGAAGTTTCGGATATAAGTTAATTATAAATAACTTCTAGATAACAAAGTGTTAGGTCGTGATTCTACCGGCACAAATACGCGAACCTGGGTCGTAATTATTTATTTGTTCCGTTTGCGGTGGAAACAATGGGTCCATGGGGGCCGGAGGCAAGGCAACTTGTTAAAGAGCTAAGTGCTCGCCTTATTGAGGCCTCCGGTGACAAGAAGGCTGGCAGCTACCTCTGCCAGCGTATTAGCTTGGCAATCTAGAGAGGCAATGTTGCCAGCATTCTTGGGACCGTTCCCATGAGCCCACAGTTGGACGACATCTTTTATTTATAGGCATTTAGTTTTTAATTTGCTATTTTTATTTCTTTGTTTTTTTTAAGTTCAGTTAAGTTATGTTTCTTTTTTTTGTTTTAAGTATTGTTCTGTAATTAGTAATCAACAATTGGAAAGAAATATTAATTACAATGTAAACTTTAAAAAACAAATCAAAAATATTAATTACCTATATAAATAATCAACAAGCGAGAAAAAGTATTAAAAATAGCAAATTAAAACTACGAAATAAAACTAAACATTAAACCAATTTTTTTAAAAATTCGGAATGAAAAGTTAATTTTGATATGTCTGTATAATATTGTTTTTAATGTTTTGTAGTCAGGAACATTTCCTGTAAGGTGGTAGCCTTTGTCTTTTATGCTTCGCATATGTTTTTCAGAAATCTTCTGTACCGATGTGTAATTTGAACTAACTTCTTTTTTGCACTCACTTATGGCTATTTGAACTTCATTGTCTTCAAAATTTGGCACGCATTGATGACTGTGTTTATTTTCTTTAAATATATGATTTATATTGTCAAGAGTTACATATCCACTGCATTTAATATTATTTCTTCTATTAACACAATGCCAAGTACTTGAATTTTTATTATCTCTCCGTTATTTATGTCCGGCATGTAGTAATGTTTTTCCACCGCGTCTACTGTCGATAATAGTTAGATGTTTGACTGGACCACGTGAACCACTTGCCTCCGATATTGCAATACATTAACTAGCAAACTATCTTAAATAAGTCATGCTCGAGTGAAGCAAGTTACCTGACCAACCGGTTTTTTCAAGAAAACAATAGGAACAAGCCCTTCCTCAAATTCTTATCTAGTCCTTTTCTTTTGTTTTTATGTAAATAGAGAGAGGCAGTATGATTGCCGTTTTAGTGTCCGAATTGCAGTTGCAACTTTGCGATAACAGTAATTAGAAGAGTTATGATTAAATATTGATAACTTCAGGTCACAGATTATATAGTTATGTGCAGGTTATTAAAATTTTCTGTTTTTAATGAGTTTTTCATAAAACATCGTAAGACTTTTCTTTTCGTCAGTCCCAGAAACTGAAGGGGACTTTTTGGTAGGCATTTTGTGATGATGCCATAGCGAAACCATACCATAGCGGAACTAACCCGAAAAAAAACATATTTCGCTTTTCACTGAGAATTGATTGCCACAAATTGTTGACATATTATGTTGATATGGGGACATTTATCCGAACTAATTATAACAGAACCAAATATTTTAGTTTGTTTATTAAAATATTTTATTCATTTTCGGACTTTCGGATATATCCAAAGTTTGATATTTTTTTCTTCAAAACTTCAACTCGTATCGAAGTCGGGTTTGGACTGCAGTGCTTAGAATGATGTAAACTAACAGTCACCAAAAAAAAAGATGACACAAAAAAGGGTTTCTTACCGCACTGTGCATTGTACAAAGCAGCTGGACCAGTCTTCCTTAGGGACCTCTTCGATGGCTTCAAGGAACGCATTCACCGCCGATTCAGTGCTCGTAAAACGTGTGCCTCTAAGTTTGTCTTTAATTTTTGGAAAGAAAAAATAGTCGCAAGGTGCGAGGTCCGTGCTGTAAGGCGGATGCGTCATCAGTTCCAAGCAGTCACTGTCCTTTGATCTTCAAGCGATACTGTAGAGTAATGTCCTGATTTTCCAAAAAAAATAAGCAACCATTTTTTTACCAATGCTTCGATTTTTCTTAACTTTCGTCGGCAAATCTTCAAAATGCACTCTGCCGACTGGCTTTTTTTTTCAGGTTCAAAGCCACCCAGGTTTCGTCACCTGTCACGATATTATAGACAGCCTGACTGTCCTCTGTTAAACTTTTTTATCATTTTACGGCACCACTGGACACGCAGTCGTTTCTGGTCCTCCGTTAAGTCATGCGGTATCCCTCGAGTGCAAAACTTCCGAACCTTCAGATGCACAAGTAAAATGTTTTGCACTTGGCTCATTCCGATGCCTAACAAAGCACAAATTTGCTAGCAAGTAATTTTTTTGTAAGTTTCAGAGTCAATATTAGAGTCTGTAACCGCAATCGCCGGCCGACCTTCACGTAACTCGTCATGTAGATGATCTCGTCCACGTCTAAATTCTCCAAATCACGAATACACAAAGCTGCATGGTGCTTCATCACCAAATGCCAATTGAAGTCTCTGGAAACTCTCTAGTTGACTTAAGCCACAACGAAAATCATAAAAAAATTATTACACAATTTTCGAAGAGACGTCACGATTAAAAAACAAATGACAGTCTCGCAAAATAAAAAGTAACATGTTCCCAAAGAGTTCCATTTTCGAATTCCATTATAATTGTTTTTTCATTCTTTTATTGTAAGTGGCCAGATCCAGAAACTTTCAGTATGCCCCACGTAGGTAGTTATTACACGGCAATAGGATACATCCTTTACATAAGATCACTAATGTAATTATGATTAGCTAACAACAATGATTTTTTTCCGAAAAGTATGTCATTTTGACCTATTTCGTTTTTTCTTCAAAAAAGCTTAATAATATTTTTCCTAAAGACCCGCACCTTTTGGCATTCCGGGCAGAGTGTAACAAAGTCGTCTTTCTGCTTGCGCCAAAATTAAAAAAAAGCTGATTCACTGTCTAATAAAGCCACGCAATAGACAACCGATCTTTGATCAACAAAAATACTAGATTCCCGATAAACGCTTTAAAACACAATTTTGTGGTCTTATTTCAAATAAGGAAGGTACTAATTGACCTACCTATAAGTATATGACAATATTAATTGACCTTTACGTTTGAGATTTGCTGAGAAAACCTGTTGATGTTATAGGGAAGTCCTTTTTTGCATTATGTAATAAGGTATTTAAATGTACAAGTGAAACACGGATAAAGTCGTGATGCATTTCTTTTAAATAAAAAAATTAAATATTGTTTATTAAATAAGCAACTTTATGGATTAAAAGTTCGTTAAGTTGCTATTACTGATGAAAGCATCCGATCGAACGCATTGTCCTTTATTTTTTGTGATGGAAAGTGTCCTTTTATAACGAGGGCATTTTCCAATATTTTGACGCTGTAAGGAAGAAAAGAAATGCCTTTGCTGATTTTCTTGCTGGTTCTTCTCAGTCAAGGTCTCCCGCCTAGAGTATATTTACGAACCGATGGCATATTGACATTCATAAGAGTTGAGCTACTTTTAACAGAAACTGAATAAATGATTTTATATTTTGGATTTTTTAAATTCTATATACAAAATACAAAAATACAAAATTCTTCATAAAAAGAATATCTCTTACTAACCATAGTAAATGGAACGGAAATACTGAATCCCACAAAACATAATACGCCAACGATGTAAACATTTTTCACTGATCGAAATTCACTGTGCAGCAACTTAGACATAGTCAATGTCAGCATTGCCTGAAAGAAAACATAAAAGGTTAAGAGTAATGAACTAGCTAATTTTTAACCGCCTCTGTGGTCTAGTGGTTAAGACCATTTACATTGACCGTTTAGACCCAGAGGTCTCGGATTCAATTCCCAGGGGGTTTATATGTTTTTGTACCTAACTATTCGGTTTGGTTGGTGGTAGAGCTTATTTGTATGCCTGGCTAGCTAGCACTATCTTATCTAAATATGTCGCCACAACATCCATGTTAGTAGCATTGAGATGAAAGCCAAGTGTTTACCCGTAAGAAATAAAAAAAACAGTAAGAGAAGTTTTCGGTTTTGCTGTCATTAAACTTTGTACCCCTTTTTACAAAAATTGCGCGGACGTAGGAGTATGAAATTTCGCACACTTATAGTGTATATACATATATTTTTTTAATATGCATAAAAAATACATTAAATCAATAAAACAAACATTACACATACTACCATGTATTTGACACACACGCATTAAAACTCTTTTCAAAATTTGAAAAATAGAAGAGGAGCGGCCGAAATCTGTCAATACGAACTCACATTCTATCTTTTTTAATTTTTCATTGCTTAGGATACAATTCGTGCAGCCTTAATAAAATTACGGTCGAATTTCGACGACTGGGCGGCCACTAATAAAAGATAAATACGGGATAGACTATGTGAAAGATGAAATGAAAAGACAGGAGTTAATGTTGAGACGACGACTGAAGAGAATGAAAGAGGGGAACATGTTGCGACGACCCCAAATAAGTTTACATACAGTGCCTAGTGCGAGCTTTATTTGCTTTTCTATCACGTTTTTAAAGCGTCCACAAAAAGTTACCCAAAAAATCCAAAGGATAATTGGGTTTGTGTTTCTTCTATAGTGTTTCATTTAATTTTCTCTTTCCATCAACACAAAAAATTATGAGTTGAAATCATAATAATGTGTGAAACCGGGTGATTTACTTTTAGGGTTAAAAGAATGTCACAAAATCCCACATAAAAATATTATCATCTAAATAATTATTTTAAAAACCTTTTTTATTTTTATTATGAAAACAAATCTTGGGTAATCAATGGGCAATGTCCATTTTTATATAAGTAGACGTAACAAGCGTTTAAAGATAAAAACAGGCATGGTGGCTACTTTGGATTTTATTTCTATCAAGAAAATGTATCATAATGTATCATGAAAATGAAAATGGATCTCCACAACGAACGGTTTTGTGCTGCTCGCATCCAGCGGCTTGCCGCAGACCTTCACCAGATCCTCAGTCTACCTTGTTGGAGGCCTGCCCACTCTGCGCTTTCTGGTACGCGGTTGCCACTCAAGAACTGTTCCACCCCAGCGGCCCGGGGTTAATGAAAACAAATTGACTTCAGTGTCAAGATCTGATAATGATGAATAAGTCTGATAATGAAATTAATGGGTTGCTGCCAAAGCGTAGAAACACTATTTGGCAAAGTGATTATCTGATAAAACGTACTACGAGATTAGTGGAGAATTTGTACAATCAAAAGAGTTCTATTATTTTATTTTTATTTTGATTTATTCTTACATTTAAATATAATCGTAAGTATTACATATACTGTGTATCAGCTTAAGGTGCGCACAACGCACAGATATGCCCAGAATTGTTCTATCATTGTAACAAAATTATGATAAATGGTAAAAAAAACACGTGTCGACACGAACGCGTCGCGGAGAAATCTGTACCGCGCGGCACTACAACGAGGCGCAGGGCAGGACAGACAACATGTCTGCGTCCAACCTGCCTACGCAGCCGCGGCGTACGCAGCACTCATCACATCCATGTACGTATTACAAAACCTGCGCTGCTTTGCGCTGCGCGGAGCTGCGTCGCGTCGCCTGCGTCTCAGCATTACGCATAGCATTAGTCCTGCGAGCGATGTGCCCTGCCCACTGCCACTAGAGCTTAGCAACTCCTAATCTTTACTTAGGCTTTGAAAAACGCGTTTTTTAAGTATATCCCGTTAATATTTTTTTATAAAAAATATTTTTCCTTCATTTCACAAAATGTGATTTGTAATCACAGCAGTAGGTATAGGTAGTAGAAGTTATAGAGCGTTAAGCGTATAGCTAGATAGTATGTACAGTATGTAGGCAAGTTTCCTTTGTTCCAAGAAGCAATTAGCTTAACGTTATATTTGTTCGATGAGACGTACTCCGGGGCTTATCGAAATGCTAATATGTCGAATTGTCGACGCGACGTGGAAATAAGCCTTATAAGTACCTGCACGGGCGTCAGTATCGGTAGCATAACGCTAATAGAATAGAAACAGAATAGAAAGATTATCGTATGGAATTGACTAAAGCTTACGATACGTATAAATGACGTTTGATTGATGATTGATTTTATGACAATCCCTGCCATATTTTAAGTTGTCCAAATTCGTGTTATCTTCTATCTGGTAAACAACAAAGAAACGCTACATTAAGAGAGTAAGTGCGCAGAGGTGCGCACCAAGGGCGGCACGTTTCGACGACCGCCGACGAGACGAGATTTTTTAATGTAAGTAGAAATTATAAATATGTAGGGTATTTAGATTACGAAAGATACCGTAGAGTACATGTTAATTTTTTTTTCTGGGTTTCATCTGCAATCAGTTATACTATAAGCAGATGCGTTGATGGTCATTATGTCGTCGTAGGTGAGCCCTCCACTGAGCGCTTCTTCCCCTTCAGATCTCAAGGCATCTTTTCACTTAGGTATATGATGTCTTTCCTTTTTAGCATTTTGTTGTAGCTGCGACTAGTCAGCTGTGTTGCTAATTTATTAAGGTGATTCTCAAGACGGTTGAAATATTTTAAAGAAGTGCATCGGATTACATCCTTCACTGTGTTCATATCTAAGTGTTTATGAATTTCTGCATTCGTGACATACCAGGGAACATTAGCTATACCACCTATGTACATAGAATAGTATTTTGCATTTCTTGTATTATAAATATATTGGAATCTCAGGCAATTCCCCACAGTTGGATACCATAGGTCCATACTGGCTTCAATATTGTCTTATACCTATACAACGTGTAACAAGTTAAACGCACACCCTGAAAGTAGTTTGTTCTAAATCGGCTACTCAATGAATTAAAAATATTAAAAATATATGTAGGTTGTATTTTTCCCCAAAAATATTTATACTTATTAAAATTACAGTCACTACATCGATAAAAGATCAAAACAAACGAAAATAAAACGTAAGTCAAAGCAGTAAGGCTTTAATTCCTTAACAAAATCTGTCCAAAACTAACCCGAAAAAGAGAGCGCTTCAAAAAAATTTAGTGAAAAATTAATTTTAAAGTAAACACTAAACGCACCGCATAAACACAAAGACTCGCTGGCAAATTTAACCGGCTACGAACAAAGTCAATGAAGAATCTACTTTAAAGTAAACGTAACAGAATTACAGACAGAATGCCCGTGCGCCGCCAAGAGCGACTACCCTTCTCGCTCTCCCCCGCCGCACACCCCTACCCAATAATAATTTTCATTTCCGAATTCCGATTCCCAGTATTCGCTCGACCGCGACCGTGACCGTGACCTAATTAAGAATAGGTTAGAAACATATCGCGCGATCTTCAGTGCAAATCAGTGTGTGTTTACATTTTATAATTATCAGTGTATGTGATCTTGGATAAAAGTAAACATGGTGTAGGTAGGTATACAAACCGTGAATTGTAGGATATCCTTATTATTTATTCACAAATGCGCAAACGCAGCCCTCGGGAAAACGCAGAAGCACTTTTAGCGGGTGCATCCTACTTCTCCAGTCCCCTGACCTCTTCTGTCCTCCTTGAACTGGTCAGTTAAAAGTAACTGCGCATGCACAGGATAGAGACAGGAAGCCACGATCGTGTTACTGGCCGTATCTCATACGAAGAGAGATTGGCCGGTCGGCTTTACATTACCTTCGTCTTATCCGTAAACTGTTGCGACTGATAAACATACACTACTAGCATGGCGGAGCCCCAGGCCAAAGCCCCAGCGTACTTCCAGCGCGTTGTCCGCTCGTATTTGTTGGGACCGATCAGCAGGCCGGCTCGATCTTCTCGATCTCGATCACACGCCGCGCCGCATGACTTATAAAAGAACGGTGTATCAAAACGAAGCAACGACTAAATACAATAGGTAAGTAAATTAAACGTTATAATGTGCAATAATCATTGTAACTTGCCAATGAATGCAAATGTTGTTGTTATAATAGTATTATTAATAGGTATCTATTATGTATGATTTTTTCTGCGCCGTCTTTGTAAAGTTTTGTTGTGTACTATCAAATCTAACCTACCTACTTTTAGCTGTGCAATAATAATTGCAATACCTTCTACAATAGCTTACATTTTCCCACAATTTTTTTCTATTGACATTTATTACCGTATCAATAAACATTATTAAGAGTCAACATTCGAACGACTAAAAGAAATGGAACGAAAGCGCGGTAATTGGCGAAAGAATTGTAATTTATTTACTAAACGTAAACAAGTCAGCTGCTAAACACGATTCGCATTTCGTGTATCTATGTAGGTAAGGTAGGTACTATTGTCGGCTCTTTCGGTGTTCGGCTATAGTTGTGTGTGTGTTGTAGGTCGGTAGGCTAAAGCGCTTATGCTTGTCGACGGCAAATAGTGTGGGCATCCATACTATTTGCCCTCGACAAACATAACTAATATCTTAAATAAACCATATCTAATTGAATATTAGTAAAATTATATTGCATGATTTTAAATTATAGTTAAATAATCTAATTTGGGTGTCCGAGGATGTGCGCTTAATGCTTTACACGTTGTATAAGCAGCTTATATTCTGTAGACAGTTTGGTGTTTCGTCCAACTAGCCAATACAAATTTTAGTTCCTCTTTTTTAAAATGTCAATTCATAAAGAAAATAGAGGTCCGAGCGAAAGGGACAGCATAGATTACGACGGTTCATGTGGTTAAGGGTAAAATGTAAAACTACCCACATGGGCCGGCAGCTGTACTACAACATCGCTAGTTCTCGACCTAATATGTGTATAAGTCACGGCCGGTCAGAGCAGAAATTTGTAAGTAAGCTCTCCGGACCCGAGCTAGAAGAATAAAGAAGCAATAATCAAGAACCGTGTTTTATTTTAATACAGTCCACATCGAAGCACAGCGGCCGATCTGTAGTGGCTATATCCAGTCACGAACAGTCCCTTTGGCGTCTGGACTACGTTTCCACTTAGCCTTTTGAGCGCCAATACAAAACGCAAGCTATAAATGTATAACGGAATGTATAGTAAAACGGAGTGATGAGGGTAATTATTTTATCGATAAATATTATTTAAATGTTTTTCTTGGCATAAATATACTGTTAAAGACATTTAAATATTACAGATAAATAAAATAATTACGTATTTCGAAATCTTATTTTATTTTACAATAATGTTGATAAGAAAAAGCAGAATACACTATAGATAATGTCAAAACAAAAACATAAATCAGTTCAGCCATAACGAATTGAGAACATCCCTATGGCCTTATGACGTCATCCCGTTGTCTTCATATAAAGACCGTGGCGCCCGTAGCACGTAAAATAAGTGTAAAACTCAATTTTAATTAGGGATGTCTATGGTCTCGATGTACTATCGATTTCATCGGATTCAGCATCCGATTTCACATCTTGTAGAATTCGTATTAGTTCGTCGGAACTTAATTCGTTATCTTCACTCATTTTTTATTTGCAATATACATACAAATGAAAACAATAACAAACACCATCTATACTCGGAGCTACACTATCTCGCACTGACCTTGATGCGCTTACGTCTATGACGTCAAAGGGTATCTTCTATTAATTGTCTATGACTCACGAAGCGCGGGACGGGATCATTCAATATTGATATCCGTACTTACCAAAGTACGGTACTTTGTGTGTATTTAAAGATTCGTGTAAATACATTAGTATATAATCATCATGAACTAGCTTTTTTTTCAAAATTCATAATTGCGGTTTAAAGTAAAAGTGTTTTATTTAAACGTTAATAGTGTCGATGGAAGGCTTAGAAACTTATTATGTAACCACAACACTAGGCGTCTTCCCATAAAGACTATGGCACCTGGGGCACTACAATTTTTTTGGCTAGTATTATTTTGCTGTTTTTAAAATAAACAAAAGCTCATATTAAAATAAAAATATAAGTTTATGGTTTTAGGCAATAGTAAAAAAACATATAAAATAAACATTTGCTTACGTATTTTTATTATTAAACGTCATGATAAGATTTTGTCTTCTAGTAAAGACGTGGCGCTCAAAAGGTTAACATAAAGTGTAGTGGAGTAATTTGCCGAGGTAGGTATAAAAAAAATAAACAAAATATTTTTTGATACCGTGTATTTTCTACATACTTATGTACGTGATATTAGTAGAGTTGTGCAAATGAAAAGAAAATGAAATGAAAAATATTTGTTCGGAGCATTAGGTTCCATAAAACAAAGAAGGAAGAAGAAGAAGAAGAAGAAGAAGAAGTAGAAAAAGAAGAAGAAGAAGAAGAAGATAATCTATCTATTCTATTCGTGTCCTGTAAGCCTAGTGGTTAGATCACCGTTCTCAGAACGGGGTGAACTCTGTTTTTGCGTTTTTGAGAACGGTTTTGATTCCCAACAGTTCGACTGTTGGTAGGGCTTGTTTTAAGTCCGCCTGGCTAACGAATGCACTTTTACCCGTAAGACATTTAAAGTATTTTTTTATTATTACATTAAACAGAGCAGAGAGTTTTCTAATGTTCTTCCTTTTCATGAGATCAACCAGATCTATAAATGCCATTCTTTTCCTGTTATGATTCATATTATTGTCATATTATTCCAAATTTACATATTTTTTATAGGTATTAATCTACTATAAAAGTGTATTTGAAATTAATACAAGACCTTTATTCGAAAGTAAAAGGGTGTGCTAAGGATCTCCGGGGATAGAAAACATTGTATTTTTATTATAACTGCTGAAGTGACCTTGTAAAACTCACTCAGCTAGAGTTCTTCAAGCCGCCCACTCAGTGCTCTAACAAGGCTTGTTTGTACCACTGCAATATTTTATAAGCAGCCAAGCCTGAGAAAATTGAAAACAAGGTTTACGTCAGCCCGTGAACACGGCCGGTGTAACTCGGTCGAAACGTCGGGTATAAAGAAGGTATGATACTTTTTACTAATCAGTTTGCGTTAAACTCGGTTTGTCCGTGGAGGAGCTCGATGTGCTCGATGTTAACGCGCCCAGTCTGCGATTGCTAAAGTTAAGAAACTTTGGCAAAGGCCGGTCATTGAATGGGTGACCAAAAATGTATCATGTCTAGCTTCTCCGTGCCTCGGAAGGCACGTAAAGCCGTTGGTCCCTGCTGCATTAGCAGTCGTTAGAAACAGCTAACCCACACTGGGCCCGCGTGTTGGTTTATGGCCCATTCTCCATATCCATCCATAGAAAAGGCTCGTGCGTTCCCCAGCAGTGGGGACATGAAATGAGCTATTTATTCATTTTATTGTGATACAAACGAAAAGTGATGATGATGGTTATAAAACTGTGTTTAACATCTTTGATAACTGTGGAACGCAAAAGTTTAAAAGTGTATAAGTTTCGGACGGTATTGGTCCTCGTTCCGAGTACCATAACCTACCAACCCGCATTTGGCCAGCGCGGTGCGACGGCTCGATCTCCCTCCATGTGCTAGCCATTGTGTCATAATCATCATCATCTCAGCCAAAAGACGTCCACTGCTGGACAAAGGCCTCCCCCACGGATCTCCATAAGGGGTATTTGCCGTAATCGCCACGCTTGGCAGGCGGGTTGGCGATCGCAGTTGGTCAAGAGTAACCTCAGAGAGATGCTGCTGCCCATCCTCTGGAATGGTCCCTTAGTCGGCTTTTACGACACCCTCGGGAAAATATGGTGGTGCAATTCTTTATTCCCGGCACCACTCGGGGGCCATTGTATGTTTATTTGCAATTACGTGTATATAGATAGCGTAATTGGAAGCGCAACTGACCCGGATTGTCACCCGGACTGACGTGGAAATTTCGTGGAAATTTTGTAGATACCACAGGGAGAACTGGCTATAAACCACTACGCGGGCTCAGTGCGGATTGGTGGTTGTTATCGACTGCTTCTGCAGTCGGGACCCACGGCTTTACGTGACTTCCAAAGCACGGAGAGCTCGAGACGAAATATAGTTGGTCACCCAACCAATGACCGTCCTTTGTGAAAGTTGCCTAACTTATAGCAAGTATATTTATTAGATTTTTTATTGGTAAATATTGTTAAGATTATATTAAACGAAACCGTAACTCTTACGTCGGTCGTTTGATAGTTTTTTATGACTCTACTTAATTTGAACTCGCTCACAATAAAAGGCATAATTGTAGCACGAACACTAGTTCTAACTACGAAGTTAGTTAAACTGTACTGAACGGCATAACTCGCAACTATGAAGCGCTCCATGGCAAACAGTGAATATTCAGAAAACTAAAACTAACTGCCTCTGCAGGTGTAATTTCGAGGACGTCTGTCTATTGGGAGCTCGTTTTGTAACATTATTTGAAGTGTCAAAAGACTACTTAGCTAGTTAACAACATGTACCTAGTACTCAGATATTATTAAGAGATTATAATAATTGATAATATATCTTTTTTACTAATGATCGTCAGCCAGTGTTCGATATTGTTAGATCAATAATGTGGGGAACAGTCCTCGAGTGGCGACCGCGTACCGGAAAGTGCAGTGTGGGCAGGTCTCCAACAAGGTGGACTGACGATCTGGTGAAGGTCGCGGGAAGCCGCTGGATGCGAGTAGCACAAAACCGGTCGTTGTGGAGATCCTTGGGGGAGGCCTTTGTCCAGCAGTGGACGTCTTTTGACCGAGTTGATGATGATGATGATGATGATGATGATGTTGATGATGATGATGATGAATAATGTGCTACTAGATAAAGGATCCGGAACAAAAATACATCTGAAAGTGACCCTGTTTGCTCATACCTGTACATTTAAATGTCGAATAACAAAATCAGCATACTGTGAACTTAAATCTTAATTACAAAGTTTAAATTAAGGTTGCAAAATATTTGTACTTAATATTTAATGTCATTGCCATAAACGTCATTCTGTGTCCGTGGCCCAAAAGTCGCCTACCATTTTTCAAGCCTCATCGGGAAGTATAGTATTGTCGAAGTCGATATTGGACTGTAAAGCCACGTATTTATGATTTTTGTTTATAAACATAGTTGAATCAACATGTGCTGGTCGCTGTCACGTGTCGTCTGGTGTTGCAGAGTTGATCACTGCATGTTTAATAGCTTCTGCCCGGTGAGCGTAAAGATCAGTCTAGCAACAACTGTTGACGGATGAAGACAGTTCGCTACTAGCTTATAAACATGGTAATAGTTTAGAGCAATATAAAGATAGAAGATAAAATAATAAAGTTAATAGAACTATATTGAAGCGAAAATGGTAAATTGATGAATATTTGGTCCTATGTTTTTCACTGTACCTAATCCTCTCGTGGCATTTTATAAAATACTTAGACATTCCATACATTGACTATACAGATGATATGACGATAAACGATTGATAAAATATGTTATACAACTATTATTTACATATAATTCACGCAAATATTGTTGCGAACAAATTACAATTTGAAAAAAGACAAAGCACTGTTGAAAAAATTTCTCAAAATAGATAGTGTTGATTAATTTTAGCGAGTTGGATTGAGCCACGATAGCATAGTTGGCAGTGCACTTGACCCGGTATGTCATGGGGTGCGGGTTCGAATCCCGCTCGTGGAGTTTTTCCAACAGTGCTTTGTCTTTTTTCATGTTATACAACGCCTAAACGAGCTCGGCATTGCATGGAATGACTTGGTATTCTATACAATGACTGAATTATATGCTTTGTCGGTAAACAAATTATATTTTGTGCAGGTTTAAGCTCATTGCCTATGTAGAGTGAGGTAATTCAAGATTCGTCAGAAGTCGGGCGCTCTCGGACACAGCCACATAACATTTTATGCTTGTCTTAATATTCTCTGCTGATAAGGAACCACAATACTCTGAACTAACATGCTGCAACGAGTCTCGACACTAATAACCTAATTTTACTTAGAGCTAGAACGTTTCGTATTAACTTTTTTATTTTTATTTATGTGCGTATACGTAATCAAACTTACTTAACTAACTTTAATAGAGAAAAAAAAATCATACTTACCTAAAGATAAGAAAATAAATAATTATATTAGATAAAATTTTACTACAATTATTTATGTGTAATTGATAATTCCTTTGAATTCTATTGAATTACACATTTATCGACTTTTATATTGATATAATATTATAAAGGTTGTGAAATAATCTCCCTACCGCGATATACACAAAGTACAGCATAGGTTTTTTCTAGAAGAGCGTGAAAAGGTTCTAATAGGGTTCGCAACGCGTGACAGATACGTGGTGATACCTACGGGCACCTAAGTGCTCCCCCCGCCCGATCCTCAAAATGCCACTACCCAGATCATCAAAAGGTACACTACACATTGACATTACACATTCATGATTATTCGCATAGGCCAAAGATGCCGTACTCCCCATCCCCACGACGTGGTCAACCCGAGCCGAGGTCCTAGTCTTTAGAGACGTCTACGGGTTGTTCCGCTCCTGCCACCCAATCACCTAACTCTTTTGCTTTCGATCGCTTTAAATGCGAGGCCCTCACCTCGCCTTCTAATATAATATTGAAATATAATATCGAATAATATCGAAAGCTTATAGCTTTCGATATTGCTTTTATATTCTTTTCGAAATGACAAGATGACGCCTCCTCCTCGCCTCACCTTCAAAGCGATCGAAAGCGATAGAGTTAGGCGGTCGGCCCCCTCTGTTCTGATCCTAACTCCTAGGAAAATATAGATAGGAAAAGGGAACACGGTTACATGATCGTGATGTTATTCGCTCTAGAAACTCCCTGACGGGTTTTTCGATCACACAGCTAACCCTTTAAGTTTCTGGCCGCCCCCCAAAAAGTCCAGTGACGCTGTAAAGAACGTCTGAGGACGAAGGTGAACTTTTTTCAAAAAAGGGAGCAACAAATTAAAGAGCATTTTCACCACTAGAAGCTCTAAATATTAAAATTTGGTCATCCAAATTGTCACCCAAAAGCCCAGAAATGCGAAAGTTGCTTTACTTGTAAGAGCAACTTCTAATATCGCGACGTGAACGCGCAGACTGTTATGCCATCAAGCTCCTCGTCCCCTTTTACTGGCAATGAATCTTTTGACCTTTGTTCACTACTATTATTAGATCTTATTACTCGTATATCACTATGTCAATCGCTGGCTATTCTGATTGCACAATCTCCTAAGAGCATATTGAAAATGCCTTGAAATAGAAAAGATACCGTCGGTCGGTAAAAGATTTTAAGAATACCCGCAGCTTATTTAATTTTGTAAAGAGCATATGTCATGCTATTTTAGAAAGAAAATGTTTTAACGGGGTAAGGCAATCACTTAAGTATCTGCTATCTTAGGCATTCTGATGAAGTATGTTTCGGCCGTGTTGCAGCGACGCATCTGTTTGTTTGCTTTTAATAAAAAAGTGAAGCCTTTAAAATATACATATGTACTATTTCACTGCTGGCTGGACAAAGGGCTCCGTCATTGTAATAAAGTCATCGCTACAAATAATGGGTACTTATTGGTTTTATCAACACACTTTCTAAATGCGGATTGGTAATCTCAAACTCTTGCTATGCGTTTAATAATCCGAAACACACTTGGCCCGACCTGGAAATTAAACTAAGGACCTTCGGATATCGAGCTAAGAGTCGTGCCACTGGACCAACGAGGCATTTAATAACTATTTATATTAAACACATAAGTAAAACAAAGTCAAAGAGGTAACGGCTAGGATGAGTGCGCATGCGTTTGCACGTAAGCAATTCGACCTGGAAAACACTTAAATATTCAAAAATATTTAATTCCGAATTTGATAATTCCGATTTTCGTTAAACCGAACTTTATAATTCCAAATAAATAAAATTTCGAATCAGAAGAAATATACTTTAAAATACCTATTTTAAATCCAGAACTTTTTTTTATTACCTTAGGTTATTGAGAGCGTTGACAGTATTCCAATTATAAATTTTTCGAAGATAGTATGAAAAACTAGCAAGGCACCAACTATTGGTAGGTTAGGTTGGGTGAGGTTAAAAAAAGGTTAGGTTAGAAAATATGAATACGCGCAAACGCGAAGCGGAGAGGATTTGAAAAGTTTATTAAAATTGCGACCACCGTATGCTGTTACTTCAACTGGCAACATTAAAGGCACTGCTGACAACTATGAAACGTCACTATCTGTGGATCTGCATACAAGCAAAAGAGATGCAAATTGTGCGTGATACACTGGATACATGTTAAAAATGACGCAAAACTCTTTAAAAAAATTAAAACAATAGCGTTTTTCTGACAAAATTAACGAATAAGTTACTAAATTTTATCGAGGTAAGTACATGAAAACGTATGAAAAAAATTATCACTTTGTTTTTTTCCATAATTTCATAATTCTGCATTTTGGAAACAATAAAATTGTTGCAATTGTAGTATTTTACATAGAATAGCATTTATTTTTCTTGGCGTTGTTTATTGTACATTTTTCATAGAAAACATAGGTACATATATATTCAGCGCTTTAACGAAAACTTTTAAAACGTTGGTATTTTCAAACTAAGTTGATAGTTTCTTCAACTAAAGATGTTCTGTCTGCGGAGCGCCTA
The DNA here is from genome assembly GCA_963082485.1 of Eudonia mercurella. Taxonomy (NCBI): domain Eukaryota; kingdom Metazoa; phylum Arthropoda; class Insecta; order Lepidoptera; family Crambidae; genus Eudonia; species Eudonia mercurella. The sequence continues at coordinate 12,704,471 of OY720022.1, read as the reverse complement.
ACTGAGTCTAAGATCAACATAAAGGTCTATACATAGAAAATGATCTGAAATCTTAGCATTTATATTAGCAATATTATTATATTGTTCAAGATTATTCATTGAAAGTAAATCTAGTTAAGTTAAAAAGCTATAAAGCCACACAATACCTTTCCCATTAAAGTCACCCGCGGTGAGCAAGTTATCAATATTGAATTTTTTGAAATGGCAATCTGTGCGATATGCGCGGCTTCCAACACAAAGGAACAAGGAACAATGACATTCAATTTGTGATTTCACGTATAGAAAAAGGCTTTTCAGTGCACGGCATGAATGTCACGAGCTATTTTTGCGTACTGTACCATCCGATGAAATAATAAAGTAAACAAAATTTACCTATATCAACACTGCTATTCACAACACACCCCGTATTTTCGTTCGTTAGAATGCAAATAAATATATATATTTTTTTAATTTTGTTATTGCTACTGGAGAAAGTTTATACACAATTTAATCGAGTGTGGGCAAGTAGGTGAAGTTTATTGAATAACACAAAAGTAAATGAAAATTAAGTTTATTAGATCGTTTCACTATTGACAAATGACTTATTTTACTTTAGAATTTTGACGAAAAATATTTAAAAAGTTAATAAGCCCCTGAAGCTTTATATTTCAATAATGTTTTCGACATTCTGTCATCATTTTATTTAATCAATTCATTCCATTTCATTTCATTTCATTCAAAAAATAAATTTAAACAAAAGCACTTAATTTATATTTTTCTACATTTATAATTGTCAATTGTTTTGCTTTTCTCCCTCTTGTATTGTCATCGTCGTGGCTGTATGTCGGTATGTTTTATTGTACTATTTTCTTTTTTAGTTATAATTAAACCTTTATTTTGTCTTATTATTCCCTAACACATTCCACCCTTTTCCTTATGGCTCCTTCCATTACAACAACACTGTGAAAGTCCCTTCCAAAGATTTATAAAGTGTCGTCTTAATTCCTTTACGACGAGATTTCACTATTATTTCACCAGTTTATATTGTCGCACGCTGGTAAGCGCAGTCCCATTGGGAGCTATTAACTAGTAGCTAGGAGCTATTTTGTAGTTTAAGAAGAGCTAAACTGCAATTTTATCTAAGAGGCTAAACTATAACAGTTTACTGGTTTTCGAGACACATTATTTGCTACTAAAACTCCAGCTCAGCTATATACCTACTGCCATTTCTGCCTGACCTTGTAAATTGCATATAGCTAGTGTTTAACTAAAAAAGCTACTAGTTGCTAATCTTTGGCACCGCGCCCTAATTATCAATTCTGGGAACTTGTGAAACTGCTATCTTATGAGGAAACACTACTTCCTTTTATGCCAAAACAAACCTTTACTATTGTTTTCAAAAGTTTACGCTAATATTGCATATCGAAATGAAACAACTTTTACGGATCTACTAGCGTTTACATTTCACATTTGGTTTATCCTGAGACTTCGAACTCTTTACAGAGTATGTGGGAGTGGCGAAAGAGGTAGAGTTCTCCTTGTGACCATTAATATTCAACTGTTGTTGTTTTTAAGGCGTTCACTTATACATGGAAAACGCTCAGAAAAATATGTTTATTATAGACTTTGCAACAAATGAAGAATTATGAATTTTCATCGAAAGAAAATATCCAAAGTCACAGTATCTATATACCTACTTACATGATTTTATTTTTTATTTACTAAAGTAGGTACTTCGATGAAATCGAGTAACCTTGTTAATAATTATTATTAATACTTATTAGTAAATCATATATATCTTCTTAAATTAAACATCTAGATTCGAAATACAGGTATTTAACGTGTTTAGAATTTCACGGCTTGAATCACGAACTAATTGCATTCCTCAGATCGACAGCACTGTTTCACGGTTGCCTTAACCCTTTAACAGACAAAACATGTTTGGTTGACTCTTAGTTTTCAATCTTATCTCAATCACATAAAGTTCAAATTGTGGTGGGAATATACATCCCTCTGACTGTGAAAGGGTTAATATGACTAGATTACTGATTTAGATAAAGACATTTAAATCTAAATTCTGGTCATCGATTTTTATTAAGCCCACGTATACGTAATTACATTTATTTATACATTACAGTCTTAATCCGTAATTAGGCGTACCTTTTATTTTATTTTGTATCCCAAGGTAAGTAGCTAAAGCACTCGTTTCATAGAAATCAGAAACACTGACGGTACCACAACCACCCAGACCCGACACAATATCGAAAAGTTGACACGACCGGGAATCAAACCCGGGACCTCAGAGTTAGCGCCGCCCAAAGACCGGCGTGCAAGCCACTCGGCTACGGAGGTCGTCATGGAGATGCTGTCGAGGTGTTCCGCGCTGTTCCGAGATCCGTGTCAATACATGGGATCTATGTGTGAGTATCATAGAGAGAGAGAGCGCGGTATCATAGTTACTATGGCGGTATGTTGCGCTTCTGCGCCTTGTATTTTTTCTGAATTTAGATATCTGATAAAACCTAACACACAAATACAAGCCAATGCTCTTGGCGGCAGAAAATAGGTAATAGAATGATCGTCATCCAGTGAGATTCTGAGCAAAATATAACCACCAGGCATGTTCAAAATTATATGTTTACAAGTAATTATACTTTTGTTTTTTAATTAGGTCTTGCAAATGAGTAAAACTTTTTAATTAGAACATGGTTATACTGAATGCGACTGGGTATAAGCTTCAAGAACAGACGTGAGTTTAAAATTTACCATTATTTAAAAAAAGTTTTAATTAGCTACGGGTACGGGTAACGCCTGGCTGCATGGCTAGAGCGTTTGTCCTAAACTCCAAGGTTCAACTCCCAGATTTTACTATATATATTCTATGCATAGCCGGGGTTTAGTAAGCGTGGTGATTAAGTCTATATCCATCAATTGTAGCGTTGACTTGATTTCAATGATAAAGTTTTACCAAGCAATGGAACATTAAAATGACTCACATAACATTAAAATTATTAATTACCTACTCTACGGGAAACGTCATCATCATCATCATCATCAGCTCATTTTATGTTCCCACTGTTGGGGCACGAGCCTTCCCTATGGATGGATAGGGAGAACGGGCCATAAACCACCGCGCGGGCCCAGTGCGGATTGGCGGTTGTTAACGACTGCTAATGCAGCCGGGACCAACGGCTTTACGTGCCTTCCGAAGCACGGAGGAGCTCGAGATAAATTGAAAAATCTTGATAAATTTTTGGTCACCCATCCGATGACCGGCCTTTGCGAAAGTTGCTTAACCTCAGCACTCGCAGACCGGGCGCGTTAACCACTGCGCCATCGAGCTCCGGGAAACGTATCAGAACTTTAATAATACGAACCAATTAAAAAAATGCACTTTCCTTAAGTTTTTTATTTAATTAAAACTTTTCAGAACTGTTGTTATGAACGAGTTCGCAAGGCCCGTGGTGGGCATTAGCGACAGTATCGGATGGTGCAACGGCTTTAAGTACTTTCTACTTTGAGGAGTTTGTTCCTGTTATCTTCAACTGCAGAAATGACTATCGCTCGCTTATTTGAAAGAAATAAAATGAAGGGATTGAAATCATAAACTTTACAAGTTCACATACAAATTTACAATATGCAATCCTCCATACTAAGCGTAGCCCGACCTTAAAAGAAGAAGAAAAAAAAATACATGTCGGTGGGTTTAAACGACAACCATTTTATGGCATCAACTGAAGCAAACAGCTTAACTAACATACATCATATTATATGCCGAAGGTCAAACGAGCATCCTAAGTGTAAAAGAGTTTAATGCTTATTTTCTAATCCAAAAATCCTACTAGAATTGTTTCACAGAGTGTACACGAGAACATAAATGCCAGACGGTAATCACAGGTTTTATATAGAAACTCGATAGGTCAAAGTGGTCTCTTAGTGAAAGGTGAAATCACAGTTTGCGACAAGACTGGAACTGCGTTTGAAATTTCTCGTCTCTATTTATCTAGCCAGTGGCATTTACTTCCGCCTAGCCGGTGGGTTGGCTATTACAAAGCCTTTTATAGGCCACGACAGGTATTGAATGTTGGCCACGCCACACTCACTATAAATAATACATATTCATAACAAAAACTAGAAGACGTACCGTGATAAGTCTGTCAGAAATTCTTATGCACTTCCTTTACATCTTCATTTACTTATCACAGTGAACGAAATACACTTCCAAATATTCTGGTTTTTTTTAAAAGTGGTTAGTTTAGTTTTTATCTAAGTAGTCAGTCCTACAGCACAGCTTAACTACTTTTTTGACATCGATAAAGCGACACATAATAACTACCAGGAGACAATAAGGCCGAAAGTGGTAACCCATTTCGCCCGGAATCCTCAACTACTGTGAATCTATCTCTAGCTAGCTTGTAGCTATCTTTTCATAACTTATACACTACAATGCTACCAATGTTTTCTTATAATATCAATAGACTTAAAAAACAGTCAGACTCGCGCAAGAAGAGTTCTGTATAAAAATATTTCAAGTTATAATAGTTCTACTTTTTATCGTTATTAAGACCGAGAAATTGGAAAAAAATCACGTTTGTTGTATGGGAGCCCCCCTTAAATATTTATTTTATTTTATTTTAATTATTTATTTTTAAAGTGAATAATATAACTCAATATTCTGTGAATACTTCAAGCGTCTACCTGTTGCCGTTATCAATATCGAGCAAAAACCAGCAAAAAAAAACACGTTTGTTGTATGGGAGCCCCTCTTAAATATTTGTTTATTGTAATTTTGTTATTTATTTTTAAAGTGAATATATAACTAAATATTCTATGAATATTTCAAGCGTCTACCTGTTGCCGTTATCAATATCGAGCAAAAAAAAAACACGTTTGTTGTATGGGAGCCCCCTTAAATATTTATTTTATTCTGTTTTTAGTATTTGTTGTTATAGCGGCAAAAGATTACCATCTGTGAAAATTTCAACTGTCTAACTATAACGGTTCATGAGATACAGCCTGATGACAGACCGACAGACAGACAGACAGACAGACGGACGGACGGCGGAGTCTTAGTAATAGTGGTACCCTTTGGGCACGGAACCCTAAAAATAATAATATCGGTATATCCCTTGCTGAGATTCTTGCTGGTTCTTCTCAATACAAGGTCTCCCGCCCAGAGTAGACTTAAGAACCGATGACATAATACATTCAAAAGAGCTATTTTAAACTAAATAAATGATTTTGAATATAAAAAATTTAATTTTGGTATTTAAGAACAAGCTCTTCTACAAACCAAACGGTGTACATATAACATGTACTCCCAGCTGGGAATTGAACCCAGGACGTAGACCTCTACGAAGACGTCGATCTAATTAATAGACCGCAAGAACAGTAATTTTTTTAAATATAGTTTTTATATTTCTCATATCATATAAGTTACCTTAGCACACCTAAAATATTTTTGCTATTTGCAAAGAATTTGCAAGTCGTAGAATTAAAATAAAACGTTTAGTACGGAATGGAAGATATATTTTGTATTTGTATATAAGTCTTAAGAGTCTTTCGAGTGAGAATTAAATTACTGTCCCTTAATAAAACGCTGGGATCTATAGTTCCCACCTCTCAGATTGAAGAAAATCGTATTTAATTTTTGTATGGTAAAACCTAATGCAATGAATATTTCTGAACGCACCTATGACATTCCATAGTCTTTTCAATGTCAAAATTTTTCAATGAACTGTCACTTGTCATTGTAAAGACACTTCAAAAATAGCTGACGTGATTTTGCGACCAAAAACTACTGTTTTTTTTTATTTTGGAGTAATGATGAAAAAAATCAGATAAGCAGATTTGAGTCTTAGATATGTAAAGCAGATTATATTGCGGTTGTGTGAACCGTAAAATAATTATAACAAAGAAATAATAATAATAGTAATACTTAGCAATAATTCTCACTTATAAGATTTTGGGAGGGACAGTAACAGATGACGGGATATATACTTCCCACCAAAAAAGGAGTACTTCCCCCATCGCCCCCCTTTTTCTGTGTATTTTTGAAATCTACGACCCAAAATTACCCAGGAATCGGATCTAACTTTTTGTTTACGCCTACACAGAGGCTCGCGTTTGAATAAGGGTTAAGATAGTTTTACAGAACACACAATTTGTATTAAACAAAATAAAATATAAATAATCTATCTGATTTATCGAGAAAGTAATAAAATTCTTTAAGCAAATTTAACGATTGAAATATATTTTAAATATATTTTAAAACTCATCATCATCATCTCAGCCAAAAAGACGTCCACTGCTGGACAAAGACCTCCCTCAGGAATAAATCATTTTGAGGTGAATTTGCCATTATCGCCACGCTTGGCAGGCGGGTTGGCGATCGCAGTAAGGTGAGAATAATCACAGAGAGACGCTGCTGCCCATCCTCTGGAATGGACCCATAGTCTCCTACGTCACCCACGGGAAGAGATGGGGTGGTGCAATTCTTTACACCCGGCACCACACGGGAAACTCATCGGCTGTTAAAACCTTTTCTGGGTATTGCTTTGTCAAGTATTGGCAAAAAAATATTGTTACTTAAAAAAATATTGAAACGATTGGTAGTGTAGTTAGAGTGAAATTTTTTTTAACAGAATTTAATATCGCCTGCGTGGGACGGAAAGCCCTTAAATTTTCAGAGGTTGAAAATATTAAAATCGGTTCGGTTGTGTTGCTAGTTTGTTAGAATTCGTCAAAATATTTTTTGCGTGGTGCTTGAACAAGATAACAGTTTCGATTGAGTAGGTTTCTATTGGTTCGGTATTTGATTCAAAACTAACGATGAAAATGTTAACATGATACAACATATTAAGAAATATCATTCTCTGTTTCCATACACGATTTTTTATACTAATAAAATATACAGTATGCTTATGTTTAATGTTAATAAATTGTGTAAGGTGATGCATGCGATAAACTAAATCGAATTTTTATGGTATTGCGCGTACTGGTAAAGAATAAAACCTCCCAGAGCCGCCTCAGACCCAGGGGTCCCGGGTTCGATTACCACCGGGGGGACAAGTTGGTGTACTCGGTTTGGTAGGTGGTAAGGTTTTTTTGTCTTCCCCGATCTATTACATTAACAAAGTTAGTACATATGTACCTAAATCCTCTTAAATTATTGGCAAAGTCGAGAAATAAAAAACACTTGAATAGTGCCGGAACTAAAAAGTGACAATCGATATGTACTCGATTTCTTTTATTCAATTAGAACAAAATAAAAAAATTGCATTAGTTTCGAGACATTCGGGATAACAAATGCCTTTAAAACCGTTGCCTCAGCAGCTTTAAAGCGTCTGGCACAAGTAACCTTCCAATCGAAAAAAGCGTTATAAACGTTATTTCGGGATAAAAGGCGAGGTCATTGTCCTCTATTGACTATTTGGCACATACTGCAAGACCTACAGAAAAAAATGTAGTCAAAAAAAGTATACTTACTAGATAAGCCACTGTAGCGCACATAACATTCAAATAAATGTAAATTATGTAAAACTTGTGGGCGTAGAAAAACTCCGTGCTCAACGGTAAAATTGCGAACAGCAAATAGTGCGGTGTAACAGATATCTCCACTTTGATACACGACGTCAACACCATGTACAGTATCTTGACAATGAAAGATCTCGCGAAGGCACCGACAGTCATCACCACGGTGAAGATAACGACTGCATTGTCAATCATTGTGTACGGTGACATGGTCCCGAAATCGTATACGCCGAGAAAGCCGATACCATACGCGTATGTCACGTGAGCCATCGAAGCGCTCTGGAAAAAAGACACACGTTATAACGTAACAGTGATTATCGAATATCAGGTTGATACTAGAATACTCGTCGAGCGTCTTGCCAAACTACCCCATTATTAGGGTAAAATATATTAACTTCTAAAATTGCTTAATAGGGCATACATACCTAAAGTACAATAGGAATACACAAGCAGAGTCTTGGGTGCCTAGTGTAAGTTTTGCTTACTGTCCGTATTCATTCAATTACGTTTACGAAATCAAAAACTAGCATGGCATTGAAGCAGCGCAGCGCCTCCTGGCGACAAACGAGAAGAATTAAAAATTTTCAATAAAATTTTCGTTTTCGTAAACGTAATCGAATGAATACTCGTACGGATAGTAAACAAAAACACACTATACGCACCCAGATGCAAAGATAGCTAGGTAGAGCAGAATTGCTTACTAAAAATCCTCGTTTATCACATCTTGTTTAAAAAAGTCCTTGTTATCGGAATACGCTAGAAGAGCATTCTTCCCTTTCCCATATTTATCATAGAAGATAGATTTTTATTTATTAAGCTGAGTAGCTAAGTTCGGCTCAATGTCCGGTAGACCTGGGTTCGATTCCCAGGACGAGCACAATGTGGGAACCACACTAAATTTTCGAGGGATAGGCCGGGCTTGTGACCACCAATCAAAAATTGGCAAGCGCGGCGATTAATCCATATCTATTGATTGTAGTGGTATGACTTATATTCAAAGGTCAGAACAGCTTTTTATACATTCCCACAGTTAGGTAAAGCCAAATGCTAATTGTCTACTTACTTCTTGATATATCCGACCAGACCTAATATGGGGGTTAAGGGCTTGTATAAAAAGGGGTTTCACGACTGCAATACGGCAACAACTGGGGCAAACAGTTTAACATATCTATTTTCCAAAGCACGGAGAAGCTCGAGTTATTTTCAATTTAGTCACTCTTCAGCGACCCGGCATTGCGAAGTTGCATAACTGCAAGATCGCAGCTCGAACGTGCAAACCGATTAGATTTGCCATCGAGCTCTACAAAAAATCCTCGGTGTCGACTCCTACGAAATTATTTTTGTCAAAGCTATAGGAAAAACTTGATACTCCATTTCGCTCGGGATTTTACCCCAGCAGTAGGTAAAGAATAATAGAATCAACAATTTGATAACTAACAGATAATCAAAACACTACACCTAGTATTTCCATTCGAATGTTGAACAGTAATTAGTTATCAATTAGAACCAGCGTTTGGTTGTATCACAAATGGAGGTATCAAGCGGATCAATGCTACATTGATATCACAAATTTAATGCGAATCCAGCACACAGTTTATGTATGCCTTTATATATTGTATTGGAAATCCTGTGAAACGTTGGACGTAATTCCATAAATTAATATGATTAAGTGATTCGTTGCAATTCAAAGAACAGAATATATACCTACCTACAAATACAAAGTATTGTTGAACTTATATAACAAGGCAGACACCCAACTCGAACCAGCCGTTTTATTATAATTATGTTAGTATTTATAGTATTTAGGTTGAAAAGATGGAAAAAAATATAAAATTTAACTTCGACAAAATCCGAAAAAAGCCATGAAAAGTTATTGGAGCCAGAATAATTCAATTTTTTCTTTCAGGTTTTATGGCGCAAACTTAGTTAAAACTACAACTATTTTTACAATATTAAATTTTACTATTCCATCCATAGGGAAGGCTCGTGCCCCAGCAGTGGGGACATAAAATGAGCTGATGATGAAATTTTACTAAAATTAACAAAGAATTACTTAGTAAACGAAGGGTTTGCAGTAGTCATATTCACCGCAGGAACAATAATCACTGAAGATGATGATGGTGATGATATGACAGCTATATCTATTTTCTTTTTATGACTAAAATATGATAAAGGATATTAAGATATATAAAAATACAGCTAAGCACATGTAAAACTTTTATAGAGCAAGAACGTTATTAATAATACCCGTTTTCTTTCATTAATATTTTATCAGTTAATTAATATCGTACGGCATTCGTCAGTGTATCAGCTTTGCTAAGTCCTCTTAATCAAAAGCAGATACAAATTACCCTTAAATTTCATATGCATGCGGAAAAATGTAAAGCTTCCCTTTTTAATTAGTAAACCTACTGATGCATGTTAACATAGTTTTCCTTATTTTCTTTTCCAACAAATACCTATCTCTGCATGCGATTTGGTTTTTAATTCTTTTTATATAAATAATTCTGTTTAAATTTTAATTTAGCGTTGTGTTTGTAAAAAATGTGGATTTTATGATTTTGAGAGTATTAACATCATCATCATCATCTCCAGCGGTCATTGGTATATATGACCACTACCAACCTTACCAATAAAGATTTTTAATAAAAAAAAAATATTGAAAATGTAGTTAGTTGTCATCTTATGCTGTCGCCATAAAAACAATGTTACAGTATCGTTGTGTTCCGTCAGTTAGAGGCTTCCCTCTATCTTGATAGAGGATGAGATAAGATGATTCTCAATGGTTGAGTATGCCATTATCAAATCAAATACGCCTCCATACTAGATCTTGATAAAATATTTCTTGATATAAAGACAAAGTGTTTCTTCCTTGTTAAATAAAAAAGAGCTTTTTTTTAAAAAAACTTTGTTACGTTTCCTCCCAGTTTTTTAGTGTAAGTTCTCCTGCCCGTAGGCCTACGTTCCGTTGGCGTAATAGTCTTCAAAATAGTTATATTTGTAAATATTTAAAAAATACTTAGATATTTAATGAAAAGTTACACGTAAAATAACTAACTAACAAAGAACTCAGCTCATAGGGTAAATAATGCAAAATTTATCATTTAATGTTAATAGTGTATATTATTTTGTCAATTATAATTTTAAGATCAACAGTGAGCTTCTAAATAAACCCCAGCACACAATATATCGCACTGCACTTCTACGAGTAGTACAATGAAAACAAACACCTTAATTAACTCTTTGTTTGTATCTACTTGAAGAAGCCCTGCGCTTCCTTTTGCTTATTTTTTCAAAGAAATAAAATAGTGAACACTTTTTTTTTTTAAAAGGCGATTAGGTACCTACGGAGATTTGGTCCAATTGTTGACCAGGATTGAACCTACATTCCTGTCACCTACCTATAACGGGCATATAAAGTGAAATGCCCTAAAAAGTTAATTATCAATAACATGTTAGCTATGTATGTATTATACGTATTCAGATAGAAAGCACTTTAAAAATATCCACAAATTGGTTCTGGCAGTTGGTCTTCTTTCATGTCCACCTAACATGGTCTTCGCTTCGTTCATCGCAACCTATTCTTTTAATGAGCTCCTGATTATCATACTTGTATTAACCAAGGCACCTAACTATATGGCGAATGATAATGAGGGCTACAAAATAATACTTACAAACCATGCTCTCAAAATTTTGATATTTTAAAATTATGGATTTTTATGTTATCAATTTTAAAGTTATAGTTTTTCTAATTAGGGTCTTTAAAATTATGAATTTTCATGATTATGCCAAATAATAGTATATATTTTCATATTATTATTTTTATATTTTCATTTTAATGGTTATGCGCATTAAGATTATGGCAATTTTTTAAATGGATTTTAAAATTAGTCAAATTAATGTTATATAACTCTATGCCAAATGTTTTCGATATCTGACCCGGGGGTTCTAATGTTTTTTAAGGAATTGTTTAGATGTATTAAGTAATTTTTAACATGATTCTTATCCTGTTTTTTACTTTTTAGTATCTGATTTTTGGCTTCTTCGTCGTCGAGTCCTCATGCCTGAGAGTCGTGACCACCAATAGCACATCGCGGACCATGGCTCTCCAAGAGGTCCTATCCTGGGCTAGACGGATAGCCGCCTGCATGATGCATTTCAGGGCTTCCAGAATAGCATCCGTCCACCGGGCAGGCGCTCTTCCTCTGCTTCTTCTTCCCTCAACGTGATCCACCAGTACAAGCTTCTCCAAATTACTAGGTTCCCGGCGTGCAATGTGACCAAAAAATAAGAGCGTTCTTTCAAGGCATACTGATGATATGCGGGTTTGAATGGCCAGCTCCTGAAGGATAGAAACGTTAGTGCGACGCGCAGTCCACGGAATACCTAGCATTTTAAGCCAGCACCACATTTCAAACGCTTCTATCCTTGATATTTTTGACTCAATATTTTTGACGCTGTAAGGGAGAAAAGATCTGGACACTTGCTGAGTTTCTTGCCGGTTCTTCTCAGTACAAGATCTCCCGCCCAGAGAAGACTTACGAACCGATGGCATAGTGACATTCATAAGAGCTACTTGTAGCCTAAACTGAATAAAATGATTTTGAATTTGAATTGAATTTGAATTGATACAATACGAGCTTTCAATGTCCATTTTTCAGAGGCATATAGAAAAATAGAGAAAAACAAAGTACGCATTAGTGTAATTTTCGTGCTGCGATAGATGTTACGTTTTCTCCAGATCTTCTAAAGGCGTTTTACTGCTGCTTTTACCATTTGAGCCCGTCGAACAACTTACTTTTCGCAGTCTCCATCATTGCGTATTAGAGAACCCAGGTATACGCATTCCTGAACCACGTCCAGATCGCGCAACTCCTGAGATCTAAGCGAAATTCCAGCCCTATCGACGAACATCAACTTGGTTTTGCTCCGATTAATCTTTAACCCGTACTCTGCACTTACGCTTTCGAGTCTACGCATTAATTCGGCAAGCTCACCCCTATTGGCGCCTATTACCGTAGTATCATCAGCGAACCGTAAGTTGTTAATACGATGGCCGCCGATTCGGATTCCACCTTCCCAGTCCGCTAACACTCGACGCATGAAATGCTCGCCCACGATGTTAAATAGTTGAGGTGAGAGCACACAATCTTGCCTTACTCCGCGTTCAGTAGCAAAAAGTTCAGAAAGTGCGTCATCCAGCCGAACTCTCGATTGCCCCTCCAGGTGCAGGTTTTGAACCAGAAATATGAGGTGATCCGGTACTCCCATCTCCTTCAGAACTTCAAATATTTTTAACCAGATGATGCAGTCGAAGGCCTTAGCGTAATCGACAAAGTAGAGTGCCATAGGAACGTTAAATTCCCTATTTTTTTCTATAAGCTGCCTTATGTTTAGGATTTGCTCTCGGGTACCTCTGCCCTTAACGAAACCAGCTTGCTCTTCAGCTATTTGACTGCTGATGTAAGCTTCTAATCTCCTGTTAATAACATGAAAGAGAACTTTGGCTGCATGGGAAATCAAGGAAATGATACGGTAATTCTCGCACTTCCTGGTACAACCTTTTTTGTGTCGAGGAACCACAATTGATTCGGTCCAGTCTTCTGGCCATTGTCCAGTCCTCCAGACTTTGAGACATATAGTGTGCATTATAGTACCCCCTGCTGGTCTCAAGCACTTCATAAGTTGTGCGGTAATTCCATCATTCCCGCTTGCCTTTATTTTTAACTTCCAGATCGCAGCCTCTGTTTCGCATGGCAAGATGTCGGGCTCTCGGTCCAGAAAGTCTAACTTTGGTCTGAAGTTTTACCCGCGTCCCCACTGTACAACTGTTGGCAATAGCGTCACCACCTGTCAAGCACAATATCTTTATCGAGCAATGGATTGCCCTGCTCGTCTGCTATCGTCCATGACTTGGGTTTGTGCTCTTTAGTAAGCAGCCTGACACTTTGGAATAAGTCTTTAGAGTGGGATATCCTTGAGTTCTTTTCAATCTCACTGCAGATAGAGTTGATGTGCGCATTTCTGTCCCGCCTGCAAAGTCGCTGCACACGTGAATTAAGCTCTGAATACTGCTTCTGTTTGAATTCCGAAACTCACTGGATTTTTTGACTTTTCCTTTCCAAAACAGCGACCCACGTTTCATCACTCATCCAATCTGACTTAGGTGCAACAACTCTGCTAGATTCCGCGACTACTCTGGCAGTTTCGGAAATTATGGACTTGAGTTGTACCCACATTGTATTGGCTGAATCGAAAAGGTCGAATTTAGTCTCGTCGAGTTTAGACTGCACAAGTTCCCCAAATGTCTTCCCAAGTTCACGGACAGCTTGATTGCTAATTTTGGCTCAATTCTTTTTACGGACTTCAGTCGGATTTTAAATCGGGTCACGAGTAATTGATGGTCACTGCCACAGTCTGCCCCAGATCGCGTTTTTGTTGACAGTATTGATGACTTTCAGCGTTGACCAATCATGTAATCAATCTGATTTCTGTGTCCTTTGGGTGATAGCCATTTATAAAGTCTGCGAGGGTGCTGCTTGAAGTGGGAGTTCATAATGCACAATCCTTTTCCAGCACAAAACTCTAGAAGCATTTCTCCCCGCCGGTTCCGCACACCAAAACCATAATTACCCACGACCTCACGCAAATGGTCATCACCCGCAGTGCAGCCAATTATTTGATATTTTGGCATAGTTGATGAAAAGTAAAACAATTGGTAAGAATCCCGTTAATAATTACTTTAACATAAGTTACCATGATACTTTAACAAGTTATATTTATATGATATTATTTTGAATGTATGATATTTTGTCGTTTACCCTTAAACGCACAGCGTATCAAAAATGAAACGGTAACTTTAAGCCTTTTTAAAACTTTCATTATATTTTATGTACTGTTATATTTATATTGAAATAAATATTAAGAATATACTCTGTAATTAAAACTTTTTTTTTAAATATTATAATATCAAATTTTTCTTAAATTTAACATAGACAAGGAAGTTTTGATGGAAACCTCTTTGGATACGAGAATGCAACCTTTTTTTGAAAAAAATTATAAATATAGATATTTCTATATGTTCTATTTTAATGAGTAAATTGAAATAGATTCGTAATTATTAAAACAATAATAATGTGAAAAAATAATATGAAATAAACAAAATGTCAATAAATTATTAAGGAGAGCATTTTTTCTAGATTTGTCGTATTTTTTTATTAAGAAAAGTGCAGTGCCAAAAAAAATTTTTTTTTTCAAAGTGTTGGAACCACGTAGTATCCATTATAAAAGCTTTTTATGATAAAAAAAAATACAAAATAAATAGCTTTTATTGTTAAAATAATGTCTTCAGTCTTTACGTTCAAGAAAAAGAAATAGTCTTAGTAGATTTAATTTTTACTTTTAACTAATATTTCTTTAAATATATTGTTAAGTGATGTAAAAGGGCATCATTATAGCAACTAGAACAAAAAAAAAACAACTAACACTAAATATATATGGCCAAGTCAATCTATTTATAAAAACAAAAGATTTTTAGTATTGATAAAGACGTTGTTAGGTTAGCTAATTACGTAATAACTTAAGACAGAAGGCCCCTTAAGTAGGAACTGAATAAATTAACCGACTTGGTGCTACATGGATCTCACAACTTTTGGTAATGGTTTGGTAATGGTAGAGGAACTCGTTTTTTTTTACAAGTTTGAATTTGATGGCATATATATTTCTTTTATGAGAGATTATTAGACAAGATTAGATTTTGATACTGAAACTGCCGGAACTGTCAACTGACTCAGTTGTCAGTCTCCTTCTTCGAGAGCGACTGAAGCCAAAATGATAAGGTTGCCATGGTTTGTTCTAGCTTAACGTATTTTTTTTATATTTTTATTTTTAATAAAACAATGTTTCAACAGTACTCATTATACAAATGAAAATACAGAACCCAATTTTACCAATTATTGAAACACATTATACTAGGTACTTAGTTATATTAATATTATATTACATTTTACTTATACCTATATATTTTTATTTTGTTTTATTCTTTATAGGTAAGTATTTGACCGTGATCTCGCCTGATAGTAAGCAATGATGCGGCCTAGCATACTTGCCTAGATATTGCCTGTTCACCCGTGCCTTGAAAATGTCCAGGTTGAGTGTTGTGCTGATTTATTAATGTCGCTATGGCAACAGACTTAGCTAACATGGTGGTAGCTAGCCAAGCGGACTTAGAATCTCTCTGCAAAAGCTTTAAAATATCAAGTTAAAATGATAAGTAAAACAAACTCGATAACTCCATATGAAGTGTTTTATTTCAACTTCAATATTGATTTAAATAAAAATGTCTGGTCCATATAAAATATAATGAGAAAACAGAATCGTTATTCTGTAGCTTTCCTCTTTGAAGGGAACTTCATTTCCTCGTAACGATGTCAACATCAAAGTATTTTAATTAAAATGCATTAACCGAACACGCAACGCCTGAACAAACCAGGTATAAAAACGTGATTTTTTTTATAGTTTTGTATGTTTTTTAATGTCTTTGGGGTAAGCACTTGGCCTTAATCTCACCTGATGTTAACGTGATGATAAGGTCAAAGAAAGCGCACTTCACCCGGAATCCTCAACTACTAAGACACTGGCTATCTTATCTCTAGCTGCCGTAACACAACAATGCTACAAACATTGATGTTATGGCGACATATTTAGTTAAGATGGTGGTAGCTAGCCAGGCGGACCAACAAGCCCTACCACCAACCAAATCGAGTACACAAACATGTACCCACCGCTGGGAATTGAACCCAGGTCCGCTGGGTCTAAACCGGTGGTCTTAACCACTAGACCACAGAGGAGGTTAAAAATATGTTGTGTTAAATTTAATTGAAAATGTTTTCTATCAAATTTATTGCATTTACACAAAATTACTTATAAAATTTTAATTGCAGTGATAAGTTGTATTTTTTCGGCACTGATTTATAGCAGCAGTTGTATATTATAAATTAACAAGTTCGGTAGTTAAAACTTAGTAGTAAAATAAACAAAAATGAATCATAAAAGATAATTAAATGTATCATTGAATAAATATTGAGCAGTAAAATAACTAAATGGGCAGTTACGTGTGGGTAGTTAATATATCGGAATTAGTCGGTAAGAAATCTCATTCTAAGCAGTTCTATAAAAAATGAGATGGTAACATGTATTCCTCGTATATTAGGTTTTTGAGCACCACACACCACAATCTTATGCCGCTTTCCCCTTCCGTGACTGCGCTCTCCCTTCCGTGATTGCCTTCCCCTCTTCCGTGACTGCGCTCCCCCCCCCCCCCCTCTTCTGTGACTGCGCTCCCTCCTTCCGTGACGGAAGGGGGGAGTTCCGTGACTGGCCCGCGCTTTGCTGCGCTTCGTTCAGGAAAAAAAATTAACTTAACCTTCATCATCATCTCAGCCAAAAGACGTCCACTGCTGGACAAAGGCCTTAAAACAACCTTACCAACAGTAAGGATTTCTGTATTAAGTTTGGAATAATAATAAATAAATATAAAATAATAAAAATAAGCGTTAAAACAACCTAAAAGTAATTACTGTAACGCAAAATAACACTCCCTTCTAACGGAAATTTACCTCCCTTTTCAATCGTTTCGGGTTCTGGTGTCTCCGCTCCATGTGAACTGACGAACTATTTATCTAACTGCGCATTCCATCATTTTTAGTGGCGATTTATTTATTAGACTGCTTACGTATTTTTAGTACTGATAACTGATAACTGACCAATTGTTTTTTTATTACTGTCTATGTTTTACTGTCGCACTAATTTACCAACAGCCGATACATAAAATAACTGCCCATTCTGATTTTCAACTGGTCATAATAAACTCTCGAATATGTAATTTATATTATAACAGTTTAAAAAATGTGTTCCCTAACTTTTCATTAATACCGTGAACCGAATGATATCTCTGATCCATAATATTTCAGCCGAACGTCCTCATCCATTGTGAATACAATTTGGAATATCAATTTTATCTGGATTGTTGTATTCAGTGGACTTTAGACTGAACATATGGATAAATTGGTTATTATCTACGTTAACAACTTAACTTATAATTATAAAGCTATCGCGTTCGAGCTTGCATGCAGGCTGTTAATCGATGCATACTTATAGTAAATAAGTCACTGTACGAAAACATCAGTTTCAATATTGACTTACCTACTAGTTATCTAATTTACTAATTTACTAGTATATCATTAGGGTTGTCAGTAAAAGTATAAAGTCTATAAAGCCGTCTGCGCTGGCTTACCATGGTTGGCTGAGATTTTTATTATTATATATGTATTTACGCAACCAAGTCTATATAATAGGAACGCCCACCGTTCAATTTGATAGCTGATATCGGTGATACACTAATATACAACCCACGTGTACCTAATAGCCCAGCGTGGAATCTAATACGTCTGATACTGGGCAATTCAGCTTACTTGAACATTTCTACGACATTTTTAATTCAATTTCAATATCGAATTAAAAATGTCGTAGAAATCTCAGCTCTCAGCTCTAGTTATTTTAACTTCGCTCAGTTTGTTTCACTTTAATCTTGATGTTTAATGAAAAATCAACTTGGAGATTGAATTAGTTCTTCGCCTTATAAATAAACTGCACCCTCGTAAAAAGTTGCTAGGATGAAAACTTTTTTTGTCGTGGGCCTGTTTGCACCATCTTTAAAACTCGATATTAAACAGGTCGACTTGTTATACGTAGGACGGTTAACGCTGCTTCAAATGCGTGATCGAATGGTGATTAAAACTTGCACTCACCACCCAGTAAATAGGTTGTGAGTTCGTGTAACTATAACCTGCTTTTGTTCGACGAATTATTGAAAGATTTTTCTTAGCATCAAAGTTATCGAGACATACCTACTTAGTGATGATAAAAATGTTTTCGTTTCAGCCAAATACGTTTGCATGAGTTAGTAGCACTAAGTCTACATTTTTGATTTATGCATAATTATTCATAATTTTAATTTTGTTGAAGAGACCAACAAAAGAAGTTTTATTTATTGAATTTAAACTATTGTTTTTATTCTGTTAATCATTTTCTCACCAACAAATAAATACATTTTTTGCTTACCTTCACATTTTTGCTTGCCTTTACATCAATATTCACTTAAAACTTATAATTTAATAAATAGTCTAGACATGCGATTATTTAATTATATAATTATTGAATTGTTTAATTTAATTTAATTATTTTATTTAATTTTACTTTATTTTGTTATTGTTTTATTTTATTTTTTTAACTTTTAGACTTAAGATATTATTCATAGCTTTATATAAAAATAATACTCGGGATTACTACTAGAAAATACTACTAGGGAGCTCTCTATAAATTTGCCGTGTCCGAAAAGGGCGACTAAGTTTTTAAGTTCCTTCATAAATGTACAACATGTTATACACTTAGTTAGCAATAAAGAATTTGATTTGATTTGATTTGATTTATTTAAAAATGCTACTGATAGTGTTATTACTAAATTCCTTTTTATTTACAATACTTCAAGTTATTCATTTAGGTTGTACAAGATCTCAAGTCTAGCTGCTGGTATCAAATTCGTATGTCGCAACTGTAAGTACCACAGACGGCAAGCTTCAAACTGAATCATTTAAAGCAATTTAACCGGGACTGGACGCAACAGCAAAATGAATAATGTAACTTAACGATGCATTGGCGACACAGCGCCTGTCCATTATTAACAACGTCACAGTTACTATAGTGAATTGTATTTGAGCGTTTCGGCACGGCCAGCCGTCGGAGTGACACGTGTTTTTATTGATTTGACGTGTGTGGACCTCTTTTTGTTATGCTTTTTGGCTATGTGTTTGCATTCAGCCGGTTATGATACTGGCACATGAGTAAGCTTCGATCAATAATGTACTAGATAAAGGTTAAGGGGGTGCAGCGCGGAATTTCGAAAATTTACGTGTTTTTAAGTCACTGGTGCTAGGCGCTGAATAGGTCATATACATTATAAGGACTAGTGTAGGTTAGCTTGATCCTTTCACAAGGGCATGGTTGTGTTGGAATTTGAAACAAATACCCAGAAACTGCATAAACAATACGTAAAAGTAATGATATATAAAAACTTATTTCTTCAGAAACTTTGTAAATACAGCACAAATAAAACAATGATCCGACATCAAAATGTTTGTATTGATATTCCGCAGGGCACTGTTGTCTTATTTTTTAATTAAAAATTATGAATATGAAAATAATTTATAATTATTATTTATATTTATTTGACTTTTATATTTTTTTACCCAAACGCCTATGATTTTAAGAAAGTAAACATTGCTCTAATTAAATCAGCAGCCTACTCTGTACAGATATTAGTGTGCGTGCGTATTCGTAGTTGTGCGCCGTTGTCACACCACTGCCACGCGCATCTCGCTCGCTATCATAACGAAACTTGAAACTCGCAGTTTTGCGTCCGCGCTGCACCCCCTTAAGCAAAATGCATCTCGACAGTGGTCCTTTTTGCTCATACCTATACATTTAAATCTCGAATAACAAAATCTGAAAAAACATTGGATAGCATCATGAACTTCGGCTTACTATGAACCTTAAGTCTTAAAAATAAAGATTAAATTAAGGTTGCTAAATATTTTGTACTTAATATTTACTGTCATCGCAACAAACGTCACTCCGTGGCCCCAAAGTCGCCTAACGTTTTTCAAACGCTCATTGGAAATCTAGTACATAATTGTACGAGGCATGTAAAAGAGATATTGTAAAAATCTCTTTGTTTAGCCATCTAATTCAAGGTCACATTTAAAACATTAAGGAAATCACGAGCAGTATTTAGGAATACATTTTTGTTCAGATTTTCTTATCGCGTTGCTTTACGACAAGTTTGGAGAAACTATGTCGAGATTCGAATACGAGGACGGTTAGAGTCAAATCAAGAGGACAAAAATTTTTTTTTCTATTTCTAATAGGTACAAAACAATTTATTACTAATTGTTTTTGTAGTAGTTTGTTGATTTAAAAAAAAACATCCTGGCAATACCTATATACAAGGAGACATGACTATTAGCCAAATGACTCGTCTACCACCTCAAGAACGACATTCAGTGGCAGGCCATTAAAGTCGGACTGTTTTGCTTGGAGCAATAAACTGTATTTCATTCTGCCTTGAACTAAATATTTTTAATTCACCTTCATTTTTGCAAAACTGATACAACATTTTTCTTGACCGACTGTACGCACATTTAATGTATTTATTATATTATAATAAACTTCATCATCAGCTCATTTTATGACTCCACTTCTGGGGCACAAACAATCCCAATAAATGGAAATATCACAGGGAGAATCACTATCACGCGGGTCACTATCACGTGGGTCACCATCACGCGAGTCTAGTGCGGTGCGGTGTTTGTAAACGACTGCTCATGCAGCCGGGACCAACGGCTTTACGTGCCTTCCAAAGCACGGAGGAGCCAGATACGGTACATTTTAGGTAACCCATCCGATGTCCAACCTTTGCTAAAGTTTCTTAACTTCAGCAATCGCAGACCGAGCGCGCCTATCACTTTGCTATCGAGCACCACGCATAAAACTTATATTATTATTTTTTTATCATACTTACATATGAAGTAGGAGAACTTATATCCAACATGCTCGCAATCGCAATAAACACATTCTGTTTACTGGAAAAGCCAATTAAAATCACAACAAAAACGGTTGATGAAAATCTCCAGAGGAAGACCAATTTGAAAATCTGAAATATAACGAGTTTTTAAGTCACGTATCTATACTAATATTATAAAGAGGAAAGCTTTGTACTTTTGTATGTATGTATGTTTGCAACGGATAAAGTCAAAAACTACTGGACTGAATTCAAAAATTCTTTCACCATTAGAATGCTACATTAGCGTTGAGTAACATAGGCTATATTTAAAAAAATGCGGTACGGAGTCCGCCGGTTCAGCTAGTTGGCAATAAACAAGTCTATATTAATATTATAAAGCTGAAGTTTGTTTGTTTGTTTGTTTGATTGAACGCGCTAATCTCAGGAACTACTGGTTCGAATTGAAAAATTATTTTTGTGTGGAATAGTTCATTTATTGAGGAAAGCTATAAGCTATATTACATCACACTATGACTATTAACGCGGGTGAAACCGCACAGCTAGTACAATTATATTTACTTAGTTTTAAGACCTTATCGCTGACAGTCATCTGATATATGACAGCGTTGATGCTACGCAATCATCTTAATCATCATCATTATCAAAAGCCTCTAGGTACCACTGTAGACTAGAGATGCCACGAATAGTGATTTGGCCGAATACCGAGTATTCGGCAACTTTGTCGGCTGCAGCGCCGAATATTCGGCAAAACATAATATGTGCATTTAGCGTAATATTGTCAACTTTTTGTAATACAGAAAAAAATGTGTTAGTAGTAATGTATGTAGGTAGGGTGTAGTGATAAGCCTATTTCAAAAGCAAATTTTATTTGTAAAGGAAAATGCTTGGTAGCAAGTAAATGGTTTTTTATAAACTAATGCTGTTTTTTTTTATTTATCTTAACTGAGAGATTTCAATAAATTGAGAATTTAAAAAATACGTGTGACATGTTTTTTTTTTTATTTATCTCCACTGAGAGATTTCAATAAATTGAGAATTTAAAAAATACGTGTGACATGTTTTTTGTTAGGTATTCGATATTCGGTCGAATAGTATGCATTATTCGGCCAAATATCGCATATTAAGTGGCATAATGGCTGCCTATTCGGAACATTTCTACTGTAATCTTTTCTGCATCGTCATCAACCCACTGCGCCACTGGACAACCACGACTTCTTACATTGGTCCTCAACATCTATACAAGTCAAGTCAAGGCTATACTCTACCTATCACCGCCTCGGCATAAACCAAGTATCTTGAAACGTTCTGTTAAAGATTGGGATTCCAGTCCCAGCGGCAATCTGAACTTCTTCGGTTCGAAGATTTTGGGATTACTAACATGGCTTATTAAAACAAATAGAAGATATAATACTTACTTTCATAAGGGTATCATCAGGTACAGTGGTAAAGAAAAAATTAAAAATCCACACGAGGGCTAAGGCAAAGAACCTTGTTGTAAGAACGTTCGTCTCTAGGTCTGTAAACGATTTCCTATAACAAAATACTTTTGGTCAGTTTTGAAATTGCATAATTTAATAAGCAAGTTGACTATGACACAGACAGATGACTATGTCTATCGATGTCTTTCATAGAACAGATATTCTACGAAAGAAATAATTATTGGAAATACCCAAGAAAAAATATATAAGTAGTTCATAAATACCTACTATTATACTAAGTATGTACAACTGCTGGCAACAATATTTATTTATACGTCACTTCCTCAACACTAAAGTAGGCCATTCATAAAAGAAAGAATTGTACATTTTTTAAATATTGTTTACCAATTTTATTTCGATCAAATATTAAATTCAGAACAATACTAAATAATGATTCATGGTACACACGTGATAATTTTAACAAGATTCATCTGAAGATAAGCAATTATAAATATCAGTGCCTGCCTACCTAATAGTAATATAGTAATATAATAAATCAATCACTTGTATCCATACCAATATCACTGGAACTCTTGATTCTTCACTTTCGAAGCAGCCATCCATCAGAAATATCTGTTCATCCTTTGATTGCCAACATTTTGAAACGTTATGAGACGCATTAACATAAGTTTCGTCAAGATATAAAATATGTCTTCCTTCTCTACGATATTTTTCAATAGTAGGTATTTAGGTATTTCCACCTCCACGATGTTACTCGTATGTTTGGCTGTGCGATAAGGAGTTTCCTTTTAGATCGCATTTCTTTAATTTAAAAAAAATGTAGTAATAGTCTTAAATATTCCCTGTAGCACCTATATTTATAATTGCATATCTTCAGATGAATCTTGTTAAAATTATCACGTGTGTACCACCTTACCGCCCCCCGCCCTGCGCACCTACCGCAGGCGAGAACTCAGTTACGCGGTCTATCTACCCCGCCAGATCCTCTAAATGTCACTACACACTTACAGAATACACGAAACATGCACACTAGCTTAGGTCCAAGACACCGTACTCGTAGAACAAGGGTACGAAGAACCGGTTCACACGCGCTCTATACCAGGTACAGATATGTACCTGGGTGCTTCTCTCCTCCTCCACGGCCCGGTCTACCCAAGCCGAGGTCTTTAGAGACGCCCTTGGGTGGGTCCGCCCCCGATCCGATCCGAACCCTTCGGAGAATCTAGTAGGGCACGGGGACGCGCACTAGTGCGCGATGCCGTTCCCTCTAGAAAACCTCCAAAGGTGATTCGTTTCACACGGCTTGAGGGAGACCTATTACGTTCCTCGCCGCCCCCATAAAAGCCGTCTGAGGCAATCAGCCAACTCTCTCAAAAAAAAAAGCGGTCTAGCTACTTATAGTAGGTAATGCGCTCAGGTAGGTATTGTTGCGGTTGTGAAAGTGTAACGCGAGTAGCGACGTATACACGTATCTCGTTTTCACAACTGCAATAATACTGCTTTAAAAACTCATGGTAACGCCCCAGGCCACCTATCACCTGACCACTTTTCCCCTTCCACATCCACTTTTACATTTTGTAAACTTTTCAATACCTTTCTAAATACAGTTCATCTACTTTTGAAGGTACACAACCACGCACTGTCGAAAATTTAACATGAAACGTAACCTTGGCAATGATTTTAACAGAATTCAATTATCGAACTAATACCCACTCTTCATTAATGGAAACAAGCTTTCACGTCCGCCCGTCATTTGTGGAATATTTCAGTAACCAGTTAGTTTATTATAATGAAGTGAATTTTCAATTGAATTAATTGAATAAGGATGCGAAATGTTTAGCAATATTTACAATAGCCCAGATATATTGCAAACCATTTTCAAACGAATATAGGTAAAGATAGATAGATAGATAACACTTTTATTGCAACAATATAAAACATAAACATGAACAAAAGGGAAAAAAAAATCAAAGTTACAATTTGGCGGTCTTATCGCTTTCAAGCGATTACTTCTAGACAATCAGTCGGATGGAAAGAGCTAATAAACTGTAAGATCAGAGGTGAAACTATGAAAACATACTATAATGTGTATTTTATGAATGAAGCAAAATAATAATAATAATGGTAAACATATAATTATAAATAAACCTACTTAAACATAATAGTAGTCTCAGGTAGGAAAGTAGCGGATGGCAGTTTTGCAGCAGGACAGGGTTTTAATCGGAAAGGTAGAATTTTTTCACGAACTCTTTATTCATGGAATGATTCATGATTCGTGAGGATTCAATTACTACTGAGGCACTAGTTATCTTATGTCTAGCTGCCGGAACACAACAACGCTACAAACATTGACGTTATGGCGATATATTTAGATAAGATTGTGGTAGCTAGCCAGGCGGACAAACAACCGAGTACAAAAACTTGTACCCCCGCTGGGAATCAAACCCGAGACCTCTGGGTCTGAGACCAGTGGTCTTAACCACTAGACCACAGGGCCGGTTAAAGAGAGAGCTTTCATTAACATAAATTAATATGTAAAATAAACAACCGTGAAATAAACAGCCGTAATAGTAGTTTCATTTAAATGTGTAGTTTTCGTAAACTTTATGTATATTTATTTTTAAGAATTCAACTTAGCACTTTATATGTGATATCGAATTGTATTTCGCATGTATTTATTATTAACAAATTGTATTGATCGACAAATGTAGCGCTGACCTACAGGTGCAACCCACGTTGGACTCTTGTGCCACAAAATAAAGAGACCCAGAAGGTAAGCTTTGATCTGAACCCCTCGGAGAATCCGATCGGAACCGAACCCCTCAATGAATCTAGTAGGGCGCGGGGACACGCACTAGTGCGTTATGCCGTTCCCTCTAGAAAGCCGCCCCCAAAAAGCCCGATAAAACTGAAAATGGCCAGAGCAATCAGCAAACTCTCTTAAAAAAAAAACCGATCGTGTTTGTTGGAAGCTTATCTTCTGCAGTCTCTCTATTTTATTGTACCTACCCAGTAATTGCCAGTAATGAAAATTCAATTAAATGATTATGAATGTTAACTCAGACTCGCACCAATGTTTTTCGATATTCTCTTGTGTATACTATATTCAGTGTTAACGTTGATATATTGATCACCAAGGCCGCTTACGTTTTATATGATATAGTTGCATAGGTAGGTACTTGTACATGTATATACATATTGTCGATGTACATAACATCATTGTCATGAATTGATATTTCTTCGTTATAAAGTTTTTTAATTATTATTATTATTCTACTTTCTATGAAGTAGAATAATAATAATAATTATAATCTATGGAACTGTAAGGAGGTTATATGCAGCTCATAGTAAAAGTTAGTTTATTGCATTTATATGTAAACCTCTTTAGTCTGGATGAATATTTGAATCATCGAACATAAAAAATTAAAAAGGTTTGCAACGGTTTGACACTACAAACTTTATAATAATATACCTAATAGATTACGATATTGCTAAACGAAATAAATGATTAAAAATACTTAGGAACTATTAATTGGTGCTATAGCTATAAATAGGAAAAAATAAAGTCTGCTCACAAGTAATTGATATGTGCCGATGTATTGTTGAAACTTGTTGTAATATTGTTGTCACGACAGCGAATAATAATATCTCTTGTTGATACACAGCTAATGTTAAAATCAATCTTTTGACATTTCGACCACGACGGTACGCTTTTCATACTCGTCGTCAGAAAACGTACGGAGTCGGCTAAATCACTAGCGTGCTGCAAAAAGAATTAAAATAATTCAATTGTATGTAAAAATACGTAGTACAAATATCTTAGTAATTAACGAGTTATTTACAATGCTCATCGCGCCCGGTCTGCAATTGCTGAGGTTAAGCAACCTTCTCAAAGGCCGACTTCGGATGGGTGACCAAAAATGTATCATTTCGAGCTCCTTCCTGCTTCGGAAGTAGGAAATGTAATCCGGATAATCCGTTATCCGAAAAATCCGGATATCCGCAAATTTTTATCAGTCTTCCAAATTCGGATTTGTAAAACGAATCCGGATTTTGATATAAAATCATAACTACAAGTTTCGCGCGTTATTTGGTAGATGCCTTTACCGCTAAACACCAGCGCCATTTACTAGATTGCGCTATTCGCACGACTTGCGCGTTTATTTAATTTTGCTAAGAGTAAGAATTATTTCTAAAATATTTGAAAACACAGAACTTTAATTAATAAAAGTATTTGAAAATAAAAATCACTAAACCTCCGAAAACTTCGGATAATCCGGATTTTCCAACCGACACGGATTTGCATTCCCTGTCGGAAGACACGTACCTAAAGCTGTTGGTCACGGCTGCATTAATAGTCGATAACAACCACCAATCCGCACTGGGCCCGCGTGGTGGTTTACGGCCCAGTTACGGCCCCAGCAGTGGAAACAAAATAATGAGCGTATTTTGATGAAGTTGAGACACACTTGAATGGTTCGGACAGTTTATATATTAGTTTGCTTAATGTTAAGCTAATAATTTAAAAATTCTACGATAGAGGGTTTTTTGCGCCGTTTATTTTAATTTCTAGCTTTTGAAATTTTACTTAAATATTTTAAAATTTCATGTGTGATACCTTTTTTTCATAAAGCATATTTAATAACATAATATGCTGACTCTACCGTACCATACCATACCTAGAATGGAACGCGGGTAACAGCTCAACATTTTAAAATACTCCTTTGTTAATTATAATTTAAAAAAAATGTCTTATTATATTATTTGGATAACAATAAGGGAGGTGGTGGTCACGACCCTCAGACATGAGGAATACGATGCGGGGAGGGAAAGGATAACAATAAAGAAAAACAAAAGACACCTAACATTATAATATATATGTATATAGTATGATGTGATTATTATTATAATAAATGTATGTGTAACTCTGACGATGACGATAGTGAATAACGATTTTATTGTATTGTATGATTATATTCTAATGTCATTGTATAATAGTTAATCTAATTTTAACTTGTATTCGTATAATCATCGATCGTCATGTATGCGATAAGGAAATGTTTTATTAAGGAAAGCCACCAAAGGCACAAAATAAGGAGATTGCTGAAAACAAACGCGCTCAAGCAACGCACTCATAGAAACTCTCACGTCACGACACGGAATCTCGGAACAGCTCAAAACAGCCCGAGCGCAGCTGTTGCGAGATTCCGTGTTTGTTTTTTTTTGGAGAGAGTTTACTGATTGCACCAGACGGCATTTCCAGCTTCACTGGGCTTTTTTAGGGACGACAACGGCGAGAAAAGGGTTCATCAAGCTGTGTGAAATGAATCACTATCGGAGGTTTTCTAGAGGGAACGCAATCACGCACTAGTGCGTGTCCCCGTGCCATACTAGATTCTCCGAGGGGTTCGGATTGAATCGGGGAGATTCCGTGTTCGTGTGAAGTTGTCTATGTGTGTGTTGCTTATTTTGTGCCAAAGACACACACACTACTAAAGAATACAAATAGAATCGGCCGATACATTAATTAAACTAATAAGCACTACCTACGTACAGCCTTGTAACTTTTCCCGATACAATATTATCAATTAGGTTTGGCAACGCATCGCTCTAATTGGCGTAGGTAGTTGAAGAGGCAAGTTCGTGTTCGAGGACCATCGTAAAACTGACCTCGATACGAAACGCGATGCATTAAATACCCGACAACCCGCGTCAAACAATAATAATTAAGTGGACGGTAAGCTCACGTGCGCTCAGTGCGCACGCCAGAATACTTAAAACATTCACTATACTAACCATATTCTGAGTACTTGCCAGTATACTGAAAGTATGAGCAATGCTAGCCATCTTCAGGCGCACCAGGATCGTACCGACTACTCGCCAGTATACTAAAAATATCGGCAATGCTAGCCATTTTCGGGCGCACTAGGATCGTACCGACTACTCGCCAGTACATTAAAAATATCAGCTATGCTAGCCATCTTCGGGTACTGACTACTTGCCAGTATACTAAAAATATCGGCTAAGCTAGCCATCTTCGGCTGCACCAGCGTCGTACCAACTACTCGCCAGTATACTTAGAATATTGGCTATGCTTGCAAACTTCGGGCGCAACAGGGTCGTACCGACTACTCACCAGTATACTAAAAATATCGGCTTGCTATCTTCGGGCGCACCAAGATCGTACCGACTACTCGCCAGTATACTAAAATGCAATACAAGCCATGGCAAAAATCGTTCAAAACGATCATTGAAATATTTTTTTTTTGTTTTTTAAATATTTGTTTATTTATTAGTTACAACAGAAAATAAAATAAAACAAACAAGGACACAGTAACATAGGTATGCTGTAACTCCACGGGCATGTGCAGACAACATGCAAAGCAATACCACAATAATTAATAAAATTAATATATTTAACAAACAAAAAAAATTAATAAAATAAAAACAATAAATTAAAATCACAATCGTATAAATAAAAATGAATTGAAAATGGAATTGAATAGAACAAAATATAAAGAATAAAATATTAATAAAACATAAAAAATTAAAATAAAATAAAATCAAACAAAATTAAATAGGTTCTAATAGGAAGACAAAACTTATATAATTATGTATAACGTAGAAAAAAATAATAATATTTAAATATAAGTTAGTAACATCAATATTGCTAACTAAACGTTCTGACTGCTGCTTATCTGCCACAGCCTTCAGTTAAACACATCCAGTTAAACACGTCCATTATGCAACGAGTTCCGGCAACCTTGAATACAACATCGCTTCAACGCATCGATACGCTAAAACAAAACTTCGCATTACGTATTCCCGCTTCCGAATTGACAGCGGTATACCGTTGCTAAGTATCTTACCTCAAAGGATAGATGAACGAGACGATCGTGCAGTAAAATCACTTAGTAACGTTAAATCATATGCGGTTGCCATTCAGTAACCTGGAACAACCAAAGTACCTAAAAATACATTGATATAACTTTTTAGGCCGATATATTACCGATGATCTGGTAAAGATGGCGGGAAGCCGCTGGATGCGATTAACACAAAACCGGTCGTTGTGGAGATCCTTGGAGAAGGCCTTTGTCCAGCAGTGGACGTCTTTTGCCTGAGATGATCATGATGATAGTTATGATGACGCAAAAATTTTTTTTAAGTTAAGCTCATCAGATTGGCAGTACGCTGCTGATGAATGGTTCCCAGAACTACACATTTTCGGAGAGTGCTTTTCTCACAAGGTAGTCGTTTCAAAACACTTGCGTGCAGCTAAGTGCTGCTGTAGCTTCTATTGTAATCCAGGTAATTGCTGCGCGAATTGTATACGAACTGTTATAAAGGGGGAGTTTTAGACGTTTAAACTTGTATATGTAAGTTAAGGTACCTGTGCATACTTACAGGTGTATTAATTATGAGCTTAGAGATGAGATGCAATGCATGCGTCACCAACTGGGTAAATGGGTTTGACTCGATACTTATGTACCTACTTCCCTCTGTAATTTTTAGACAAATGGTCAGCAATGAAAGTCGCTGAATATTTTAGTACCGTGTTATAATAACATCACTCATCACGTAATGTGAGTACGAAATGAAGGACTTGTAATTTACGAATTTACTCGTGTCTACGACATTTCAAACCCTTCACAAGGTCCATAGTAGCAGGATCTTCCCGTGAGAACAGATACGGTACTCGCATTTAATATATATAAGTTAAATAGGAACTGTCTTATTGCTGGGCAAAGGTCTCCATCATTAAACTCAAGACATCGCTACAATTGATGGGTGTTGTCGTTTATTACCTTTCTGCGAAATATCAAATGCGGGTTGGTGACAACAAAGGCGACTTGCATCGAAAAATTCGAAACACAATTTGCCCGCCCCAGAAATTGAACGGAAAACCTCCGGATATAAAGACGAGCGATTTGCCACTCGTACTCGATCACCGAGCCGAAAAGTGTTCGCGTAAACTTTAAAAAGCAAAATACTTTTTGTATATCTCTCGCATACCGTCGTCGAAAGCTGATACTAAAAATACACCACATAGAAGAAATCTAGCTACTTGAACACAGTGCTTTGCAAGTTTGCAACCTTTGTCACGCTACGGGGCCATTAGGCCAGGTCGGCGTGCGCTATAAGGGGCTCTGCAGACAGGCAACTTTAGTAGAATAACTATCAACTTAGTTGAAGGAACTATCAACTTAGTTGAAGGTACTATCAACTTAGTTGAAGGAACTATCAACTTAGTTGGTGCTACTATCAGCTTAGTTGGTGAAAGTATCAACTTAGTTGAAGGATTTATCTATGAAGACACTATTAACTTTTTAAAAGTTTTCGTTAAAGATTGCCAATTACAGCAACAGTTTACAGTTGCCGCAATCCTAAGAAAACTTTTTAAACCCATAGTCGACAGCCAGTGTTTGCCAGTTGGGGAAACCAGCAACATGACACAACAAGTACAAATTCAACAGTTGCTAGTTAGCAAATGTAAACTGTTTTCGATAATCGAAACTCGCAACTAGAGTAGCTTTGTCTAAGTGCGCAGACAAAGCTACTCTAGTTGCTACTCTTACGATACTACAGCTAGTTTCGAGTTGCCTGTAACCGCAACACGGAACTCAAAGTTGTTCTGTCTGCGCAGCTCCTGAGCTAACGTAGCTTACCTATAGAGTAACTTGCTATAGTGTACTGGAATAATTAGGCGTGCACACTACTTTCCCCGCTATTGTATGGTAGCAAAACTTTCAAACAACTTAAATTACACACTGAATGGACGCGTTATTAATTTAATATTTGCAAAATTTACTGACTTTAAAACCGTTTTATGTACCTATAGACTAATAGCTTTAGGATCCCATATATAACTGTTACCATTGGAAACAGAGTCAGATATTATGTTATTAAGTATTTGTTCTGGAATACATCTACATACCTACATAGTATAAAAGAAGTCTGTTTGTCTGTTAGGACAGGCTAATCTCAGAAACCACTAGTCGGCTTATGATGCGGTCTTTTCTAATAGATAGAGCCTCTTAGGGCTATCTACGTATACAAAACTACTCGAGCGAAGCCGGGCCGGATCGCTAGTATTGCTATAAAACACGAAAATATACGATATAGATATAGATACTCACTAACAATGTCCATAGAGCAGACTGCAGTAATATTCCATACGTAATTCCTTTTAACAGCGGGTTCAGGGTGTTGTTGAAATCTATTTTACGCGTGTATTGTTTTATAAAGAAATCCATGCACATATAAGCCATTCCAATGGTGATTTCACAAATCAGGAAGTCTATTACTCTAACTGAAACAAAATAATTATATTAATATTTCAGCTATCTAACAATCCTAAATAAAAAATATACCTGAATTCCGAAACTATATTTAATAATATTTCATCATCATCAGCTTAAAATATCCCACTACTGTGCTCAAGCCTTCCTACATACCTAACAAAAGCTCATGGGGAGATCAGGGCATAACCCACCACAATGACCCAATGCGGATTAAGGCAATATTTTTTTCTATCAAGGAAATTAAATTCATATTCATGTATAGCACTGTTTACTGGTGCCAATGATTTTGTTTCTTTCGAGAATGTTTCTTAATTCTGCTTTTTTGGAAACAAATGCATCGTTGCAAATATAGTCTATTATAAGATATATTCTTCTTGGCGTTGTATGTTGTATGCTTTTTATACAAACCATGCATAAGTGAAAGCATTCCACAGTTGTCAGCGGCTATGACGATGGACGAGGAACACGAAATATTTTAGTTAGCTTACCCATCTGCTGACCCGGCATTGCAAAAGTTACTTAACCTGCAATATCACAACGTAAACGCACTAGCTGCTGTAAACTTAACCCAAAAGATTTAAGAAAGTATTATTAAGTCAAAGGCAACTGCGCCTAAAACTATAATTATGACTACACAGCAACACAGCTCTTAGCCCCATTCTGTCAAACTACATGACCTGGAAACTAGGTATTTTGCATGAAGTTAAGAGCTAGACCTTTAGAAACTGTTAAATAACAAGTTTGGGCGCAGCGGATTTATAGTTTACTTATGTAGAGAAGTGCAACTAAATATACATACCTACATATTATTTTAGTTGCACTTCTCTACATAGGTAAACTATAAAATAATTGCATTTTTGTAAGGATTTTCGCAATAACGCCTGGGCCCTTTTTAAATTATAATTACGGGTGACTGGCAACAATTCTACAATTATCTTACTTGATGGTGGAAAGTCTACAATGTAAACTTTTAGCTTTAATTTTACATTACTGTTTAATAAACATTTACATTCTACAGATGGTAATTTACAAATTTATAAGAAAAACTACTTTATTAAACCCTTATTTGTAATTAAAAATTTATATATTTTTTTAAATTGTAGTACAATTTTGACAGAAGATCCCATCGTATGTAAACAACGGTTGATGATTTTAACTTTACGAAATGGATTTAACAATGTCTAGTAGTGAAAGTAGTGAATATATTTAGTAGAACGTCAATAGTGAATTTTTCGTAAAATGGTTTATTAAGTAATTGGGACGGATTTTATTTTCAACCAATAATACCAACCAAACTAGGTTTTTTACAATTGTAAACTTGTATTAATTAGCTGTTTTGTAGGTGTGTTTGTGTTTATTAAACAGCACTTGTCAAACAATTCTACAAATATGAAACTTTTTTACAAATTTGTAGGATTATAAGTTAATTAAGCAGGGCCCTTATTCTATTAATTACTTAACTATTTAAAAAAAAACAACATTTACTAATAGATACAATAAAAATTAAACAACCAACCATTGCTGTAGACCTTTGAAAAAATATCAAAATTTGATAATGAAGAAGAAAATGTGTAAGCTAGATATAAAAACTTCTTTATGCTGTTCCATTTGAAGTGGTCTGTGATATGGTGCTGTAAAGGAGATAAATCGAGGGTCATATTAAAAGAAATGTCAAACGTCTATATACAAAACATTAAGTTATCAAAGTGTTATTAAAATTTATCTGAATTCATAATTTTATAATATTAACCATCGTTGTATATCTTATCTTAACGGCTCAGTGGCCGAGATTAACAGTGCTCGGTCCGATATCCGGAGGTCCTGAGTTACTTCCCAAGTCGGCAAAGTGGTTTTGAATTTTCTTTTTTTGAAATTTTTTGGTGTAGCCAATACGCCTCGGTGGCCGAGATGCAAAGCGCTTGGCCCTTCACCCGAAGATCCCGGGTTTACTTCCCAGGTTGGGCAAAGTATGTTTCGGATTTTTCGATGCATAGCCCGGGTTTGTGATCAACAACCCGCATTTGGCAAGCGTGGTGATTAAGCCATTACCCATTAATTGTAGGGATGACCTGATTTCAATAATGGAGACCTTTTCCTAGCTGTAGGACAGTTAAAAGCATTTACTTTACTTTCCTTAAATACGGAACAATTTAGCGATTGATTTCAATAATGAAGGCCGTTTCCCAAAAGTGAGTAGGGGGGGCAGTATAATATAGACTTTACTACAGTTTCACGTAGTTTAGGTAAATTTTATATATCTGAAACAATACCACGGAAAAAATATAACAGAAAAAAACCATTCCAGACATTTCGCTGAATTTTCTATTTCATAACGGGTAAGCGCTAAGCCGTGCCTTATGGTAAGTGAAGATAAGGCCAGAATCTGAGAGCGTCATTCGCTATGGGACAAACGTCCCGCGCCATGTGTCGCTAGACGTGTCGGGCGAAGTTAGGCGGCGTAATGCCAATGTCTGTATACTGCTTAACTCTTGCGATTGAGTTTGATTCGTAACTCGATCACGTTAACAAAAACGAGAATTAGTATAGTAAAATTTTAACTCTCTTCGTATGACGCCAGGAGGCGCTTCATTGCCATACAAATTTTCGTTATCGTTAACGTAATCGAATGAATTCGAATAGTAAACAAAACTCACACTAGGCACTCTGACAGACAATGCCCCGCGCTTTTCGAGAAACATTCGTTTGGCACTGACACATGCGAGAAACATATTACCTGTTTTGAAACAGCGCTCATTAACTTATGGTAAACGGAAAATAGTTTGTCCCATCTATGGAATGTAAAAATGTGCAATTTATGCTCGTATTCAATTTTTTTCTGTAAGCATGCGTTTTTATGTTAGTAGCACAAAACCGGCATCTAGCAGAAGACATCTTTTGGCTGAGATGAAGATGCGTTTCGTAAGGCATGTTGAGTAAACATGATTGTCTGCTAATCGCAACGGAACACAACCAAACAACGAATACGGAATGAGTGAAAACAAAACGTGACCCCGTTTACAAAAAACCGCAAAACGTAAAGAGGACACAGTCAGTTAGGTTAAATTTGTACAGTGATCAAAACAAAGCGAAAGCCGGGCGAAGCGTGCCGGCGAAGCGCAGAACATGAAATAGTGTTCTCTCAACTCAACAACTCGTGAACAGATGATTGTCCTCCCAAAAATACGTTATATTCTTATAAGCGGAAACCTATATGTTGCGACTCAACTCCTACAGCGTTGCTTCATTCACAGATATTGGCTTTACGCAACCGAGCAATGTCAGGTGACATAGCCAGACGTCTTTAAGCGCTGGACACACCGAAAAGACGTTAGACGCAGACGGGGCGCAGACAAATGACAAAAACATTGTCGTGCCCATAATGTTCTATCTAACTAATATTGTAACAACTCATGTATACTTATGGAGAGCAATAAATTATTGAATTGAATTGAATTGAATTGAAATGTCTCTTCCGCGTCCCTTTCATACAAAATGTATAAAAGCGTCGCAACGCAAACATATAGAAAAGACAGGGCGCCGTCACGACGCGTACTCTTCTGTGCCCTATTGTAAAACATACAGAAAGAACAAGGCACGGTCGCGAACGGACGAGGAAGGGGAGCAGGCGGGGGCCCGGATGCCGGGACTCGCGCGTCGCTGTCACACACAGCTAGGGAAGTCGAAAACGAAAAAAAATCGATGTATCGATGCTTCGATATTTTTAAAAGTATCAATATCGATCTGGATATATCGCGAAAAAATATAGATATATATTGATATATTGATCAAATTTTTAACCGACTTTAGAAAAAGAAGAACCTCCTGCTTTTTTTTAAAGTCGCGATTTGAGAAGCACGATTTCCAAATAAAAAAAGCAAACAATTGACGATCACGCAAACACACCACACACACCACTCTTACTCTTAAAGAAAGAAATAACTATTTTAATTCAAAGTACCAAATGGCCGTTGCGTATACGCAGCACACATGCACACATGACATGACTTGATTGAAGCAACGCACTGACAGTGACAGTTACGCATTCACTGCCACAGATTAAATTAATGGAATTCAGCACAACAAAACAATATGTTTTTTTTTCAATCTTTTACGGCTTTGAATAATAGCGAATTTAATTAGATCGTGATGAGATGATAATAAATAAAAAATATCGATTTTGATACGAATTTCGATATTGACTACTTTTTATCGAAGTATCGATATATCGGAAAAAACCCTCATCTCTCGCGACGCCCAGCGTCACGTCCGTGCCTAGTCTTTTCTATATGTTTTAAAAAGTCGCGACGGCGCCCCGTCTGCGCCCCGTCCGCGCCCCGCGCCCGCGTCTTACGTCTTTTCTTTGTGTCCCGCGCCTTACATTTTCGCTGACTACTATAGCGGGACATTTGTGGGGACAAATGTATTCGAAACTGAACATTGACTTTTGGAAGACAAAAGTTAGAATGCTACTTAAATAATTGCTGTTATGATTACAGACTCATATAATATGATGATGGTAGTAACACGAGCAGACTTTGAACAAGCCCTACCTAGGAACCTCTGGTTTAATCAGGTAGATCATAAAGAAGGACTTATGTAGAGCCCTTATGTAGAGCCATAGATAAAAACCAGTTGGTGATCACAAATCCGGGGTACGCATCGCAAAAAATTCGAACTACACTTTGTCCGATCTGAGATACGAACTTAGAACCTTCGAGCACCAGGCCAAGCACTTTACCATTCATCCACCGAGGCGTATATTCTCAACATAAGTTCAACTTAATTACTTAGCATTGTCTGCCACACACTCGGCAGCACATCACTTAAAGTCTAGGTTGCATATCTAGCTCGCACTAATTAACATTGCTATTAAGTAAAGCTTTCCCTCCACCAAACAACCCACTTTAGTTTTGGGCAAGTTTCCCTGTCTCTACTATAAATAAATTTGGAACTCCACCAAGGTTGCTTCGCTTATAAATAAGGAAGCACATTGAACCCTTGCAACGTTGAATAAGACAAGCGTTTCGAAAAAGGTTTAGTTTGTGTGTTCCACTCGCAACATAACGTAAGTGATTCGCACCGTAATCTAAATACCGACCTACGTCCGATTCAGTACCTTCGTACAGAACGGTCCGAATAGCGAATGAGCTATTTCACAATCGATTACTTTTCTATCAGAGAGGAGCCCTTGAAATTGTTGGTGAGATACCTTGAGGTTTCTGTCAGTGTCAGGCTGTGTCATACCACTAACAAACTACACTGTTGATGCGTCGTCATCATCATCGGCAGATTAGGGTGCTATTGCTTTCCCCACGACACGGTCAACCCGAGCCGAGGTGATTTTCGAGGTGCCCTCGGGTATTGCGGCTCTTAAAAATGTTGTAGGAGGACACGCTTGCGTGAACTAATGCCACAGTCACTATGGTTTTAGCGATTTAAAGATTTCCACCGCTAGCGCCGCTAAAGCTCCGTTAAGCTGTTAAAGCTATAAATGGCCAACAGTATTTACTTTTCAAAAAGCTTGACTTATAACACAATTACGAAGATCGGGCAATAATCCACCACGCTCACCCAACGCGGGGTGGTGGGGTTCATCGACTGTTTTCTTACGGCATCACCGGGACCAACTGTTGACTGTTGAACGTCCCGACCATATAACGACGGAGCTTTTGAGCTATTTGCTAATTGACATATTTTGATATGTCAATTTCTCCACCACCCGACCTTGCGAAAGTTTCTTAATGTAGGTAGGTATAAGATCGTCCAAACGCGCTAGCTGCGTCGACCTCTTAGAGCCTAATATGCGTTAAGAAGGCGCACGGCGCGGGCGCCCGTGTGGCGGGCGTGCTGTTTCATGTAACGACAACTTGGATCACACGCGCTCTATGCCAGGTAGGTACAGACATGTACCTGGGCGAACCTCGAACGGGGACACGCACAAGTGCATGATGCCATTCCCTTTAGAAAACCTCTGACGGTGTTTCGTTTCACACGGCTTGGAGAACCCTTTAAGTTTCTCACCGCTCTCTAAAAAGTCCGGTGACGCTTAAAATGCCGCATGAGGCAATCAGCAAACTTTCTCCAAATAATCCGTCAGTCCTATATAGGGTAAAGGTACAGACGCCTGCACGTCAACTTATCCAAAACTGTAAAATTTCTTGAATACATTTTCAACTATATGTTTATGGCATAAAGTTCAAAGTCTAGTGAAGAAAATTTACAGTTTGTGGTAGGTTAATGCGCAGCCGTGTGTACAAGCACGCAGTGCTACTAATAAATAATACTATCACGAACGAATATCCGCTCGGTTAACCTCACTTGCTTGTCAGTAGCCTGTGACCTTCAATCAATAATGTACCGAAGCCTGTAAACCAATAAGTTCGTACGTAGTACTTATAAATTTACTTATTAATGTGTATCTGGTAATTCAATAAACACTCCATGGTAGCTTTTGCCTATAAATATAGCCTCGACCTTAGATTAATAACGCCTATTCTAAGGCCTAATATAAATTCTGGCATACTTACTCTGTTAAATGAAAAAGCGGAACTGCTTGAAGATAAATCGAAGAATGCTTGATTATTATATGGCATTTTTCACTGTACTTATATACATTGTCTAAAACAATAATTATAAAATTAATTAAAAAAATGTTGTGCTAAAAAACTACGCAGCCAACTCACTCTAACTCTTTATTCACCACCATCATCAGCCTATACTAGTCCACTGCTGGACATAGCCTCGCTAAGTGCATACGCGACTCTCTACATTTATATTTAAAAGAATAAATTCTCAATAGAGAATATTAAGACACTTTTGCAATACAAATAGCAGTAAATTATTTTAGTTGAACGAACACAGATACAGAGCGATATGTATTAAGTACGGCCGATGCGACCGTGAATCGTAATACCGCAACGGTTCCAGCTGGAAAATCGATAATATTAATCCCAGCTTCACTAGCTACACACCAGTACTTTTGAGTATTCGGACCGGCGGGCGGCCGCTCTCGCGCCAGCCGTATATTAACAGCATTTAATGTTTCACAGTGTAATTGCAATAACCCGCTCGGATTTCACCGCGAATATGCAATATCACTGTGTAAACTTGACCCTGCTTCCATTTCAGGGTTAAATCAACTGGATGAGATGGAAATTGGAATTGAAAACTTAGAGAAACTTACCGCACGATTTTTCGTTCCGTTGGGAATATTTCTAGCGAGCTAAGTAGTAGGTACTAGTAGTACTATAGTGGTAGTGCTACTTGATTTTGTTTTACTTAACATTAATTTGTCAATTTTATTTTACCAGATTTGATTTATTTATATACGTATCGTTAAGTGTATACGGTAGATATATTACATATCGTTTTGCCAGATTTAATATACAGTGCTGTATTATACTTCCTCGGAGCTCGATGGCGCAGTGGTTAACTCGCCCGGTCTGCGAGTGCTGAGGTTAAGCAACTTTGGCAAAGGCTGGTCATCGGATGGGTGACCAAAAATTTATCATCTCGAGCTCCTCCGTACTTCGGAAGGCACGTAAAGCCGTTGGTCCCGGCTGCATTAGCAGTCGTTAACAACCTCCAATCCGCACTGGGCCCGCGTGGTGGTTTATGGCCCGTTCTCCCTATCCATCCATAGGGAAGGCTCGTGCCCCAGCAGTGGGGAAATAAATAAGCTGATGATGATGATGATGATGATTATACTTTCTGCCAAGCTTTGTACACAGGTGATTGTTTTTTTTATGTAAGTGCGTACAATACTTGGTGAATGTTCTCCGTGTAACAATGATACAATTATAAGTATCACGCAGTTGGTATACCTTCATGTCACAATTGAATAAAAGTTACAAATTAACAACACATTTTTATATAATAAGTGATAATGAGTAACACTGACTGCGAACTTCATATTTTATATAAATGCAGTAAAAAGCTTTAGTCAGGAGCCCTACCTGTTACTTACCTACCAAGGTACTTTCAAGTTTTCAACTTTTGTGATTGTGCCTAAATATAACTATATGATTTTCCACAATTTATATGTGAATTTAATAAAGATCTCTTGTTCGGTGGCTTGTCAGTTAGGTAATCAAGAAATGTAAACAATTCATTAATGACATGAGTGTCTCTGAAAATTTCCATAGACTAAGGAGGTTTATGTCGAGTATAAAACTGTTTTCCTCTCAGAACAAGAAGTTGAGGTCATCTCATCTGTGGGTCATCTGCATGTTCTTAGATGTTTGAGTAACAAGATTGAAGCTTAGAGCATTTGGTTTAATGCTCTAAGTAGAAAAGTGATGAATGTAAGTTTGGATAAAGGGGGAAGGGGGACCAGAGATAATATTAATAGACTGTATGTAGTATGATATGAATGAAAAAAGAGTGTCCGGGTGCCTAGTGTGAGAATTGTTTACTATCCGTTTTCATTCGATTACGATTACGAAAATGAAAATTAGTATGACATTGAAGCAGCGCCTCCTGGCGACGTACGAGAAGAGTTAAAAGTTTGCCAAACAAAGTCTCGTTTGCGCGCGTTCTTTATAATAATTATGTGGGTTGAGTAAGGAATAGAAATGAAATGTTTCGACGCCTCCGTAGCTACTGGACAGATTCGCAACTAGACAGATTCTCAGCTGGATG
This sequence comes from Eudonia mercurella, assembly GCA_963082485.1. Taxonomy (NCBI): domain Eukaryota; kingdom Metazoa; phylum Arthropoda; class Insecta; order Lepidoptera; family Crambidae; genus Eudonia; species Eudonia mercurella. The sequence goes on along the minus strand of OY720022.1, from coordinate 12,663,939 downwards.
GATTCTCAGCTGGACGGATTAGCAAATGGACAGGACATGTACACGTCCACACGTCATGTACAGTCCATGACAACGCAACCTCTTGTACAGTCGTTTATGCAATATTGATTCGATCTTATTTCATGTAATGCATTATTGGTGCAATTTGTATAACTTCTTTACACTGTTTTTTTTAATGATACACACGTGAAATTCCTTTATTCCCACTTACTAGTAAGCGAGAAAAAAATGTCACTAGCTCAGTCAACTGTACTCAGTTGATTACTTCATACGACTGCTTTGTATACGTATGCTTCTATCTCAGAATACCATCAGGTTGACGACCAAGAACAACGTATTAGCTTGACCTAGGGTTGTCACTTTACAGTTTTACTTAGTTTAGTTTTACTTACTTTACTTAGTTTAGTTTTACTTAGTTTTACAAAGAACCTCAATATCTCGGCTATGTGGTGCTTCTCAGATAAGTTCCTAATTTTCCAGGGTTCTATGAACGGTACCCTATCTACCATATTCGGGATTATACATGTATTACCAAACACCCTGTAGATGGACCAAATGGAATGCAGATTTGGCAGAATTGTGCAAAAGCACATTGGGGTCCATAAAAAAAAGAAAAAGAAAAGGTCCCATATTACTATTTGATCACATATCCGATGACCCGACATAGGGATGTTGACACCAACAATAACTAATTCCAGAACATTGTAAATTAAATCCCGAAACAGTGAGATCTAATACCGAGAATACATTTTAATGTAGGTAGTAGTATATTCGACTAGGAATCGACACTGGCACAGTGAATAGCAAATGTCAATGATCAAACCAAAATACCATTGTAAATGTTATGTATAGTTACTATAATCTAGCGATAATTCACGAATTCTCGATAACATAATTATATTTCTTGTCAAACATTGCAAAGTTCACTAACAGTAAAAAAAAACTTTGTAGCATCCTGCTTTTGATCATCAAATTTTGCTGTTGACTGTAAATACGGGTAGGATCAGCAGTCTAATAACCACTAGACCGTGAAGGCCATGAAACGTTCCATATAATAAGGTAAACATTTCAAGGTTTTTATAATAATTCGCAATACGTGGCATTGAAATTAATATGAAAATATTTTTCACACATTACTCGTATCACATTCATACAAAGTACCAACCCTCGCTTTCACTTCGCAGCAATGAAGCAATCATGCGAAAGATTCCATTTCGACTCGAACGAAAGCACTAACGTATTTTTATTTATTTACTAGCGGCCCGCCCCGGCTTCGCACGGGTGTATTTCTATTCTTAAACATTTTTTTAAATATAGCCTATAGCTTTCCTCAATAAATGGACTATTCAACACAGAAATAATTTTTCAATTCGAACTAGTACTTCTTGAGATTAGCGCGTTCAACTAAACAAACAAACTCTTCAGCTTTATAATATTAAGTATGATTTATAGAAATACAACTACACAAGCTTACCGGCCTTTCATAAATTTAAATTATTCGTTTAAAAATGAACAATTACACATAAGGAATTATACACAATGGGGGTTGGTGAGTGGTAACGTACATCATCTTATGAAAAGTTCCAAAGTTCATTGCGAAGCGTAGAGATAATCGAGATGGGATCCTTAAAACAAGGAATGCAGAAGCTACTTGCGGGTCGCAAGGCCAAGGCGAAGACGGTTTGCAATACACAATTCTGCTCCACTAACTGTCTTCGCATCTGTTGACATCAGGTGGAGAGGAATCATTTGCCTACATATAACATATACAGGTGACAGGTACCTACCCTTTCAATAACTTGTTCAAAATATGGATAAAAATATTAATGGAACTTGTAAAAATTAACAAGCAACAAGAATACGAAAAACCAATACAATCAAGCAAACAAAACCAGTTTTATTTTGGACGGGCCGCTGCGAAAACAACCTAGTTAAATATTTTTCATATCAAAATCGACAGTATAAATAAAACGTGTACAAAAAATGGAAATGAATGAAAAACTGATTTACCTCTTTCACCGTACGCTAAAATAAAAACCACATTTTATTTTATCTAACTTTTACTATTCTAGAAAGTCTAAATTCGCTATCTAGGATCAACCGAAGGCAATATTAGATTTGCACTATTTCCTTGGTTGAAATTCAGCCACGTACGGCCGTGGTGCGGAAATCAATCCAATGATTGGTTCACCAGATGGCAATACTCCATTGCCACATTCAATTTTGAACTTCTGCAATACGCCAACGAACACGATGAATATAAAGGATTTTGCGAGAGAATCTCCTGGGCAGCGCCTACGACCTGAAAAGGTGGAAAGCAAAACATTAAAAATGCATAGCGACGCATTTTAATGACGTACTTACAGACAAAATCTGTGCATGTATTGAAATCAAAAAGCTTTGTTTATGATCCTACTCTTTTAATATTTCCTTTTGAGTGTTTTTAAAGAAGGAGCTTGATGTCACACTGGTTAACGCGCCCGGTCTGCATTTTGCAAAGGACGGTCATCAAATGGGTGACCAAAAATTTTACTCCGTGATTCAGAAGGTACATCATCATCATCTCAGCCAAAAAGACGTCCACTGCTAGACAAAGGCCTCCCTCAAGGATAAATAATTTTGAGGGGAATTTGCCATAATCGCCACGCTTGGCAGGCGGGTTGGCGATCGCAGTAAGGTGAGAAAAATCACAGAGAGACGCTGCTGCCCATCCTCTGGAATGGTCCCATAGTCGCCTTCTACGACACCCACGGGAAGGAAGGGGTGGTGCAATTCTTCACCCCCGGCACCACACGGGGGCAGAAGGTACGTAAAGCCTTTAATTGGGCTCGCTTGGTAGTTGGCCCCTATCCAATAATATTCCCAATCCATCCATAGAGAAGGCTCATACCCGGAAGGAAAGTGAAAAAAAGAAAAGGAAAGTGAGCCCAGCGTTTTAGATAGAGTTGGCCACAGTGGGCACTCTTTTTATTAAAATGATGGGAGTTAAGTTTTTTTTAATGAAACTGAAGACATCGTATTCTTCGGAGTCGAATTTCTCTAGGTGCCCTCTCATTTTAGGTGGGAAGGTTGTACAGATTAAGCCAAGATATAGATAGATTTTTGAACCATATTTCACCCAACTTGCAGCTTACTCTACAGTAAACCCGGTAAAAGTCTACACTTTTACCGGGTGTTTTGTTGTTAGCTGGCGTGCTAAGCCTATGATGCAAAGCAGGTGAGGGATTTAGGTCAGGCCTATTTAGCACAGCTTTATTTATTCCCGAAATACCCCTTGTCATTACTGGGACCGAGTCGTCCTTGGTCAGCTAGGAAGCATGGGGGCAGCGTTTATGAGGTTGCCGTGCTTGCTTATCTCACTCACACCAGCATTGGCTCACAGCTGTATAAAAATACCTATGAAATACCTATGGGTTTAAGAAATCCTTTGCCATTCTTCTATTCAGGCTTAAGGATTCTTACAACCGGGAGAGTAATATAACTGCTGCAAGTATCAAAATCTAGTTTATTTTTAGACAGTTAGTTATTAGTCATTATCGATTCTCTATTTAGTTTTCGTTTTGAGTTAATTGTACCGTTTAGTCAAGCGATGGCTTTACTCGGGTAACAAACAACACATTGCCATGGCGATACCGGACCACACTTCATGCTGTCCAATACTGACTGTTAGTTGTTTAAGATTACCATCTAACCATATCAACCGGGACCATTGGCTTAACGTACATTCCGAGAAACGGAGGAATTCGCGATATGTTTGATTTGCATTGCTAAATTCTCCTTACTTGCACAATCGCAGTCCAACCCCGCCTACCGCTAAACCAACTACTGCTTTATTCGAATTAAACATGAAGAAAAGAAGCAAGTGCAACAGACAGTTTATGCTGGGTACAAGCACAGGTCGTTCCCTTGCGAAAAATAAGAATATTTTTATTTACAGTTAATATTTTAAATTGTACCCGACATAAGCAAGAATGTCCAACACGCCAATGAAATATTACTGTAGGGTCTACAAATAATCCAACAACATCAAGCCTTTTTCATTGTAAATAGCTAAGGAAATGAAACAACCATGAACATAAAATCCTACCTAAACCAAATGGGTACATGTGCTCTGAATTTTTCAATGCTCCACGCTCATCGATAAATCTCTCGGGCTTAAATTCATGCGGATCGTCCCATATTTTTGGATCGAAATGTAGATCGCCGACGGACATCAGTACTGTTGTCTCCTTTGGTATTAAATAGCCATCTATAACTGTATCCTCGAGGAGTCTCCGCGGCCCAGCTAACGGTACTATAGTGTAATATCTCTGCACTTCTAATAAGAATGCCGAGGTGTATATGAGCCTGAAAATAAATGAGAATTAGATCAAATTACTCTGTTTGGTTCCATTTAAATAAATGTAAACAAATGTTTATAAATAAATGTTTCCCCACACTCACACCAACTATCAAGCCCTAAGATAAGCTTCCTTAAGAAACTCGATAAATGGTTAACTAGACAACGGATCATCATCTCAGGCAAAAAGACGTCCACTGCTGGACAAAGGCCTCCCTCAAGGATAAATCAATTTGAGGGGAATTTGCAATTCTTTACCCCCGGCACCACACGGGGAACAACGGATAAACATACTTAATATACTTAAATACATACTTATTATACATAGGCAACACCCAAACCCGAAACAATTTAGAAAAACAGGTATTTCTAAATTGATCCGACCGGGGATCGAACCCGGGATCTCAGAGATGGCGACACCATGAAAACCGGTGTGCAAGCCACTCCACCAAGAAGGTCGTCTAAACTGTAAAACTTGTACATACAAAACTTTAAAACTTGTACATAAATAAAAAGTGAGTGATATAAAAACTTGTCTTAAAGTATTTTATGTTTCCGTAGCCTACTACAAATACTCGTATAATAAGAATGATGAAATATCTTATTAGGCGCTCCGCAGACATAGCGACTCTGTTTGCAAGTTTCGGAAATTGGCAGAACTTTCAATTGTCGTAGTTACAGTTGTAGTCGTAGTAGTTTTGTCAAGTGGCTAGTTTCCCCAACTGGCCAACTTAATTTCTTTAACTGATTGTGGCAACTGTAAACTGTTGCTGCAACTGGCAACCTTTAACGATAACGTTGATAGTATCTTCAAATAAGTTTTTAGTATGTAAAGTTGCTTAATGTTAGACACAGATTAGTCTGTGGTGTCAGAGAGAGAAAAGCCTACAATAGTTCTTAAGCTAGTAGCTGATTGTAAACAAGTTTTCTAACAACTGCAAAACTAAATCATAAAATTTTCTTGGAAACACTTATTAAGTTGAAAACCCAGCGCACAGAACAAACGGAAACTTTTAGTTTTGTAAAAATGAAAAAGTAATTTTAAAACTATTTTTCTACTTAAGACTGCGTGCTGAATTGAAGGCTCGGTATGCAAATCTAACGTAACTGTTAAATTACCGAAAAATAGTTGGCTACGTCGACTTTAACGCGATAACCAAAACTTTACTTTTAATCACATTTGAAATATGCTTTATCGAGTAGGCATCGAAAATATTTCACCATCGGCGATGCTATAAAATAATTAAATTTCGATGTTTACCAATCAACGACCACTGTTCATACGTAAGTGACCACAACAGCAAAAATTATTTAATAATTTATTCATTTTCATGGTGGTATTTAATTACTGGCGTTATACGGTACTTGTACTATTACGTATTCTGTGATACGGTATCGAAATGTAGACCGTGTTACACCAATAAAATAATTCCATTTTCTGAAATAGTGAATCCATTTTTTTTAATAAGATTTTTTTATTTTTGTCTGAACCATATTGGACAATAGTCCACCCGATGGTTTGGCAACTGACAATCACGAAACCCATAGACTTTTGCTTCACCGTATACCTTGCGCGTTATCGACCCCGGTTTCTCAGTTTTCTCCCACCCGACACTGACACACATTGAAATCACATCATCACAATAATACACTAAACATGCACTCGCTTAAACCCAAGACACGAACTCGTAGAACAAAGGCTACAACAACCCGGTTCACACGAACTCTTCACCAGGTACACAGACTTGTACCTGGGCGCTTTTCCCCACGCCCACGACCCGGTCAACCCGAGCCGAGGTCCTAGCTTTTAGAGGCGCCTTCTGGTTGTTTCGCTCCCGATTCCGACCTTCGGATAATGTAGTAGACGAGCACACGCAACTAGTACTTGATGCCATTCCCTCTAGAAAACCTCTGACTGTGTTTCGTTTCACATGGTATGTGGACCCCCCCCCGCCCGATCCTCTAAATGTCACTACACATTTACAGAATACACTAAACATGCACACTAGCTTAGGTCCAAGACACCGTACTCGTAGAACAAGGGTACGAAGAACCGGTTCACACGCGCTCTATACCAGGTACAGACATGTACCTGGGCGCTTCTCTCCTCCTCCACGGCCCGGTCTACCCGAGCCGAGGTCCGAGCCTTTAGAGGCGCCCTCGGGTGGTTCCGCCCCCCGATCCGATCCGAACCCTTCGGAGAATCTAGTAGGGCACGGGGACGCGCACTAGTGCGCGATGCCGTTCCCTCTAGGAAACCTCCAAAGGTGATTCGTCTCACACGGCTTGAGGGACCCTTTACGTTCCTCGCCGCCCCCAAAAAAGCCCGGTGAAGCTGAAAATGCCGTATGAGGCAATCAGCAAACTCTCTCAAAAAAAAAAAAAAATAGTATGTGGAACTCTTTAACTTTCTCGGCGCCCTCAAAAAATCTATCTATTTCTCTATCTATCTATCTATCTATCTATATATATCTATCTATCTATATATTTATCTATCTATATATCTATCTATCTATCTTCATTCTCTATTTATACCCTAGTTCTTTAGTTATCTTGAGAAGGTGAATAGTTGCTTATAATCGAATATTAGAACTTACCTGTGGCTGTCCGACCAGCTAGGTGTATTGTCACCCAATACTTTACTGATTTCATCGTACAATTTCTCTTGCAAAAATCTGTTCCGCAATACGACAAGAAATGCGAATTCCAACACATTGCTAGTGGTCTGCGAGCCGGCTATTAGCAGATCCAGGCATGTAGCTTTCAATTGTTCTTCTGTAAACGTAAATGATAAAGGAATCATGTAAGTAGGCACTGGAGAAAATGGTCTCAATACTTTAAATTCCCTAGGGACTAGAATGAAATGAAAAAAAATTAAAAAAATACCACATGTGTTTGCAACAAATCAATTGCATTTGAATCACTTGCTTAAAATCATTGTACAGTCAGAAGCAAAGTTGCTAAATATTTTAACACTTTGTCAAAGCCATTTCTACCTAACAGGGCCTCTATTCTGTTATGAATAATTACATGTTAAACACACAGGACAAATACAAAGGTGAGTTTATCTCTAGAAGAGATCTCCTCCAGCCTATCCTAGCTCTGGTGTAGTAAGCAGGTCAACGGGACAATTTAATTAGGAGACTTGAGGCCCAAGCGCTTGTCAACTACTGGTAAAGCTGTTGTGACATGGTTGTTCTTAGTCAGTGACTTTCGCTGCTAACTATACGCGACGGTATAGTGTAACGCTCGTAGCATCAAAAGGTATTCCGCGCAAATAATGTTTATTTTCTGCACTATGATAAAATTCTCAGTTCATTCAAGCGGGTGTTACGTGGGTGTTTTAATACCACACCGCCGCCTCGCAAAATCCCTCTGCTGGCTTATTAAGCTCTATATTTATAATTTTACCTAATGGATATCTCTTCGGAATTTTGTCGTGGAACAAAACGGAACATTTCCATGACTTTATGACTATAAAGTCATGGAAATGTTCCGTTTTGTTTTTACAAAATATTTTGTGTTTAATTATTAGTAGACAGTCATTAATGCATTATATTTAAATTGTAATCTTTAATGGGATTTGTATGTATAATGTCCGGTGACTATGAAAAGGCCTACAGCAAAATAGAGTTTGCAGTATCCTAATGCATAACTACCGACCTTTTTAAGTACCCAAAATTTCGATCAACTGGTTTCTTTTTAGAATAGATCCTAAAAAATACTACTTAGCATAGTGAGCCCGTGACCACACCAGATCAACACGGTCAAAACGTTGGGTACTTAAGGCTAGGTGTTAGTGAAAAATTAACATAAACACGTTCTTAGAATTAATTTTTGAAGTAGTAAACAGTAAAATTAAAATCTGCGAAAATTATGAAATATTGTTGAGGCTTTATTCTGTGAAATATACCCGACTTAGAGCTTTGGTTTAATGCTCTAAAATACCCGATGGAAACACGATTTGATAAGTTGGCTCGATAGAATAAATTCACAATCATCATCATGAACTGGTTTTTTTTTTCAAAATTCATAATTGCGGTTTAAAGTTAAAGTATTTAAAGTATTTTAATAGTGTCGATGGAAGCCTTAGAAACTTATTATGTAACCACATCACTAGGCGTCTTCCTATAAAGACTATGGCGCCTGGGGCACTACAATTTTTTGGCTAGTATTATTTTGCTGTTTTAAAATTTTAAAAAAGCCCCTTTTCACATAAAAATGTAAGTTTATGGTTTTAGGCAATAGTAAAAGTACGCATAAAATAAAACAAATCATTTGCTTACGTATTTTTATTATCGAAAGATTTTGTCTTCTCGTAAAGACGTGGCGCTCAGTGCACGGAAACGTCTGTCTTCCCTAGAAGACCGTGGTGCTCAAAAGATAAAGGTTGGTATGCATTGGGATACTAAGTAGTTTACATTAATCCCCATTAAACATTTCTTTTATACATTAATGGCAGTAGCCCTAAATTTATAGTTTATGGACTTGCTAACGGTTCTTGTAAAGGAGGCTTTATCGAAGAGGAATTTTGTCTTTTAAAAATTATGTATGAAGAAGATATTATGTTGCTTATTGAGCATCAGGTGTATTATATTATACATGACAATAGACGCGATGGCGTATACCTGATTTTGAGGCCAACATATATCGTAAATAACTTTGAAGAAAATATTAGATAACATTATCCCTGCCAATTTCTATACTCACCAGTGAAGGAGCTTTTATTTACTTCCATTTCTTGTAGAAATGAATGTATAAAATCTTGTTCCTTTATAAAACCGGTTTTATGTTTTCTTATAGCTTCCTGAAATATAGAAGAAAAATAGGTATAGTACATCGTAGTTAATAAGATAACAACTTAATTTACCCAGGAAAGGACTAAGACTAAGATATTATCTTATATTATCTCTTATACTATCGTACCGATACACCACAGATTTTGTACTATATTATACTAGGTCTGTATAAAATGAACAACAAAGTTTAGCCATAATGTATGTGTTATGGACCAAGTAATAAATTAGGGCATTTTTCATAATGCCCAGGTATTATGAATAATGACAAGCTACTTAGAATATAATAGAATAGAATAGCTCTTTATTGCTGTAAATATGGTAGGAACAAGTTCTTACATACATTTGAACTTTCTTATTTATCACATTGCCTAGTCATTATGAATATTGCCATGTGGTTTTCGGGCAATCTGATAATACCCTGTGTATTTTACATTGCACGGGGTGCGGGGAGGAGAACAAGGGGTTTTATAATGTTTTACACACAATTCAATAGCCAAGCCAATTTTCATTCCACAAGCAACATTTTGTCAACGTTTCATTTTACAAACTATTGCTTTAACAATGGTTTTACAAATAATTAATTTGACTAAAATACAATGTATATATTTTTTAAATAATACATTTATTGTCATCAAAAAATTTTTTCTGGCGCTTCGCCGGCCGCTACCGCGGCACGCTCGCTTCGCTCGCTCGGCTTGCGCTTTGTTTTAGTTACTGATCTAACCTTTTTTGTTTTAACCCAGGGAAATCTGCTCTCAGACCGTCTCGACCGGGCTGTTGCAAGCGTCGGGATGTGTGTGAGGATAGGCGGTGGTCTACCCGACCCACTAAAACCCAGGGGCGTCGGTCGACTGTGGGAGGGACATCGGCGTATTAGCGGAACCACAAGAACCCGGAAGTCATTCGCGGTCCGTGCGGCGGCCCATTGGGGCCCTCCAACTAGGCCTTTTGGCCACCGAAGGTGCCGTACATCCCGGATGCAAGAGGGGACCTTCCACCTTGAGGCTATGGCGCGGGGAGTGTGGGGAAGATTGTGGCCCCGACCCCCGCGCTAAACTACGATGGTTACAACAGCCCATGTAGCCGCCTTTAACGACCCGGTCGTCTGCGTCGCGATGCGACTGAGAGCGACACCGCCAGCACTACATCTTTCTGGGCCACACCCTCCTAAGAGTGGTCCTTCACGCTCAAGATACATGGTACCGATCAAGCACTAATCTGGGCATTTTACTAGAAAATATCAAACATCCAACCAACAAAAATCAACGATCCAATGCTCTGACCGCTGAGCTACCGAGGTCCCAGAAGAGTCGTTGAATTTTTTAAGTAGTTTGTGATTTACGATGCAAGTAAGAGCGGTATTAAGTCACTGTGAAGTTAATACACTCACAGTCGAAATAAGACCGGTTATCCCACTCGAGTTTCCTGAAGCTGTTTTTTTCTAGTAAAATTTTATCTTGTTACTATATATAGCACAAGCTGTGCCCCGTGGTTTCACCCGCTTTAATTAGCGAACAATCTATAGCCCATAGCCTTCTTCAATAAATGGACTATATAATACAAAAATATTTTTTCAATTCGAACCAGTAGTTCCTGAGATTAGCGCGTTCAACCAAACAAACAAACTCTTCAGCTTTATAATATTAGTATAGATTGTGAATGCAAAATTCATATAATCATCAATAATATAAATATCTAAGACTGTAGTTCACTATGCAGTTGCAGCTTAAAGCAGTCGATCCTGACTCTTCAAAGTGCCTTAGTATGGCTATTCTGTGGCTCTAAGGATTATCCAAATATTTATCTTACTACAGTTATTTGCTAAAACCAAGTAAGTTAGAAGTTTTTATTAAAGTGGCAATATTATCTACCATAATAACAGACCGTAAATACTTAAGGCGCAGGGTAAGGCACACTAGTGCCACCAATTGATAATTTGACAATTTCTAACGGACCGGATCTTTTTTAAACATTGCGTACCGTCCGACAACAGGAGAGCATCCATAGTATTTATTTAATAATTGTGCACTTTTTGTTGCGTGGTTTATTCACAAAACGGGCTATTGCATTTATTCACAAACAATGGCCACTGTTAGTGTTAGCGAATGAATACAAAAACAAACCTAAAAGTAGTGCACAATTATTAAATAATAGATGTTTGCCTAGTGTCAGAATGTCAATGTTTGAAAAAAATCCAGTTTAGCAGTTATCAAATTAAATCCATGAGCGGCGCTAGTGTGTTACCCTTCACCTTAAGGACGACCTAAACGTTTCAATTTTATTAATTTAGTTTAGTAGTTGCCAAGCGAGCTTTTGAGTTGACAACACTTGATGGCGAAGAGCGCACTACAACGCTGCATTTTATTTACCGGTGCATAGCACGAGCTAAGAGGCTTCGTTATTTTTCTTACAGTCAAGCACTTGATCTTCACCTCACCTGATGTTAAGTTAAGTTAATTTATAAGGAATATATAATTTGCAGAAGTCACAAGTACTCTTGAAACTCTGCAATTGCGTAGAGATATTGCGTCACTCAGTGTGTTTTACCGCTTATACAACGGCAAATGCTCTGAAGAACTCTTTGACCTCATCCCACCTTCTCCCTTCCTCCGTAGGAGTACACGTGCTGCTCTCCGAAGTCACCGCTTCACTGTCTCAAATATTCCATCGCGCACTAAGAAATTTGGTGACTCGTTTTTTTGTCGCACCTCCAAAACATGGAATAGTTTGCCAGCACACGTTTTCCCTCCTTCCTATGATATGGGGTCCTTCAAACGAGGCGTGAAGAGGCACCTTGTGGGCCGGCAAAGTGAGGATAACTGATGCTGCGTTGTTTTCACGCTGCACCAGTTGTCGTCGCATCTGGAATCCATATTCACTTAACATCAGGTGAATTGGAGTAATTTGCCGTGCTACGTATAAAAAAAAAAGGTCGAAGGTGGAAGCGTACTTCACCGGGAATCCTCAATTACTGAGGTGGTCCGTTCTTTATATTATAGATTTCGGTTTTTTTTATTGACGTGATTGCCTCAAACTCAGACGGCATTTGCAGCGTCACTTACGTTTCGTACAAACTTTGCAGCTAAATAAATTTGTTTGAAACCATTAAGCAAAATTGTTATGATATATTTATGCTTATGAAAAATAAAGAGATCTAAAGAGCTAATGACAATGTAATATAGAAAAAAAACTTTCTGTAGAAGTTTTAAAATCGCATTTTGCTTGAATAAACGATAGGGAGGGATAACATGTCCAGTGCCCGGCCTCTTAGTGCACTTGCTGACTTAGTTCGTCCATAACTAAGGTCTACAGAGGAATCGGTGTTGGAGTATTTTTGACTAACTAATGAATATATCCACTCTTTTGAAAAATATAGGTTGCCAATTTATATATAAAATATATATTTTTGTAAAATTATGTTTTATCTAGTATCCGGCCGTCGCAATCCAGTGCCCAGCCGCATTATGTCTAGTCTCCGGCCGCCCTAATAGAAACTTAGAGGCCGGACACTAGGTACCAACTCAACTTAATGGCCAATAGGCTCTCAGATGGTTGACATAAGAGTTATTTTTGCATGTTCACACTATTTATTACTAATTCTTAACTAGTTATGTTTTCCCACTTTACTCAAGATTTATTTATTTATTTATTTTGTCACAGTACAATAATATACGTTAGTACATGAGTACTAATGCTACTAAAATAATGATAATAAATAAATTTGTATGTAAGCATACACGCTGCCGCTGCTCTAACAGATTATTTTAAGTATAAATAGTGGCTGGAGACTGGTGTTGCAGCTAGTAATCTGGCCACTTAGTCTCTGTAAGTGCCGGTTCATTAAGCAATACTACCAATAGTCCGGCCTCCATATTCTCATACAAGATCTTTTACCTATAGTATTAGTACAGCTTATTTTGGCAGCCGTAGACTGGACATGAGGACTGGACAACTCGAATTTAAGTGAGACATTTCTTATAAAATTATCCTTCATGGCATATTCACTAAATCAGCTCAACCCTCAAACCCAGTGCCCGGCCAGGTGAGGCCGGACACTAAAAGTAGCCTATTAATGGTCCAGTCCACCGGCCCTCGATTTTTTTAAACTACGGTACTAAATAACGCATATTTTATTTACTCCTAAATCAAATAAATAGACGTATACTTATCCGTATTGTGAAACTGTCAAAAGACAGGTACAGAACAATACAATAATCAATATCAATGCACTCGATTGTTTTGCAATCTAACAATACTTACTTACTTCTATAATCTCGGATATTTGATGATTCATCTTGACGATAAGCGAATATCCGCTCAGTTCCGGAAACAGGAAACGGCACCACGGCACTTGGTTGAGCCAGCCCCCGGCCATCGCAAACGCTTTGGAGCGAGCGCGCAACAGTTCCAATAAAAACCTCAAACGCTCTTCCTTAATTTGCTCTCCTGAAAATTAAGACCATAGTACATTGTTTAAGACTTTTTTAGTTTGTATGACTGACACTTGTATTATCATGGGCTAATAGGTAATCCTTATGCATGACTTTGCAAAATCCTGACCTATACTACCAAACTGACGTGTTTTTGTTTAAATGTATTTTATCTTCTTAGTTTTTTTGTTTGAAGCTCTAATAGTGGAGAGCTTTTGTTTACTTCGTTTAAGTAATAGTTGCATTTACCTAAGTAATGTATAAAACAGCATATATCTACAATAAGAGTAGCAGTTGTTGGATAACCAAACAAATAAATAAATAAAATCATATTTATCTAAAGAATCTTGATGCCATCTTATTTAAAAAAATCACTTTGTTTCCATGATAAAAAAAACATAATAATATATTCTTGTTTAGATCGAATTCAATTGTTTTTAATAAAGAAATCATGAAATCATTTGTTCCGACATTGTAAACTATCCATTAGGAACACTACAAAGAATTTATCTTTGATTTTTGTTAACCTTTATCCCTTAAAGTTTTTATGGTAAACTTCATATTCTAAAAGAATATCTAAAAATTTAATTAAATTAATTTAAATTCTGGTAAGTCTAACAACCGCTGAAAAACTTAGCGATTCTCTTCTTAACTCCCAAGTGAATAAACGCGTTTCCTTAATCCGTTTTATTTCCTTTTTTCTCAATAGTTTTTATGAAAGTTTAAGACTTTCCAATGAATCTTCTTATCGCAGCTTTATTATAATGGACTTGGGAAAGATTTAAAAAAAAGTTTATTTTTACCCTATACTATTATAGAAGACGTTATTCCAAAACGTATAGTTTCTGTTTCACTTCGATACGATAAGTATTTACAAAGTTATTGTAATAATTAATTTGCTTTGCAAACACGTTTAGTTCGTTGGCAGTCGGCTCCCATCACGTGATGACGTGCGTCACCGTATCCGACAGCCCGCGCCGCGCGCCCGGCCGCGAGTCATTTCAACAGTCGTGAATGGGCCGCAGTGACGAACGATATTTAAGTACTTACGACTTATTAAAATACTAGTAAACTGGCAAAGTGCAGTTTAAAATTATATGGTGCTGTTTTTGGTTGCTTAAATTATTCTATTTTGTTTTGCTTTTTTTATTTATAAGTTGTTTAGATAAATTATTTATAATTCAGTTATTTATTTTATTTAGGACCGTAAAGAGTGGCGTGCGAGGGAAGAGGCCTTTGCCCTGCAGTGGGCGGAAGTGAGCTGATGATGATGATGACGATGATGAATTCAGTTATTTATCTAATTCGCTTTATATAAAGTTGCAAGATACATTGCCTACTTTAACCGCTACAAAATCGACTTGTTTACCTGTTGGATTTCCTTATTTCTTTAACCATTGACAATATTGAAATTTTATAATGGTGTTATTTTTATTACGAATTTTTTCTTCTACCCAAAGACTATATTTTATTGTTTTTTGTAGTTATTTGAATAATAAATTATTTTAGTTTGTACGTTCCTGATCACGGTTCTGATAAGACTTGACGAGTTAGCCAAAGAACACGTATACTCCACTCATTATTTTAGACTAGTATTACTAGTATTACTACATATGTACTTAGATGATTTGCTCCATAGACGCGTATACACCACTTCCTATTTTTAGACTAGTGTTCTAGATGATTTGCCCCATTTAGGCGTATAGTCCACTTTCTATTTGACACTAGTGTTTTAGCTGATTTACCCCAGAGACACGTATAGTCCCCTCCCTATTTTAAGACTTTTGTCTTAGATAACTTGCTTCATGGACGCGTATTCCCTATTTTAAGACTTATCATTATCATGCACAAAGAACACAATTCACACTTTCCACTGCTCGGGTCGGTGACACCAGGTGACACCATACATCAAATGTAATTTTGGCTAAAAAAGCTGTTAAATTGTTACTGATCTTGCTTTTATATTGTTAACAAATTGAAATATGTTTGTTCCAGCTCATTTCCAATTAATTGAGTTATATAAAACTCTTGTGTTTATTTCGAACTAACAAAATTGTCGGGTTTTAATTTGAGACTATGATTGAATGTTGAATGAAGCCAACAGCATTTTTATGTTATCGTGCAAAATGGTTCATTTCAATAACTTTTCTCTATTTTGAATTATTATTTCTTAAATGGAATATATGGTTTGTCACAAGCCATCATTTTTTACAGGCTATTATATATATTATTTTCAGACAGTAATATATATATGTCGGAGACGTGGCGCTAGCATCGCTTAGAAACGACAAGTATAGTCTATACTTAGTGTGGTCTGCGCAGCCTATGCTCTATGGTACGCGAAACGTCAACGTCAGTTGGCGCGACAACGGACTGGGGACATTTGAACGGGAGCGGTCGGAAAGTACGCACGCGCAGAACTCACTTCGTTTCTAAAATCCATTTGCATCGGGCGACTGTTTCTAAATAATTTAATTGTGATGTTAAAATAACATTAAAGTGACTGTAAGGAATACGACTGCGCTTTTATTTTGAAGATCCAAGATGAACTGTGTTATTGACGAATCAGAGTTTGCTCGACCGTCCTACCTAGAAACCCAACCTCGCCGCCGACATATATATATATATTACTGTCTGAAAATGATACTGTTTACATAAGTGCATTTGCTACATAATTGGCATACAATTTAGACACCGTTAATTTGAAGTCATTCAGGTGATAGTAAGTATTCATGTCTAGGAACCACTCTTTGTATTAGTCTAACTCTAAAACCTTAAAAAACGCAACTGTTTCATACATTTTCAGCAAGTAGGTATTATTGTATTGTTAGGTACAGCTGATGCTGATGACATAAAATTGACAGTATATTATACCAAAATACATTATTCAGTACCGTCATAATAATTATTTTTCTCTGATTTTAAGGTCAAAGCTAGGCTTTTACAATAACCATACATAGCAATTAGTTATATAATAATTATAAAGGGTGTTTGGTAATAGGTGTATAATCAAGAAACATAGCAATGCAACCAAGTTTTAAGAACACCGTGATAACTAAATTTAAATTTATTCTTCTATGTTTGCTATGAGTTTGACGACCAAGATCAACGTATAAACTGGAACTAGGGTTGTCACTTATATCTCTATGCACTATACGCTTTTTGCTATATTCAGGATTATACAGATATAAGCTAACATTGTATATGTTGTACCATTAGCATAGAATCAAAGAACACTTGCATATGTAAGTGAGTACATGCGTCGGTAACAAATAAAAAATGTGAACTATTTTTGCTGTTGCACGTTGTTGTTTTATCCGTCGACCTTGTACTAGAACTAGAATGTGAAAATATCCAATTTCCGTTGTCCCATTTCCAAACGAATGGCAACACCTATAAAATTTAGCTGGTATTAATACAACGCGGTACGACATGTGCTGCCAAATTAGCTAAGTTGCGTCTATGCGCCCTCGGGGGTGATAGAAAATGTGTCTATCGAACTATTAATTACTGTGAAAGCATTTTGTTCTAGTGCAAAATATTTGCAATTGCTCATAATATTGAAAAAAAACACACTTAGGTACACTACTGTCAATTATAAAATTGATTCTTTATGTAATAGGTAGCGTAAGAAGCTCTAATTCTCTATGAAAGGTGTTAAGAGGTTCAGAGTTCGATTCAAATTACTATGAGGGCATTTTGCACTTGTACAAAATATATGAGCATACACTCACAAATAAAAGAAAAAAAATTTACTGCGTTTTATTAAATAGGCAAAATAAGCTTTCAGTCTCTGTGATCGGAGTTCTATTTAAATCACTATGAGCATTTAGTGCCAGTGCAAAATATTTATGCATTAGGTACCTTGTAAATACTGATAAAAAATTTACTGTCAATCAATCGTATCTTATTAATAAAGAGGAAAAGTTTGTGACTTTGCTTGTTTATTTGAGCAGGGTAATCTCTAGACTGGTCCAATTCCAAAAATTCTTTTACTGATAGAATGCAGCATTTGTTGCGGGAAATATAGACTAATTATTTTAATTTGATAAATAAAGTTTATTTTTAAAACCTGATTTCCAGGCTGACGAAAACGCGAGTAAAGCGCTAGCTTTAAATATAATAATCGTAGGTTCGTGTGGAAGCAGCTTTGGATCTGTGTTAAGTGATTAATCTTGTTCCGAGTTCGATTCAATAGTAGGTACTATGTTGCTCTCGACTTGTTTATGGTAAAACTTGTTCAAGTCCTAGTAGCTATGTAGCCATGCAGCTATAACTATCTTACCCAAGTCTACTGCTATAACAACATTAGTAACATAGTGGTGTGCCGACAGTTAGAGATAAGATGGTTAGTGACTCAGAACTTTCCGGATGAAATGCAATTCCAGCTTCTGCCTTATAACGTATTTAGGTATGCCTGCCACAACAGTAAAGTAGTCTTGTCCCAAAATAAATTCTGTCAAATGCTCGCTGTCTGGTTGACACGCGCTTCCATATTCATTTTTATCGTCACTTACCATCAGATGAGATGAAAAACAACCATAAAAGGGTTTGTCTATGCTTCAGACCAACTCAGGATTCCTAAATAAATTCACTCGAGCCTGTCTTTTGCACTTAGCTACATCAACTAGTTGAGAAATAAAATAAAAAGCCTCATATCTCTCATTATCATCACTTCTAGCTTATTTTATGTCCCCACTGCTGGGCACGAGCCTTCTCTATGGAAGGCGGGCTATAAACCACCACGCGGGCCCAATGCGGATTGGTGGTTGTTGTTGACTGCTTTACGTGCCTCCTGAAGCACGGATATCCTGCCTTCACCTACTCGTTAACAGTCCGGTGTACCGTATGTGGTACACAGGGAGTGGTTCCGCCGAGTTCGTGTACCCTATGAGGCACACGAGCCCTGTTATACTCTATGGGCTCTAGAACCACGGACTTGTCAAATTAGTTAGTGTTTTCTTTGTGGACTTGAGGCCAAGGGTATAATCAATAGAAAAAGTCAAAAACTCATATGGACATAATATGGTGTGTTTCGGAACGCTTGTATGGGGACGTGTTAAATCAAATTTATTTTCGGATCATTAATTATCTCAATATTTTTCAACTAGGATTAGTTACAAAGAGCCAAGGTAAGGCACTTTAAAAAATCATTTAATATGGCATACGTTTATAAGTACCTAATTAAAACAAAAAAATATCACCTGCAACGTATTTCCACAACACATTCATGACCGCCACAGGCATAACACTCATAAGATTTATTGGTTTGTCATTGTTTTTGCCGATGCAATCGAGAATGTTGAACAATTCACTTTGTATTTCTTTTTCCATTCCCGTTCTGCCAAAACCGTTATTTCGCAAATGCTTCACCGTAAACTGTCTGTGTTCGCGCCATAAAGGTCCGTCCGCGAAAGTGATACCTGGAAACAAAGTTCGAATTACAAGCAAACCAGTTGAAAATACCGGCCGCCAATTGGAAAATCTGGCATACGACCTTCGGGGTATGGGCATAGCCGGCTCGCTTAATGGAATGCGACGGCCGCAGCCCATGAAAAATATTTGCGACACAAAGTGCCTTACAAATAAACAGAGTGTAAAGCTTCGAAAAGTTTTTCCGTGTATTGTCTTTTTTACTCTAACCTGCAATGAAGTTTACATGGCGAGAACAAAACTCTGAATAACTATTCCAAGCTTTTGCTTTGTTTATTAAAGACCCAATGGTATAACGCGCACGTTGCTGAGCTATATAGAAGCTTCAGTGGGCTAATATGCCCTGTTACTGCCCAATAAATCAAATCTTCCGATAAATGGATAAACTAAAATAAAATTACCACTATTTGTGATATTATCGATAACGATTAAACGGATGATTATTTTTATTTCGAGCCAATTATTACCGTGTGCAAGTGTATTGAAGCACCTTTTCCATACATAATTTTGATATTTAACATGACAGAACATAAAAACGGGGCTCACGTCATGTAGATTTTACCTTGTGTTGGTATTAAACGTATTTTCATAACTGTAGCAGCGTCTGTGTTAGGCTGATAGGTTGCTGGATTGCTGGTGGGTTCTGAATATATAATAAAATACCAGGACTACCAGAATAAAGACGTGTCATTCAGTAGTCCTGGTATTTTATTATATATTTAGAACCATTATATATTTATCACGTAAGTGAAAAATCCCATTTATTACCTTAGGCACTACTGCTTGGCACTACCAGTAGTGTCATGGAAATAGTTATTTGTTATACAAGAGTGCAAAGTTGTTTTTTAACCGCGTGCTCAATTTTGATGACCGAGCAAGCGAAGGATTCTAAAGTTGAATCACGAGCGCAGCGAGTGATTCAAAAATTAGAATCCTGAGCGTTAGCGAGGGAATCAAAAGAGCACCAGGTGAAAAATCTTTGCACTCGAGTGCAACACCTATTTTTTCATCCCACCTAAGCGAGGAAATGACTAAATGCAAAAAAAACATTTACAATCACAAGATACTTTTATTTCAGTTTAAGTATTAACTACTACATTATGATAGGTAAGTATTACAGAATAATCTTTTAATTATAACAAAATAATTAGGTATAATTAAGAAAAATTGAAAGTAACGTTGCTACAGTTACTAAGGGTAATATTTTTGTTAGGTACTGTAATGTTGGTGTTAGTAACTTGTGTACTGTAACACCCCGCTGGGTCGTTACTTAAGGAACGGGGGGTTGTATCGAATAATAATGCTTTATAGCTTTAAATATTTATATCATTTTCAACATGAAATAATAACAATCAATTCGTCGTCGCGACCCGTCACCACAGATTAGGTAATAGTTACTATGTCGTCACCGAGTCCGCGATGTTCTTCTTTTTTCTCTTCTACTATATTTTAATGCAGGCCACGGTGGCTGCCAGTAAGTATGCCCGAGCAAGGAGTCTCGGTTGCTACAGTACTGATAAATTGGGCACCATGGAGGTAGAAGCAAATAGGTTTAATGATGTTTTGAATTCACAAACTTAGTGCACACGATGTTCTAAATTCAATTTACTTTATCCTCTAGGGGATAAAAACAGCTTTTGCACTCAGATATCGAAGAGCAAAAATACTCTTTCCGAGATGGGGGGATGAAAATTTTGTTTTCCCATGACGCTACTTTTCTGATTGACTCATTGTACGCATACAACAAAATTACTCGTGATATACTTAATTATCCGTGGCACTACCATCCAATGGATTTGGATTGAAATATTCGTTTGTGAAGTTTAAAAAAAAATTATGAAAACGAAAGTAACTTATCTAAGTTACTTTCGTTTTCATTAATTTTTTTTAAACTTACTATTAAGCTAAACTTAGAATTAAGCTTACTTAAATAAACAATTTCATATTGATGCGTAGATATTATCACGCTGTAAATCTCTATCTCAATTTTTTCAACGTGTTACCAATTACCGATAATTCTCCGGTGATAAACTGAAGAAGAATGTTCATGATACAATCGTCATTATCTATAGCAATTTTAGTCCATTTTGACCCTTGTTCGTTTGTTGTCGTTTCATCTTTAAGTTCTGAATCTGCCTCTGGAGTTTTAACAATCGTGGTAACGTGATTGAACCTTTCGTCACGCTTTTATTAATTTTGGAGTGCCAATCCTCCATAGCATTATTGGTTCTATGACGTAGACTATACACACTCAACATTGACATGATCTGATGCTGCAGCCATGATCGTCTTCACATGAAGGAACTCTTTAACGGCTAACAGTATCGACTTAATATTTTGAATCTGCATCAGAAAAACTGATCCAAATAATAATGTTCGTCACGTTATGTCACTTGTTAACTTTCAGCTGGGTGATGGATTTTGATTTACCCAAAGCTTTTAGCTTTTAAAAACATTTCGACGCGAGCCGTCGCGTGACTATTTTAATCACAATTTATTTTTTCCGCATGTATTTAGACATATTAAGAAAAAGCTGGATGTTTCAAATGGGTTGTTCCACATTCGTTATAGTAGAATCTCGTCGCACCAGCGAGCGTCACTGACTTTTTCACCCGCTTGAGTAATAGACGCCTTGGTGGCCGAGTGGCACAAAGTTTGTCCCTATATACCGAAGTCCTGGGTTCAAGCAGGGTAAAGAGTGTTTCGTATTTTCGAGGCGTAGCTTGGGTTTTGATCACCAACCCACATTTGACAACGATGGTGATTAAGCCAATACCCATGAATATACCCATGAATTGTTTGTTGACTTGATTTTAATGATGGATTCTTTTGCCCAGCAGTGGGACAGCATATAGGCTGTTATTTACTAGAGTACAATAAAGTTAGCTTGAGGACCTCATCATCATCATCATCAGCCTACACACGTTCACTGCTGGACATAGACTCAAGGACCTGCCATCTTCATACTGACATAATAGTTATTGTACCAATTTGCCTAACTAAATCATTCCAAAATACGCCATTTTGCAGCTTTACTCCAGTAGTGTAGAAACTTAAATACGGATCTATGGTTCTAGAGAGTTTTTATTGGTTCAGATAACCTGAACCAAATGATTTTTAAAACAAATTACAGTGTTTTGTAATTGGTAGCAGCATGCTGTATATCAGCAGCATGGCTGGATGATGTATTGATTCATTCAGTTTCTTGATAGTTATAACTTTTCCAACGTCTGAAAATCAAATATTCCTATCACAGGACTTCAACAAAAAGTGTTTAATGGAACGTAAATGCAAGTCTTATTAAAGTAGAACGACGACGACGAGACGGTAAGAAATGAACATTATTTTCCTTATTACTGCTTGCATTTCTCTTGGGTTAGCAAACGATATTTTTTTACTATTTATCTTATAAACGTCCACATGGAAAACATTTTATTCGCGCTTTTCCTAAGAATGAGTAACAGCCTATACAGCGTGTTAGTAAAAACGAGGGAAATATTTAATCCCATGGTAATTTATACCTGGGTAAACATAGACAAATAAAAAAATACGGCGCAGTCTACCCGCAGCGGGCGTTTTTCTTAGTCAACACAAAATTGGAATCGTCAAAAGTGCAGAATTGAAAACAGCGTCTTCTGCAGAAGTATCTATTATGGGTGCGCCGACAAAAAAATGCCAAAAATCCAGTCACGGTTAAGTTGATATAATTGAAAATACTATCGTATTAAATAAACAAAATATATATTTAGCAACAAAGTACAATAATACGATCCTTAAATTCATTACACACTATAGTTTTTTCTACAATATCATGTAAATTTGGGCAAAAATCATGAAAACGAATGACGACGTTTAGTTGATATCTTACTTATAGTTTATCTAAATTATTGTACCCCTGATTTTGTTTAAAAAATCACCTATGGTCTAAACTACAAATCGTCAGACTCACATTTATCAAGCGGTTTTTTAATTATTATTTTTCAAATTAACACATTAAAATCCCCATAAAATGAGAATGGTCGCGCGGCATCAAATAAATATGGACGAAGATATTTCAAATAAAATATATGACACTGGTCACTTACGGACGATATAAAAACTTTGCGTTACACTCCCAATTGAATGAGTTGATTTGCAGATTTACTTCCTAAGGTTTTCTTTTGATTTTAAGAACTAATAAATTAATTAAAGTAACTATATTTTTTATTGTAAAAATTAATTTTACGTTTAGTATAAGTATTATGAAGTTTTATGTAAGGTCGTCCTTATTTATTATAATTATTGCAATGATAAAGTTTCAGTCGTATGAAAAATATTTAAATGATTATTTGTGTTTATTATTTTACAACTGCCTGCCTGATAATTTATAATAAATAAATATTTCAGAGTTGGTAAAGTTGAATTAAATTTTGCATCTCCATATATTTGTTCTTCTGCGTATTGAATGATCAGTGATAACAAAGTTATACTACTCTACAAGATATTCTAAACTAAAGGGTTGTCTTGTAGAGTGATTCTTCAAATTAATTTAGTCGGTGCTGGCGTGGCGATATTAAGAGCCTAACGCCGTTATTTTAACTCGATAAGAGATCGGAGATAATGGTTTGAGCTGAGAGCAAAGGCAGTGCGATCCGGCAGAATTTTACTGACGACCTTGGCAATAGTCGAAAAGTGAATTTCACATTTTGGCATGGCTATCGAGTAACTGGCTAGGCAGCGCAGCATTTAGGGACTAATCGGATTATCACTAAAAGGCACCCACAGGAAAACACTTTTAACGCTGATTGACTACATATATATATGATACTATAGCTCACAATAGTAAGCCGGTGTGATCAAAAGTGGAAATCGGCTTATTTAACGATAACGATATTGTATTTGAATTCTTAATTTTATCAAGATTTATTGGGTAATTGACTACTAACCAATCTACTAATCTACTACTAGTCTAACTGAGTTAGCCAATAGAGTCTTTATTATAAACATTTTAGGTTACAAAATGTAGTCCAATAAATTAGTGCTTTGATCTATTAAAAAAATAGGTTAATTTTTTAAAGATCTGTTACGTGATATCATTTATACGTATAATAAAGGTACATCCAGACTATAATTGACAGAACATGTTATATAGGATGTTCTATTAGTGTGGACGAGAAGTGTCAATAAAACTACCTAAACTTTTATTTTGTAACATTTAGGTAATTTTGCTCAGTTATATTACATGTTACTCACCGTAACGTTCTGGAATAACCTATTGTTATTATTATCAACATCTCTGTCTACATAGATATTGCACTACAGAGACAATGAGGTGATTGTCCTGTTGCCCTCATTGCCCAAGGGGAATACTGATACTCAGTCAATTGGTTATCTACAATCGATGTAACTGAGCCGTGAACAAGCTCGCAGCTTCATCCCACGCAGGATTCTCACGAGAACAACGAATTAATTTGTTTATATTTAATACATATACTAAATGTATTAACTTGTCGTCTTCCGTAAATATACAGACACAATACTCGTAGAATTTGAATTGTTTGGCGTCAAGGATCCTTGGCAAGGCATAGGTAGTATCAAAGATTAATGTGGAAAAAGTGAGGGCGAGCTTTTGCCCAGGAGCGGGACCCTTTGCTAGTATAATAATGATAACATAATTATACATATTTATATCATGTCGAAATGCAAATAAGTACTTAATTATCTTTTCATATAAAACACACCTATTTTGCAGAGCCGGGCATTTAAATGCTTTACTAGTTCAATGATTAAATTTATTTTTTTTAATTAATTAACTTTAAATAATTTAAATAATTATTTCTGGAGATCAGGTGAGATCAAGGCACTGTGCTTACCCGTAAAATATTAAAAAAAGGAGTTTCGCAGTTTTAATCATAAATATGTACTGTATGTGCTTGAATTGGTAATAATCAAATATGTACCTAAAACCGCACATGAATAAATAAACTGAAAAATGGATTTAATGTGTTGTAAAATATGTAAAAGAGGAAAAAAATTATTTGATATAGGTACATATTTCCAATCCATTACTTATATTAAATACTAGTGGCCCGCTCGCGACTTCGTCCGCTTGAGAACACCCGTACCCCATGATGTTTTCACCAGCTGTTTTTTTTTACAAACCTTGTCCTGTCAATTACGAACACAACAATAAATTAATTAGCCAAATCGGTCGAGCCGTTCTCAAGTGAAACTCTAACATACATGAGACAATTGATATTAAATATAACAATATGTAATTTGACGATGTTCAATTTAACAATGCAAAAAATTCCACCCAAAAAATTACGCCCACATTCAGCCTTTAGAGAACACAGAACCGAAGGAGGCACTAAAATCAATCGTTTGTTATACGTTTCAAAATTATGTATTTTAAAATTATATAATTCCATAATTATATTAAATAAGTGTTATATTATACAATGATTGTATATGTTTTGATCATTATACGATATGTTGTTATATTATACATTACACACCCGTTAAAAATGGCTAGATTTATACACGTATTAGTTTATATTGCACAAATACTTCGTCCTGCCAGTTTAGTAAAGCGGTTTGCTACAAATTAACTTCTCTACAGACCGTGACGGAGAGTTTCAACGGATTCTCGGAAATACCTTTTAGCGCATCAAATTTAATTGCTGGAAAGCTGACAATCCTTTTGAAATTTACTGTAGGAAATATTAGGTGTCCGCTTTGCATCTAGATTGCTTTGAAGCTGTATTTTGTAATAGCTATTTGCAACAGAAATGGCTCTCTAATTTTATAGTTCAAATGAAAATTTGCTTTACAGATTTCTAGATATTATATTTGACTTGTGAATTTGTTACTTTATTATAGTAGTTAATTTTTAGGGTTCCGTAACCAAATGGTAAAACGGGACCCTATTACTAAGACTCCGCCGTCCGTCCGTCTGTCTGTCGGTCTGTCTCTGTGTCCGTCTGTCCGTCTGTCACCAGGCTGTATCCTATGAACCGTGATAGTTAGACAGTTAAAAGTTTCACAGATGATGTATTTCTGTTGCCGCTATAACAACAAATACTAAAAAACAGAATAAAATAAATATTTAAGGGGGCTCCCATACAAAAAAACGTGATATTTTTGCTCGATATTAATAACGGCAACTAGCGGCGGTCCAAGGGGGTGGCGAACAGGGCAATCGCCCAAAGTTTCGCTCTTGCAAGGGCCACAACCCAAGCAAATTTTAAAAAATTGATTTTATGACAATATTTTTTTAATTTAAACTTTTGATTTTGTTTCTTAATTACTGATTAAGGTTATAACGGTAAATTAAAATAAAGTTAGTTAACTAAATCATTAATTCAAAACATAAATTCTTTTTTTTATACTTAGCACGGCAAATGACTCCATTTCAACTGATGTTAAGTGAATATGGAATACAGATGCGACGACAACTGGTGCAGCGTGAAAACAACGCAGCATCAGTAACCCTCACTCTGCCGGCCCACAAGGTGCCTCTTCACGCCTCGTTTGAAGGACCCCATATCATAGGAAGAAGGAAAAAAGTGTGCTGGCAAACTTTTCCATGTTTTGGAAATGCGACAAAAAAATGAGTCACCAAATTTTTTAGTGCGCGATGGAATATTTGAGACAGTGAAGCGGTGACTCTGGAGAGCAGCACGTGTACTCCTATGGAGGAAGGGAGAAGGTGGGATGAGGTCAAAAAATTCTTCAGAGCACTTGCCATGGTATAAGCGGTAAAACACGCTGAGTGACGCAATATCTCTACGCAATTGCAGAGATTCAAAAGTATTTGCGATTTCTGCGTTGCCGATAATGCGTACAGCGCGACGCTGCAATCTGTCCAAGGCATCGAGAAGGTACTTTGCGGAACCGTCCCAGATGTGCGAGCAATACTCCACGCAAGACCGTGCCTGTGTCTTGTACAAAAGGTACAACTGGTCAGACGTAAAGAATCGCCGCACCCTGTTCAGAATACCGAGTTTTCGTGAGGTTTAGAGATGTACCCTGAAGAGTTGGAAGGGGAAGGAATGGTGAATATTTTGCCGTGAACGCACACACCTGTGTTTTCTTGGCATTGAACTCAACAAGATTATTGGAGCCCCATTTAGTTATGAGGTTCAATACCCGATTGAGCTCAATGACAAGATTCACTCGGTTAACTTCGGTTTCGACCCGCCCGGCCGCTGGGTGACCGTTATATCCCCCATGCACTGTGCTATCATCTGCATAGCAATGAATATTTCCAAGTGGAAGTATATCATTGATATGCAGAAGGAACAGCGTGGGGGACAGAACGGAACCTTGAGGGACACCAGCGTTCACTGACATGAACCGCAAAGCGCATCCATCAGACAGGACACGAATTCTCCGCTCATGTAGGAAGCCAGCGACCCAGTTGCAGAACTGAGCAGGCAGACCGTATGCCGGGAGCTTGGAGAGAAGAGCTTTATGCCAGGCCCGATCAAAAGCCTTGGCTATGTCAAGGCTAACAGCCATCGACTCACCACGCTTGTCAATAGCCTCACCCCAGAGATGTGCAAAGTACGTTAGAAGATCCCCCGTTGATCGTTTCGGCCGAAACCCGTATTGGCGATCATGAATTATGGAGTGTTCTTCCAGGTAGTGGACAAGTTGTTTATTTAAAATACGTTCCATGATTTTGCACAAAACTGAAATAACGGCTATGGGGCGGTAATTAGATGGGTCTAACCGATCTCCTTTTTTGGGGACCGGTTGCACATTAGCTTCTCTCCAAGATTCCGGCACACAACCAGGAGAGAGCGAGAGACGGTAAAGGCGCGTTAACACGGGGGACAACTCCGCTGCACACATTTTCAGGACTATTGCTGGGATGCCATCAGGGCCATTAGCTTTCCGGACATCGATTGACTGCAGCTCCGCACAGACATCACACTGCCTGATTTTAAAATCAGGCATTGTGTGGCCACAGCGAGGAATTGAAGGTGGCTGTGCATTGCAGTCATCGATTCGGGAGTTAACTGCAAAGAGTTTGGCCAGGAGATCGACCTTCTTCTGCGGCTTGTGAGCTAAAGTCCCGTCAGGACATCTCAGTGGTGGCAGCGAGGGTTGGCAGAAATTTGATTGCACGGCTTTGGCCAGACGCCAGTAGCTACGGCTGCCTGTAGGATGCGTCAGTAGTTCTTTGCTGACCCGTGCAACGCGCTGGGCATCCGCTCTAATGTAGGCTCTTTTGCGAGACTTGGTGCCATTATTATAGGCTGCTTTCAGCGAGCGAGTTTCAGGATCCCCAAGAGCTTTACCTCTGATCCAAGCGCGGTATGCCGCCTGCCTGTTATCGACAGCGTTGGCACACTCACGGTTGAACCATCGGTTGCACCGGCCTTTGCCGAGGAGGTAGGAGTGCGGAATATAGTATTCCATACCTAACACTATCTCCTCAGCAACTGCAGTCGCACTAGCTGTCGGGTCTTTCCCATTTAAGCAGCGCTGCCCCCAAGGAACGGATGCGAAATAGTCCCGCATACCATCCCAATCTGCCGAAACGCCAAATTTGGCGTTTGAATGCTTTCAATTGCGTTTGAATCACTGAAGGCGGCAGCGGGGCCAGAGGCACTTTGCTGGATACCAAGCTCCGAAGATCCTTAAGGAGCTCAAACTTCCACTCGGTAACCAGCTGGGCGACTCGTCAGCAGAAGGTCCAGCAAAGAGGGCGCGTGACCGACTATATCTGGGATCCTGGTGGGCTGGTTCACCAGTTGAGTCAGGTCGTGCGTGAGAGCGAATGCGTGGGCAGTTCTACCAGCATGGTCAGTTTTGGAGGAACTTAACCACAACTCGTGGTGAGGATTGAAGTCCCCCAAAAACACCAATTCTGCCGAAGGAAACTGCTCATGCGCTTCATCTGTCACCCGACTAAGGTGTTCTATAAGACGAGTTGTCTTCATGTCACCATTATGTGATCGATAGACGCAGACGTAGACACGGCTATGAGAGCCCTAGTCAACGTGTACCACAAGGATGGAAAAGGAAGGGTCTTCCAGACAGCGCAGACGGCGACAGCAAACATCTGTCCGAACAAACAAGCGAACTCCGTCTTTGGCGTTAAAGGATTCTCCAAGCTCTGTCAGCTGGACAGATTATTTGTGTCTTCATCAAAAACAACATTGTTGGCCGTGCCGTCTCAAGATGGTGGTGGACGGCATTGAGGTTTGCATGGAGTCCGCGGATGTTAGCGAACTCGACCTCAAACGGTATGGTTGTGGTGGGGGTGTGCACCGCTGTAGGACCAGTTTTTGTTTTAGGCGCTGTAATGGTGGAGAAAAAGAGGGAGGCGTGAATCGAAGAAATGCTACTGCGATGCAAATAGTCAAAGTGCAGCGGCCTGTTTCAGCTGGGATCTGCCTAAAGTTGAGTATCATTAACCCGCCGAACGGAAGGGCCCCCGAACCCCCCCAGGAATGGCCGCCGGGAACCCACTTTCCGGTCACCAACCGGCACGACGGGCCACCCCGAGATTATGCGTGGCATGGTGAGGCAGCCTCACGAGCTGGTTAGGCTCACTTGGACCTTTGTACTGTGCTGTGCCACGGGCAGCCAGCGGGACAGCCGTTTCTACGGGTCTCCCTGGTCGGCGGGTTAACAAGTTCTTCCTGGCACTGGTTAGACGGAAGCCTTCACAGACCAAATGCATCGCAGCACCATCCACTCAAGCTCTGGTTATACGCTGGCTGATCCCGAAACGCGGCTGACAAGCGGTCACTTGACGGGTTTTACACCATGCGTACGGTGGTCACTAACCAGACGGGGCAAGCCCTACCACACAGTGGAGCATATGGGAGCTCTAAATTCCGTTAGTCGCCTCTTACGACACCCACCGGAGGAGAGGGGCGGTGAATTGTATTTTTTCTCCGTCAACTAACTTTTATTCTTAGATTAAATCGTCAGTTATTCGAGAGTAAATCGAAATTTCGTTTTACCACGCACTATTCTCGGAGTAGCTTGCTTATTCGGGAACAGTCAATAAACTCGCACTCGAGAATAGGCACTATTCTCGGAGTAGCTTGCTTATTCGGGAATAGTCACTAAACACCGTCCAGCGTAGAATAACAGAGATAATCCGAGAGTATTTTAATGGCGTCCGCGTACCTACCACATGACATTGACATTCGACTTTGACAGCTACAGTTATGCTCTAGACGACAAAATAAAGTTGTCAGGACTTTGCCTTTTAAATAGTTCGTTTGTAGAACAATGGCCATTGGCTGGATAATACGTTCATTCACCATTTACATGCTATTCACTCAATAATGAAGAATAACAATTCCAAGAGTAACTAATCTGTGGATTGCGTGGATAAATGACCATTTCTTTACTCGAGAATAAAATCGTGGAATAGATATATTCTTGGTATAGTTAATCTCGTATAAATTCAAGTTTGGTCAAGTCCACCCTTAGTAAAGTTAATAGCCCGATTTGATCCCGTGCTGAGACTTCACCTAAAACAAGTAAAGGATAAGACGATTATTGACCACTAAATCGGAAAAAGTATTCAGAATAAGCTCATACAATCAATGGCAAGTCACGTGAAGTGAAGATTGTTGAATAAATAATAAATATTACTCGATTATTCTTGATTGTACTCGCGACGTTTCTCGTGTTGAGTAAATTTCAATTATTATAAGATTTTTTAATACAAATACAGTTGAAATTGAAGAACATTTTATTAGTTTCTTAGCCGTCGAAAAAACCACAGCTGAGAGTTTGACTAATTATATAATAACAGAATTAGAACAGTTAGGTATATCATTGCAAAACTGCAGAGGCCATGGATATGATAATGGTGCCAATATGCGTGGTGAAAAAAGTGGAGTCCAAAAACGTATTCTTGAAGTTATACCACTTGCTTATTTTTTACCTTGTGGGAGTCATAGCTGGAATCTCATCCTAGGAGATGCAGCATCATCTTATATCCAAGCAAAATCTTTTTTTGGTTTGCTACAAAGATTGTACACTCTGTTTGCTGGCTCAAGTCAGAGGTGGGCTATTTTAAATGCTCATATAAAATCGTTATCGCTAAAACCACTTTGTGAAACTATATGGGAGTGCAGGGTAGCATCGGTGAAGATCGTTAAATACCAACTAAGCGATATATGTGATGCTTTAAAGGATTTAGCAGAAAATACAACAGATTATCATTTGGTCAGTGAATGCCATTCTATAAAAAAGGAAATAACTACCTTCGAATTTGTAGTTTCACTTGTCATATGGTATGACATTCCTACAAAGATAAATGTTATAAGTAAAATGTGGCATAGCGAAAATATGCACTTAGATGTGGCTATACAACACCTAGACGCATTCACAAATTGGCTCGAAAATTATCGAGAAAATGGTTTTCAGTCATCCCTTGTAACAGCGAGAGAAATAGCAGAGGAAAATTATATTGAAAGACAGTTCAAAGAAGTCAGAAGACGACGTAAAAAAAAGTCATTTTGATTATGAAGGGGAAGATGAAGCTCATGAATTGAATGCGGAAGAAATTTTCAAAATAAACTATTGTTATGTCATTGTCGACAATGTGCGCGCAAGCTGCCATCCTAGGTTTGAGGCTATTAAAATCATGAGAGCATATTTGGTTTCATGTATAATATAAAAAGATTAAAGGAAATTAGTGATAGTGAACTTTTGAAACAATGCGCGACTTGCAGAAGGAGAATCATGTGATATTGATGGACATGAATTGTACGAAAAATCGAATATGTTCATTCGTGTGTATGAAGGAAACGACGACATTATCTCGGTGCTGAAATACATAATAGAAAATAAATTAACTGAAGTTTACCCACTATCGAAATAGCCCTGAGAATTATTGCTACCACACCTGTTACAGTTGCGTCTGTTGAAAGGAGTTTTTCCAGGCTTAAAATTATTAAAACATATTTGAGGAATTCGATGACACAAGATCGGCTTTCAGCCCTTGCTTGATCTTTCAATCGAAAATGACGTAGCTCATTCGTTAGATTATTCGTGCTTTAATTAAAGATTTTAGTCTTAGGAAAAGCCGCAAACATCAAATTTAAAGTTTATCATCTCTGTATTTGTTAATTTTGTAAATCTTCAATGTAAAATATTTTAAAACTAATATTTATTTATTTGTACAACTTTAGCATTTCTCCTCAAACATGAAAAATTCCTAAACCAAACAACCAGACCTACTTTCGCATCACATACTTTTCACGAAGGACAAAGGGCCTCGCAAAGACCTCCCACCCGGAAGGCCGCCTCTGACGACAACAGGTAGACGCTTGAACTATTCACAGAATATTTAGTTATATATTCACTTTAAAAATAAATAATTAAATTAAAATCAAATTAATATTTAGAGGCGCGACAACAAACGTGATTTTTTTCCAATTTTTTTCTCGGTCTTAATAACGATAACAGGTAGAAACTTGAAATATGTTTATAGATAATGGTACGGAACCCATCATGCGCGAGTCCGACTCGCACTTGCCCGGTTTTTAGTAAATGCAATAATTATAAAAAGGCTGGCACAGTACAGAGAAAACAATCGCCTCTCGGCCTGCCGAGAGGCGAGCGATCCGATAGCCTTCACAGCCCTCCAGGCTAAAGGCATCCCCAGGGGTCGTTACCGGGTCGGTCTTCTTATAAAAGACCAGCCCCGGATCCGCGAGAAGCTACTAAGCATTACTGCAATGCAGCAAGCGAGAATATGTTTGCATATTTTCCCTTGGGTAAAAAAAAAAACAGAAAATGGTGTGAAAAAGAGGCCGCTCAAGTTATTAATTTGATAATGCCTAACGACTAATATATAGTTATATATGACAGCTACTAAAGCCTTGGCCTTGAGCACAAGCGTCCTGCGATGCAGCAAACGAATTTCTAGTTCATTGTGCATTATGCTACGAAAGAAAGGACACAATGAACAAAGAAATCGCGCCGCACCGCAATCCGCCAGTGGTCCTTGTTCACGAACACGAGTGTTTTGCGTTGCGGTTAGCGAACTTCTAGTTCAATGCGCTTTATTATTTATAAGAAAACTTTTCTTTTCTCTTCCACTTCTTTCAACGGAATAAAATAAAAAAATAAAAACTTTGGATGTGTGTTCGTATGAATTTGACTCGTACGAACACGTACGAATCCGCACGATACTATGATCCTCCGACTACGTACTGTACGCGCGTATAGTTCCGACGTCCGAAATCAATCCCAACCTATTTTATTTTAAATTGGCTTTCACCTCTCCGTCCCGAACAAACGCCAAGGTGACTGTGTCACTCTGATGTCAATTTGAGCGTTCAATTTGAGCGTTCAATTTGTACGTTCAATATGTTCAGTATAATTTGTACGAAAACGCATTCAATGTGCGGCTGGAATAATACGGGCAAAAAGCGATGCGGCGCTCGATTACTCCCGTTGAAAGGAGTAAAAGAGAAGTGAAAATTTTCCTTATCTATACTAATATTAAAATAAGGAAACCTTTGTATTTTTGTATGTATGTATGTTTGCAACGAATAAACTCAAAAACTACTGGACCGATTTAAAAAATTCTTTCACCATTAGAATGCTACATTAGAGCTGAGTAAAATAGGCTATATATTGTATAGTATAGCTATATATATAGTAACATAGGCTATTAAATAAAATACTAAAAACGACAATTTAATTTTCCAATTAAACAAAACAAACAAAAAGTTTTGTTTGTTTTGTTGTCATGGAAACCATTGATGTATATTTAACTCAATGATGGAAACTGTCAAAGCGGTACGAAGTCCGCCGGGTCAGCTAGTAAATTATAAAGCGCATTGAACTAGAAGTTTGCTAGCCGCAACGCAAATCACTCATTTATTGAAAAAGGCCCTTAAAGTAATGTGTTAATTTCTACGGCATCCACTACCAACAATCGTCCCATAGTTCCCAAAAGTCATTAGTTATAATCATTACAACAGTGCATATAGACAAATAACAGAAAAAAATTGCGAAGATTGCGTTTTAAATTAACTTACCTATTTTCTTTCCCAAACAACGTAACTTGATAAAGAAACTGTTAGGGCGTCCCTCAAACTCTTTGTCGGTGAATGCTTGCCTGAGGTTCTTTTCACCATATACCACAACGACCAGCTCTTTTCCCAATTTTAAGCCCAACACTTCTGTTGAATACTCTTTCGCTAGTTCCGAGAGCCCCTTCCACTGGGAGCCATGCTTTGCGGCCATGCTGTGAACCACACTGCTGCAGCCTAGAAATGGATACCATTTTGGTCCTGAAAAGCGAAAAAATCACATTATTTATTATTTTTCAAAAACTATCAAAGCTCTTACTGCCTCCGTAGACTATCGGTCTCAACCAAGAGATTGTGGATTCGATCCTCTAAACCAGTATATGTTTGTATCTGTTTTGATTAGTAACAGGACCTGCCATGAATTCGCCTGGCTAACATATTACACTATATTGTCGCTGTAGCTGTAAACGTTAGCAGCATTGTTGCGTTTAGACAATTGAGAGTAATGAATGAATTGAGAGTGAGGAGCATAATGGCGCAGTGGATAACGCGCCCGGTCTGCGAGTGCTGGTCATCGGATGGGTGACCAAAAATGTATCATCTCGAGCTCCTTCGTGCTTCGGAAGGCAAGTAAAGCTGTTGGTCCCCGCTGCATTAGCAGTCGTTAACAACCACCAATCCGCACTGGGCCCGCGTGGTGGTTTACGGCCCGTTCTCCCTATCCATCCATAGGGAA
This sequence comes from Eudonia mercurella, assembly GCA_963082485.1. Taxonomy (NCBI): domain Eukaryota; kingdom Metazoa; phylum Arthropoda; class Insecta; order Lepidoptera; family Crambidae; genus Eudonia; species Eudonia mercurella. The sequence goes on along the minus strand of OY720022.1, from coordinate 12,629,194 downwards.
GGCTCGTGCCCCAGCAGTGGGGACATAAAACATGAGCTGATGATGATGAATTGAGAGTAGATAGCAAGTCCCCATTAGTTGAGGATTCCAGGTAAATTAAATTCCAATTTTCGACGTTAACTTTACTTACTATCAGAGCTTCAAGTCTGCTAATTCGATAATGTCTCAATAGTGTATCGGTTGCACGATTTGAGATTAGGACTATGGGAAAATTGACAAAATGAGGCCACCGACACACGATTATAGACGTTTCTAAAGAGCGGAATCGAAACCCAATTGCAAAAGAAGTTCAACCACTTCCTTGTATTGTTGACAAATATAATTTTATGTCAGCTTATTTGTATCTTTATCGAATGCAATTCATAATTCATTCGATATGATAAGTCTCCATCCATTTCTGGAAACCAATAAAGCTGCTAAATACAAAACATTGCCATTAAATCGCTAGCGTTCGTTACTCAAATAACCAGTTGCTCAGCACAATTGAAAACGTTAACCTAACCTCCTCCACTTAGCAAGAAAATGAAATATAACTTAACAGCTCACAGTATCGCCGGAAGCTCCGCTGTCAGACCGGTTGTCCGGATAGCGAATGATATTCCATTTTCAATATCTCTCGTAGAGAACTTGTTGATAGGATTTCTATTTCACTATTTCTATTTCACTTCAATGGTTGTTTTTAATTAATAAACGAGCAGCGTTCGCTGTGCAGTGACGCGCGTTAATTGGTGTCGCATTAGAAAAATAATAACACAATGAAAGAAAACAGGATTCGACTTAACGCACATTAGGACAATTGAATAGGACTAAGGCCTATATGGGTAGGCCTGAAACAAGCATTATTTATTTATATTTTTATGGAAGAGTTAAATACATAATACCATATATAATGATAATAATAAAAATACAATTTTATTTCGAAAATAAATCCTTAAGTGCTAGCAACAAACTTAACTTAAGTTAGTAAAAAAAAACATTTTTATTATATTTAGGTGACGCTAGGATGTCGCGGCTACCGTATGCAATTGTACCCAGCGCTTCAGTAGCGGCGAATCCCAGCGCTGAGCAAGCGAAGCCCAATGAGCGGTCAAGAAAGATCTTCACAGAATTCATGTATAAACCAAATACGTTTTACTGTTTATGTTGCTTGTCTTTATTTGTTTATACTGTTATAAGTGTTAACAGTTTTAGTCAAAAATGTAGCTGTGACTTAAAAGTAGATAGTTTTGACAGCTTTTGTTGACAAAATAATAAAAAATAAATGTTATACACATTTATATATTTTTAATTATTCCTACAGCGTATCTATTTTCTTTTTGGGAAATTGCCGATTACCACCACCTGCATTTTCAGCGTCACCTGACTTTTTTGGGGGTGCCGAGAAACTTAAAGGGTTCTTCCAGCCGTGTCAAACGAAACACCGTCAGATGTTTTCTAGAGGGAATGTTATCACGCACCTTACTAGATTCTCCGACGGATCCCGATTGGATTGGGAGCGGAATAAAACCCGAGGATGCCTCTAAAGGCTTGAAACTCGGTTTGGGTTGGCCGGGCCGTGGGGGTGGGGAGAAGCGCTCAGGTACAGATCATTACCTGCACTCTCGCTTTCGATCGCTTTGTAGGCGAAGCCCTCGCCTCGCTTTCTAATATAATATCGAAATATAATATCGAATAATATCGAAAGCTATAGCCTATAGCTTTCGATATTGCTTTCATATTACTTTCGAAATGACAAGATGACGCCTCCTCCTCGCCTCGCCTTCAAAGCGATCGAAAGCGAGAGTGTTAGGCGGTCGACCCCCTGATATAAAGCTGGTGTGAACCGGGTCGTCGTACCCTTGTTCTACGAATACGGTGTCTTGAGCCTAAGCGAGTGTGCTTGTTTAGTCAGTGTATCGTGTAAAAGTGTGGTGGTATTTAGAGGATCGGACGGGGACAGTATATCTAGTGATCTAAAAAGAAGGCAGTATCTACATTTTAGAAGTATACACGCACAAATTAAATTGTCAAGTCGCTTTATGGAACGCATATCCTACTGGCTTGTGAGCACTATGCGATCGTATTGGCTAAACTTGTTAATAACAGATGCGAATGCGAGTAGCCAATTTGACGTCAAGGTTGATAGTGTTAGTTTACTTGCTCACACGAGAACGGCCTTTAAACATAATTACGCACACTTGTATATGTTGAGGTCGTATATGTTAAGTAACGTTCGCAATGTTAGGACACCGGATCGGTGAGCAAATCAAAGTCACCGGATGAGTAAGCAATTAGGAAGACTTGGAACTCTCCTATGCTTCGGATGTCACGCTAAGCTGTTGCGAGGGTCTTAATTGCTGTCGTAAGATTACAGTCGTTAAACCCCACCATCGTGCCATGTACTTTGGGATTTTGTAGCCACGTGTGTTGTCCCAGAAACTCCCAAAATGATATTTTTTATGTTGGAAGGAATGTACTTAGCAGTGGGGCGCATACTCAACAGGCTAGTTGCACTTTAGCACTTTGTCAAACCAACAATATAATCGTTGGATTATTTAGTTGGGCTTGGGCGCTTGTCAGCGCTGGTAAATCTATTATAACATGGTACAGTCACAGTGTTAAAAACTTACAGTGGTCCAACGCCTTTGAAGTTGCGCGAAATGCCGCCATAGTCTAGAAATTCGTTATTGTCGCAGGGTTGTCACATTAATTTTCTAGTCTATTTCATATTTTGCTTATTGGTAGGTACGTTTATGTATATCAGTATCCTTAAGTAAAAGAAATTTAAGTTTACAAAATGTTTTATTTTTAACATAATACAATACTAGTACTTAAAATAAGAAAGAATAGGCATCAAAAATATATTTCTTATTAAGTAGGTTACCAAAAACGTATACAAGAATATAATACTCGTACTAATAGTCGAAACAGGATCAACAAAGGAGATACAACATTTATAATCTCTCTCACAAAATCAACTTTTTGTATGAACATTCTACGGCGGACGTGTCTCATGACGTCACAGTAGAATACCGGATCATTCTTTCTTACTTTGAAGCTTTTTAACTTCATCTCAGCCTGTTTATCCACCTAACAACATAAAAAGAAAACTGAGCCTTGAAGTATTTTATCTAGACAATTAGAAAAAAAAAATTTTTTTTTCCTAAAACATGTGCGTGGTTTTATTTCAAATGCAATAATATTTAAATGGTGATAAAATTTACTGCCAATATTATTACCTACAAATGTTGACCCCATGTTGAAAACCATGGAAATGATACCCATATTGATTTTACATTAAAAAAGTCGCGTCCGCCATCTTGGATCTCGAAATAGGTGTTGTATTCGAAATTGGCACCCCCGAAAACAATGGAAGTGATACCCATAATTATTTTACATAAAAAAGTCGCGTCCGCCATCTTGGATCTCGAAATAGATGTTGTATTCGAAATCGGCACCCCCGAAAAGCATAGAAATGATACCCATATTGATTTTACATAAAAAAAAGTCACATCCGCTATCTTGGAAATAGATGTATTCAAAATCGGCACCCCCGAAAACCATAAAAATAATATCCATAAATTGATTTTACATCAAAAAGTTGCGTCTACCATTTTTGATCCCGATTTTGATAGTAATTAAATCTTGCCTAAATATTTGCGAATTCTAAAATGGCGTTTATCCATAAAATAGTAGATTGTTCAACAAGAGCATAAAATGAGCCATTTTACCCGAGACGTGCATATAGCCACCAGAGCTGGTACGGCGAGAGTGGATAGTCACATCGAGGGTAAAATAGGTGTTATACTCGAGTTTTACACTCTGCTTTTCACTTCGATTGCTAGGAAATAAAACAAGGATTAAGCATAAACAAGAAAACAATAATTTTTCTTAAATTTTTTTTTAATTTAAAACTATGTGACGTTCGATTATGGTCGGAGCCGTAATGCCAAGTAATTATAAATATTAGCGTTATATTTTTTTTACGTAAATGCACGCCCATATTAATCGTAAATTTGTATTTATATAGTAATATATGTATTCGTAATTAAATTTAAATATAACCTAAATCTCATAAAAATATATCAATTAAATGAAGGCGTATTGTGTATGTGGCTGTAAGGCCTAATTGCCTTAGTCTTAAAAGAAGAAATCACTTTATGCACAAGAGCATAAAAAGTCGCACCGCGCCCCGCTCGCCTCGCACACCCCTCACGATATAGATGTGCCCGTTGGCTGACTGTAAGAATTATATAGACTGTGGTACAGGCAACAACGAAAGTAGCTGAACTCTTTCTTGTCAATGCAAGAAATGAGTCAAACAGGCGTTTGTCAACCACACATGATGTTACTTTCTGAAAAGACTTTCAGGGGTTTTTCAAGGGGTATTAAAAAGAGGTAATTTGCTTTCCGAACCAATTGCGCATTCGAAACCATTCAAATTAAACTAATTACCTTAATAAACCCCTTGGTTACACTTTTAAAGGTTGAAACACCCTTAATGTAGATGTAATCTTGACGTTTTGACGTTGACGTTAACGCCTGGTGGAGGCAGACTTGGTTTATCGAATTGCCGCGAATCTGCCGGGTAGTTATACAGTATTGTATTGCCTAAAGTTAGAGAAATACGTTTCAAATTTACTTGGCAAGTGACAAGGAAATGGGAGAGAGATATCTCCGTAAAAGATTGTTTGCTTGTTCATTCTTGAAGTATTTTTTTTACGGGATACCAATTAAAAACTTGAAGGTTCTACCCTTTGTTTACCATTATAAAAGAGTTATTAAAATTCTTCAATTTTACATCTTCATGTTACAATTTGATTGTTACAAAAATTTAAGACTTTGTAAGTCTGCTAAAAAGCTTTTCTGATTTAACCGTTGGACCGGTCCTTGTGTTCTTTTGACACGAGACTAAAGTGTTCAGCGACTTCCGCTGCCGACTGTACTCGCTGATGACGATGATGGTATAAATACTCAAAGTTTTATTACTTATTAGATACATCAAACAGTCGATTACCAATTTGTTGCCGGCTGTCTGTTCCGTCGCCGCACACGAAATGGGTTAATTAATAGCATTCGTAGAGCCGCGCCAATTCCGATGGTGTTGTGTATTTATAATAAATTTGTGTTTCAGGTAATTCAGCTCACTGTATAAGTAAATAAATAATACAAATTTTAAAATATAGCTATCATACTATATATGAATAACATAAATTGGTAGATAACGAGTGACCGAAACGCTATCGTTCAATAGTTCTGGGAAACGGCTTTAGTTAATCAAACTATTGGTTTCCCAGTGGACGAAATTCCCTTTCACAAAATATACAATGTTATGTTTTTTTATTGCTTACTGGTAAGCACTTGGCCTATAACTCACCTGCCCCCCAACCACCTAACTCTCTCGCTTTCGATCGCTTTGAAGGCGAGGCCCTCGCCTCGCTTTCTAATATAATATCGAAATACAATACCGAATAATATCGAAAGCTATAGCCTATAGCTTTCGATATTGCTTTCATATTGCTTTCGAAATGACAAGATGACGCCTCTTCCTCGCCTCGCCTTCAAAGCAATCGAAAGCGAGAGAGTTAGGCGGTCGACCCCCTGCCCCCCAACCGCCTAACACTCTCGCTTTCGATCGCCTTGAAAGCGAGGCCCTCGCCTCGCTTTCTATTATAACATCGAAATATAATATCGAATAATATCGAAAGCTATAGCCTATAGCTTTTGATATTGCTTTGATATTGCTTTCGAAATGACAAGATGACGCCTCCTCCTCGCCTCGCCTTCAAAGCGATCGAAAGCGAGAGCGTTAGGCGGTCGACCCCCTGGTTTTAAGTGACGACAAGGCCGAAGAAGGAAGCGCACTTCACCCAGAATACTCAACTACAGAGGCGCTGGCTATCAACTCGAGGAGCTCGGTGGCGTAGTGGTTAACGCGCCCGGTCTGCGATTGCTCAGGTTAAGCAACTTTCGCAAAGACCGGTATTTGGATGGGTGACCAAAAATGTATCATCTCGAGCTCCTCCGCGCTTCGGAAGGCACATAAAGCCGTTGGTCCCAGCTGCATATTAGCAGTCGTTAACAACCATTAATCCGCACTGGGCTCGCGTGGTGGTTTAGGGCCCGTTCTACCTATCCATCCAAAGGGAAGGCTCGTGCTCCAGCAGTGAGGACATAAAATGAGTTATTTTGGCAGAGTGCAGAAAGTTATTATTACATAGACAATAATAATGTAATAATAACTTTACGTGCTTTCCGAAGCACGGAGGAGCTCGAAATGATAATATACTTTTGGTCACCCATCCAATGGCCGGACTTTGCGAAAGTTGCTTAACCTCAGCAATCGCAGACCGGGCGCGTTAACCACTACGCCATCGAGCTCCTCGAGTTGATAATGAATGACCAGTTAGTTTGGGCTGTTTCACATCCTTCATAATAGAATATCCTCACACCTAAAAATGAGTCGAACTTCGTCACACCATTAAGTGGTTATGAAAAAATATTTTTATTTAATTATTAAAAAGCCAAGAAATAAAATGCAAACGTCTTTAATCTAACAAAGACCGAAAATGTTAATTACTTTGAGCGTTAAATAGGACATTGCAACGTAACATTATTGTTGAAATGTAAAACTTAGCGCCTGTTACTGGGACGTCATATGCCACTATCGTTCGCGGAGTTGGTCATTTTTTTTCACATGTACAATTCCGTGAACAGAACAATCGCTTGACAACCAACTAGAAATGTGTCGCGTTCGTTGCTACTGAAAACTCCCATTCACTTCGAATAGAGCTGAAATCGTACCGTCTGATATTCGCCCGGACATTGTTGACAAAAAAAAAGATAGTTATATGAAACATAAGAAGATCGGTTTCTTTACAGCACGCTTTGTTTGGTGAATGAATGGAAGGAAAATTACCAGTGAGTTTCAATTTGAGCCAATTTTGATAAAACTTTCTAAGCGTAAAGGAAATACAGAGATATAGACAGATGAAAGAAAATATTTTAAAAAACTTAAGTAAAGTTTGTCTTTTTGAAAATAAAAATTTCAAAACACGTGGCAAAAATTTTGCGCTATCGGGATTTAGCGGAAATTTCGGCGAAATTTTTACAACCCTTATTGAAACAAAATTTGATAGCTCTATTCAATTATGTGAATGATGTTGATGGTGATGATGAATAAAAAAAATTAAATTTACTTTCATTAAATCGAGTCCCGAATTTCTATTCAATCAAGTTTAGATGACAAAATCGTTCAACTAATGATAAAAACTGAGGCTATTTTTTTTCTATCAAGAAAATGTGTCGTTGTCGTGTTCTCTATCAAATGCTCAATTAATACATATCCGAATGTCAGACAACTTATCTTAATACCTAATTATATCCTGTCCGATCCACAAAATACCACCACACATTCACATTTGTTTTTCATAGACAATTTTTACCTTTATTAGTGCTGCATGACATTGTGAAACTTTAAACTGGTAAGATGGTAACTGGTAACTGATGTGAAATTGGCAAACATAGATAAGTACTATTATTTTTTCTCTTTTGTTTTTAACATGTTGCGATTGTCCTTTATATTTTGTGTTTTTATTTGTGATGGAAAGTGTCCTATGATGGGGCATTTTCCATTATTTTTACGCTGTAAGGGAGAAAAGAGCTTGACACTTGCTGAGTTTCTGGCCGGTTCGTCTCAGTACAAGGTCTCCCGTCCAGAGTAGACTTACAAACCGATGGCATAATGATGTTCATAAGAACTATTTGTAGTCTAAACTGAATAAATAAATTATTTTAAATTTTGAATTTTGATATGATACAGTAAACATGCACACTCACTTAGGCTAAGACCCCGTACGAGTACTTCGCACTTTGGATGCGTTTACGTACGAATACGCACGATTATTCCCATACATACTTATACATGCACGACTAGCTCGCTGCGAGGTACCATTTTAGTAGAAGGAGGATCGGGATGTGTACCGTGCGCATTCGTACGTGTTCGTACGAGTGAAATCCATATTCAATGAAAATATTCGCATTAAAAATGCGGCTGGCCTTAGACGAAGACCGGGTTCACACGCGCTCTATACCAGGTACAGACATGTACTTGGGCGCTTCTCCTCCATATGTGAAGGTTTGATGGTAATCTATACTTCTATACTAATATTATAAAGAGGAGAGCTTTGTATTTTTCTATGTATTTATGTATGTTTGCAACGAATAAATTCAAAAACTACTGGACCGATTTAAAAAAATATTTCACCATTAAAATGCTACATTAGCGCTGAGTAACATAGGCAAAGTAACACAGGCAGGATATAACATATATTTTTAAAAAAATGCGGTACGAAGTCAGCCAGGTCAGCTAGTGTTTAATAAGTTAGTAAACAACTTATTTACTGTCATGTTACTATGGCAAAAGCCTCCATCAATGAAGTCAAGTTATTGCTACATTTAATGGGCATTTAATAACTTCGTCATACTTACTTGCGAAAATAGTTGGTGATCACAAACTCGGGTTTTGCATCGGAAAACTAAAAAAACACTTTGTCCGACCTGGGAATTGAACTCAGGGCCTTCAGGTACCGAGCCGAACGCTTTGCCATTCGGCTACCGAAGCGAGATAAGTAATGTTTGATATTAAAATAAATGTAAGTAAACCAAATAGGTAAATAAAAAGAAGGTTCACAACGCATCGATAGCTATGTAAGTTATCGGAACGTAACTGGCCGGTAACTTGAGTTAACTTGAGTTACCGGCCAGTAACGTGAGTTAGCGGCCAGTAACTTAATCAACCCGCCTCGTTTGAATTTACCGGTCGACCGCCACAGTGTCTTCGAAAATTCAATCTAGACCTTGAATAATTACGATTGTCACTAGAGACCGTGTAGCCTACTCCGTAAATTGAATAGGTATTCGGTCATAGTAATCGACATGTACGTAGATGACAGCATGATCGATTCATGGATTAGACTTGCTTTGTTCCACTTAGTCGCGTTTCTCCTTATACGAGTACGCTGCCGAGCAAAATATTTTTAACATCTCATACAATCTTTGAAGTTCCAATATTTGAAAACTTTGAGTTGAGTTGCAAATGACTACTCTGCCTGTTAAGCAGAAGCAGAGTAGCAGAGTCCAGATACGAGGTGATAACAATAAAGTACGCAAAAATACTTTATTTCACACATATTATATCTCTGGGGTTCTTTTTACATAAAACACACAAAAAAGTTGCTGTGTAGCTATTTAGCAGTGATGATTATTTGTTAAAAGTTGCTAAAAGCAATGATGAGAAGTATGTTTTAAGCGAAATAAATAATCGTACTTTATTTTAACACTATGTAGGTACCTACTTTATTTTCTACCTTTTAATGACCAATGAACTTTATTTGCACAAAAAGGGCAACCCAAATTGTGCCTCCTGTGCTCACCTTGTAGACCCGCAAGTTGCTTCTCCACACCTTGTTTAAAGGACCCCATGTTGTAGGAGGAAGTAAATACGAGTGCTGGGAGGAATACTATTCAATCTATCTATATAAATAAAAACGAATTGCTAAATGTGTTGCTAATCGCAAAACTCGAGAACGGCTGAAACGATTTGGCTGATTTCTTTTTGTTGTGTTTCATGAAATCTGAAGAAGGTTCTAATGGAGAGAAAAAACGTAAAAATACGAGGAAAATAGTAAAAACAACAATTTCCCATACAAACCACTAAGTCCCCAGCTGTCAAACATTTGACGTCAATCAAAACAAAACAAAGACGCGTAAAAAATATCTTTGGTACCTATGATTAGTATTAATCAACTTGAAGAAAAATTAATATTAGAAGAAAAAAGAAATTAGTATTATTCTAAATAACGTGCAACCCGCACGTCAATAATGAAAATAATATAACGAGTTCCCTCAAAGGGTGTAGCGGGATAGTCTTTGGAAAAGTGCCCCCAAAGCCTGAACTTCGAAACTATGGTCAAACGATGCCTTATATATGGTGTGTACAATGTATACAGTTTTAACCCCCCACTACCCCCCAATCGGCTACGACACCCAATTGTATCTAAAACTGTATTATTTTTATTTTTCTCTGTATCTATATAACTCACTGATTTCAAACTTTGCACTAATTACACACATACATACATACATACATACATACATACATACATACATAATATGTACATACATACATACAGGTTTAAAATTACAATGATCGAGTTATTCGATTCCCTATCGCTTAACAAGTATGTATCAATATTTTTTTTAGAGTTACACCTGTCTTAATGAATTAAGTTTTGATTTGACTTTTTTTGATGATGCAACATAAATAAAATACAATTGTGTTTGGTATTATTTATATTTAGTTCAACTCAACTCATAGTATGTGACTAAGAGTAAGGGTACAGTTGCTGATAGACTATCAAGAAAACACAACTAATCAAATCAAACAATGTTGTTTTATTCATAACACTTCCAAAAGTAATTATCGACAGCCTCTTGTGTCATTTTATTATAAAAATAATTAAAAAAATAAAATTTTCTCATAAAATATAACTTAACATAAAAATATAGGAATTTCCAGTCCTGTGGAACTATAAAATTTTATTTAATTATAAAACTTTTTGGAAACAATTCGAAATTAGGATCTGCTTGGGAGTCGTCAATATTTTCACTTTCATTGCTTCGAATTGGTGAAATGTAATAGGTTGGACCACCAGGCGGCAGTTGTTTGGATGTGCTCGGAATAGATTCATCAACCACTGATAAGGCGTCATGAGTTTCTTTAAATGAGACTTCATCGCTTGATGAAATGTTGAGATCATCTTCTAAAGTCTTAAATTGAGAGGGGACGGTAGGGGGAGTGATATTCTCTTTGTCCCTTTCTTCTTAACTAAAAACCGTCCACGTTTCATTGTTTTTCTGAAAAAGAAAACGTATATTTCACTTAAATATAAGATGTTTTGCGTCAATATGATTTAATAAGCTGTCGAATGAACGTTTTAGTCTCATGAACTATGAAATAAAAAAAATATTGTGCGGAGACCATCTAAAGAGATGCAACTCAAAAATGTTCCAGTTACAACTGTATAGTTGCTAGGATACACATGAAATCATTTTAAGTTAAAAACGGTCCTATCGTCACTAGCAAAAAAGTTTGATTTCATTCAGTTTTTACAAAAATATAGCAGTTTAAAAATGACTCAACAAAACAGGCTTAACTACAAATACTAAAATGTTTCAACAATACAGTAACAATTCTAAAAAATTAAAAAAACTTTGCTTACCTAACCAGCTATACAGGTTCAACTTAAAATGTTGTAGTGAATTACTCGTCACTAACCAATAAAATGGTGATAACTCAAAATAATACTGCGTAAACTTTCAACAATACTGATACAACACAAAATATCTCGTGCGGTCCGCTTGTAAAACTGATTGCAACTAGCGATGTCTCTGTTTTGGTGGGGTGAATGCGGAGCCGCTCGTTCAACGAAAACAACTCCTAGCGACATCTAGCGCCGAGTATTTGGAATATTTTTAACTCTGTTTTGTTGCCAGTTAAGGCGTCAGTTAAGGAATTCGATGGTGAGCGTAACTCAAAAATAGATGTTTTTGAGTTAGATCTGAGGGTGCGATAAGTAATTAAGTTTAGTTGCTAGTTATAAAATATATTCGTATTCACTGACTTATTTAGCAGTGTTTCACCTTTGATGGATTAGCGAATTTCGAGGATCACGAAGGTTGGATGTCAGTGCATGTTTGGAAAAAAACTGTGTTTGTACCACCGAAGAAAGTCACAATACAGGTTCAATTTTTACTTTTTAATTTTTTTTAAAGATAGGTCAAGAGCTATTGGTTTTTTATGGTATTACTTTAAGTCACAGCAATATTTGTGCAAAGTTTGAAATCAGTCAGTTACATAGATACAGAGAAAAATAATAATACAGTTTTAGGTACAATTGGGTGTCGTAGCCGATTGGCGGGTAGTGGGGGGTTAAAACTGTATACATTGTACACGGCAATACCATATAAGTATAAGGCATCGTTTGGCCATAGTTTCGAAGTCCAGGCTTTGGGGGCACTTTTCCAAAGACTATCCTGCTACACCCTTTGTTTTATAATCATTTTTATTGAGTAAAAAATTGTGTTATTTTACTTAATGATGATCAGTATCTTTATCAGTATCTTTTAAATTTAAAATAATCAAAACTATATTAGGAGTTGAATAGTCGATATTAAATGGTCAGTCAGTGAAGATTGTATGTGTAATAAGTTATTGTAGTATAATATTTGTATCTATAGTGGATTATATCTATGTCTATATATGTATGTGTATATATGTATATATATATATATATAATATATATAGTATATATTATATGATTGTTTTTATTTAATAATTTATTTTAATTTTTATTTGTATATGTAGGTATGTAATATGTGTGTATGTATTTTTTATTTTTTATATTATTATTAAGTGTTATTTGTTGATGGCTCTTTTTATGGTTTTATGGTTGTACGTTGTTGTTTTTAAGGTTTACTAAGTACTACTCATTCAGTTACGTAATTTACTTGTAGATTCTGTTTCCTTATTTGAATAAGTGGGTAACTGTTATTGGCCCTAAAATTCCATGCCTTATACAAATTGTATCTATGTAAGTTGATGGCTGTTGTTATCCTAAATAAAATTAAAATAAAAAAAAAAAAATAAAAATCAGTAATCGTAAATACCTAATATGAAGGAAAATCAATGATAAGAACATACCTAAGCGTGGTTGCAGTATTTTGGATGGAAAGAGGCTGCATTGATTTAGAATATTTCTTTTAAGCAAATTGAACAAAAAAAATATATCATCACATTAGATATTACTAAAGTTTTTCAATGTTATTATATTTCTATTAGACTGCGACAGGCCAATAACTTTTGACAGAACGAAATCTGCCGGGGCAGCTATAATCGATCAAATTAAGTAGACTAAAACGTTTTTTTAATGTTTTATACTAACTATAATTCTTCATTTTTCTTGATATAGTTTCATTGACCTTTGATATGCGCAAGCGCTGATCAACGCCGCAAAACAATTAAAATTCAATTGCCTGTATTCACGGCAGACGACAGATGTTTTATCGTGATAGTGAAATATTAAACTGTACAAAGGATCTTAAGTTAGACTGGGTCAGATATTCGTGATATTTTTTTCAAAAAGTTTTATCTGCACTTATCATCTACAAATTCCAAGTCAGACATTCAGATAAAATATTGTTCAAAAGTCATGATTGCCGTTTCCTCAGGACAAAATAATATCACTTGCCATTGTTTCGACCTCCTACCTTATCACTTGCGCCTTGGAAAATAATAGTTTATGTAAAAAACCGGCCAAGTGCGAGTCGGACTCGCGCACGAAGGGTTCCGTACTTTATGACGTATTAAAAAAAACTACTTACTAGATTTTGTTCAAACCAATTTTCGGTGGAAGTTTGCATGGTAATGTACATCATTTATTTTTTTTAGTTTTATCATTCTTTTATTTTAGAAGTTACAAGGGGGGGGGACACATTTTACCACTTTGGAAGTATCTCTCGCGTAAAAACCTCAATATCATTTTTGAAGACCTATCCATAGATACCCCTCACGTAGGGGTATGATGAAAAAAAAATTTTTGAGTTTCAGTTCTAAGTATGGGGAACCCCCAAAATTTATTGTTTTTTTTCTATTTTTGTGTAAAAACCTTAACGCAGTTCACAGAATACATCTACTTACCAAGTTTCAACAGTATAGTTCTTATAGTTTCGGAAAAAAGTGGCTGTGACAAACGGACAGACAGACAGACAGACAGACAGACAGACAGACAGACAGACATGACGAATCCATAAGGGTTCCGTTTTTGGCCATTTGGCTACGGAACCCTAAAAGCTGTCAACTATGCATAAAAGTTTAGAATAATTGAAATTATAGATGGGAGTATATCTATGTATATTTTGTTTAATTATAACAAAAAACACGTCTTGTTGGCCAAGTGGCAAGTGTCAGCTCGATATCCGGGGGTCCTTAGTTCAATTCCTGGGACGAGCAAAGTGTTTTTAAAATTTTCGCCTAAGTTTGTGATTGCCAAGCAAACGTTGTGAATAAGTTAATATAGTACCTACTTACACAATCAAATTGTACCGATGACTTAATTCAGTGATAGAGGCCTTTGCCTAGCAGTAGGACTGCGTATGCCTATGTTAAGTACTATAACAAAGGATCCATCAATAACCAGACATTTTATTAATAAAAAAGGCTTTATAAAGGTTTTTGTGCCCACTGTTAACAAAATGCTACAAGATAAAAACTGGCGTAGGTACATTTTTATGAAAAATACATTCGCGCCAATTTACTAGGAATCGCGGTATTTGATATAGTATTGTTTAAATTGTGGTAAGTAAAATGAAATAACTTGTTAAGAGCATATTGTTTTCTAAAGTTTACGCGAACACTACACATTTAAATGAAACAATGAATCGTCAGGATAAACATTAAATAATGTGTAAAGTAAAATAAACGCGAGTAGATCCGTAATAGTTGTTTGTTAAGAGCATATTTTATTTGCAGGAAATAAATGCGAATGTTTGTTTTTTTTGTAACTTTTTTATATTTGCCAGTAAAAAAATTTACCATATTAAAATACACGGAATACTGTTACAAGTTTTTATTCAAACTAGTAGCCCGCTCGTCCGCTTGAGTATGCACCCGTAATACAGCGCCAATTACCGCTCCAATTGTGAATCGAAACCATCTAGAGACTCACTCAAACACACACACAAAATTTTAATCGGTCCAGCCGTTAAGGAGAAGTTCAGTGACATACACACGTATTGAAGAATTATAAAGAATCACAAACGGAACTACCATTTACCTTGGTATATGTCAGCTACTACACATACAATACAATATTATGTAAGTAAAACTCGACGTAAAATGTGAAAATAAACAATTTATCTATAAAAACAATTATTTTTGTTTTTTAATGCTTTACTGATTGTGTTTTAATGTGTGTCCCTTCCCGCGATGTAGGTATAATTAGCGGGCCACCTTACGTACGACCGTGCGTACATATGTCGCGCGAGGGTTGTTTTTTTGTCCCTTCAATAACTTGACAATGGCACCACTGATTAACGTGATTTTTATGCAGAGAGAGTTGGAAAGCTCGAGTAAGCGTAAGAGTATTAATTCGAAAAAACTTATTTCTTTAGTTATTTACAACAGTCCGAATATTAAGTTAGCATGACCTTCGAGACGGTCCTTCGTTTCACACGTCTTGAGGAACTCTTTAAGTTTCTCGCCGCTCCCAAACAAAGCCCGGTAAAGCTGAAAATGCCAAGAGGCAATCAGCAAACTCTCTTCAAAAAAACAAAATAGACACGTGCAGAGCTCACGAAAGAAATATCAATTTAAAAAAATAAAGAAATTCAAAACATTCAGCAAAAACATCGAGTTTTTTCACAGGAAATAGTCTTAGTCCTACGTTTTATTTAACCGTAAAAACAACATCCCGGTTTTAGGCTAAGCGTATGCTGAGACGTAGGCGACGCAGCTCCGCGCAGCGCAGAGCAGCGCAGATTTTGTAATACATGGATGTGCTGAGAGCTGCGTACGCTGCGGCGGCGCAGGCACGTGCGATGCAGACATGTATGTGTCTGCCCTGCCCTGCGCCTCGCTGTAGTGCCGGTACAGATTTCTGCGTGATGCGTGCGTATCGACACTTGTTTTTACAATGACAGAACAATTAATTGAACTAGTTCGTTGTGAACCGTGTTTATATGACACTAATCATCCTGATTACTCAAAAAAGACTTTTAAAGAGTTATTGTGGGTGAATACTGCAAAAGCATCAAACTACAAGGACGGTAAATTGCTAGGACGTGAATGACGTCAGTCCGACGTCTGTGCTGTGTCACTTAGCTGCGTCCCAGCATGTGCGTACGCGGCCTATGTCTGCTCCAACTGCCCTACCCTGCAAATTCTGCACTGCGCTGTGCTGCGTCACCTGCGTCTCAGCATACGCTCAGCCTTATACGTTGCGTACAGAAAAAATCTCTGATAATTAAATCATTTTACCTTTACGAGTATATCCAGAAAATCCTTGCAAAATATTGCTGTTGTATGTTCACATTGCGCTTTTCATTGGACAAAGCTTGCTGTGCCACGTACGGCTTTTACAGCATAACCGAAAGCGAGGCTTATGCTACCCACATACACGAAACGGGGGCACAAAAGATCCCTGTGGCACCTTTTATACAGTACAATACCCATGCCGCTTGACGAAAGAATACTATCCAAGTACTTTCCACAGTACTTCAGGGTACAAGCACATACCTACAATTACCAGTGTGTAAAATAAAAATCAGAAACTGTTCAGACACACCCTTGTTTAGTAACTCTAAAAGTTTCGATCAACAATAGTATTATACTAGCTAAAGAAGCCGGAATAAAGATAGCCGCTAGAAAAGTGGTCATGTTTCTCACTATGTTTTTGAAGCGATCGGCCTAGATATATAATTCAAATTTCTCATAGTACTTCAGCGTATAACCAATACATACATGTAAAATTAAAATCATTACGCTATGCTATCGGTCTGTTAAACTAGAGATTTAGAAAGTCTCTACTTAGAAAATTGATAAGAAACTCAACAAGTACATTTCTTTCTTTAATATAATATTTATATTTATATTTATTTATAGGAATATTTTACAAATACTTACATATTTTTTCCAATTGATACAAATATTTATTATTATATAAATATGGAAATAGTTATTATTTTATAGGTATATTAAACTGTACTTCCAATTACGTTCTTCTTACTTTTTAGGAACCACGAACAATCAAAGAAGTCTGCTATAACTCCTTGCATAAGGTTTTGAGAGGAAGCTCTATATTTACCACTGCAGCTGCCTTAGAAACGATTCCTGAATTCTGGGTGCTCAAAGCGAGTTTCTGTCGCCAATCGATCACGTCAACGTAAACGAGAATTTGTATGGCAAAATTTTAACTATTCTCGTATGTCACCAGGAGGCGCTGCTTCAATGTCATACTAATTTTATCATAATGTCATACGAACGAATCATCATCATCATCATCATCAGTCTATAAATGTCCCACTGCTGGGAACAGGCCTCCCACGTGAACAATAGCACGTGGGGATATTGGGCCATAACCCACCACGCTGGCCCAATGCGGGTTGGTGGGTTTTAACGACTGCCATCTTACGACAACAACCGGGACCAACGGCTTAACGTGCCTTCCGAAGCACGGAGGAGCTCGAGATGTTTTTTTTTTAATTGGTCACCCATCAGGCGACCCGGCATTGCGAAAGTTGCTTAGCGGGCAAGATCGCAAGCCGAACGCGCTAGCCGCTGCGCCATCGAGCTCCTCCGATGAATGAATAAGGATAGTAAACGAAAATCACACCAGCAGGGCTAAGATGAACGCCGCGACATATCTCGTGGACGAGACGAGAAAAGTTGGCGATGTCGATTCATTTGTCGTTTTCCTTAAGATGCACACCACGACAGAGAAATATCTCGTTATGACTTCGGCTTGTCGACACGAAAAACCAATGTTGCCGTTTAGAGAAAACTACCATTTTTTTAATTCATTAAAACGGTTTTCATTCCTTTCCATTCGTTCTTTTCTTCATGAACGCAACCTTTTTTTATGAACGCTACCATCGCTTGTCTATTTGACGTCGATTGATTGACGGATACGGATTGTTGTTTTTGAAAATTTCAGAAGTTTTTAAAACTGAACTAGTGAATAAGTTAAGTTATTAATTATAATGTGAGTTTTGTTTTCGTATTTCGTATTCATTCGATTACGTTTACGAAAATGAAAATTAGTATGGCATTAAAGCATCGCCTCCTGGCGACATACGAGAAGAGTTGCCATACAAATGCTCGTTTTCGTTAACGTTAACGAATGACGAATGAAACTCGCACTTGGCACCCAGGTGCCAAGAAAATGTAAGTAAAGTGTAAAAAGAAAAGTGTAAAGATTAAAAAGATACTTATTTTCTATATATTCTGCGATGATGCAGGAATCGAAGCACTAAAAAGGAAATTAAACATTTGTGTGAATTTATGCACGGTCAGCCTGATTTTGCGGCTGGAGACTTCAAAACTCCGCAGGGTTTCTCTCTCTCCTCCCAACACGAGCGGCAGTGGATGCAACTAAAAGCTGCTCTTGATGAACTTGGGCCAAATCGAACCAATTGAACCCCGTAACTGCTCCACAATACACTAAGTATAAAGCCATGGGCTTCGAAACTCTCCACAAAGCTTGGAACTCAGCGTCATTGAGGTCAAATGGATCGCACAAGTCTCTTATCCTCCGGCGTCGTATTTTTCTTGCATCCCTGTTCTCATATACCGTTAATAAATAATTAAAATAAGGCACTGCCATGAAGAAAAAGAAAATCAAAAACAAAAACAGTCTATAATGAAATAAGTGTCAGAATTCGATAAATTATGGCGTTTATGTTAAAGTCTGTCGACAAAAACAACAAAGAGTCTAAGACAATCACTATATAACACTATAATCACGATTTGACAGAACGAGTCGAGTTTGGTGGGCTGCCATGTTAACACCCATAGACACAGAGACATATTATTATCTCTATTCTGCACGAGATAATGCAATGACAAAATTATGTCGCGGCGTTCATCTTAGCCCTGCTGATCGTAAGATATGTCGCCTGGAATAGGTTTTCTGAATGCCGTTCAGCTTTAACGATATCGAAAGTTTTACACTAATATTCGAAAATTCTAAAAACTCTTTAGTGTGTTGGTTTCTTCAATTTGTTGTTTTATGTATCTAAGTAGTACTTTATCTTAAGACATGGTATAAAACAAAAATACACGAAATAAAAATGAATAAAAGTAACATAGTAAAAACACAAAATTAGCTATACAATATAATCGGCTTATTACATAGGTATATAAATATTGTGTAAGATATTATATGACACAATATTACACAATATTATTTTAGGTATGTATATATGTATAACGTTAGACATGTGAATCGCGCGCACGTGGGTACAGGGCCACCACATAGCAATATAGCATCCTATACATCAAACCATTACCCGTTGTCACATGACAGGTTATGAACGCTTTGCTAATTAAAAATAAATATATCGCACTGTCCCGACCGTGAACTTTGAACAAAGTGTTCGCTTGTTAAACAGTTAAAACAACCTTAACATTACCTATATCATTTAAAATCCTTACTAAAAACTATATGACAATGAAAACAATGCGAAACATACCTGGAGGGTATTTGCTCGGTTTTGTTATATTCTTTATTATGTATCCGGTAACGAGTAGAAGCAGTACAGTGACGATTGTCAGTAACATATTATAATTAATTGTCACTATATGCCGAACTGCGCGCGCGTCGGTGTTGGCGCGGGCGTTTCACTCGACTCGGCTACCGGAGCGCGACTGTATATATTTTGAACTCATCTATCCGCATTGTGTAGTTCTCAAAAGCGGCTTAGCGCGCCAAACAATGTCATCGTATTATTGAACACCATGGTTACATAATAGCGTACAGTGTGACGGCGACCGCTTTCATAGAGATAGGGATAACTTACAAGAAAAGCTTCGGCGGATCTTCCGTGATGTAAATCGTCAAGAAGTTTCTAGAGAACAAAAGTTTTACAATATGAGAATGGAAGCAGACCCTTAATCCATTTTTTTTGCATGCAGTAAACTATTATGCATTTGCAGTTACAACTTGTATGTCTTGGTTCATTTGTTTTGAATTTTTGTTAGAGTTGAAAGGTACTTGGCGCACTATAGAGTGCGCCAAGTACGCCAATAAAATTAAACTCAATTTAGAGCATAACTTTATTAATGTCAATAAATTAATAACAGTAAAATACAAACAATATGTGCTATAAGTACAGTCACGAACATAAAATGTATTACTATGGTCAAATTGACAACAATATCTGTACCGGAAAAATATTCAACAAATCGTGTACGATTGCAGCTAACTGACGGCTTGTAATTCAAGTGTCAAAATATATGACAACATGAAGCGACAACACTACTTATTCACAATTATAGTTATTTATTAACGCTTATTACTATTACGTGTGTTACATACAGCAACAGTTTAAATTTCAATTTAACAAACAATAAATATACACTCGAGAGCAATAAACCGGAATCACTTCATCGCGGATTGCTAGACAAGTTTTTACCATTTTTATGCAATGAATTGTGATATCATTAGAAAGGTAATTTTATAAGCCTTAGATATCAAAAAGATTTAAAATTAATAAAAGGACAACGGGCAGAGGTCTTCCAAGAGCCTCCACTGATGAGACTTGTGGGAAATGAAAGCTTATATTTGTCATATGATTCTGGCAAAAGATTATTAAAATCCGTCACTGGATTTTTTTATGGTCACTTTAACCTGACTATAAATAATAAGATTTTACGTTATGTGTGGCGCATGTTTAGACATGTTTCATTCCTGTCTGTCTAAATAAGATACGGTATCTCGTTTCTTCGTCCGTAATCCCCGCCCCTCCCCACCCCACCCCGCTTCTCCGCTCCCGCCTGTTGCGTCCCATGAGCTATAGACAAGCGCGCGCGCAGTGCAGTCCAGGCTAACTGTCACTGACAGAGGCAGGGACTATTCAGCTACAATGGAGAGTCTCCAGGGTAGAAGATCAGTCCCCGCTAATCCAGTGCTCCCGCTGCTTGGGCTACGGCCATATCAAGCGGGTCTGTCAGGACTGACAGACGACTGGACAGTGGCAGCTACTGTGAGGGTAACCACCTGTACGCCGCGTGTACGGAGAAGTCAAGTCCCCCCACTGCCTTTACTGCGAGAGAGCCGGCCTGGAAGACAAGTCCCACAATACCTTTAACAAGGTATGCCCGATAACAAAACCCGTAAGTTAAAGAAGTCATTATACGGTTTAAGACAAGCGCCGCGTTGTTGGTATGATAAGTTTCATGATTTTATTATCAGTCAAAATTTTCAGAAAACATGTAGCGATCAATGTATGTATTGCTTTAAAAACGATAATAATATGGTTTCCGTATTAATTTTTGTGGATGATATTTTAATCACAGTCTTTGGCCCAGTAGTACAAATATCATTACGAAATGCCTAAAGCTTTCAAAATGAAGTATTTGGGATTGGTGAGTAGCTATCTCGGTATTCAAATCCGTCATGACGTAGAAAAAGGTATTGTCTCACTGAACCAGACTCGGTACTTGAAAAATATTCTAGACAAGTTTAAAATGTCTGATTGTCATGGTGTGTCCACGCCGATGGATTCAAATATAGATTTATCTAAACTGGAAAAGGATAAATCTGAAGACAATTTAATTGAATATCGGTGTAGACAGGTCATTGGCTGCTTAATGTACGCCATGTTGGGCACTAGGCCTGATCTTTGTTTAAGCATAACGATGCTTTCAAGGCTCCAAAGTTGTGCGTCAGGATCTTTGGGTGTGTCTTAAACGCGTCTTAAGATACGTAAAGGCAACTATTGACTTAAAACTGACGTACTACAGAAACAAAAACAGCGATGTGCTTATAGGCTACGCTGACGCCGACTGGGCTGGAAATCCTATAGACAGGTAGTCGACTAGCGGTTATTGTTTTTGTGTTTACGGAAACCTTGTAGTAATTCTAAAAAACAGTCTACTGTAGCTCTTTCTTCCTGCGAGGCAGAATATGTCGCTCTAGCGGCTGCTGTCAGTGAAGCGTGCTGGCTTCGATCTTTGCTTATAAAAATGTTATTTTCTAAAACCTTAGTTGTGACTATGTTTGAAGATAACTAACTAACGGCTATTCGGTCTTGTAATTCTCTTGTCCAAACAAAAAGAATGAAACATTTGGACATTAAGTATCATTTTATAAAGGAAAGGGTATCTAATGGTCATATTAAAATCTGTTACGTATGTTCAAAAGAACAAGTAGCTGACATTTTAACAAAGCCTCTATCAGCTCAAGTATTTAAAAATGCTAGAAATCTTTTGTTTAATGGATGTTAAGTACTAGTTATATTTTCTTAATCTTCTTCTTTATCCTTGTAAAGGTCTGTCTAACTGTTTAAGTTAAGAATTTAGTTGTGTGTTAAGTTATTTATTGAGGGTGGCTGTTGTAAAGTCAATAAAAGTTGGTTTAGATTGTTCTCTCTATGGACAATCTGTCACTTCTTTTTATTAAAACAACTGTAATGTGTCTGTATAAAATATATATTCTAATATTATAAAACTCCTAGTTTTCATTGCTGTAATCCCATTAAAACAACTATCCTATCCTATTATTACAGCAACGGCTTCGCGTCAGAGTCTTACGTTGCCATGGGGACTGAACGACAGATTAAGTACGACTGAAATCATGAATTGAAATACGATTCCTGACATTGACCTCGTTGCTCCCTCAAAACAATAAGAGGTTGCTCGAACACCGTTCAGCTACCGAGAACAGCTTCAATCGATTGCTGGCAACGATTTCCATTTTAAGGCAATATTGCCTGACCTCTCATGCTGTTTTTGTGTTGTCAATGTTTTTATTTATACTTATTATTTGCATTTACATAAAGTGTTAGACTATGCGTAAGCTGAGTGTAAAGAGAGAATACTGAGAGCCAATAGTGTTGAGAAAAGCAGTTACAATTCCTGATAGACGTAGTTTGAAACTGCAGCAGCCACGTAAAGGTTTACCAAACTACATTGAATCATTTTAATGCAGTTTGGTATGGGTATATTCTGACTCCAAGACGTTAACGTAACGTAACGTAACGTAACGTAACGTAACGTACGTTTACGTAAGAGCTGCGTTCGTTGAATTGGGTAGGTGCCTGGTTAGTCAACAGATAAGCTTTTAGCAACTGTATAAACGATTATTTTTAATAGAAATTTTAATATTGTTGTATTTTTAATAGAATGGCAAACTATGACGTCACTATTTTGTTCCGTCAATTGAGTGTTTATTAATAATGTTTATGTCACAGAAATCCATGCTTAGGTCAAATAAAAAATTGGTTAATGTTTTAAAGAACTATTAGGTACGGAATTAACAGTGTTGTTGTCAACATCCCTATTACATAAATAGGGTATTTATGATGTCCGTTCTCGTCTTCCATAAAAAGCTACAGTATCTTTTATTTATTTTATTACATGGCTTTGTGTGGTTCACACAGCTGTCGGTGTCAAGTTGAAATAAAATTATAGTTGAAGATAATAAAAATCATCAATATCATCTCATCCAAAAGACATCATCTGCTGGGCAAAGGTATCCTCCAGGAATCTCCACAACGACTGGTTTTGTGCTGCTCGCACCCAGCGGCTACCCGTGACCACCACAATTCACCAGATTGTCGGTCCAACTTATTTGAGGCCTGCCTACACTGCGTCTTGCGGTGCGGTCACCACTGAAGAACTGTTCCGTCCCAGTGGCAATCAGATAATAATGACTGGTGATACGTCTGCTGAGCGATAAGTAAATGATACTCTCCCAAACATGATACGTATCAGTAATTATGTGGTACTTCACGCAGACATCTTGAGAGGATTTGAAAAGTGACATAGCACTGTTTTGTGCCATTTGCCAACGTGCATACGCTCACGAAAACTTAACGGTTAATAGGTAATAATAATTAACCCACAATGATTTCACGTTAATACTCACATTTTTATATTTAATTAATATTAATACCAGCGAAGTAAGTAAGTACTCAACAAAATACTAATAAAAAAAAAATTGCAAGCATTTTCACTT
This sequence comes from Eudonia mercurella, assembly GCA_963082485.1. Taxonomy (NCBI): domain Eukaryota; kingdom Metazoa; phylum Arthropoda; class Insecta; order Lepidoptera; family Crambidae; genus Eudonia; species Eudonia mercurella. Next base: position 12,605,420 of record OY720022.1, on the reverse strand, counting down.
AATCATTTTCAATTTCCTGCCAGGAAGTCTCACATCACTTTATACCATTACAAACAAAATGCTCTATTTGATACCTACATGACATTGCCTTTTTCAAAGGAGTTTACGCGGCACGGTGGGTGTTCCATACAAACTTCAAACACCAATATCTTTCAAATGAATAAGCTGATTCTAATGAAACCCTCTTAGGTATGCTTACGGAAAAAAACAGAACGGCAAACAGTCGGCTTATCAGCCATTTTTCGTATTAAAATGCTGCATTCATTCCTTTTGAAGTTTACCAACGATTAGAAATCGTACATATTTTGTAACTGGTACCTTACCGTTTTATATTAGTTTCTGATAGAAATATTGACATTCTGCGTATTCGGGGCTTATAGAGCTCTCTATTTAAATATTAACTTTTCGTCTACAAAGACATGAAGAAAAAGCAGTTTTTACTAAAGTTGCTTACAAAAGAGTTTGATGTCACAGATGAACAGTTTTAACATTAGCAATGCGCTCCCAGTACTTACACGTGAGTTAACCAAATCGTCATCTTTCACCTAATTATTGATAAGCATTCGGGTGAACGTCATTGGAAACCGATGAGTCATAGTACCGCCCGAACAACAAGCACTCTGGCTGGCTAATGTGAGTTTAATTTAACATTAGATCACGTTAACGAAAACGGAAATTAGAGTAGCGCCACCACATACGAGAAGAGTTAAAATTCTCGTAAACATAAATGTAATCAAATGAATACGGATATTAAACAAAACTCACACTAGACACTTTATTTGCGATTCGATCTAGTCTATAGTGGTCTAGTGGTTAAGACCACCGGTTTAGACCCAGAGGTCCCGGGTTTGATTCCCAGCGGGGGGTACATCTTTTTGTACTCGGTTTGATTGGTGGTAGGACTTGTTTGTCCGCCGGGCTAGCTACTACCATCTTATCTAAATATGTCGCCATAACATCAATGTTTGTAGCATTGTTGTGTTCCGGCAGTTAGAGATAAGATAGCCAGTGCCTCACTAATTGAGGATCCTGGGTGAAGTGCGCTTCCACCAAATGGCCTTATCATCACTTGGCTTATTCCCGCCCGTTCCAAGATTTTGTTCCCAAGCGCTCCAAGAGTAAAATTATATATTAAAGCTGTGCTTACCCGTAAATATAAAAAAAATGTGTGGCATAATTTTAACTCTACTCGTTTTTGCTTGTTGGAGAGAGTTTGCTGATTGCCGCTGAGCATTTTCAGCATCAGAGTGCCTAGTGCGAGTTTCAACCGTCATTCGAGGCTAGGTGTTAGTGAAAAGTTAACATAAACACGTTTTTATTAATTTTTAAAGTAGTAAACAGTAAAATTAAAATTTGAGAAAATTATGAAATATTGTTGAGGCTTTACTCTTGGAATAGACCCGATGGAAACACGATTTGATAAAGTTGGTTCGATAGAATAAATTCACAAAGTTACATATTTTTGTGTCATTTTATCTTCTTTTCTAGGTTTTATTCTTAAAATAAGTGATTTGATATTATGAGTCTTTTACCAAAATGAAGTTCATTGATAACTTGAGGTATCAAAACCGATCGTTTTTTTATTACATCTACCAATTTTTTTTATCGATTATTCAAGTGATTTTATATGCACGGGGCGCTTGCCAGTGTCTCTCGAGCCTGTGTCAAATTTATGCGCTCGCTCGTCTTTTCTGGTGCGGAAATTTATCGAATGTTTTTATAATATACATAATATTTTTTTTATAAATTTGATTATATTGAACCTATTTATATACATAAGTATATATAAGTATACGATTTGTGAAAATGGGAAATAAAAAAAACAAAATATACAAACATTAATCGCGGCTGAAGAAAAAAAACACCGGGAAGAAAGTATGTAAGTATATAAGTTTTATTTCTTTCGCATTTATAATATAAGTATGGATTCAGTATCCGTATCTACTCCGTACCAACTGACCACAGTCTAACTAATATCAGTAGGTTCAAAGAGAAGAATAACAAATAAGTTATAATCAATTTCCACGTTTATCGATAAAGTTCTCACAGTCATGATGAGTAAATAATTATATTGTTGATTAAAGTGCTACCTGCGAAAATCTAATTGAAATTAGGGTAAAGTTGCAATTATTGGACCGGCTCTTTCTTTGCACCGTTGTGATATCTCGAAAACGAATAACAATAAAAATCAACCGTTAGCCCGAAACTCTACATATTTGAACTAGTACCCACCCCCGCTCCCGCCATTGTCGCTGTGAGCTTCGTTGGTGAAGGACGTGCGTCACAATATTTCGCGCGCTCCCAATGTGCTCCCGAATAATCTCGTGGCATACATTACCATGTAAGTACAGTTTAATCGAAGTTTTCAGTTAAGTTTTTTTTGTGAATTGCAGGCCTTATTCATTTGTTCAACTTAATTTGTAACGAATGTTTTTCAATAAATAACAGTTTTTATTCTATTCACAGTTTTATGTTTGAGTAGCGAATTGCCATCAATGGACCAGTGCGAGTCTCTTTGATCGGACTGGTCCAATCATAGCAACTTCTTAAGTAAAATTTTGAAAATTGTTTAATAATTGTGACCTGTAGGTGGTCCCTTTAGATTTGGTGAAAAGTGATGTAGCTTCTTTGATTATTGATCGATCGTCATGGTAATGGTGTTAAAAGATGCGGATGCAGGCGAGAAGTGCATTCAAGTTGGAATTGTGTTATTTAAAATAAAACGTTTTTATTTTCGTAAATTGTTGCATTCATTTTCAATGCTCCGATTCTTGGACTGCGAAATCTGTGATTTTTTTTTGTTTCTCATTTCAGCATGTCAAAACGTGGCAAATATTATACATGGAACGTAGAGAGCATGGAGCTGGCACTACAAGCCTTGAGTAAGCAAGAAGTCGGCTTAAATAGTGCAAGCAGGATATATGGTGTACCAAAAGCAGTTGATTTTAAGTTTTAATTTTTTGCTGTTGATTTTTGGGGCTGTGAAACCTAATTATTAATGTGAAAATTTATAATCTAACAAAAATAAGTAATCTACTAACAATAAATAAATAATAGTAAGCAATTAATAATCTTTTATTAATGTTATGTTTTGTAATTTTATTTATAATATTATAATTGATAATATTGTAAAAGCTTTAAATAGAAGAATGATTGATATTTCTAGCGTTGCCATTATTTAATTAAGCGTTGAGTAAATATACAACGTCAGTCGGAAAGGGGGTACTAAGCCGAAAGGAGGGTAAAGTATACATGATAGTGAATAACTTTTGTCTAAGAACTTTTCCTTAAAAATGGATAATTTTAGATTAACAGCTTTTTTAAGATTTTAAAAGAAATTACGCTGTGGTAGCCCTGGCGGTCAGCTGTTTTAAGAGAGAGACTTGAGTTCATTGCCGGGGTTATTATTGTTATTGTTTTTGTTTTTGTTATTTATCATTATGTTAATGAAACTTCTTGATATAAAAAAAAATGTTCTTTTTTATTTGACAACGTCAAGTGTCTATGATTTTTTCTCTATTCTATCACTTTTTTATAAATGTATTAATGTTTCAGTTCAGAACTAAGTAAGTGTTAATTCTCTACGTCTTAAAAATTTGTATGACTGAAAAGCAAAGTGTAGGTAGGTAGATACCTACCTCTGTGCTTGCGTTCTAATTATTCTCGCTTGGATGTGCGCAATCGCGTACCTATACCTACGAACAACGGCGCTATGAACATCAGAAAAGGTTAGTTGTTATTCAAACTAAATTTTATTTAACTAAACGATAACTAATTTATCTCGTCACGGATTTAGATGTAAGTATTCCTAACATGAGATCTAAGCGGCCTAGTACTTTGACTAGGCCGACAAGTCGGTACCTACATCTGTCAACGAAAATTATTTACGTCATGCGTTAGCCCCGCCCCTATTCAGGCTTGAACATTTTTTAAATTACGTAACCAAAAATTTATTTTGTATGGAAGTAAATATTAACGTTTTTCGCAATGCTTATATTTGCAATATAGCAGTTGATAGTAGCACTTTCAGTTGTCCGCGGCTTAGTACCCCCTTTCCGACTAACATTGTATAATTAAAAATTGATAAATAAATAGTCTTTTATTTGTTTGAATTCATATGGTTGCGTTGAATGGACCACTGGAAGAAATTTCCAAAGTCCAATGATAGCAACTCACTGGTTCAATCAAAGAAGCAGTGGTCCAAAGAAAGAAACCATGGCAAAACCACTTTTTTCTACTTTTTCTCTTTTCGGTCACGTCTAAAAATCTGAAACGATACATGTAAATTCTTGTATGTAATTCTCATAAAAATGGTTAATCACGTTTCTTCTAATCATCATGTTTAAGCTGTTATGTCAATTCAAAGTTAAGTGGTCCAATAGTGGCAACCTTACCCTAATCAGAAAAATTTGATCTCTACTCCATGGTGTGGGACTAGAACCCACGACCTTTCCTAATCAGGGGAATGCTCTAAACTACTGAGTTAACCGCACTATCCAGGCAACCAGCAATTTTTTCTGTTACTACCTGAAAGCCATTTAGAGCATTCTCCGCGATTGGGAAAGGTCGTGGGTTCGAGCACCATACCATGTAGTGGAGATAATTTTTTTCTGGTGATTAATCTCAATTAAATACCTATAAAATTATAAAATTAGTACGTACAATGCGTTCATAATAAGAATAAATGCTACCCGTAAGCGAGAGTGAGGGCTGAAGGAAAACGAGAGCAAGACAAAAAGAAAGAGAAAGGACCGCGCGGCCAGCGATCAAAATGCGCGAGTCGTGCATGCCTTATAGTAATGGGGCACGTTGCTAGTATGGGGACGTACTGTTTTTCTTTAACACCTATCTTAATTGTTTTAGCTTTAAATCATTTTGTGATGATGATATTTCGATTTTTTTTTTAAATACGTACTTACTGAATTTATTGTTTCAGTCAAAAATGGCTCGAAACAAGGAAGGCTTATTTCTACGAAAAATTAGTACAGAAGAACAGTAAGTACTGTCTTTGGTTTGGTCATTTTTTATAGCCTATATCGTGTCCCACTGCTGTGCAAAGGCCTCCCCTCTACGTTAAAAATTCAATTTGTTAGTGCGCGATGGAATATTTGAGACAGTGAATCTGTTACTCCGGAGAGCAGCACGTGTTCTCCTATGGAGGTAGGGAGAAAGTGGGATGAGGTCAAAGAGTTCTTCAGAGCACTCGCCATGGTATAAGCGGTAAAACACGCTGAGTGACGCAATATCTCTACGCAATTGCCGAGATTCAAGAGTATTTGCAATTTCTGCGTTTGCAAAGCCAGCGACCCAGTTGCAGAACTGAGCAGGCAGACCGTATGCCGCGAGCTTGGACAGAAGAGCCTTGTGCCAGACTCGATCAAAAGCCTTGGCTATGTCAAGGCTAACAGCCACCGACTCACTACGCTTGTCAATAGCCTCACCCTAGAGATGTGTAACGTACGCTAGAATATCACCCGTTGACCGTTTCGGTCGAAACCCGTATTGGCGATCGTAAAATATGGAGTGATCTTCCAGGTAGTGGACAATTTCTTTATTTAAAATATAATACGTTCCATGATTTTGTACAAAACTGAAGTAACGGCTTTTAGGCGGTATTTAGATGGGTCTGATCGATCTCCTTTTTTGGGGACCGGTTGCACATTAGCTTCTCTCCAAGATTCCGGCAACACAACCAGAAGAGAGCGAGAGACGGTAAAGGCGCGTTAACACGGAGGACAACTCCGCTGCACACATTTTCAGAACTTTTACTGGGATGTTATCAGGACCATTAGCTTTCTGGACATCTATTAACTGCAGCTCCGTTAAGCGTAAATGATGCCCCGATGCAAATGGTCAAAGTGCGGCGGCCTGTTTCACCAGGGATCTGCCTAAAGTTGAGTATCATTACCCCCCGAACGGAAGGGCCTTCGAACCCCCCCGGGAATGACCGCCGGGACCCCACCTTCCGTCCGAGATTATGCGTGACATGGTGAGGCAGCCTAACGAACTGGTTAGGCTCACTTGGGCCCATGTACTATGCTACGGGCGGCCAGCAGGACAGCCTTTTCTACAGGTCTCCCTGGTCGGCGGGTTAACGAAGTCTTCCTGGCACTGGTTCGACGGAAGCCTTCACAGACCAAAAGCATCGCAGCACCATCCACTCGAGCTCTTGCTATACGCTGGCTGATACCGAAACGCAACCGACAAGCAGTCACTTGACGGGTTTTACACCATGCGTACGGTGGTCACTAACCAAACGGAGCAAGCCCTACCACGCAGTGGAGCATATGGAAGCTCGAAAATCCGTTAGTCGCTTCTTACGACACCCACCGGAGGAGAGGGGCGCAGAATTAAATGTTTTCTCCGTCACCGCACAGATATTTAAAACATTCCAGAACGTGAAATCAAGGAACTCTGTCTTAAGTTACATTTTCAAGCTTAAACCGCTGAACTAATTGTGATGAATTTTGGTATAGATATAGATACCAAAATCCATCAACCATGGAGAAAGACATAGGCTACTTTTTAAATTTAATATGAAATTGTTTTATTTATATCATTTACTCTATTTATGCCAATTATTTATGAAACTCTAAGTTATCACTACTTTAAACAAAGTTTAATTATAAAAATGAATTTCTAAGGTCACATAAAATTACCTTACTGCTTATTTTTATACTGTGTCACTGACGAGATATGCTGAGTGACATGCAACTGACATGCGAGTTTACCGCCGCCGCCCCCGCCGCCCCGTTGCGTTTACGCGCTGACAACTCGGACAGCGAGCGCTACTGGCCTTAACGAAAACGAGAAATTGTATGGCAAAATTGTAACTCTTCTCGTATGTCGCCAGAAGGCGCTGCTTCAATGCCATACAAATTTTCGTTTTCGTTAAAGAAATCGAATGGTTTACAAAACCTGCACTATGTACCTTGCATGTATGGTACCCTGGTGGCAAAAAGAAGTTTTGTTTGTTTTGTTACTCTACATTAAGGCGAAGGCTAAGGCACACTAGCGCCTCTAATGGATTTAATTTGATAACTGCTAAACTGGATTTTTTTTCAAATATTGCGGACCTTCCGACACTAGGCAAACATCTATTATAATTGTTCACTACTTTTAGGTTTGTTTTTGTATTCATTCGCTAACACCAAAAGTGGCCATTGTTTGTGAATAATTGCGATAGCCCGTTTTGTGAATAAACCACGCAACAAAAAGTAGTGCACAATTATTCAATAAATACTATGGATGCTTTCCAGTTATCGGACGGTAGTTGACGGTACGCAATATTTAAAAAAGATTCGGTCCGTTAGTATATGTCAAATTATCAATTGGTGGCGCTAGTGTGCCTTACCCTTCGCCTTAAGACAGAGTGCCTAGTGTAAGTTTTGTTAACTAATCGTATTCATGCGATTACGTTTACGAAAACTAGGCACCTTGAACTTCGGCTAATCTACGACGAAGAAGAAGAAAAAAGAGCAACCTATAAATATTTTTCCTTAACTTTAAAGCGATACTGCGTCAATAATTGTATCTTTGTTCTTTTTATGGGCTGTTAGATAAACTTAAGATTCCTGAATCCGTTGTCGCCGTGTTCGGCGACAACGGATTCCTGGAGGACTTTTTGTAGCGGATGGCATTACACATGCGTGTGTCTGTCGTTGTGAATGACAACTGGGTGCCTAGCCTGAGTTTTGTTTACTCCGTATTCATTCTTTCACGTTAATGAAAACGAAAATTAGTATGACATGGCGTTGAAGCAGCGCCTCCTGACGACATACGAGAAGAGTTAAAATTTTGCCATACAAATTCTCGCTTTCGTAAACGTAATCGAATGAATACGGATATTAAACGAAACTCAGACTAGGCAAAGTGAATTGTGCGAACTTTATTTTATTTGATCACTTTAACGTATATGTGAATTTGAATGGCATACGGGTAGTCCAATTACAGGTAGGCTACTCTTGACGCAAACTCAATCTCAATACAATTCCAATACCAAATCTAAAAAATTCAAATGGCACTCTTAAAAGCGATAATAGCGCTACATTGGAATTAAATTGCTAGGAAATTGAGTGAACAAATTATTATCGAGATGGGGCGTTCCGAAATTGCGAAACTTATCCCAATATCGATACATATTAATCGCATTGGAATTGTATTGAGATTGAGTTTGCGTCAAGAGTAGCCTACCAGGTACTAGCTGACGCTCCTCGCTCCTCGTTAGCGATGGGCGTTATTCGACTTATATAGTTATACAAGTATCTATTTGGCTGAACAACGATCACTCGTTATCCAACGAAAAAAAACTATCTATTTTCCACAACGCTCTAAACTTTTACAACCGAGCGAATATATACTTTAAGTAAACGACAAAACGATAGATAGTTTTTTCACGCGTGAGTGAATGAACGAAACTATATTATGACGTTTACATAAGTGTGATTATTCATATTTCACTTGCAATATAGCAATATAGACAGTCCTAAGTCTGGTAAAGTACGAAGGAAAGTTAATTGAAAACGTTAACAATAGCTAACAACTCAAACCTAACAACATCAAATCACAGATTAGGTAATAGTTACTTCGTATCAAATGTCTATATTCATACAGTTCGACGACGTTGTGGATGAATAGATAGTTGTCAAAAATAGATAGTTTTAATAACGTTATTTACAAACGGATAACGTTTTCGTTTCGTGATTTCAAAAATTATTAAAATAAAACAAAAAACCCGACTGCTACAACAACTATATAAAAAACAATTATATACTCGTAAAAACCGGACTAACATAAAAAATTACTGCAAAGAGAAAAAACTGAAAAGAAAAAAACAAGCTCTATATAAGAGTATATAATTGTTTTTTATACAGTTGTTTTAGCAGTCGGGTTTTTTGTTTTATTTTAATAATTTAGTTTATTTCATACTTTTTAGTTTTGTAAAGTAAATAACTAAGCATTTCAAAACCTACATAAAATAATTATATTAAAACGCCTTACTCTTTTAAATAGCAAAGTCATAGCGCGTACACCAATTGTCAATAATCTGATTAAGGCGTAAAAACGAAACTCTTGACGTCTAGTACTATTGACTGACAAGTTCTTTGAGTTTTTTAAACATGAGAATACTCGTAAAATTTGCTAATATTCCCGAAAACAAAACACCATAAAACATTGCTGTAAATGAAAATTATAAACTACATCTACGTCCACAGAAAAATTGGCTACATCCTTTAAATTCCGTAGACGTTCGTTTAAAAAATTTTGATCGTGTGGTCGATCTAACAGTTTTTTGGGGTCAAGACTACTAATATAATACATACATACATACATACATACATACATACATACATACATACATACATACATACATACATACATACATACATACATACATACATACATACATACATACATACATACATACATACATACATACATACATACATACATACATACATACATACACACATATATGACTGATTCATCATCGCCGCGCCGAAACCGCTGGAGCTAATTAAATGAAATTTGGACTGTAGGTTAATTGAGTGACGTACCTAACCAGTCACTAAGAAAGGATTTTACGAAAATCACTCCCTAAGGGGGTCAAATAGGTGTTGAAAGTTTGGATTGAAAGTCCGTCAGTTTTGAAGTAAATTACATGAAAATTGGTATTTGGCTTTTTGAAAAGAAATAAGAGTGACGTGTTTCAGGAATTTTGTTTGTTTTCCTTGTAAGGAGTAAAAAAGGAAGAAAGTTTTTTTGGCAAATCGATATTTTTAAAGTAAGAAGTATAAAATGAATATTTTAATCAATCTTTAGATTTTTTAATGAAAATAAAGAATGACGTGTTGTTGTACCTAAATTGAAATAGGTTGATTAATTGATGACTTCGTTTCGAGTTACGGTGTTTTAAAACTTTTACTTAGATTTTATACTGCCGCCGTGCTAATTTAAAACGCTGTAGGTAAGAAAGGTTAGACAACTTTTGAGTAAATGGCGGTTAAATATTTTTTATTTTTTTAAATACTATGGCGTTATTTCAAAGTTTTAAAATAGGTTTTACTGATATTCTATAGCTTGATATGCATAGTTTCATAAAAACCAGCACACGTTTTCCCTCCTTCAAAAGAGGCGTGAAGAAGCACCTTGTATGGGCCGGCAGAGTGAAGTTAACTGATGCTACGTTTGTTTTCACGCTGCACCAGTTATCTTCGCGTCTGGACTCCATTTCCACTTAACATCAGGTGGGATGGAGTCATTTGCCGAGCTATTTATAAAAATATATTTAAATATTAAAAATATATATATACTTACTTATCTGAAATATCTCTTAAACTAACACAGGAAATTTAATTTAAAAAAAAACATACTTTCTTAGCATGGTTTTGATGAATAAAGCGAACTATACAAACTTTAAATGCAGTAAGGACGGACTTGCTGCGCTCTTTACTACTTAATAATTGGTAGTTACTGCGTTTATTGTTAGTAATTCATTGTGACACTGAAAGCAGTAACACATGAAACTGCTCTTCAGATTAGTATTACCTCTTCTTCCAAATATCAAAATAACTACTTAGTGAATAAAGTGCAGTATCCTATACCTATTATTGCAGTTCAAAGTTGTATTTATGATCACTTTACTAGTTTTGTTTCACAAATTATAATAGCAGTAAGCAAAGCTACTGCTTTTATTAATTTGTGTAATAAATCTCACCTTACAAAAGTCCCATCGGCAAAAAGCAATACTACTTACACGCCACTGCGGTTCTCTTTAGTAATTCATTTTTTACGAAGAGACATACTGCATTTACGCCATATCAAAGTATAACGTTCCGTATACCGATAGAAATAAGAATCAAAGTGCTGTAAATAGCTCCTTGCATGGATTCCGAATCTAAATGTAAACTCAATATCTACTTGAAAAAATATTCCTTAGGTACTTAGTAGGTACTGCGTTTTTTTTTAGCACGGCAGTAGGCGAATGTTGTTGTTAGACTTAGTTACGAAACAAATTGCTTTGTCTGATAAAGAAGGCTTCTCCCACCCCTAACCATTTGTACTTCTTCTTGTATTGTCCTCTCTAAGTCTTTTGTATGGTGCACAAAGAGTATTTTCATTTCATTTCATAAGCAGTGCATGTGAAGTAGAAAGGTAGCCATGAAAGAAAAAGTTCATTCTACATTGGTAGGTAGGTACTAGGTTAATGTGCTTTTGTACGTTACTAATAGGTTAAAACATACTGAGATTCGATCGAATACCTATCCAAAAAGGATACAGAGGACATGTGCTCTTCAGTCCCGAAAATACAGGGCTAATGAAGCAGACGTATTTTAATGATGACGTAAAAATGGTAAAAGGCTTCACAGAATATTCCAATGGATTGAAAAGCTTTGAAGAGACAGTCTCTTATTATGAAATGAAATGAAAAAGAAATATTCGGAGCATTTCACAACTACCTAAACATTGTAGTGTAGCTAGGTGTAGATAGGTACCTACCTACCTACCTATGTATGCTTCAGTTTGACAATCTTTGAACTAAATTGATTAGTCAAAATCACGTCAAAAAAAAAATTACCATATCTACCTATTTTTAATTGAAAATTAAACGAAGTCGACATTTTATAAAATACTTATATGTAATTAAAACTGTTTTACTAAATAAATTAAAAATAAAATATACTTAATAAAAATATTGGACAATACCTATTGAGGTATTGTTTTCCTGATATGTCAGGTTTTATGAAAGGTGAGTCAGTAACAATACCTTTTAGTAGGTACTTTAAAATATAATGTTAGCTTACGAAAAAGTATGGTGCTGCCATCTATGAAAAAAATGTTTACTTTCTCGTATGCGTGCTTAATAAGTTTAAGTGTATGTTCCTTGAAAGTTCAGAAATTGTATCAAAGATGGTGCTGTAGACAACCCGACTGCGACTGACAACCGCTAACCGCCCTCTCCGTTCCTCATCTATATATCGGTCGGCACGGCGGTGGCGGGACGATTCGTATCGCTAATGGAAATCCAGTACCTATTGAAGCTTTTCAACCGGAAAAAAATCCTAATAGTGGGTAAATTCGTTTCTCTGACTCAAAATTTTATATCGGCGGGTGGTGGTACTATCGAGCAACTTCTCGGTTGACTCACTTTTCGGAGATATCCTCTTACTCCTCTACTGTACGCAAACGCTCAATGTACGTGTGGAAACCTCTTCTTCAAAACATAACTATGTTTACAAAAAAATCTTGTCAAAATTCGCAACTTAGTGGTAACACTTCACTTAGATTTTTTATCAGGTAGATGAAAAGCACCAATAAAAAACACCACGCATTACGACGACGCACGTGTAGGTTGCTGATTGGTCAATATCGTTAACTGAACAAACCGTGTGAGTAATTTACATGAAAAGGTAATTTAGGTGTAATTGTAGCAGGCAAGCTGGGTTAAGTAAGATTATTCTTAAAAATAAAAGTATTTAGGTTCATTAAATTGGCACTCTCCACTATACATAATGTATTATCAATTAAAATGATATTATGATTATTATTTACCCGAATAAAAACCCGTTGGGTAGATTAATAAGAAAAAAAATTTAAGAAATATTTTTAAGAAAAATAATATTACTATGGTTTAAAAGTTAAGATTCTTTTGCGTTACATAAATTGGTCAGTGAAAAAAAAATGACAATTTTGACATTGTGTTTTGTACTTTGTAGTTGGTGGTGGAAGGAAGGGCGAGGATTTAAATTATCAGTTTATTTATTTTGATTGCCCAACTTACCAGTTAAGTGATAATGTGATTAGTGTTCCAGATCAAAGTGCACACGGTTGTTTGTCTTATACGTTAAAATGTCTGAGTTTGGTAAATTCGGACCTCTTGTTGGTTCGATTGACGAGGGCACTTCAAGTGCAAGATTCATTATTTTCAAAGCAAATTCAACTGAAGTTGTTGCTTACCATCAAAAAGAGCTGGGACAATGTTTCCCTCAAGAAGGTTGGGTGGAACAAGACCCTTACGCTATATTAGAAGTCGTAACAACGTGTATTCAAAATGCTGTTATAGATTTAGTCGAACTTGGTGGTAATCCGAAGGTATGTCATATTGATTGCATCATTTAATTTTGTAGTTATGTACTCATTAAAATTGTCTGACTGATAATGTAAATATTTGAATAGTAACATGTTTCCATTACTGTCCCCTTCTTGTTACCACTAATCACATGTGCTGTTTTCTTTTTAAACTCAGTTTTTATTTGTAATTATTGAATTAACAACACAATCAAATAATTATTACACCTCAATAACTTGATCACTCACTCACTTCATTCTACGTCAACGAGACCCTTGATCTTATAGAGTAGATACCAGTCACTGTTCTTAATAGTAATTATTGACGTAAAAAAAAAATGTGCAAAAATCCAAGACATGTATATTATTGAGGTTACTCGACTATTTCATATTTAAGTTGCAGTATTTTTAATCACAGCTGTCCTGTTTTAGTAAAAGTATGACAACTGCTATAAATAATTAACATTTAATTGAGTTAGCTGTAAGGTCAGATTATTAATTAATTGTTTGCAGTAAAACTAGCTGCAATTTTTTTTATATTTATTTCATTACTATAACTCTTTAAAAAGTTTTAGCTGTGAAACATACAATTTAGTAAAGATAATGTGTGTAAAAGTTATAAACAACCATCTTTATCTGCTATTATATAACAAGATTTGTGTGACATTGGCAGTTTTAGAGGACACCATCTACCTATGAATCAGCAAAGTGGTTGTAAAATGTTCTTGAAAATAAGCATTTCGTAATAATAAACTGCTTTATAAACCCAAAGCAAATTGAACAATAGTACAATGTATTTGTTGATGTGTAAGATGTTAGTTGTGCAAAAGACCTGCTTATTAAATCTTCATTCTTTATAACTTGTAGGCAGGTTTAACTAGCACCATACACTTTGTCACATGACCTCTAGGTGGGTACCTACCTTACATAGGTATTACAATGTGAGTGTACGCATATCTGACACCTTGGGTGGACTACAAATCTATAGGTTCTACAGAAGGTGCTAAAGGTACGCAAAAACATTACTTACTCTTATGATAGTCTCTGTGCTAATTTCCATGTATGTTTTAGAGAATATTGTTAAAAATTACTAATCTTTACTCTCAGGACAATGAAGAAGTGTCCTTTGGACAGTTATTTGTGTCAGACACTTCAAAGCTCCCCAAAAAGCCTTTCAAAACTTTTGCTTGTTGTCGTATTGCAAAATAGCATGCGCAAAAATTGTAGGCGGTTCAGTTGCAACACCTTAAAAGCATCTGGCGCAAGTAACATAGGAAGTGTCTGGTAGTATTGATTATTAATTTACAACATTATTCTGTAAAACATATATGAAAATGAGCTCTGAGACTAGGAAATGTGAGTAATATTTCTGCAAACATTCAAGTAAATGTAATAAACATTCAAAAAAAATAAACTTAATCCAACACATTTTGTTCTATGGGCAAATAAGTATTGTCTAACAGCCCTGAGATCTTGGTCTATTAAACCTGTTGTCTGCCATAAATACAAACACAATAGAACTTAAATTATTTAGCGTCTCGGATCCTAGACAAAGAATTTTACGGGTTAAGCCAATACCTATCCATTGTAGCGATATCTTTATTTCAATAATGCAATCCTTTGCCTAGCAGTGAAACAGTATACTTCAGTTTATTCTGCTTTCATAATTCCTAATTCAAAGCATTGTGGATCTTAATTCCATCTGAAGCAAGTTATATTTTCAAAGTGTTATTTATAGGCTCACTAATCATTATGGTTGCTTAGTAATGTTAGCTTTTAGATGTATAATATGCCATCTTTATAAAAGTTGTAATTAAAGCTTTTAGCCATCCTTTGAAATAAAAAAAATTAAAAAGGTTTCTTTCCACTACCATTTCACTGAAAATCCTGTTATTTTTTGGATTTTCCAGGATCATTATTTACCACTAAGTTTATTTTGTTCATAGGATATAATTGCAGTAGGAGTCACAAATCAACGTGAAACAACAATAGTATGGGATAGAGACACTGGAGCACCTCTTCATAATGCAATAGTTTGGCTGGACATGAGAACTACGTCAACCATAGAGAAGCTCTTAGATACTGTGCCAAACAAAACCAGAAACAAAAACTATTTGAAGGTTAGTTTTTATCCTTTATTAATATTATCATTAAGCTTATCAACAGTGTGTTAGCATTTTACTACCAGTTTATTGTATTGTTTTATTACTTACTGTTGTCTATTACAAATGCCTTAATCTTAATTGTTTTTCTTTGTTGGTTTAGTTTATTTAACTTTATTTTATTGGCCTATAGATGTTAACAGAAGATTATCAACAAGCCTTTGTATACCTACTAACAACTTAGAATTTTGTTAGGTATCTGATTAATAAATGTTTAAACTGTTATTATTATTATATTATATCATGAATCAAAGAATCATGAATCCATGTAAATAAAAGTATATTGTTGCAATATTACTATTATTAAGAGAAGGAATAGTAATTATTTCAATTAAGGTTATCAACCAAATACCATCAATGCCTTGATTGATAAACCATTATTATCTTTTATACTTAGAATAATAACGCCTAGAACGATAGTGTCAAACAAAGTTCGTCAAAATATTGAGGCACAAAATACTCGGTCGTGTGCGTCAGCAGCTTGTCATTACACACACAACCGTACGATTAAATGTTGCAAGTAAAATGGTAATTTCCCCAAACTCGGGGTAAATGGGTAAGTTACTAAACTCTTATCTTGTTTCATAGTTTAAAAATTGTATTGTTGTTACATATGATTTTTTTTATTACTTCAATTTTTTATGTGAAAATAGCCACAAAGTCAATAGTCACAAAAAGAAAATTGTCTTCTATAATTATTACATATTATTTTATTATATTAACGGCATACATTAATAATATTAACTGTTATTTACATTAAGATGTTTTCATTTAAGTTTGTGATTATTATTTTAAAAAGTAAAAATTGTAAAGTACATACATACATAAATAGTCACGCCTCAATCCCTCAGGAGGGGTAGGCAGAGACAATGGACTGCCACTTCTCTCTTAAACTATTTGGAAGCATAATTTTATCTCATTATGCATTGAATATTATTTCGAGCCTTTAGCTAACTAAAAGATAAGATAAGATGGCGGTGAAGCTACGACTACCACAATTTTCATATCATTAGCTACTTATTTAAAGATACTTACATATAACACGAAAACATGTACATATAATGTTATATAGTGTTATGTAAACATTGTTACATTGTTTGGTGATAAATAAGAATGCCAATATTTATTCATTTACTTTCATCATCATCATCATCTCAGCCAAAAGACGTCCACTGCTGGACAAAGGCCTCCCCCAAGGATCTCCACAACGACCGGTTTACTTATTGCATTTACTTTATTGCACAATAATCAGTCTTATCAGAAAAAAATACTGTTATAACATTTTTTCAGCATTTCAGTTTAAAATCCTTGTAGCTGTAACTATTTTCTAAATAACTGGCGCTTTGATAACAGCAATCGTGATAAATTGTCTTTCTTGGACTCTAGACTTGGATAAAAACAACTCTAAATAAAAAAAACTCGGAACACAAAATGGGGTAAAAGTTTTCCTACATCTAGCAAAACATACATGGAATGACATATAACAAATTTACGAACATTAATATCGTGTTTTACGAAAAAATAGACATTGATTAGCTGTTCTTACAGGTGAAATGTAATCTTAGCATCCTTTTTGCTAGATTCTGACTTGTGAAAGCATCCTTTGATGGCACAAATCGTCATTATAAACAAAAATTGCGGAGCTGCTTACGACACGACGTGACCTTGGATACTAGCGAGCCGTTCGGCCAACCAAGCCACATATGGCTTGGTTAAACTTGCCTCAATCGCCGTGCGCGTACTCGGCTTCTAGGCGTTATTATTCTAAGCTTTTATACTAATATCCATTATTGTCACAGATAACATATTGTGCTTGTTCTTACTTTATTTTACCAATTAAAATGTATTTAAATTGTATTTTGTATGTAAATCGGTAATTTTATGATTTTTCATTTAAAGTTTTTGTAATTGAGTTATAGAATTAAAGAAAGTTCATAAAAAAGCACATTTTAAGCATGTTGTAGTTTCTTGCACCCATTCTTCTCTACAGCTAAAAAATAGACGTCCTGAATAGGTAGGTAGTAGGTAAAAAAATTTTTGGATGATTAATAAGAGGGCTTTTCTATCACGTACAATGGTCCACTTTAAGGACTAAGTGCGGAAACCGTCACCGTTAACATAGAACATAGATCATATTATGTAGTAAGTCAATCAATAATATATAGCTGATTTAAACTTTTTAAACTATCGTAGCCTCTAACATAGGTATTAGGTAGTAGGTAAAAAAATTTTTAGACAATTCAGATACAATTATTTTTGACTTGACTTTGACTTTGACGAACCAAACTCTAATATTAAACAGGATTATTTACTTACTTTTGAACTTGAACGACTTTTCTTATTTTTGACTTCTGACTTTTGAACTATTGCTCAATGAAAACAAAAACATGGTCATACATTAATAATTACTCTGAAGCTTCTTCTTTTCATGGCAGTGACATCAACACACCATCATCATCTTCCTGACCAGAAAAAAGTTGCCACCCCATTCTGAAACTGACATTACTTACAGCATTTATTAGGTACCTTCAACCTAGTTTGGCATGTTGATATTATTTCTGATGCAGTACTATGCACCATAATTATTAGGGTTTATGATTTCTCGAGCTTATCAATTTCTCGGGTCTCGAGAATTCTCGAGGCTGATTTCTCGGGTCTTCTCGGGTTGTCGAGAAATTTACATTTGCGTACGTTTTTGCATATTTTTTCGGTTCCAATAATGTGAATTAATCACCAAATGCAGTGGTTTTCCTCTCAAATAAAAGTATCAAAATAATTATAAAAAATTTATTGACAGTTTTCAACAAAATTAGCTTATCTTGTTCTTAAAGAAAACAAATAAATAAAACTATTCTATCTGACTTATAATTACAATCACAGCACCATTTTTGGCTGATTAAATAGAAAAAAAAAACAACTTAAAACTTATTAACAAAATTAGCTTCTATTAAATAAAACAAACAAAAATTTCAACATGAAAACGTTAACATTATCTTAACTTATAATTAAATTACAATCACAGCACCATTTTTGGCATGTTCATTAGAAAAAAAATCAAAAAAAATCAAATGAAAACTTTGCAAGATCAAAGAAACATCTCAAGCTGAACATACAGGTACGTAACAATTAGGTCAGCTTACGCTGTCTGATAAAATATGCCTTTAGAAAAACTAAAGCATTTATAGCTTTATCAGACAGCCGGTTCCTTATTTTATTAACTACATATCCTGAAATTGAAAACACTCTTTCATTTTCATAAAATATGATTTCTCGAGTTCTCGACTTTTCTCGAGCTGAATTTCCCGGGAACAAAGCCCAACAATTTCCCGGGAATTCTCGGCTCGAGAATTCCCGGGAATGAACCCTAATAATTATACACCATGAATTTGAAGTTATCGTTTTGCCTTAAGCATGCAACTTTTAGTACTGGACCGACTCTGAAATATTTAAAAAAATCTGCTGTTCCATACATTTCCATACATTTGTCCAGTTCTAAAAGTTGTTTCTGTTCATGAGTACTACTACTACTACTATCTTATCTAAATTCCGGCAGTGTTTGAGGTATCCGGGTGAAGTGCGCTTCCATCTTTGGCCTCATTGTCACTTAACATCATATGAGATGAATGCAAAGTGCTTACCAGTAGTTAATGAAATAAAATTAACAAGGCTTAAAAGATTACATCAAAAACAGGCACGACATCAAATGGAAAGAGCAGCCGGGTATAAAACACAATGCATCTATCAACAAATAGCTTGTATAGGGCATGTGGAGAGGAAACGGAGTCAATGCAGCACCTACTGTGTGACTGCGACTCTCTGGCTAGGAAAAGAATGGGACTCCTGGGGTCGGCCTATCCGAAACCGGAGGACTTCAGGCTCTTCGCTCTTAAGGACGTTGCCAAACTTATGGCATCTATCTTTACAGAGGAAGAAGAGTGAAAGGATAGGGTTGCACAAAAGATCCCAATGGGTCGAAGTGTTACTGCGAGAGGGAAACCTCAGCAGGCCCCACTAAGATAACATAAGATAATAAAATAAAATATTGAACTAAGAACAACGCATACTGTGAGTAAACAACTTAAAATTGACGGTTTTATAGTTTACTATATAGTTCATACCTTTTTACAGCCATTATGTGGATTACCTATGTCACCCTACTTCAGTGCTGTCAAGCTACGTTGGTTATGTGATAATGTGGATGCTGTCAAAATAGCCATGAAAAAGGGTACTTGTTGCTTTGGAACTGTTGATACATGGATTATTTGGAATTTGACAGGTAATTTTATAATTTTTTACTTA
Source organism: Eudonia mercurella (assembly GCA_963082485.1). Classification (NCBI taxonomy): domain Eukaryota; kingdom Metazoa; phylum Arthropoda; class Insecta; order Lepidoptera; family Crambidae; genus Eudonia; species Eudonia mercurella. The sequence goes on along the minus strand of OY720022.1, from coordinate 12,585,891 downwards.
GTATTCTTTCAAACTAATAGGCCAATTATGGGAAATATAGAGATCTTGTAAGTTAATGCCTATCAAACATTAAAATAACATGTTTGTTTGTTTGAACTGAATTTGTGTGATTTAAACTATGTACTATTGAGTTTGTATGAGATACCGTACTTTAAAATGGCTTTTAACATGTTAGATGTGACACAATTCTAATCAGTGCTCAGAGCAGCCGCACGACTGTTCGACACGATACGCTTAATTAAAAAGAGCCCTTAGAAGTGTACAGTCAGCTTCAAAATAATCCGAGTGTTCAAACCTACCAAAAATATCTGAACGGTGGACCAAAATCACTCTTAGCCCAATACGTGAAAGATGTATGTACTTTCATTCAATGTTCAGATATTTTTGGTGTGTTTGAACGCTCATATAATTTTGAAGCTGACTGTACAAACGCCTTCAAACAACCTATCCAAAACTGTCAAAATTCTTCAAAAATGTTTAACCATATTTGTTATACATAAGGTTCAAAATCTAATGAGGGAATTTGGCAGTTTATGGTAGGGACTTCTTGGCGGGATGCGCATGTCTGCGGTTTTGTTTTATTTTATATTAATAATATGAATATTAATGTGAAATAATGGTGGATTATTAACCGTTAAGGGTTTGTGAGTGTGCATGAGTGTTGGCAAATGAAACAAATCAGTGCAATGTCACTCTTCAAATTCTCTCAAGAAGTCCACCCGAGGACTCAGTAAAGCCCCACATCTTTACTGAGATACTCAAGGGGTTGGGTGGTATATCATTTCTCACTCCTCATTTCTATTATCATTCATCATCATCATACAGAAAAGAAATATTATTTATTTATGTATTACTTGTTAGAAAATTACTTTGACCCTGGCTAAATGTGCTAATCGCACAAAGCCATCATAAAAAGAAAAAAAAAAGTTTATGGTAGTCTTATGTATATGCGTGTGTACTTAAATAAAAACGTTTTTCTGTATTAATGTTGTATTCCATACCATTTTCAGGTGGTCCAAATGGTGGCAAACACGTGACTGATGTAACAAACGCTTCAAGGACAATGTTAATGAATATTGAAAATTTAAAATGGGATCCTTTGCTGTTGAAGTTTTTCGAAGTACCCAAGTCTGTTTTACCAGAAATCAAGTCCAGTTCTGAAGTAAGTTAAGTCATTAGAAATATAAGTGTTAACAAGTGTTAAAAATAATTCTGCTTAGGAATGCAATGTTATGTTTCTCATGTATTTTACTATTGCGAAGAAAATTAAATAAATTTTATCTACTTATTTAATGTTTATTTAAAAAAAAACACTTTTTACATACTAATGGTATGTTTATTTATTAATACGAATGTATTGTTTTCAATACTTAATTATTTTTAGATATATGGTTACATTTCTGATGGACCTCTAAAAGGCATCCCGATTGCTGGTTGTTTAGGAGATCAACAAGCAGCTTTAGTTGGACAAATGTGCTTACAAAAAGGCCAAGCAAAGGCTACATACGGTACTGGCTGCTTTGTCTTGTACAATACGGGTGATATTCGCGTGAACTCCAGTCGTGGCTTGTTAACTACTGTGGCTTATCAAATGGGCAGTCAGAATCCACCACACTACGCTTTAGAGGGATCAGTAAGTTGTATATACCATTTAAAGCCCATTTCTGCTTTTCATCTGGTCATTCTCCCAAACACATAGTATCTTATCACAGACCTATATATTTGGTCTGTGTATCTTATCATGAATACAACGACGATATACGACTTGTCTTTGTATTCATAATAAGCAATGCGTAAAAATCATCATCATCATCATGCGAGCAATAATAAAGATTTTGATTAAACAAACAAACTTTTTTTGTTACTATCGGAATATATGTTTCATAATAAATACTAGCTATATTCCATCTTTACTCTGCTTTTCCGGGACACGTTTCCCTCTTTACTGCTACATAGGGTCCTTTAAGCGCGGTGTAAAGAAGTAACTTGTGGATCGGCAAGTAGTGAGGCATATTTCTGCTCCAATAGCTGTCTTTGCGTCTGGACTCCGCTTCTGCTTAAAATCAAGTAAAGCTTATGTACAAGTTTAACAAGTTATACAGAAAAACCATAAAAAAATATAGTTTTCTATGTTTTTTCTTTAAGGTGGCTATTGCGGGAGCGGCATTAGGCTGGCTAAAAGACAATTTAGGCCTATTGGAAAGCGCAAAGGATTCCCAAGAACTCGCCGAAAAAGCAACAGAAAATGGCAGTGTTATTTTTGTGCCCGCCTTCAGTGGTTTGTATGCGCCGTACTGGCGGCAAGATGCGAGAGGGTAAGCAAATTTATTTTCTTACTCTTTGTATTCTTCATTTCACAAAATACGGAATATCTATTCGAAACCTGTACTCTGTTTCTAAGTACGTACAGGGTTTTGAAATCGAGCGATTTAAAAACCTTCATGAAAAAGTTGGAAATACTTTTTTGTTTAACAATAATAATTACATTGAGCAGTGTCTTTAAAATATACAAAAATTAAGTCAATTATATTTACACAAATAGTTCCAAAGTAATAATAGACCTGAATATTTCCTAAATAACTTACACTAAAATTTTGCTCAGCATAATGTAATTTTATGTTATAGTACATCATGCTTTTAGTACATCGTCACGTTCACATCACGAAATTGTATAACACCTACAATAACACATCTGCAGGGAAAGACCTAAGTATAATTAAAAAAAAAAAAATTTACCCTGTATAGAGTATGAAAGAAATTGATAAAACAACACACTCTTATTACTGCTTCCATACGATTCTTCATCGATTAGAATTTTCGCTTGTCATGTAATGGCCAAACTGCCAGCTATACAATCATGTGATTTTTTTCATGGAATGGATACTCTTTTGTGTAAAATTAGGACAGAATCCATAAAAACGGGGAAGTGTTTCGATTTTTCTGATGAGAAGTGTATATACTTTATAGTCCGTTCTCCTTGTGGAGATTCTATCAGCAATAGGGACATAAAATTAGCTGGTGATTTACATTATAACTTTATTAATAGTTGTAATGTACAGTTGCCGGTCAGATAAAATATCTAATATATTTGATTTAAAATGTGACATGTTTCTATTCCAGTGTTATATGCGGTATCACTGAGGACACCAACTCGAACCATATAATAAAAGCGGCCCTGGAAGCCGTATGCTATCAAGTGAGAGACATTCTCGACGCCATGAACGAAGATTGCGGCATTCCACTTCAGTTATTAAAGGTAATATTAATAAGAAATGAAATGAAAAATAATAATTCAGTTTAAAAATATATATTTATCGCACTACCAAATTGGTAGTACCAATACAATACTGTTATAACTTGAAATATACTGATATTAGAGATTTCATCGATTGTTCACTCGTGGTTCCACCAATTTTGTTCCACCGGACTCGTGTTAAGTTAGGGTTCAAGTTAGGGTTCCAAGTTAACCAAGTTAGGGTTCGTTGTCCCACTACAAGTCCCACTGAGTGTGGCATTTAAGATTCATGACTCGCAGTCCCACCCCGTCCTATACAGGATGTTTGGTAATATGTATATATTCTCGAAACGTACCCATGTTAACATGTCTATATAATACTATGCCAAGGTCAGAAAATGGAAATTGTAAAAAGAAAATTCGACTTTCCATACCAACTCGATCAGCTGATGGGTCATTTTTTAATATTAATATTAATATTAGCTCTTCAATGCAATTGAAATTGCCCCAATGTAGGGGCAATTTCAAATCTACGTGAACTTTTTCCGGATTCCATTGGGAGGCCTTTGTCTTTATTAAATCAAACAATATGCGATATGACTCCTCTGTCTATCACTCATCAGAGCATAAAATAATGGTAGGTACCACTTTAGTCGTTACAGTAGTACCTACTGCCCACATCTCCATGTATTGCAAGTAGCTGATAGAAAGGTTTCGGAGTGCTTTTAAATGTCGCAATTCGTTTATTGTGGGTAATAATTCAGTTTTGGAAGAAAATACTAATATTCTTCCTTGTTCTGTATTGTAGTCGACTAACATGAATGTTTGGAATGTGGCGGGAACTTCAACATCACGGATGTCGTTATAAAGTAATCTGACTTAAAGTGTTTGCTTCCTTTTATTGTATAATAAACACTTAGTATTCTGAAAAGTGGCTACCTTAGTGACAAAATCGATGCCAACATTTAACAAATGATCAATATGTTTTTTAAAAATTTTAGATTTTGGTTCATCGGATGTAGCAGCCTCTTCTTTTGCTTCGTTTATTATTAGTGCTACTTTGTTTTTATATTCATCTGGAACACAATTCGTATTGTCAGAATTGTTCAGAATTTACCCTTTCTTTTTTTTTTAAATTTATTTGTTAGTAATTTTACAAAAATAGTTGACCTTACATTCTGCCAAACTGTAGTACAGTTTGTCGGCAGCGTTCTCGTGGAAACACGTTAACTACATACTAACTTAGATTAAAACAGGTGTGAGACATAATTTTCCTTACTACTAAACTTATTATAGGTACCTATCTATTGTTAAGCTGTACACACAGTGTGTAGGCGTAGATGACCCTGAGAGCACACCCAAACCGAACAGATCGAAAATCGTTCATTCCTATCATTCATTCCCATCATTCATAGCAATCATTCATTCTCCTCGTTCATTCCTTTAATAATTTTACATATGGTTTTTTTTTCTGAAAACGTATTAGGTAAAACATTAATCTACTACTTACTTACTTCAGTAACAGATCCGTGACATTTTAAAGAACGTTTCCTACTGCAGTGCCAGATTGTGGTATCATTCTTGTACGTTTTTTGGCGATAATATTGATAGCCTCCGTGTAACAAAATATTACCCTGTTTACGCTTTACAATATCAAACGTTTCGTTCATTTTGTAACGTAAAATAAACAACAACAAGAATCTAAACACAATAATATGACATTGGTACTTTAATACTTTTTCCTCTTTATTATTGTCATAAGCGGCCAGTCCCTATTTTTTCTATATTTTCTATGACTCACATTCATTTATAATCTTCATGTATAAATAGTAGTGGAACCACGAACCCTACTTTATTACTATGACTGGTGGTCCCACGAACCCTAGTGTTGAAGATTAGTGGGACAAAATCGGTGGGACCACGAGTCAATAATCATTTTATCGTATTAAAATAACAGTATGGTTTAATGTCAAATATCAGTATATTTTAAGTAACAACAGTGTTTTATTGGTAGTGCGATATAATTAAAAACATAAGAGTACACACAATAAAAGTTGTAATATATTATTGTATAAACTTTAATATATTTAATGTAATTGTACTGCTGGTTCCGAAGGTTGTTTCTGGTAAGACTCATCAACAACACAATGCATTAACAGCATTTAATAAAAGACAACTTAGCTAGTACTTATGATAATAACCAACAATTACACAGCATTGCAACAGCAAAAGTTAAAAAAGACAGTGTTGAAAAAATTCCACGAGCAAGATTCGAACCCGCACCCCAGGAACACTGTATATTCGTCAACATCGTACATTTAGTAAACTATTATATAATTAATTAAGATAATAGGACTATCGTCCTGCGATGTTTTACTACTAGAGGCGCTGCCAGCTTACGTAAATATGCGCGATACATTTATTTTTAACTTTACCGTAATTAATGGCTTCGTGCGATCAGCACATTTAGCCAGTGTCAAACTTATATTACAATATTAATTTTCTGTGTTTCAAATTGAATGATAATAGGTGATAATAAAATTGATTAGTGCTTGAGTATTACAGTAGTAGTACCTAAGACGTAGGGCTTTACTGAGATCTCACGCGGACTTCTTGAGTGGGAGAATTTGAAAAGTGATGTTGCACTGTTTTGTTTTTTTGAAAAAAATACATGCACGTTAACGTACTACGGTCTGTAATAAATTATTTAAATTAAATTGAAAATAACCGCAGTAACTTTCAATTTACCACCGGGAAATCTTTATAATGATTGCGTTGTCCTCAAAAATTATAATTCTCATTGCCATACCGTTTGTGAAGTAGCTAGTAGCGCCATCTACACAACGCTTTCCGTTTTATGTTCTATTCAAGTACTAATGAACTTGGTATTTGAGGTAAAGTCAACGCCATCTATACGAGCGATGCGGTATTGAATTGCACCTATGAATCCGCTACGACCCAAATGGTTTTGTATGTGAACGATAGATGGCGATATTTTTACAAAAAACAATATTCTCTCACCTCACGACCCTTTTGAGATAATTGGAAATTCTGTAGATAGATAGGTAATCAGTCATTGGAATTAAGGCGAAGGGTAAGGCACACTAGCGCCATCAGTTGATAATTTGACAATTACTAACGGACTGGATCTTTTTTTAAACATTGCGTACCGTCCAACAACAGGAAAGCATCCATAGTATTTATTTAATAATTGTGCACTACTTTTTGTTGCGTGGTTTATTCACAAAACGGGCTAACGCGTTTATTCACAAACAATGGCCACTTGTTTATTCACAAACAACACAAACAATTGGTGTTAGCGAATGAATACAAAAACAAACCTAAAAGTAGTGCACAATTATAATAGATGTTTGCCTAGTGTCGGAAGGTCCGCAATGTTTAAAAAAAATCCAGTTTAGCAGTTATCAAATTAAATCCATTAGCGGCGCTAGTTTGCCTTACCCATCGCCTTAAGATTTTGTTTGTAGAATTCCAAGATAACAATAAAACATATCTTCACCACCTCCCTCTCATGGAGGGAGGGAGGGAGGGAGATCATCTCCATCTAAGCCATTAATGAAGACATCTTATGTAAGTTTAGTATAAGAGCTGAAGATCGGGCTCAGTGACCTATGTCTGTATGTATGTATAATGATGATAAATGTAATTTTGTTCCCACAGGTGGACGGCGGTATGACATCTAACGCGCTAGTCATGCAAATTCAGGCTGATCTGATTGGGATCAACGTTATAAGGGCCGGTTTCACGGAGAGCACCGCTTTGGGGGCGGCGTTGGTCGCCTATTGGGGCGTAGAAAGTAATGCCCAGGTTATCCCGATACCAATGTCGAACGGCACTACATATGCGCCAAGCATCACTGACGATGAAAGAGACATGAGCTACAAACAATGGAAAATGGCGGTGGATAGGTCGCTGGGCTGGGAACAAAATTGAATTGTGATATTAGGCGTATAAAGCTTATTTTTGTTATCAACGTTGACGGTTGTTCAGTTGTTATTGTACTTGTTCAAGTTGTTATAGTAGTCTTTTTTGTTTAAGTTATCAAAAAGTTTATAAGTGACATGTATAATGTCGATTTTAGAGTTCTCTTCCAATGCAATGAAACATTAATAGTACAAATTAAATCACATAACAGTTCTTAAGACGTATAAGTTAAATATTTTTATTTATTTGATCTAAAAAATTATATCACTGTAACTTGAATATTGGTTAATAAACAATAAAGAATATAAGCTTGGTATAGATATTCCGTATTTTTGTTCCTGTCATGTAAACTTGATTTCAGATTAGAGTAAAAGATACAAAACATGGAGTAACAATACCAAGGTTGTTATTTGTTTATTTGTAAGGCCTTTACCCCCTTATTCATAAAAACTATTTAAGCATTATTTAGTTAAATATTGTTTTGTCAACGTCACATAAAAGTCATTTTGAATTTGAGAAAAAGAGACAAAACAATGTTTAACTAAATTTTGCTTAAATAGTTTTTATGAGTAAGGGGGTTAATGTATTAATGGAACGTAATAGTGAGGTCGTAGTACACGAAATCTGTCGTAAAACCCAAAAGACATAAAAAGACATTTTTTTCTTAATTATCACCGTTTAATTGAGCTTCATTCCATTATTCATTCCATATTGTATCATGAACATATTATAATGTATTAATTGTTCGCAATACTTGAGTTTCTGTACAGCATGACGTGCGGTAATGCCTGACCAGAAAAATAGAAACCTCGCGAGGTTTTCTATTTTTCCTCGCCGTGATGCGGATAACTGACACTAATTTCTTTTACTTGCAACAGTTACTTTAAAACGTCATTCATGACATCATTGTCATTAATTGTTGTTTGCTGTCAAAGTGTAAGGGCGGACTATTTTTTGAGTTTGTGATTTTTTCTCATACGTTAAAACGCCGAAAACTATTCACAGTCGTGAGAGAAAAGTAGTTTACAATGAATGTAAAGGTGTGTTGGAAAGAAAGTATTTCTCTCAGTAACATTAACGACTTAGTTGTTAATATGACTGGTAGGATCATATAGTATGTACAATGAAAATTGGCTACTTATGTACCTAGTTTATTTAAGTTTTAAGTAATGTATGTTCTTTTAGGTGTGTTTCATTCATCCGTAATGAAAATACGAAGAAACAGACGTCGGCTAAATTTTCTACGTCTTAGAAAAATAAACTAAAATAAAAAAAATATTATAGATGATTTTGATTCCTGTGCAATTAGGCATAAAGTTCATGAACTTTATGCAGTTCGTAAAGAAATACCGAGTTTGAAACGGTTACTAGCAGCTCTCATAGAAGATATCAATTTTAATGGTGACAGAGATTAAATAAGTAATAACTACTGCAAACACACTAACAAAATATAAGAAAATCACAGAAACAGAGGGCACGTAATTGAAACAGAAATAGAACAATTTATTGTTAATGTTGGTGGCAGTGAAAGTGATTCATCAAGCAATGCAAATAGCATTGGTGCAATCTGATAACGATGGACATGGAATGTCGTATGACTTAGTTGAATATTTAGATTTTGATTTTGATTTGACTTACCAATGTTTCAATTTTACTGTATAATCGTTTATCATGTTTTTGTTGTAATTCTGTTTTGTGTACCTAATAAAATAAAATAAAATAAAATAAAAATCATACTAGCTTTGATAATTTAATTTTTTTGATTTCAACCTTTGACTTTGTTAGAATATCCAATGACACCATACACATCAATTAATGATACTGATGTCCTACTATCGGATTTAAAAAAAGACCTACACTTATTTACAGAATACAGATTTTTTAATGCTTGCCAATTCACATGGGTATGACTATAGTGTTGCAATAAAAAAAGCAATTGAGGCGCCAGGTTTTTTATTTTTCTGTTCAGGCTTTAAAAACTATTTGTTTTGATTAGAATGTTAAATACTAGTTTGTGTTCTTCCCATAATTTAGTTTAAGTACTTTTTGAAGTACAAAAACGTACTTTTATTTGTTATGTGTTAAACCATTACTGATCTATTTTTGCACAAAAATATTTCACGTTACTTATTTTTTGTATTTTAAGTATGTTATGTTACATTTTATTAATCTTAGTACCCATAGTAGAGGGTTAGATGGGCATACGGGATCCGAACTTATGTTGTTTACTGTGCCTCTTCTAATCTTGGTTTTGGATAATTTTTTGCAATTGTTAATTAAAATTGGATTATTATAAGTAAACAATTCGTTAATAAGCAAATGAATAGTAAAATAATTTTAATATGCAAAGACAAATTGAATTTGTGGTTTGAATTGGTGATTATTGACATAATTGAATTTGACTAGTACATACTTTATTGTGTAATTAAATTATCTTTACATATATTCACTCGTTGAAATTTATTACACTTTTTATAGTTTTATATTATATTGAATTTATGTTTTAGTTATTGGTTGATGGATTATATATTGAATGGAGGGTGTAACGATATACTCGTAATACCGATAATTAGTAGTATAAATAAGTCACAATGAAAATTCTTCTAAAATCAATCAGTTGTTTTTATTGCATTTTCATTGTTAAATTGTTATAGTTATTGTATTGATATTGTTCGTTCATTTTTGTGGCATAAATATTTTACCATACAATGTTATTATTAAGGTTGATACGTTATTAGTACTTAAGTAGTGCATACAAAAAAAACAGCCGCATAAAGTCGTTTATTTTTTTAGTTCGAATATCGATCGCAGTGGCTGCAAATAATAATTAAATGTTTTGAAAAAAATGTAAAACCAATAAGAACAAAAAATACAGCTAATAAACATTAGCTGTATTTTTTGTTCTTAATCCTTAATTTTCATTACAAAAAATACCAAGTTACAAACGTAACTTGGTATTTTTTGTAATGAAAATTAAGGATTTTGTAAAACGTTCTTCACTGAGGCCAAAAAGACAATTGCTTTCTTAAGTTCTGATCTTCGAGGATCTTCGAGGCGTTAGTAACGTATTTTCCTTTTTCACTAATACATTTTGAGGCTAGAATTACAAGCCGCCTCTGAATGATATGCAGTAACAGAAATTGTTTAATACTTTTCTGGTGCATATATTGTTGATGTAATGTGTTTATGGACTTGACTTTACATCGTATTTAATTAAGTATAGTAATAAAACCGGAATATGTAGTTAAGGGATAGAAGTTATTTAAACTGTCATGCCAGAACAAAAACCTTCCATCTTCCACCCATCTTTAAAGCTCTTAAACATAGTTGATTATAACAAAGTTAATGTTAAAAATACATTTTTATAAATAAACTTTGCTTTAAACTACGCGTGGACGGCTTTTGTCGTGTATGCCTAGTACCTACTGTTGGTAAATCGTTGTTCGCATAAATAACTGTCTTATTTTATTTTTGGAAATTTGTCGGAATAAGTGTTTTTCAGCTGATAGTTTTCGAACTATCACTGTAAATTATTTTAGCGCACTTTCTAAATGTATTTTTATATATGTAAGTACTTTCCTTAGAAACTCTGCCACAATAGTGACTGTGATAGTTTAAAAACAAAAAGACAAATTACGAAAAATGAGATAGGACAGTTAGTTATGGGATCGACGACATGTAGGTACCTACTGTTTTATTGACAGTGCGCAACATTCGAAAATGCGATTTTCCAAATTCAAAAACATTTATATCGGCCAACCGGATTGTACCGAGGAGTTTCTTGTGGATTCTTCTTGGTACAATGAACCTTACCCCCTAGTGAAGTCCGGCTTGGCTAAACTTTAACCACAAAATAAGGAGACCCCAGTAGATAAGTTTAATGCATACTGCGCTCGAGCAACGCACACATAGACACTCTCACGGACACGGTCTCGCTCGGAACAGCTCGGAACAGTCCGAGCACAGCTGTTGCGAGATTCTGGGTCCGTGAGAGGTAAACAACCTCGTGTGCGTTGCTCGAGAAAGAAACAGCCCGTGCCGAGTTTCTTGCGGCTTCTTCTCGGTACAAGGTCTTCACCGTAGACTTTACAAAGTCATGGCTTTGAATCGACGTTCGAAAAACACTTGTCAAAGTTCATTTTGAATAAAAATTTACAATTTTTGAATTTTGTGTGTTGCATGATCACGTTTGTAGTATGAAGCTTTCAGTCTGTAGTCTCCTTATTTTTTATTTAAATAAATAAATAACAAACTTTTTATTTGTGTTTTTTACAAATAACAAGATTGTTATTTATTTATTTATTGATTATATCAGACAATGTGATAACCGGTATCGTTACAGCTCTAATTTGTTGTAAGTAAAATTAGTAGGTACTTAAGTAGTTAAGATTTAAATAAATATAAATTATATATAATACAGAAATAAAATGAGCGATTCTGATTGGTGCCGTGATTATTTACTATTTACTTTTATATTATTACAATCTTTTTGATTGTTTTTGTATATTACTTATAAACCTATTACGTACTTATAAACTTTTAAGCGTTCAATTTACTTACAAATTAAAATATGCAAATACAAAATTATGACAATATTTATTGAAGTTATGTAATCATCTACAGTTTATGATGAATTAAACGATAAAACTATGAACTATTTGGTTTTACTGCCATGTGATTATTTTGACCCTTTAACAAACAAAGGGATGTATATTCCCACCAAATTTTGAACTTTATGTCATTAAGATAAGATTGAAAACCAATGAAATATTCAAGCATGTTATGCCCGTTAACTATTTAAAAACTGATTAATTACCTATTATTGCTTGCCTTTATTCACTTAAGAAAGCTCTACTCCTAAATTAACAGATTTCATTAAAATATGATTTGTTGACCATCAAGTTGACTGATATCCAATTCAACAGAGAACTTTCCTAAGGGATCTTAATCGTAGCCTAGACGCGTGTTCTAACCCCAATTGATGCACGGACTCAGAGCAAACTTATTCCATTTTTGTGGTGAGACCAAAAAAATGGGATTCGCCAAATTTCTCCATTTGCGACCTCTTGGTCAGAGTGCCTGTGTTCAACGTGTACATAATAAAAACAAAGAACCTCTGCCAGTTTGAAACTCCTTTAAGTCCTCGCGCGCCATATGTACTATACCGGTAGTGCATATGGGCACAGTACCTACCTATTACTACTTTATACAGTAGGGCATCACCTTTGATGTGGGGTGATGCCGCCCGCCGCCCGCGTTAGTGTCCACGCGATCGTTCGCCGATATGCAAGGGATGTCACAAAATTCGAAATCAAATAAACGTTAATATTTTTTATAAAATAATCATTTATTAACAAGAATAAACTACGAGTATTATACATAGGTATGTCACAAAATTCGAAATCAAATAATCGTTAATATTTTTATAAAATAATCTTTTATTAACTAGAATAAACTACGAGTATTATACATATTTATAATATAAATAATGCTGCACTGCTATTGATGATGATGGATGATGCACTGCTAAATATTTACGTAAAGGTTTATTTTTAAATTTCAAAATTTTAACAATATAATGAATTCGCATGAAAAATTAAAAAAAACAAGCCCCGAAATCTTAAATATAAACCTTAAAGAATTTATGCATATAGAACCTTGTCTGTATTAGCACGTATTAGTTAATAGTTATGTGTTGTAAAAACGTTCATTATTGAGAAGTTGGAAAAATAAATAAAAAATCTATTTAGTCATTCTGTTGTTGGAGCACAAGAATTCGGTAATTTATTCTTGTAGTTGGAGAACCCTGCACTTCACCAACAATATACATTTTACCATCCATGTAGCTAATACATTCCAACAAAGACAAAGTACAAGTTATAACGAAATTATAGGAAAAACTTACCTTGCGTCACGGGGAAATTACATATGAAATTTAAAATTTTTGTTGTTTCGACGTCGACTTACAACCGTATACAGAACAATGTGTATGCACCATTATATTCAAAAGGAATCACTAAACGTAAATAAAAAAAAACGTTTAAAACACGCAGTACCTACGCGCACGTGGCTGCCCTTCACGGTAGCTCCCACAAACTGCGCTTGTTTGTGGGACACTGGCCGCGGCGCCCGCTTCCCCGCGGGTTCCCCACCCTTGCTCTGCGAAAGTACTTCGTTGCCCAACTGTATGCCAACTATGCTTTTAAAACTGATATGGGGGTCCGCTAATTATACCTACGGCGCGGGACGGGAAACGTTGGTCCTCTTCGTCGTCAATTCATATCGTGGTGGCTTGATTTTGTCATTTGGATTGTAGGAAAAATGTCAGTATAAGACACGATTGTGGATGTTATAAATTAGGAGAATCGCTGGTTGTAAATTATATGGTACTATATGAAGTCCTCCTGGTGAAGTTTGAATGCCAACTATATAATTCAAATATATTCGATCGCTTGCCGATAGATATTGTTTTCAAGGTTATATTGAACCCACCAACCCGCATTGGGCGAGCGTGGTGTGTTATGGCCCGATCTCTTCAAGTGCTATGTAGATCACGTGAGAAGGCCTGAGCCCAGCTGTGTGTGGCACGTTTGGTTAGAGACTGTAAAAGTGAACGCTTATTTAAAGGTTAGTTTTTAAACTCTTCATTCAGATTTCAGCTAGCTTCATTAGAAACAAAGTTACGATTTTAAATTTAAAAATCATTTTTTGCCAACGTTTGTTTCTTGCAATAATACGACAGTTGCAAAAATGAGATATTCTTCACATGAAATCATCAGCCTTTATACATCCCACTATTGAGGTTATTGGGTTGAGGTTTTTCTACATATAAAAGTGCATATGAGGAGATCACATATCACCACGTGGCCGAATAGGTTTGGTGGGTCCTAACTGCTGTCCTCTTAGAATAATAGCTGCTATACCTGCTGACGCTTTACAAAACACGGAGGAGCTCGAAATATTCCTACAAAATTCTAAATTATTTATTCAGAATAGGCTACAAAAATTACCTCTTATGAATAGTCTTCAGGGCTGCTGCCGGCTGGAGAGCTTGTGTATCTACTGAGAACAACCAGCAAAAAACTCGGGAAGGGTACCTAACTTTTCTTCCTTTCTTTTACAGCGTCATGGCATGACACTTTCCATTACAAATAAACACACAACATTTAGAGGGCAATTTGCAAATTAACATCAGGTAGTCTAGTGGCACCAGTGTTCGACATGATTACCATTTTTTCCTGTAATGAAAAATGAATAATAATTAAAAAAATGAATAATAATTGCATTGTCATCCGATTTACATACATACTCGATGCATGCAAAATTTCAGCTCAATCGGTAACCGAGAAGTAGATCAAATTTAACTTGTAAGATTTGATTGCAGACAAACGGACAAACATCGGGACAGGTGAAACTTAAAAGCTTGTAAATAGGGGCGCAACTGATTTTAGTCTCAACAATAAACACTAGAAAAACTACAATGACAACCACTTTAATTTTGTAGCGACGAAAAATGTGTCGAAGACTGGTGCCACTAAGTACCTATCAGGAGTCACACAAAATCATGTCTAAAAAACTTATACGATGTACTAGGCCTCTACTATTGGTTCCTCGTAAAGGGTCAGTGCTTTAGTAATTTACTTATTGTGTTTTACCTTCAAGTCAAATAGGTACTTCATGAAATATTCATTAATATAAATACAAAATAATCAATAACAATCAATTACATAACAAAACGTTAATAGCAGACAAGTAAACCTTACCATGTTACAAAAAAGTAAGTAGGTAGGTAGGCATACCTATCTGCATTTTATAACTTTCGTGCTAACTAGGAAGCACGAAAGTTAGATTGTTAAACAATAAACTAACAAGATCCAACTCTACTTTAATTATTTGCATTGCGAGCAAATAAGTTTAAATTTATTTGGATAACTTTTCTGTCCAGTGATTTTACCCGACTGCAAAAGAAGGGCAGGTATTGTTTTTCGCGCGTACCTATCTTGTAGGTAAGTATGTATATATATGTAATATTCTTTATTAGGTACCTCATAGGTATGTGGCGGCGCCACCTACCGCATACGCCGCACATTGACACGAAGCAAACACCTTCTCAACTGTGTCAACAGATGGCGCCACAAACGCTTACCAACGACATCGCCATACTACGACGTGAAATAGTATGGGAAACCTGCATCGCGGTAGCTAAGTTTCACCGTCTCCTTCGCTATATATAGCACCTCCAACTAACATCCGTTGGACCTCGGTCCCCGAGCTATACCACCCAGCTCGGAGGAAGATCTTCCCTTTGGCCTTCCTCAATGTGGCATTCCATCCTGCCATTGGCTTCCCTACAATATCTACAGGTATCTCCAGATCCGCTGAACGGATTTTTACCTAATTGAGGTGTATCGTTAATTCGTCTTAGCTGCCCAAGTGTTCTTAGATAGGTGACGTTAAAAAAAACATGGCGGCTGTGGGACGCCATTGACCTGGTAAAAACAATTTTTTTTTCAAATACCTACATATGGGGATACCCATTTTTGATAAAATTAGAGGGCTCAACACAAGGATTTCAAAAAGGTAAGTATATCATGATTACCATTACCGTAATACTAAAAAAATAATACATCATCAGTCTACGAATATAATAATGATGCCCCACTGCAGACCTACTATAATTTCTCTAACTAAAAAGACAAAAAAAAAAAATTAAAAAAAAAACAAATAACAAATAATTATTAATAAAAAAACAAATTAAAAATAATTACATAAATAATAAAAAATAATAACCAAATAGAAAATCTACTGAAAAGGCCGGAACAAGATAAAAATTCAATAATTACATAAAGCCATCGAAATAAATCGAAACAATATTGAACATAGTAGGTACTGTATACAATTCAAAATATCAATACGGTAGTCCTTCGAAATTTTTTGCAACATCTTATAACATGCAGTCGGATGCATACAATTTAATGATAGGTAAGTACCTAAGTCAAATCATTCTCACTTTGTGCGTACCTCCGACTGTGTGTCATGTATGATGATATTGCATAAAATTTCGAAGGAATACGGTAGGTATTGATATTTTTAATTGTATACAGTACCTACCTACTTATGTTTGATATTGTTTCGATTTATTACGCTGGCTTTATGTAATTATTGAATTTTTATCTTGTTCCGGCCTTTTCAGTTGATTTTCTATTTAGTTATCATTTTTTACGCAAGCGTGTTTTTTGTTTTTTGTTTATTTCTCGTTTTGCAAGCTTTTATTTAGTTTCGCTCGTACTCCACATGTTTACGTAAACTAGTTAGCAACTTTTGAACTAGACCGTCTTCCGAATGAACTAGACTTTAGCAATGTAAATCTAATAAGTATTGTGGTGTGAAAGAGCTGGGTGGGCGAATTTTGAATCGCACCGATGATTTTAAAGGTGAAGAAAAGTGAGAATTAGTCACTCACCGGTTTAAGAAGCGCCCCCCAGGGTACCAAGTGCGAGTTTCATTCGCAATTCGATCACGTTATCGAAAACGAGAATTTGTATGACAAAATGTTAACTCTTCTCGTATGCCGCCAGGAGGCGCTGCTTCAATGCTTTCATACTAATTTTCGTTATCGTAAACGTAACCGAATGAATACGGATAGTAAACAAAACTCACACAATGCACCCTGATAGCTATATCTTGTATCTAAGTATGTAATAAAATGAAAAATGAAAAGAAAAATATTTATTAGGAAATACACAAATTACATAGTAGGTATACATCATCATCATCAGCTCATTTTATGTCCCCACTGCAGGGGCACGAGCCTTCCCTATGGATGGATAGGGATAACGGGCCATAAACCGCCACGCGGGCCCAGTGCGGATTGGTGGTTGTTAACGACTGCTAATGCAGCCGGGACCAACGGCTTAACGTGCCTTCCGGACTGAGCACGTTAGCACGGAGGAGCTAGAGGAGATAAATTTTTGGTTATCCATCCGATGACCGGCCTTTGCGAAAGTTGCTTACCCCAGCACTCGCAGACCGGGCGCGTTAACCACTGCGCCATCGAGCTCCTCAAGGTATACATAGTAGTTACATAAGTACAAAAAAAGTATATACGAGTAGGTATGTGTTCTAAAGCATATGAGTAAATACCCGAATCATGTGCTAAAAGGTCGTGTCACATTTCCATTGTTTTTGCATCTGCATGATTAATAGATAATAATTATTACCGTGTACGTTTACGTTTACGGTTACGTATACGTTTTTTGGATGTCGGTCTCGGTCTTGCACTGTGCTATTATAATTGTATTTTAATGTTAATTGTCATCTGTTGTGTAGGTACTCCATAAATAAATTAAAAAAAAAATAGATTCCACTCAGCATTATTTTGTTGCAGTGAATAAATCACTACAGAGCTTGGTCTTCCGTGGAGACCTTAGTTTTGTGTAGGGTTGCCATCTCTAAAATTTGGCAACCAGGACAAGACGCGTGAAAACCCCGAATTTTTTAGCCCAGAACCCGGACATGTCAACAGGTTTATATGAAAGTCGAATTCGAATTGATTCGATTCGATATCGTTAATTTTCGATTTGAGTCCCATCACTAATGCAGTGCCAGTGTCGGTTCGTCGGTTGTCCACACCGCGGCGTCGTCGCGTCGCTCAGCGGCGCTTCAGCTTCTCCGGCTTTTTTGGTGGCGGCGAGTAACTTAAAAGATTCCTCAAGCCGTGTGAAACGAATCACCGTCAGAGGTTTTCTAGAGGGAGAGGGAACACGCTCACGCACTAGTGTGTGTCCCCGTGCCCTACTAGATTCTCCAAGGGGTTCGGATCGAATCGTACTAGATTCCCCGAGGGAATTGAATACAGTAGAGCACCTGCTTCCTAACTGTCATCCCGTCAAATGCCGATGAAAATCTATGTTATTTTTTGGCGACGAAACCTGTGTCGAACACAACCATTACCTACCCTAGTTACAACAATAATAATATTACAGACTCAGTAATAACGGTGACCGATTTCAAGGCCAGGGTGCCTAGTGCGAGTTTCATTCGGTATTCGATCACGTTAATGAAAACGAGAATTTGTATTGTATGGCATTGAAGCAGCGCCTCCTGGCGGCATACGAGAAGAGTTAACATTTGGCCATACAAATTCTCGTTTACGTAAACGTTGACGAATGGCGAATGAAACTCGCACTTGGCACCCTGGGATTTTATTATAAAATCGAATTGAGTTACCTAAAAAGGATTTACTACTCTTGCTGAGTCTGAGCTTCGGGGCACATAGTTTATTCTGGTTTCTTGTATTAAATCCGTGAACTTCGTTTTTCTTGGTCATTCAATTTTCATTTTTTTCCAGTCTTAGAGTCTTTCCTATCTAAAGAAAATAGTAAATAGTATATAATAAGTGTCATCACATCAGCGAACAATGCTATTTTCGACCTTTCTGTAACTATGAAAGGAAGATCATTAATATAAATAAGAAACAGAAACGGTCCTAGAATAGATCCCTGAGGCACACCCATCCTTACAATCGAACCTCCGAAGACTATTATCTTTTTGATTTCTATTGTACAGATAAGATTTTATTAAATCTAGTGCAGAGTCCCACAAACGCCATCTGAAACAACTTGCTAATTATTATCAATTATATTTTATATTTGAACTAAATTATTACTAAGTACTTACTTATGTTGAGTTTCTTTGATTTTTATAATATAATAAATAGGTGCATAATTATATTTAACGTTTTTTTTATTTTATTTTTTAGTTTGATTCAAATAATTTTTGTGAAAATACAACACCATAAACACAACTAAAATCATTTTTACTGACTCTTCCTAATTCCTATTGAACTTGTTTTGGTATTAGTTTTAAAAAGTAGTATTCGTTGGGCATACAAAATAAATATGAATAAAAAGAAATACCAATGGTATTAGGGTAAAGTTGCAATCATTGGACCGGCTCTTTCTTTGGACGTGCATCACAATGTTTCGCGCGCTCCCAATGTAATAATCTCGTGGCATACATTACCATGTAAGTACAGTTGAATTGAGCTTTTCAGTTAAGTTTTTTTGTGAATTGCAGGCCTTATTCATTTGTTCAACTAAATTTGTAACGCATGTTTTTCAATAAATAACAGTTTTTATTCTATTCACAGTTTTATGTTTGAGTAGCGAATTGCCATCAATGGACTGGTCCAATCATAGCAACTTCTTGAGTATAATTTTTATTTTGTTTGTTTCTCATTTCAGCATGTCAAAACGTGGCAAATATTATGCATGGAACGAAGAGAGCATGAAGCTGGCACTACAAGCCTTGAGTAAGCAAGAAGTTGACCTAAATAGTGCAAGCAGGATATATGGTGTACCCAAAGCAGTTGATTTTAAGTTTTAATTTTTTGCTATTGGGGCTGTGAAACCTCGTAAAACGAATTTGTGATTTCTTAATCACAAATTCTTTTAAAATTAATAATCAACAAAAATAAATAATAAATTAACAATAAATAAATAATAGTAAGCAATTAATAATCTTTTATTAATGTTATGTTTTGTAAATTTATTCATAATATTACTTTCGATAATATTGTAAAAGCTTTAAATAGAAGAATGACTGATATTCTTGATATATATTGATATGATAAGCGTTGAGTGAATATATAATAACAAATTGATAATAATATAGTCTTTTATTTGTTTGAATCCATATGGTTGCGTTGAATGGACCACTGGAAGGAATTTCCAAAGTCTAATGATAGCAACTCACTGGTTCAATCAAAGAAGCAGTGGTCCAAAGAAAGAAACCATGGCAAGGCCACTTTTTTCTACTTTTTCTCTTTTCGGTCACGTCAAAAAATCTGCAACGATCCATGTAAATTCTTGTATGTAATTCTCATAAAAATGTTAAATCATGTTTCTTCCAATCATCATATTTAAGCTGTTATGTCAATTCAAAGTTAAGTGGTCCATATTGGCAACCTTACTGGTAGGTATTCGATGGGAATAGATCAATACGGATAGTAAATAAAACTCACACGAGGCACTCTGCACTCTGCGTCCGATCATTGCACTTTGTTTTGTATAGCATTTTTACTTTAAGTGACGCCTAAGGGTCTTACAAATAAACAAAAAATAAGCTCGAATAGTTATTCCGTGTTTTGTTTCTTTTACACTTATTTGAAATGACGTTTTCATGACAGGAACTAGCTTATTCTTTGTTTATTTGTAAGACCCTAGCCGTCTTAATGTTACACGGAACAAACGTTATTCTCAGCGTAACCTAAGAATAAGCAAAAATCCTACTAATAAACTCGGAATAAATTACACCGAGCAGAACGTCGGCGTAACTCTTCATGTAAGCGTTATTCCGACCCACAACCTTGTTTAAGGTTAACCTAGTTGTGGTAGCTAATTTAATTGTTACGTAAACGTCATTTATTTATTTTTAAGATTCTTCAGATTTAATAAATCACATACAAGTGCGAGAAATGTAATAAAAAAATTGATTAGAGAAAATCCATTAAAGTTCAATTATGATAAATTTCGTATAGAATATATATTTTCTGAGGATGGCGTATTATGTTAGTTAAAAGAAGTTAAAATAATCATTATTCTTCAAAGTCTGTAACAAACCAGAACAACATAAAATACCAAAATTTATCATCTCGAGCTCCTTCTTGCGGAAGGCACGTAAAATCGTTGGTCCCGGCTGCATTAGCAGTCGTTGACAACCACCAATCTGCACTGGGCCCGTGCCGTGGTGGTTGAAAGCCCGTTCTCGATGTGATCATTTCATTCATAGGAAAGGCTAGTGCCTCAGCAGTGGGGACATAAAATGAGACGGTGATGAATAAATTAGTAAACTAAACATTACTTTTTCATTTGTGTTTGTTATTAAAATTCGACAACAAAAATATTACATTCATACATTAACGTTTTTTTCTTCTTTTTCCCAACTAATAGAACAATCACACTTATTGTTTTTAATTTATAGAATACGTAATAACACAAACTGTAATACAAATTGTGAAAATAACTCAAATGAATTTTGGGTATGTTCCGATATGCACTGCGAGCATTGTAAGGTGTGACGTCATTTTAGTATACTGCGAAGCCGTTCCTTCCTTTATTGTTAGCTATACTGGTTACTGTTTAAAATGGAACGCAGTCCAGTATACTGTCATCCATGCTGTCATCCATGTCATTTCTGGACGCTGTTGATCACGTGATCAAAGCACAGAGAGCACCTTACCTCGAAAATGCTAGTGCTTACAGTACAAAAATGGCGACGATTTATGACGTCATATATTTCCCTAGGATACTGCGGCAGTATACTATCACTCCTTATGGAACAAATTTAGCACTGGACAGTGCTTGCAGTGTATATCGGAGCATACCCTTAATAATTCCCGTAAACTGAAATGTCAAAGTGACAGAACAACCACAACCATAGATCGATTTTTTATAAGTTTGTCAATGAATCGCGACGTTTCCGCTCTGTTTCTATGACATAATCTTACGAATAGTAAATTAATGTCGACCTTATTCTGAGTTTATTTGTAAGAATTTATTTTCTCCTTATTCTTACTTTACACTGATCATAACTATTCCCAGTACAACTATGGAATAAGCTCGGTGTATTGAGTTTTTATTTGTAAGACGGTAGGTGTTATAAAGTCGTAGTAAGGATGAATATGGAAGCGCACTTCACTCTGAATCCAATGCATGAGAAACTGCCTATCTTACCTGTCAACTGTCGGAACACAACAACGCCACAACATCGTTGTTATGGCGACACTTACTTAGATAAGATGGTGGCAACCAGCCAGGCGGATTTAAGACAAGCCCTGTCTACCAAACCGAACACAATATGGGACCCAGTAAGTACGTATTCGTGAGAACCGAATGTGGAACATCTAAGTCAGAAACCAATTTTGACACAATTACTTACCTATCTATGTATGTCGTTGAATGATAATAACGATATGAAAAAAGAAATTAAATGCTCATTTACATAGATGTAACGTTTGCCAGGGCATAATTATTAGGAAACAGTGATTTCTTTAGTTACTTAAAATATAAAATTATTTCCCCAAAAAACATTTTTAAGTTTAGTTTTTAGGGTTGACATTTTTTTATCAGACTTCATCGACTCCGCTTTATGCCTTTTCAATCTACATATAACCATAATATAGAGCCCACAAACTTGACACGCTTGATATGTGTTTCAAGTACCAGAAAGTAACACACTCTAGTATTACTTAAATTCATAATAGATTTTACACCAGTCTAGGGCAAAACTACCAAACCATATACCTAGTTGCCGGTCAAGCGGGTGGTTGGACAATCAACCAAAAGTTTAATCGAATTTTTACTGCTGCAGCTTTACACTCATTGATTGTCCTTTAATTACGGCAATTCTTAGTATTTATCGTCCATTCCAGTTTTCAGTGCTATTACGGATCCAAAATTGCTGCGTGAAATTGCTGTTGAATTTAATGATCTCTGTTACTACATACACAACTAAGTGTGTGCTTGCTGCATGATGCCCTTTAATTGTACGTGTTGCTTTTGTTTATTTTTAGGCATAGTTGCGCCATTTTCTGTTTAGCTAATTGAGTATAATGAATGGTTTTACTAAAACACGAAGAAACCAACAAATCGTCTGCTTCGGCAAGAAAAGAACTCATTAACAACTGTTTGGTAATTAGATGTTTTAGGTGCCTTATGCCATCCTAACTATGAGAGAAGTCTTTTTTATTAAATCGCCCATACCTACTTTCAATGACATAACCATCATCATCATCAGCTCATTTACGTCCCCACTGCTGGGGCACAAGCCTTCCCTATGGATGGATAGGGAGAACGGGCCATAAACCACCACGCGGGCCCAGTGCGGATTGGTGGTTGTTAACGACTGCTAATGCAGCCAAGACCAACAGCTTTACGTGCCTTCCGAAGCACGCAGGAGCTCGAGATGATACATTTTTGGTCACCCATCTGATGACCGGCCTTTGCGAAAGTTGCTTAACCTTAGCAATCGCAGACCGGGCGCGTTAACCATACTGCGCCACCGAGCCCCTTAAGTATGCAACATTCAAGATAATATTTAAAAAACAACATCCTTACTAAGCGTGCGTGTGTTCCTCCCTAAGTTTGTCGACATATCCTGCGATTTCGACTAGTTACAGTCAGCGTGTTTGTTAGTACCTAACCCACCCATTTCGCTCAACACTTCATTACTTTAGTATTTAATTACCTAGCTATTAATATTGATTAATGCACAAACAAATTTCATAACAGATTTTTTTTAAAAACTTCATCGCTCGTGAAACTACGTCGAAGTTATTCAGAGAAACAATT
This sequence comes from Eudonia mercurella, assembly GCA_963082485.1. Classification (NCBI taxonomy): domain Eukaryota; kingdom Metazoa; phylum Arthropoda; class Insecta; order Lepidoptera; family Crambidae; genus Eudonia; species Eudonia mercurella. Next base: position 12,562,359 of record OY720022.1, on the reverse strand, counting down.
TTTTAATAAAAAAAAAGAAAATCAAAGACGATTTGCCTTGCAAATTTTTGTCAACTTTAATGAAAGTAAAAAAGGAATTCGAGTAATGGACAAACATGCGTACACTTTATATAAATGGGTATATTTAGACATCTAAGCCCTCTCGGAGCGTTTAGCATTACCGATTCGCGGCTCATTGAATCCAAATTGGGCTCGGCTTTGTGCAATCCCTTTTCTCCCTTTTTCATTTTTACGAGTGTTGCCCCGGCGCCTGGCTACTAATGAACTTCTTTTACCCTCCCTTTCATTATGGTTTGTTAATAAAGTTACCATTCAACAGCTTGTAGTTAAACGCTGAGCGGTTATCTTAGTATTTTCTTTGATTTTGGTAAAAAAAAGCGTTAGATTCTATTTTTTTTTAAATTTATTAACGCCGCCAATACTCGAAGGACCCGGTTTCAATTTACAGGTCGGGCAAACTGTGTTTCAGATTTTCGATGCGTAGCCCGGGTTTGTAATCACCAACCCGCATTTGGCAAGCGTGGTGATTAAGCCAATACCCATCAACTGTAGTGATGACTTGATTTCAATGATGGAGTCATTCATTCATTCATCAGTATATAAAAAAAATATTACGATACGGCTAAATACTCGGTGCCTTACAAATAAACAAAGAATAAGGTCCGAATAGTTATTCCGTGTTTTGTCCTGTCATGTAAACGTCATTTCAAATTAGAGTAAAAGAGACAAAACACGGAATAACTATTCGGACCTCATACTTTGTTTATTTGTAAGGCACTAGTTGTTTATAAGCTACATTGACTTTGTTACTATTTATATTATTTAAACGCGAAAAATTTGTGGGGTATCATCTGGCTGCCCTGCCTAGTGCAATACTCACCATTTGACGACGACGAGCGACGATCTGATTACGAAATCTACGTTATAATAAACCCCTCGAAATGAAAATCAACACTATCTACTCTTACTTTGTAAGTCAAAGGAACCTAATTCAATTATGTCAACAATGTCAAAGAAAATATAATTCCTATATACCTACTTGCCTAATTCTTAACTGATATTTGACATTTGTAGGTAATAATGTATGTTGATGACGTACAGTTGTTGACATTTTGTTGACATTGTTGGTTTACAAAGTAAGAGTAGATAGTGTTGATTAATTTCGATGGTTAGACAGAGCCACGATAACGTAATTAAGGGCGCATCTGACCCGGCCCCCCCGATCCGATCCGAACCCCTCGGAGAATCTAGTAGGGCACGGGGACATGCACTAGTGCGTGATGCCGTTCCCTCAGTTAACCTCCGAAGGTGCTTCGTTTCACACGGCTTGAGGAACCCTTTAAGTTTCTCGCCGCCCCCCCAAAAAGCCAGATGAAGCTGAAATCCGTCTAAGGCAATCAGAAACTCTCTCGAAAAATACCTGACCCGGTTTGTTAGAGGGTAGAATCGCGCTCGTGGAAATTTTTTCAAGACTTTTTGTAAAAGTCGTAGTTACGTACACGTAATAGACAAATGGAACAGTGAAGGGTCTCCGTGGCAAAATTGAATTACTGTTATAGCTTTCCTAGGTGAAAACATTTGAAGTCCAAAATTTTCGAATTCAATGTAATTTTTGTAATGTTACATATTTTTTTAACCATCGGAGAAAAGCAGGCGTTTATTGATAAATACCAACATACCTATTAAGTATATACAACTTACTTAATATAACAGACGAATAATTATATATGATACTAGCAGTTTGCCCGCGACTTCGTCCACGTGGATTTCGTATTATTTCGTACAAAATTAAATCTACGTTTCTCAAATCAAAAAATATAATTATTATAGAAACTGTTTGCTAAAACACGGCGGTTATGTGGGACTTCCACTCCCCCAAGATAGTACGAGGGGTTACCCAAAACTAAAAATGGATCACATCCAATACGCTTTAACTATTCCCAAATTGACCTATCACATAGCGATGCCCACGTAGGGCCTTTCTTTATCACCCTGACCAGCGAGAGATCGGTGCCATCTCCGCCGTTAGGGTGTGGCGTTTCTGTTTCCAAGTCGTGCACTCTTGCAGACAATGCTGAGCAGTATCTGTTGCAGTATCTTCCGGTATATTGGTGGCTCAACGGGCTTGCCCCTCTCTAAGAGATCTAATGCAGGTAATTCATAAAACGTCCGTGTTTCGAAAGTACCTGCATCAGACGAAATGTTAGCGCTCCATGTTTGCGCTTGGTCCAGGCGCTCCGCGTCCAATCCTATAATAGGACCTACTTACATTTTCCATATATTTAAGTTTTTGTTTTACTTCTATAATCTATGTTACAAAGGTTTTCTATTAACAATGTTTATTGTTTCTTGTAGAAAAACTATGATAGCACTCAGGTTAAGCCAAAATAGCTTTTCATGGGAAATGCATACTTTTCTCAATTCGTTACCCAGCAGTGCGAAAGTTTGCCCCCGAGACTTATACATTTAAAAATAGAACAAAGATCTAATGGAGTTTATGCGTTGATCAGCTTATGATGATGTTGACGATGATGATGATGATAATGATGGTGTTTTAATAGTTTAATGCTATTACTTACACATATTAATAATTAGCGCTATATACTATCCCACTGCTTTGCAAAGTCGCCCATCATGGAAATCAAAGCATCGCTACAACTGATAACTATTAGCTTAATCACAAAGCTTCTGAAATGCGGTTAAGTGATCACCAACGGAACTCTGCTTCCGAAAATCAGAAACACACATTGCCGACCTGAACCCAAGACATCTGGATAACACTTGGTCTTATGATCCTATATCATAGGGATATATTATGTCTATAAGATGTTCCATACCTGCTATATAATTTGCGAGCTAATCTATTGTCCAGATCGATTTCAGCGTCACTGCCATTAGTGCTGGAGAAGGGATTTTTCTTTTTCCAAGTTAGAACAGCAATTGCCTCTGCGGTCTACTGTTTAGACAACCAGACCTAGAGGTCTCAGTTTCGATTTTAGGTAGGGCTTGTTTTAAGTTTGTAAGGCTAGCAAAATATGTCTTCAAAACATTAATGTCATGGCAAACAAAAATCTTATATTATTTTTAAGTGGTCAAAGAGCGAAATAATAAAATTTGCACGTATTTCTATGTGACTTATTTTTGATTTCGCAATATTTCCAGAACTAAGCTACCAAATTAGACGCTGTGAAGAGCGAATTTGATCGTCATAAAATTCCTCGGGTGATAAAACTATTTATTTTAGTGAAGATGAATATATTGTGCCAAATAAGTACACTTAAAAAACCCCTTGAAAAATCAATTTAATTCTTAACATGAAAAACGTTATTGTAGCTTAAATAATAAGCTAGGTATATCGTGCCGCGGACTTTTTTTTAGGTCTACTGATGACTAAAATTTTTGTTCTTTATTACTATCAATGTATACTCAGGCCTTTGGTCAGCGCACGCTGATAAAGCATCTAAGTTGCGATTCTTTTTCCGGAATTCTTTTAGAAATTTAGAGATTTGGAAGTGTAAACTATTGTTCATCAAATTAAAATATAGTTTTTGTGCACTTTGAAGGGCCATTTTAAATATTGGTAAAATATTTTTTGGAATCGGATCAGTGCTTTCGGTGATTACCTCCCAATTCCAAATTTATAAATTTTACCTCTTTATAATATTAGCGTGATAAATAACGTTAGTGTGGCTTTACTATAAAAGCTAAGTATATCGTGTCGCTTACTTTTTTTCATCATTGGATAACTAACATTTTGGTCGTACATTATTTTCATGTAAACTTACCCGTTTGGTCAGCGTACGCCGATAAAGCAGCCAAGCGGCACTTTTTCTTCCGATCTGATTTACAAATTTGGAGATTTCGAACTGATAACTATTATTTATCAAAATAAAATGTAGCCTATGTTACCCGCACGGCATGTAGCATTCTATCTGTGAAAGAATTTTTGGAATTGGACCAGTAGTTCCAGACATTACCTTCCGCAACCAAACAAACAAACAAACAAACAAAGCCACAAACTTTACCTCTTTATTAATAGTATAAACAAGACAGACGCGGAAAATAAAAGAATTTTCTCTTGCACAATAAAAGCTGGTTTGGATTACAATAGATCCATGCAAAGCCCTTTATATCCGTCAAATCACATCAAACCGTTCAGTGCGGCGTAAATTGTCAGCATTGTCGAATATTACAATTTTAGAATTAAATACACTAAGCCAGAAACGTTATACAAACAACAGTTCTATAGCATTTTTCACCTCTAACGGAAGATTATGAATCCATACTTCAGTTCCGTTGAGTGGTCTCGCTGGGCTTATGCCAGAAATGCCTGGTTATTCGCCTGCTACCTACCGTTTAAACAACTTCAGGTCTATCGTATTTTCATATTAAGTACCTAGTCATTCCCTTTAAATTTTAATTGAATTAGCGAATTTTATTATCGTACTTATTGAGTTTTTTTAAGTTATGTGTAATTAATATAATTTTGAAAGCATCTAGAATGTTAATCTGTAAGCTACAGGAAATTTAAACAAATAAATCTATATTTGTGAAAATCAGTGCTGTTCGTTTGTCTCGCTAAAACTCGAGAATGGCTGGATCTATTTGGCTAATTTTGATTTTGAAATATTTTTGGAAGTTCAGGGAAGGGTTAAACGGTGAGAAACATAAATAATAAGTAACGGAAAACACTAAAAACGACAATTTAATTTTCCAATACAAAATGTTTCTCGATTTGTTTGTTTTGTTGTCATAGAAACTGTCAAAGTGGTACGAAGTCCGCCGGGTTAGCTAGTAAATAAATAAATAATATCTTACTGCTTATTATGAAACACAGTACAAAACAACAATATAAGGCGATGGTTGTGGCACTTAATCTGAAATTATCATCATCATCATCATCATTATCATCGGCCTTCAAATATCCCACTGTGGGGTTTAAATTTTTCCACAGTTTAGAGAGCATATGGAGCATATGGTATTCACCCATAGCCCAACACGCTTGCTTATGGGTTGGTGAAAACGATGTTTAACGATTAGTAGTAGTAATAGTAATACCTATAAACACTATCGTTTGACATATTTTTTTTTATTTTTTTATACTTATACTTATATACAATTTATGAAACCCTGGCTCCTGGCTGGCTGAAAGTATAAATAAATAAAATAAATATTATTATATTACATAATTATATACTACATAAACTTTATAAACCGTACGATTGGTTGACAGCGTGCGTTTCATTTTTAAATTGTCGTCTAAAGTCCACTTGCGCATTCTAGAGTTAAAATATTTAAATCAAGGTTAGGTGCTAGTCCAAGGTTAATTAAATAATTTGTCTTGCACTGATAAGGGTTAATAGTAAACCCCAGGTTAAAACAATAAATATTTAACCCGGCCAATTCGGAGGGTTATGGTTAAAAACTCTGTGTTTATTTATGCAGAATGTCAAATTTGTGAGATTAGAGTAAGTTTGTTGTCAGTCGGTGCAAAGAAATAAAATACTTATAAAAATTTAATAAACCAACCGTGTGTTAGTATCTCGTAGTTATTTATTTAACTCGACATATCCGTGCAAGCGGCCGTTAGGAGCTTTTGGCGTTATAAGCACCGTTTCTGCCTCAGAATAATAACTAAAGCTAGTTATTGTTCTCCTGCCACCGACCGTGCCACACGCACCGCTATCTGAAAGTCAGCAGGCGTTTGAGTGGTTTGTAAATTTGAATTTTGTCTGTAAAAATCTGCACACAAATGAATATTGGCTGGCCGGCTGGTACTCATAGTGGCCTTACGTCAATTAGAACGACGCGACAAAGCGTTTAACGTAATTTAAAGTGCACCGTACGTAGAGCGTGCGTATAATTGTCAGAACATCGCGCGTGACGAATGGCTGCGCGTTGTTCGCGACATATTTCAACTGCAAGGGGAAGTTTTTAATATTTTGTAGTCTGTTTCTAACTGCCTCGACAACGCACTTGGGCTCATTTCAAAAAGCAGTATCTCCGTGCAGTTTAGTTTTTAATTTTGACAGATAAAGGGTGAGCACGCATAAGGGGTGACTCGTAATTTAGGCAGGGTCACATTTGGTGTCGTAATTTGATCATCATTGGCATATTTTAATGTTTTGGTGGCATAAGATGTCAACTTATGCTTGTAGGTATTATTTCTATACTACACCTTTGTGGAAGTACAGAGATAATTCAATGCATTTTACGCCAGTTAGTTTATATTAAATTCAGAACTTATACTAAAAACTTAACGGCCGGCTTAATCTACAAATTAAAGCCGTCGGCTGCTAACCCATAGTTACGAGTTTTGATTCCGCGGCGTTAGCTTGGGTAATAGAAAAATGATTATTCAAGCCATAAGTAGTTATTGTAGTTGTAGTTTGCCATAGTTCAAGATATCGTTATAGTATCGTATCGTATCGTTTGAGGCTGATAAAAAGTTCAGTAGATTGCAGATTATATTTTATTTTTAATTTAATTTAATTTAATTTCATTATATTTAATTTCGTTTCATTTCAATGGTGAGTTTTAATCACATTTGCATTAAAAATATTAATTTTTATAAATGTTCAAATAATTTTTAACGCAAATTTTGTTGCAAACTATTGCGAATAATTGGAAGAACACCTGACCCGGAATGTCAGAAGGGTGCAGGTTCAAATCCTGCTCGTGGAATTTTTTTCAACATTTGTGTTTTTTTTTATATTAATTTTAATAAAAAATATGGGTCGTATTTGATAGTAAAGAACTGCTTCAACATTAAATAAAATGTTTTGGCTCAAATTTGAACGTTCTTACTTGTCCCACTTCACAAGACCCAATTAAAAAACTGGTCATCATGCAAGTTGATCCTCGTTTGACAGGAATGGCAATAGCAACCTTTACTAATAAAACTGCAAGATTCCAGCTTAAACGTGACCCAAGTTCCGATTCAAAGTTAGTACTAATCCAAAATCATTATGTAAATAGCAACTTACTACGTTAAAAACCCCATAAACACGCATTTAAATTGTGAGACATACCATGTCAGCGTACTTTTTATTTTTTATTTGTGCTACTAAGCCACAAACCGAGATACATACAGACACAGCGGCAAACTAAACTAACACCCTTCCTTTATTTAAGGGGTTAAAAATTAGGCTGCAACACAACAAAGTCGTCAAGCGCGCAACATTTATAAACAAACGTTAGACCGTCGATCAACGGCGAGCGTTCGGCGGGCTAATGGAAAATGATAATGATAGTGATCGTGCACACTCTACGCACTGTGACTGTGTACATTTAACGTCGTATGATTAAACATGAACCGAGGACTTTATCAAATTTTGGCACGCGTTTGCTCGTCGGGGATGGGGCGATAGGTGTTTGCAGACCGTGCATGCATCGGCTGCTCCCAGATAGAGCCGTCAATACGTCGAGTTAGCGACAATTCTGAGTGATTGCTCGACAAACACACACGGTGATACACTGTGAGATCACTTTTTTTAATGAAATTTTGGTTCGCCGTCGTACAGTCAACAGCATTAACATGTGAACGATCTATATCTCTTAATAAAATGGAATAACAGTCAAAACTAGTCAACAGTGACTGTACCGCGCTTGTGAACTTGCTATAACGGTTATTTAAAATGTCAGATGTAGGTAATGGAGTAGGCAGAAGATTTTTTAAAAATTTATGTTTTAAGTGAATACGAGTACCTATAAGCCAAGCAGGACGAGAGATAGCCGGATTCAAATACAAACGAACTACTCGTTTTATCGCAAGCTACATACATTACATTAAATTTTATGCAGTGATGAAAGAGATAATAATTATTAATGAGTTTACACCTCACCTACGGAGAATATATTGATCTTAATTTGTTAGTAAAATTTTTAAAAAGTGCCATCGTAATCTTTATTTTAATTTTATTTGTAATTTTATTCGTATCTTTATGTGTAATTTTATTTGTAATTTTATTTGTAATTTTATTTGTAATTTTATAATATTTTATTACAACGCTGAGGTATGGACTACTATGTCTGAAATAAATGTTTGAATTGAATTGAATTGAATTGTAATCGAGAGAGAGATATAGCTGAAGAAGGAGGGAATATGATGAGCAGCATACTTGCTTGCTTGCCTAGATGTTTGCATGCTCGTCACAATAAATAAATAGTATTATAGCTATAAGTACATACAATATGCAAAAAAAACCCTGTTAGATCGGAAAGGAGTTCATAGGTAGGTATTTACTTACCTATTCCAATAAAACTACCAAAAAAACTTTTAATGAAAATTGTAATTTTATACATTTAGTTAGGTATTACAATTGTATGCTTATCCTGATGCCAATAATCTATTATTAGTCAAATATAAAATATAAAATATTATTAGTAAAATTATTTTAGAGGGACATTTAAATAGGTAAAGAATTGAATATCGATTGCTCAAAATCGAATATCTCAAATCATACCTTTACGGATCTTAAAGGTTTTTTTTACATATTGTATAACGTGATGTTATCACTATTAATTAATTATTGAATTTTCACATTGCATGAACTCAAATTATAAGATTGCTTTTTTTTGCATGTACTTATATTGTATTATTTTTAAATTTTTTTGCACCCCTCTTATCTTCTAATTATAATTTTAGTAAGTAAACTATATTTAAATGAAACAACTTTTACGGATCTACTCACGTTTATTTTAATGTGTAAAATAAACGCTAAAATAAATTTATTAAATGTGTAGTGTTCGCGTAAACTTTAGAAAACAATATGTGAAGTGGACTATATATAATGAGCGTATTACTTGGGATGCCAAGCCACTTCATCGTATATCAAAGCTGGCTTAATATGCGATACAATAGACCCTTTGATTATGCACCAACACATCAAGGCATTGTCACACATTGTGATATTTTGGGAGCACAGGAGCGTAAGCTAAGCTGGATATTACGGATATAACCACCGATCCACAGACACGATTCGGATATGACAAATTACGTATATAAATAATATAATGCTTTTCTAAAGATGCGATTGTATTGGTAAGGGTGTATTATGCTTTAATTGATAGGTACTATGAAAGGGTATGATTGTAATTATGGATGGATGGGCGCTTTGTCGTATTTATTTTCGTTTTGTAAACTGATCGCAATTGTAGAGTAGTGGTTTAGAATACGTAGGTAAAATATAATGTAGAGCTATGTAATCGAAGTGTGAGGAGCTCGATAGCGCAGTGGTTAACGCGCCCGGTCTGCGAGTGCTGAGGTTAAGCAACTTTCGCAAAGGCCGGTCATCGGATGGGTGACCAAAAATTTATCATCTCGAGCTCCTCTGTGCTTCGAAAGGCACGTAAAGCCGTTGGTCCCGGCTGCATTAGCAGTCGTTAACAACCACCAATCCGCACTGGGCCCGCGTGGTGGATTATGGCCCGTTCTCCCTATCCATCCATAGGGAAGGCTCGTGCCCCAGCAGTGGGGACATAAAATGAGCTGATGATGATGATGACTATTATGTGATCTTTAATATTTGTAAAAATATTATGATCGGATGTTAGTGACGGTAGTTGTTAACATTGAATGGGTGCCTTTGGCTTTCAAAGTAAAAAGTGTTGAATAATTTGGGCGGGCTGGTTAGAACCACGATAGCTCAATTGGAAGAGCACCTGACCCGGTATGTGAGAAGAGTGCAGGTTCAAATCCTGCTCGTGGAAATTTTTTTCAACATTTGTGTTTTTGTAAAGACTTTTTATATATTTTCACGGCAAGCCCAACTTTCTATCGGTTTTGGTTAGTTAAGTTGTCTATAACAGGGTGCTTAATACGAGTTCCATTCGACATTCGATCACGTTAACGAAAACGAGAATTTGTATGGCAAAATTTAACTCTTCTCTACGTCGCCAGGAGGCGCTGCTTCGATGCCACACTAATTTTCGTTTTGGTAAACGTAATCGAATGAATACGGATATTAAACAAAACTCACACTAGGCACCTGGTAATTTTTTGTGATAAGACCTTTGTACTAACATTTTGCAAGTCAAAACTATTTATGCGGTGTTCAATAAAGTATATTTATTTATTTTGTCTTACCTTTTAACCTTATACTTAGAAAGTAAGGTATATTTGTTTCGAAACTTCGTTATAATGTATGTATTCAAATTGTAAAGCGACACACACAATTGATTCGAACACCCTTAGATAGCCACTTAGGGCCGGCTAACTAAGAGAACGAGCTTACATTTGAGTCACAAAGTAAGGAGACTGCAGAAAGTAAGCTTTATATAAACGCTCTTGAGCAACGCACATCACCCTTCCATTATATGACTTGATTTTAAATTGTATTTCATCGGTTGCAAATACCTTTGGATAGATGGCACTAATGTCGCTCTAAAGCATTTTTTCGAAAATCAAAAAGCAGTGACAAAATTCAGCGCTTACTTCAGCCTTCCCGGTAGCATAACGGTCAGTGCAGCCGCCCGGATTGCGGAAGACGCAGGTTCGATTCCTGGCTGGATCGGGTGGGCGTTTAATTTTTCACTGTATTTTATATAAATATTTAGTAATTAGGGTTATTGATATTTAACATATATAGGCATTTATTCAATTTCTTGTTAAATGGCTCAGTATGACTTTTAAACTTTGTTCACTTTGTTAGGAGGATATAACCACTAAGGTTTTTTTTTGTTGTCACCTTGTTGTACAAATAAGGCACCATACAGCCTCAAAGTTGCTTCTTTTGGTTGATTTAGTTGTTTTTGGGGTTAAAGATATTTTATTTCTCATAAAGAATTTACAATTCACTTACATGAGAGATACAAAATTATTTTAAAACACATTGAACGACACAAAAACAAAGCGATCAACAAAAATTAACATTACACTTTTTTATTTTATTAATTAAATTAAGTCTTTTAGATTATTTCCAATTTCATTGTATTTAATTCTTAATTTTAATGTACTTTTGCATGCTACCGTGGTTGGCTGAATGGAATGAGCGTAGAATTGTCACAACATCCCCCCAGGTAGGAACCCTATTCATACGCAAATAAAATAATTTCAATTTCAATTTCAATTTTGACGATATCGGAAGCTCGGAATCGGAACAGTCCGAATGCAGCTGTTGCGAGATTCCGTGTCCGTATATACGTACGTCCGTACGTCCGTACATATGTATGAATCCTATCTTCTGCTGTCTCCTGATTTTGTGTTAGAGTAGTGAGAAAAATATACATTTCGACATTTTATTGGGAGTAACTTAACGATCATCATCATCAGCTCATTTATGTCCCTACTGCTGGGGCACGAGCCTTTCCTATGGATGGATAGGGAGAACGGGTCATAAACCACCACGCGAGCCCAGTGCGGATTGGTGGTTGTTAACGACTGCTAATGCAGTCGGGACCAACGGCTTAACGTGCCTTCCGGAGCATGGAGGAGCTCGAGATGATAAATTTTTGGTCACCCATCCGATGATCGGCATTTGCGAAAGTTGCTTAACCTCAGCACTCGCAGACCGGGCGCGTTAACCACTGCGCCATCGAGCTCCTCAACGACGATCACAAATATATATTTTTAAGATATTTCCGTGACAGGTAGAGATATGTATTTGTGTCAATAAAAAATATTGATACTACAAAACGTATATTCTATCGACAGATATAGAGAAAAGTAATGAATGTAAGTTACATTTAAGTTACATTTAAGTTACATTACTTCGCACAACTATCCCCCATTTTAACTCAACTATCGCTCGACGCCATGTCTTTACCGGATTTTCAATGATAAGTACCAAATACTTAGCATGAATAAAAATAGTCTAAACACAACTCTAAAAGATGAATTAAAACCGCTTGATTACCTTGCGACGGAACAACTTCTGACACCTATCCAATAAAATAAAATAAAAGAACTTAAAATATTCATAAAATGTATCGGTTATTGATTTACATTACACATCTCTTGATTCAGCAGATCTTACCAGCTTACACTCACCAACACGACAAAGTATTCAATTACCTGTTAAATTGTTTCTACCTTCGCAATTACATATATCCTTTCACTCATTATATTAATTTAGGTATTAATTCTACTATCAAAAAGATTAATGTATGTATAATTTATCAAAAGTTTGCCATTGTGAACCATACAATAAATTAATTATAAGCATGAATATGTACTTCCGATATTTAATTTAAGTACTTTTGTGCACTTCTTGTGGCTTTATCGTCTTCCTTGTAAAGAAAAAAAAACTATTGTAACAATTTTATTAATCATAGGTACCTATTTTCCTGACCATTGTTTGGGGTGGAGGGTCGATAACCTGTATTTACGGGAAACTTCCGAATTCAGGTATCGGCTCGCCACAATCTGTAAATTGTATAACTCTATTTTTTGTAATTATATTATTGTGCATGTTGATTGTGGTGTGAAATAAAAGTTACTTACTTACTTTCGTACTTACTTACTTATTACTTTGTCACGTTGAAATCATACACTTTTTACTAACCTGTCATTCTGTAACCGTCTCCCTGTGATTATGGACCCTACAAACAATACAAAACTCTAGGCTAATATAGTTCATATGAAAAATAAATGTGAGCAGATCCGTATAAGCAGTGACTGAGTGGCAAGAGTGTTCAGTCCACTATTCAGAGTTCCAGACCCCAGGGTTTAAATCCTAGATCGGCCGAAATGGGTTTCTGGTTTTTCGATGCGTAAATAACGCGGATTTGCCGTCACGAACCCATGATAGTCAAGCCTGATTATCAATTATAGGGATGACGTAATTTCATTCCTTTGCATATCTGTGGGACAGTGTATAAAACTTATTACTTACTCTTAGTTTTATATACTTAAAGGTTCAATATAAATGTTTAAGAAAAGTTGCGTCAATTTTAAAAAACAATAATGATATATACCGATTTATTTAACTAGGTTTATTTTTGTGATTTTCTATTATATTTTTATTTTATTTTTTACAAAATCTTCTGATAAAACGTTAAACATCGCTTTCCGGCAGCACAGTAGGTTCTTACAATAAATGTTAATAACACCATTAGTGTAAAGGTAAGTTCACATTAAGTAACATGTTATATAACTTATGGTACACATGACATGTTACATAACTAAAAGTATAAGGTAGTTTTATTGACACTTATCGTCCACACTAATAAAACAGGCTACATAACTATTATATATAACATGTTTTGTCATAAAGTCTGGACGCACCTTTACATCGATTTTCGTAGCAGGTCGTCGGTAGAACTCACACGGGCCGTAAGATGCGGCGGGGCCCTCGCCATCCAGCCGACTGTCCATATAAAGAGTTAATTGATTTAAATGTTTATAAATAGTTACGTAAACTTTTAAAAATAATATAATAGAACTAAATAAACCGTATTTTAGTGATTTTTCATATCATTATTCATAATCATCGTGTGGTGTCTTTAAAATCGGCATTCCATCGGCACAGTATATGTTCCTACAATACATGCTAATATCTCCATCTCGATTGATTTTCGTAGCTGGCTGTCGTAGAAATCACACGGGCCGTAAGATGCGGCGTCGGCGGGGCCCTCACCTTCCATCAAGCCCTCTTTGCAAAGAATTCATTAATTTAAACGTTTAATTACTGTTTTTGTAAACTTTTGAAAACAACATAAAATTTTCCATTAGAATTATTTAATTTTTCATAACCACCATGTAATGAAGTGATATCTTCAAAATCGCGTCAGATAAAACGGTCAACGTCGCTCTCCAACGGCGAAGTAGGTACTTACCTACAATACATGTTAATAACTCCATTAATGTTACATCGATTTTCGTAGCTGGCTGTTGACTCACACGAGCTGTAAGATGCGGCGAAGCCCTCGCCATCCGTCAAGCTGCCTATACAAAAAAAAAATTCATTAAAATGTTTAATTTGTGTTTTTGTAAACTTTTGAAAATAACAAAGTAGCTAAGCCGTACTTTAGGGATTTTCCATTTTATTATATTATTTATCAAAACCATTGTGCAGTGACGTCTTCAAAATTGCATCAGATAAAACAGTCAACGTCGCTCTCCAACAACACAGTAGGTACTCACAATACATGTTAATAACTCCATTAGTAATACATCGATTTTCGTAGCTGGCTGTCGTAGAACTCACACGGGCCGTAAGATGCGGCGGAGCCTTCGCCGTCCGTCAGGCTGTCTATTCAAAGAATTCAATTATTTAAATGTTTAATTTGTGTTTTTGTAAACTTTTGAAAATAACAAAATAGCTAAGCCGTACCTTAGTGATTTTTCATATTATTGTATAATTTTTCAAAACCATAGTGCAGTGACGTCTTCAAAATTGCGTCAGATAAAACGGTCAACGTCGTTCTCCAACGGCACAGTAGGTACCCACAATACATGTTAATAACTCCATTAGTGTTACATCGATTTTCGTAGCTGGTTGTCGTAGAACTCACACGGGCCGTAAGATGCGGTGGGGCCCTCGCCATCCGTCAGGCTGTCGCGGAGCGTCGTTACACGGCTCTGCACTTAACTTCGCCAGGCTGCATGTGTGTATGTTTAGTTGGTTAGGGGCTAACTCGCTACTTGTTAATAGTTATGAAGGGCGAACTGGACATCCCACAGACGCCCAATTATGAGCTCACAATGACAGATAGAGTCGCTTTGACACCGCGCTGTCAGTCTAAATACTGTAATGTGGGCTTGATGGTTGTGCGGTAATTAACGGATGCCAATTTGTGGATAGATGATGTTACGCTTGATCAATGAGTTAATACTCATTGATCAATCGTAGGAATTGAGATTGATTTAAATTAGGCTTTAAATTAGAATTTCAAATCAATCTCAATCGTATCGTATTAATCCTAATTTTTAAATTAGGATTAATTCGAGGAGGAATTATTAGTAAGAGGAGAAGGCATTATTAGTTATTATAATAGATCAGTTTACTGAAATATTTGTTTAATAAACATTGTTAATTTATTTACTAATTATTTGTTTACAGATGGACTGAATTGTGTGTGATGATTGCTTTTCGTTAGATACTCTAACTTACACGGATTTCGTCCAAGGTAAAAACTGTTAAACATTTTTTAACACTAAGCGGTGCTATGTTTTCGCTTTGTTTATTTCAGCCTTAACTTTTAACAAAAACATTATCAATAAGGTAAGTTTAAAAAAATCTTTCCCCAGAATATGTAAGCGGTTAGTTTCCATCTCACCTGATGATAAGTGACCATTAGGGCGAAAATGGTAACGCTTGTCACCCGGGGATCTCTGGAGAACTGGGCTGGGCTAGGCACCGGTGACCGGGACTGGTGGGCTTGAGGCTACGCACGCTATACCGAAGAGAAATATATTCACCCTTTTTTCTGTAGCATCAAATTGCATACGATTTGCTACAAAACGGTCGTAACACAACGTTTGTCATTTATTTTAAAAAGCTTTTTTAGAAGTTATTTAAGTTACTTAGCCATATTTGGTCCAGTCCGATGGCAAGCAGCCACATCAGCCCATAGTCGCATGCAACACTAGACGTGCTAATTTACGGGCCTGAAGTTTAGTTCCTATGTTTCTAAGTCCTATAACGTCACTAAAGCTAGTACCTTTCAAACTGGAACACTGTATAGCGGCGGCCTTGTACTTAATTAGGGTAGAGCAAGAATAAAAAAAATAAAATCACCTTTAAACTTTCGCGTTTCATTTAATCAATGGTTTTTAACGGGGATTAACGCAATCTACCAGTTATAGGTATCCTAGACAGTCAGCCCGATACCACGGCCGGTGTAACTCGGTCGAGGAAACGTCGGGTATAAAAGTATGTATATATTTCTATAATACCTATAAAAAGTAGTTTGCGTTAATCCCCAATATAAACCTATGATTAAAATGATACACTTATTAATCTCAAAAGGCGCCATTATAATTTATTTTCTTGCTAGGGTCTTGAGCTTCACAGTAGAACGCACAACAATGCTGCTTGGCAGAAGAAGTATGTAGGTCATCCAGTCGTAGGTATCCTTTGCAGAATTCTACCATCAGCCATAAAATATTGGATGTCTTTGATGTCAAGTTAAATAAATAAATAAATAAATGTTTCCCACACTCACACCAATTATCTAGCCCCAAGAAAAGCTTCCTTAAGAAACTCGTTATATGGTTAACTAGACAACGGATAACATACTTAATATACTTAAATACATACTTATTATACATAGGAAACACCCAGACCCGAAACAATATAGAAAAACAGGTATTTCTAAATTGATCCGACCGGGGATCGAACCCGGGACCTCAGAGATAGCGACACCATGAAAACCGGTGTGCAAGCCACTCGACCAAGGAGGTCGTCAAAGTTAAAGGTTAAGCAATGTTGAGAATTTATCTTATAATGGGTAGGTATTGTTTATTGTCAACCCTCCACTAGTCGTAGCGGTCTTCCGTTCCACTAAATTAAGGAGGGGGAAGACGAGGGTGAGCACCTGCGTTTGCGCGTACGTTTGTGCACCCCGCTTCCGAATACGGACCGACTAGAAATGTAGTGGTCACCGAAATTGTACATATAATCATCGACATCATCATAATCATCATCTTTGTTAAATGAGCACGTGCATTTATAATTAATCAGCAATTTTGCTGCTGCAATAACTGAAGACACACTAAACACTTTAATTCTAATTCTTAAAACAGAATAATAATTAACACTATTCTTCAGTTTGGGTATAGGTATTTCCTAAGCATCAAATAACAAATCGGGCCTATGACGTACGGTGTTTACAGAATGTCTCGGGTTGGAGTGGCAGCAATATAAAGATGATCGGTCGACATGTCGCCTCATGTATAATGTGCATACAAATTTAAGTGGGTGCCGGGAGAGAGGGGGTAGTCGCAGACACGGCATTGACGAGTCGACTGGCACACTCGTATATAACTGTGTTAAAGTAAAAACGCTGAAATATGTTCGTCTGTATGTTTCTATGAAACATTATTGTTACTCTATGCTGAATACAACATTTCTGGTTAAGGCGAAGGGTAAGGCACACTAACGCCGCTAATGGATTTAATTTGATAACTGCTAAACTGGATTTTTTTTCAAACATTGCGGACCTTCCGACATAAGGCAAACATCTATTATTTAATAATTGTGCACTACTTTTAGGTTTGTTTTTGTATTCATTCGCTAACACCAAAAGTGGCCATTTTTTGTGAATAAATGCGATAGCCCGTTTTGTGAATAAACCACGCAACAAAAAGTATTATACAATTATTAAATAAATACTATGGATGCTTTCCTGTTATCGGACGGTACGCAATGTTTAAAAAAAGATCCGGTCCGTTAGTGATTCTCAAATTATCAATTGGTGGCGCTAGTGTGCCTTACCCTTCGCCTTAAGTATGTTTTTTGAGTTTGTATCATTCAGCGAGATACTTACTCGATGGCGCAGCAACTAGCGACTTACGATGCAAGGCAAGCAAAGTTCGCAATGCGGAATCTCGAATTCCTCCATTCTCTAAAAAGCACGTTAAGCAGTTGGTGCTGGTTGCTTTCAAAAGAAAGCAATCGTGAAACCTCACATTTTAAATGTTATAAGCAGGTTAGACAAGACTTACTGGAGCGAAGATCTTCGCAAGGTGGCTGGAAGAACTAGATGAGATTAGCCGCGGATCGTGCTCGGTGGCGCACACCACGCTCCAAGTGCACTTGGAGAGGTATATGTCCAGCAGTAGACTAATATTGGCTGATGATGATGATATTGATGAAGCAGTTTGATGACACTCCCTATGCACACTCCTCTATCGATTAAGTCTATATTTCAGTATTATTTTGTTTCCAGTCGTACAAAGTCGTAAACAAATGCTAGTGTCGGGAAAGAGTAAGAAGCGAGCGACTTGTGTCATGAGCCCTGAATGAGTACGCTAACGATTGCTTGCCGGACTCTCCACTTAAGATATCCAAGGATTCCTAGTTAAGACTAAGGTAACCAAGGGATACCAATACTAAGCAAGGTACTGTAATTTTCCATTAATTATTTTGTTCATGAAATAATGCCGATGTTTAAAACTGTATATTATTACAGGCTACAAATTTTCGGTAGATAATCTTTGTTTCCTGCCGTAAGAAGTCGCGTAAGAGAAAGAAGAGTGGGAGGTGGCCGCCTTATGTGTCAATGTGTCCTCGAGCGACATGTCACATCAAACACGTCATTTTTGATGCTGAACTCTTAATGGAACAGTAAGGTTTCAAAGTATATATTAACTACAGTCTACAAATTTTCGACATTTTTTGTTACCAGCCGTATTCAAGCTAGCCAGCCAGCGGACTGCTAAAACTGTTAGACTGCGAAAAGCTAGTATTCGCATAATAGTAAGACTAGGAAAAGGCTACGTACGGCGCGTGTCCGCCCTAGGTCGCTGCGCCCCGTACCCCGCCCAGACACATGTAAGTGAACACTGACACTGGTTTGCCATGCTCATCATCATCATCATAATCAGCTCATTTTATATCCCCACTGATGGGGCACGAGCCTTCCCTTTGGATGGATAGGGAGAACGGGCCATAAGCCACCACGCGGGCCTAGTGCGGATTGATGGTTGTTAACGACTGCTAATGCAGCCGGGACCAACGGCTTTACGTGCCTTCCGAAGCACGGAGGAGCGCGAGATGATACATTTTTGGTCACCCATCCGACTGCGCCATCGAGCTCCTCGACTTGCCATGCTCTCTTCTAAGAAATCCTAGGCATAGCTATGGTAAACAATACATACCCAAGCCCTTACTAAGTTAAAACACGTTACTTATAATGAAACACGCTGGTTTAAACCGTATAACCATTATAGTATATTCGTTCGTAGAACTTTTCCACATTATTTAGTTACCAGCCGTACAAAGTCGCGAACAAAAGCTAGTGCTCCCGTAAGAGTAAGAAGAGGAGGAGGCTACAAGCGACATGTGTCCGCCCTGCGTCGCCGCGCCCCGCTCCCCGCCCGGACACATGTAATGTACGCTGACGCTTGCTTGCCGCGCTCTCCTTCGAGCCTCACGAATTCCACCGTTCAGTTTGTTCCGCTCTATATTTACATGAGGCGAGAGAGATTTTTTTGTGTTCGGCAAAGGCGAACCCCTGTTTCCGCTTTGCGCTGTAACAAGGAAATTCTCATAGACTTCCGACACACCGCCTAAAAGAATCGTAACGGAATTGACGGAGACTCACTTATGATTCTCCTTTATTTGCTTTACTAAGTTTAGCAAGTTTAGTCGACTTTCTAGCTTTATGTTAAATGTATGAATGATTAATTTAATTATAGAGAATCGTGACTGCCAAATTTTTTTACGTGACGGTGTACCATAAAACGTCGTAAGTCACCAGACAGTTCGCCTTTGTACACATTACGAGTTTAAGTTACAATCGGAGACTATCACTGGAAACGACCTACATCACACGGGCCACAGCCGAGGGCCGTGTTTTTAAACTCTATGGTAAAACAGTTGCCTTCTTTTAGTCTTTTAGTGTTATCAAAAACAATTCATTTGTTTTCGATACGTCGTCAAAATGTACAATTTCACAACTGATGCGGGAAAGAACTGAGAAGTTCTAAATTCAAAATGTTTTCTACCATCGAAGCTAAAATAATTCAGCTGATACCAGATGTAAAGCTGGGTAGGTACGCCATCGGTTTACAAGTCTGGGCGGCAGACCTTGTACTGAGACGAACCTGCAAGAATAAGGGCATTTGTTTTCTCCCGTTCTTTTTGCAACGTCGCTCAAACTTCTTATCACAAATTAACCCACAATCTATATATTAATATGTGAAGCAAAAACTTTGTACCCGTTTTTACGAAAATTGCGCGGACGGAGGAGTATGAAATTTCGCACACTTATAGTTTATAATAGAGAAGGTTATCCGAATATATATTTTTTTTTTATTATGCATAAAAAATGCATTAAATCAACAAAAACAACATTACACACACTACCATGTATTTGACACACACATATTGCGACCGACATCTGTCCATCCAAACTCACATTCTATCTTTTTAATTTTTTATTGCTTAGGATACAATCCGTGCAGCCTTAATAAAATTACCGTCGAATTTCGACCACTGGGCGACCACTAGTAATAAT
This sequence comes from Eudonia mercurella, assembly GCA_963082485.1. Lineage (NCBI taxonomy): Eukaryota > Metazoa > Arthropoda > Insecta > Lepidoptera > Crambidae > Eudonia > Eudonia mercurella. Next base: position 12,542,235 of record OY720022.1, on the reverse strand, counting down.
TATTACGAACCATTATCAACGCCTTTATTTACACAGTACACTGAATGTGTTACCTCAATAATATCGCTTAGCAACAGAAAGTGTAGTAATGAACACTGATGCCGAAACGACCCTAAAACAAATCATTCCAGTTTATATAACAACAATGCTTTTAGTAGGTACATTGAATATTGCGATGTTTGCTACAAAGCCTACAAGAGTGTTTATATTAACATACAAAGTTTAGATGCTCCCGGTTCGAAAGGAACCACCCTTTTTGGGGTGGTGTTATTAGTATAAGCAAAAGACATAAAGTTCCCCCTACTGAGGCAACGCGGTGTGCATACAATGGAGTTGGCATTGATTTTGAGTTAAATATCACCCCTTTGCCTCCGTTCGTGCATTGTTGTACATTGGACGTGTACAAACATAGTGACATGAATTATTGTTACCGGTTCTTTTATCTCTTTCAGTTGTTACCATTAATCAGCAACAGAATATGCGTTTAATAGGCGCTCCAATAGCGTTATTTACGCTTCGATAGTCACACGACTTGTGGTTCCTATGTTGTGCTTGGATTTTATTTGTAACTGTTTGCTGAGTTGATTTCATATTTATAACAGAGCCTCGAATCTGATGTTTGAAATTGTCTGCAAAGGTGCGACGCGACGGTCATGTTAAAATTAATTAAAAAACCCATAATCCTAAACGTTAATCAGGTTACTGACACCCTCTTTAATTGAAAAGTTAAAAAATGAGCAGACTTGAGACTCAGTACTGTATCTAGTCACCTATGTTATTCATTTATAAAATGTTAAAAGTTTATTTGGGAAAAAGGTAGTGTTTCGGAGAATTATATTTTATTCGTTCATCGAAGACAGCTTCCGTCTCGCCGACCGCATTTGAGCTGTGGTTCAGTCTTTGTTCACTATATTCCTTAGGAATATTACAATATTGTCACTTGTGTTTTCTTATATTCGACACAGCGATGATAACATAAACAAGTCATAGGCTATGGGGAAAACGGATTGTATATGAAGTGGGTCAGAGTTCGATCCGTCGACCGTACTCGGAGAATATAACTTTAAGAGAAGGCACAGTTTGAAAACTGTGCCTTCTCAGAAATTTCAGTAACGTATAAACTTTAAAATTGAACGACGATAGTTATTAAGTCATTAATAACTTTTAGTCTTTCCATTCACTCTACGAATAGTTTTGAGTAGAAGTTTGATTGGTTTTTGCTCTCTCGCGCATTGGAAGACGGTCTTTTGTATTCACGTAATTACCTAGATGTATTGAAAAACGAAATAACAACACCATTTTTTGAAGTTCTATTCCACATCTGTAAGAAAGATATATAATCCTGAAGTTAGTAACACTAAAGACACCTAGAATATTGTGTAAACCTATTTGAACCGCTTCTTAAAGATCTGTAACTTAACGTTACTCATGATCCTGATCCAAAGATATTAATAGAATACTTATTAAAGAATATCGATATATTCTAATTTTACCTTAAAGTGCTTACAGGCACGCTTATTTTTAGAGCTTTTTAGCTTTTTTTCTGAGAGTAAAAAGATTAAGGTGATGCTAAATAATTCGCTCACAGATGGCCAGCCGGACAGATGGATAACTGTGACAAGACTACAAGGCTTCCTATTGTTAATTCTTAATCATTGTTAATAAACCATCATCATCATCATCATCATCATCAGCTCATTTATGTCCCCACTGCTGGGGCACGAGCCTTCCCCATGGATGGATAGGGAGAACGGGCCATGAACCACCACGCGGGCCCAGTGCGGATTGATGGTTGTTAACGACTGCTAATGCAGCCGGGACCAACGGCTTAACGTGCCTTCCGAAGCACGGAGGAGCTCGAGGTGATAAATTTTTGGTCACCCATCCGATGACAGGCCTTTGCGAAAGTTGCTTAACCTCAGCACTCGCAGACCGGGTGCGTTAACCACTGCGCCATCGAGCTCCTCGAGCTAATAAACCAAGGAAGGTGCAATTTTGTTAGGTGCCCTTTTTCGACAAAACTTTGAACTTCGTCCAAATTTTAGGAGATTTTTCTAAAAAATAATTAGTTCTGCAGCTAAAAACTGTCTTTTTCACTTTTTACGATACTTTTATTTTCTATTTCTAAAGGTTTAAGATCAGACCATGCCGCGCTACCTCAAAAACTCTCCACAACTTGAGCGCATAATGCTATGACTCTTTGTGTCGCCATGCTCGCATCACTACACAATGTGATTATAATCTAACAACAATACCTTAAAATCATTCACGTCGTAATCGTCCTTGTGACATTTGGCAAAAGAGTTAACGTTCGGATAATTTTTGGTAATATGCGATCGTCATAATTATGATTTCTTGAGTGGTGGCATATTATGAAGTGAGAAAGTGCCAATTCTGCCGTATATCCGGTGGGGACTATTCAAGCAGCATTAATGTCGTGTACGAAATTACCTGCTTTGAACTCTGTTTGTCAATAGGGTAATCTGTAAACACAAACTTTTAAAATCCGCTCTTTGACGGTGAGCGAAGGCCGAGTTTGCTCAGGTGAACCCTTTGACAATAACGATCACGGTTTAAGCCTCTCGAATATTATTTCTCACACCTTTCGTTTTTTTGTGTTAATGGCATTAATACAACCTACACCTACACCACTAAGATAAACAGATTTGGATCATCCCATTTTTATTGTTATGTCGCTGTAATATAAAATCATAAATAAAATCTACACGATTAATATTGTTTTATCTACCACAATAATGTAATGCATTTTGCAGATACTTTCTTCCACTTTTCTTCGGGTGTTGTCGAGTTATATTATTATGTTATTAGTATTGAATGGGTGCGTGGGACGACAGGTCATCGATTCTATCTAGCACACAGTCCAATCCAATCCAATTTCTTAATGTTAGAACGATATTAAATGCTCAGATATCCCTTCATCCTTGGGATAGATAAGTACCTACTATTATCCTTTGGTGCGCGTTGCTTCTGATAGATTTAGCAATATAGCTCACGCGAATACAAAACATTGGAATGAAAAAGTTTCCAGCAGTAACCTCCTTGTACCGGTAAAGTGTTTGTACATGTAACTTGTAAAGCTCAAAATAAAATAAAACGCGAGTTAATTGGTAAACAGTGTTCCATTTCAAGATATAGCTATGCTGATGCTGTGCTCAGTAGGTATCAAAGCTTGCTAAAGTATGCTCCATCTATCATACCAGTAAAGGTAGGACTTTGGCCAGCTATGGATCAGTTATAGCCTGACCATGACATTTATTACAACCATCAACAGCGTGTAGATTTACAGAAGCTTTATTTTAAAATTCCCACCCATTAAAAATACTTAACGGCGCACGGAACAGCGCAACGCCCAAATCCCGCGGACTTACTAAGTCAACGTTGCTGAAAAAAAAACACACAATATGTTCACATTGCTTTGTCCTTTTATTCATATTTAATCTCCAGAGCGTCTACAAAAAACAATGATTTCACGGTACAGCATTAACGCATGTAGGCATAACAGAGAGGCGAGCGAACCCAAAGCAAATATAAGACCATATATTAAAATGTTGTCAATCCTATTTACAGACATTTTACTCTGTGTTTATCTTATAAATCTATTGTGTGCACGGCGGTCGAAATTATGGGTTTTTATGTCAATATTGACGAGAAGCGGGTTTGTCGGTCGTTGCATTTAACACGTCCCACCGGTAAATAAATGCAGCGCTTTAGTGCGCTTCTATTTCGATAGATGGCGTTGAGCGGTCTCTCACTTAACTCAAGCTACGATGCACTGAACAACTGAAAACAAAAAATACTTATGCTTACTAGTTTTAGTTTGTAACCAACGTTATTATTTTTATTATTCATGTGGAAATACCTAAACAAGTGAACATTTTATAGGCTAATCATGAATAGGGTTTACTTATCGTGGTGGCAACTGCGTTCGTCACAGTTTTCATCGCCGAAAAATAGCATAGATTTTCTTTGAAATTTTACGGAAAGACAACTAGGAAGCTGGTAATCTGAATTAAATTGTTATTAAAGGCTAAAATCAGATGCCGACCCTTATGTTTCATAATTAAATGAAAAAAAATCGATCATTGGTAAGTAAAGAAAAAAAGAGTGCTTTTGATGCCTTATTTTTAATTATCTGCGCACGAACTACACTTTGTTATGGATGCAAAGGTCTTCCATACCAATAATATTTTATATTACAGCTTTTGATGTTTTCGACCTAACAGTGTCATAGCAATAATTGTTCGTGTGCTACATACGGTATGTTCTGCCCTATACGAATCTGAAAACTTTTTGTTGTTAAAAAGTGATGTTACCAAAACCTCGTTATTATTTATTTTTTTGAAAAGAGTCCACGTCCTTTGAGATTTAGGAAGCACGGTTATGCCTCTCTAGCCGTCTCCTCACATCGCCGACCCGCAAGTTGCTTCCTCACACCTCGTATAAAGGACTCCTATGTTGTAGGAAGGAGGGAATACGAGTGTTCTGTAAACGCCAAGATCAAAACTTTCCATAAAACATGTTTTTAGCTATGATAAGTGCTTGCCAGTTACGTATATATAAAAAAATAAATATGCTTGTAATGCGCTGGGTAAAATATATTTCTTAGTATATTTACGTTGTCATATTCGAGCAATAGGTAAAATATTCTTTCTTTTAGTGGCTTGCACGTTCGGTTTGTGATCTTACAACTTCTGTAACGCTAGGTTAGCGGATGGGATGGATGATGGGCAGACAGAATCAATGAAGGTTGGTTATTAAAGTTGCCTCAAAAGCATTTAACAATATATTGTTAAATGCTACCGTCACTTATTTTTTAAACCATTCGTTTCATTTCACGCAAAATTATCTTACAGTATCTTTTGATCTGGCAGTGTGCGTGGTGCTTTTGAAATAAATTAAAGTTAATAGTTATGTCTTATTAACGGTCACCTATTGAAACGCATAACGTTTTTAGGCTTAAACTGAAAATGCATAATGTTCATGGCCATAATCGTCACTTGCCATAAATCTTTATAGCATAACTTCATAACACATATCATCATATGACCGAAATCTGTAAGGCATAATCATGGAAAGGCATAATTGCAATAATCATAATTAACAAAAGGCATAATTTAAATTTGCCATAACATTTAAAAGGCATACATTTGGTATTCACTACACCTTATAATGCATGCATGCAGCAAGCATGCAGCAAACCTGCAGCAAGCATGCAGCAAGCAGCAGGCAAGCAAGATAGCAGCATGCAAGCAAGCATGAAGCATGCAAGCAAGCATGAAGCATGCAAGCAAGCAAGCATGCAACATGCAGCAGGCATGGTTTCTGTCACGGCTCAAAAATACATAATTTAACTTAGTAAAATTACAGCAAGTGAATAATATACGTAATGTTGTTATAAGCAGTGTATTTAGATCAACTAAAAATTATATCCAATGAACGTATATCCTTTGAAATTAGTTCATTTGTAATTGTATGAAATGAAATACACCCCTTAAAACAACTTAAGATTATGTCAAAACAAAATTATGAATGTTATCAGTTATCTATACTAAAATTATGCATTTTAAAGTATGCTTAATAAAATTATGTCAAACAAAAATATAGATTTTAATGATTATGATTTTTAACATTATGCCTTTCAACAATTCTGTGTTATTATATTTATGTATGATAAAATATAATCCCAAAAAATATTATGCTTTTTGATTTTTATGCCATATGATGTATGACAATTGAAATTATGACAACGAACAGTATGCGTTTTAAAGTGTCACCCTTAGTAACTCCGTATACGAGATCTAGATCGGATACACTTTGGATCTTTTCATTCTGACCACAGCTTTCACACGTTGTATATAGCATTGTGAAAGGAAAATTCAAAAATAATTAGAACCAGAACATTGTTAATTTAACAATTTTTTGTAATGTATGCAACAGCTATTTATCTGCTCTCCGGACCGGCAAAGGGAGGAGGTGAATACTGCATCGTATAGATCACTCAAACGGCTGAGAGAAATCATGTCATATCCTTACAGACTAAACACCCCCTGGGGTTGCCCATGGCCTTAATAAGGGCAAAATAGACAATCAAGCCACACACACACCGGCTTAAATCACACGATAGCGCTATCCAAGATGGTACAACGCCATCAGGGTAACCAACAAAAGAACAACGACGACTAAAGTAAATTTTTCTATTTTAAGATTACACAGTACGGAAATTGTATTTCTGTCTTTAAAATTATAAAATGTACTAAAGACGCTTAGTGTATTGTGTACTAAAATAAACTAACTAGAATATTACGGCGTCCATTAAAATATGACATTGTGTTGTTAAAAGCAATTCTTAAGTAATATTTACAAGAGTAAATATTACTTAAAATCTAAGTAAACTAGATTGTAATTTAACACGCGTTAAAGTAATAAATTTGTATGTTTTTCTCTGTGTCACTTTTCGCAAAGAGGAAGAGAAAGTAAAAAGTGTTAACAAGTCATAGTCACAATACTTTTTAGTTTAGTTTTTAAGTTTTGTCTTAGCTGTTGGTCTTTCTATAAATAAATAAATATTTTTGATCCTGAATATCAATATGAACCAATTTTCGCGTATTTACTTCTGCCTTCAAGCATAGTTAAATCGGCTTCATTATTAAATGAAAAAAAAAACTTCAATTGCTTTTGCGCGTGTTCTTTAAAAGGGTAAATTGAAAGTCGTCTCGCCCGAACAAAGATTTATTCGGTAAAAATGAGGCATGCCGACAGACAAGGCGCGCCGGGATGTCATTAGTGAATCCGGGTCTTTCTATTGCCAAATTGCGCGCCGCCTCCCATTGTTGGGCTGGTAATGAGAAAGTATAGATTAAGACTCAGCCACTGTATGAATTGTTGAAGTTGCTTCTCACTGATGATGTATTGGGGTAGTTTTTTGAATGTAACTTTTTATGCAATATTAATTTTTATTCAGCAACAGGGAAGCGCTTACATCTCACCTCATGATGATGATGATGATGGCGATGAAAGGTGAAACTGCGATTTACCCGCTATCGTCCTTTACGTAGCAGAAATAAAACGCATCCGAAGGTAGAGAGCACGTTTTACGAAGTGTTTGTCAGTAAGGGGACGAATTCCGGTGTAGCAGCGTGGAATTGAACGCGCGATGCCCTCGCTGTTTACAATCGTGTGATTTATCAGAGTTGGCGGATCAGGATCGTCAAAAGCTCTAAGGTCATCACATTATCCACTCCAGCAACCCACGCAAATATTGCACGTCGGCGTCACAAAATAAATAGGTAGGTACAGAAGGGCGCATCCGAACGATAGCGAGTTTAATTACCTACGCTCATTCGTAGCGTTAGGGTTGATGATGAATACGTTTTAATGTGTAAGGTTTAAGAATTTGAATGAAGAGAAAAAAACATCGACTAATTTTTATTTATTTAAACAATTAAATATGCATCAGTTTTTACATTATGACCGTCATCGACTAATTGTAACAAAGTGTGCGGGGCACCCCGGCTGACTTACGTACGACTGGTGTTATCCCGAGTAGAGCCGGAGATCAACGTACGAATGCGCCTATGTCGCTCGTTTGTATGAACTCGCCGATCCGATACGAACCTTCGGAGAATCTAGTAGGGAACGGGGACATACACAAGTGAAAACCTCTGACGGTGCTTCGTTTCACACGGCTTGAGGAACTCTTTTAAGTTTATCGCCGTCCCCAAATAGTCCGTTGATGCTGAAAATGCAATGAAAGGCAATCAGCAAACTCTATCCAAAAAAAGAGTCGCCCTTCTGTACCTATTTATTTTGTGTCGGCGTCGTCGTCGGTCTTCTGTCGCTTCCCGTAACGGCCTCAATGGATACACCGCTAGATTGTGCTTGCAAATATTTGTGGCTAGTAAATTATAGGCTTGAAAAAACACTGAAGTGGCTTTGGGATATTACGAAAATAGTTATAATGCATAATTTTAACTATTAATGTTTAATGTGACTTGGAACTTTAAAAAAAAACTGGGTTGACCATTCTTTTATACCTAAAAAAGGATAGAAAACTATTTAGTGCATGTAAAGAGTGTGAGAGATTGGAAGATACCTGAGCTAAGCGTCAAGCCTGACTCTCAGTCTCATCTATACTATAAATAAAGAGGTAAAGTTTGTGACTTTGATTGTTTGCTTGTTTGTTTGCTTGTTTGTTTGTTTGTTTGTTTGTTTGTTTGTTTGTTTGTTTGTTTGTTTGTTTGTTTGTTTGCGGAGGGTAATGTCTGGAATTACTGGTCCAATTCCAAAAATTCTTTCACAGATAGAATGTTACATGCCTTGCGGGTAACATAGGCAATTTATAGACATTTTATTTTGATAAATAATAGTTATCAGTTCGAAATCTCCAAATTTGTAAATCAGATCGGAAGAAAAAGTGCCGCTTGGCTGCTTTATCGGCGCACGCTGACCAAACGGTTAAGTTTACATGAAAATAATGTACGACCAAAATGTTAGTTATCCAATGATGAAAAAAAACTGGCCAAGTGCGAGTCGGACTCGCGCACGAAGGGTTCCATACTTTATGACGTATTAAAAAAAACTACTTACTAGATCTCGTTCAAACCAATTTTCGGTGAAAGTTTGCATTATAATGTACATCATATATTTTTTTTTGTTTTATCATTCTCTTATTTTAGAAGTTACAGAGGGGGGGGACACATTTTACCATTTTGGAAGTGTCTCTCGCGTAAACTATTCAGCTTAGAAAAAAATGATATTACAAACCTCAATATCATTTTTGAAGACCTATCCATAGATACCCCACACGTATGGGTTCGACAAAAAAAAATTTTTTTGAGTTTCAGTTCTAAGTATGGGGAACCCTCAAAAAAGTTTTTTTTCTATTTCTGTGTAAAAATCTTAGTGCGGTTCACAGAATACATCTACTTACCAAGTTTCAACAGTACAGTTCTTATAGTTTCGGAAAAAAGTGGCTGTGACATACGGACGGACAGACAGACAGACAGACAGCCAGACAGACATGACGAGTCCATAAGGGTTCTGTTTTTTGCAATTTGGCTACGAAACTCTAAAAAAAAACGATATACCTAGCTTTTATAATAAAGCTATAATAACGTTATTTATCACGCTAATATTATAAAGAGGTAAAATTTATAAATTTGGAATTGGGAGGTAATCATCGAAAGTACTGATCCGATTCCAAAAATTATTCTACCAATATTTAGAATGGACCTTCAGAGTGCACAAAAACTGAACAATAGTATACACTTCCAAATCTTTAAATTTCTAAAAGATTTCCGGAAAAAAAAGCGCAACTTGGCTACTTTATCAGCGTGCGCTGACCAAACGGTTGAGTATATGTACATTGATAGTAATAAAGAACAAAAATTTTAGTCATCAGGGCCCTTAGCCAAAGTAACATTACAAAACGATAACGAAGTTCGAAAAGAACAAAATGTATGGGATTGACATAAGCCGCGCTAAATCACGTGGTCAATGTAATGTCAATCCCATATATTTATTCTTTTCTAACTTCGCTATCGTTTCGCTATCGTTTTTGTAATGTTACTTTGGCTACGGGCTCTGTAGACCTAAAAAAAAGTCCGCGGCACGATATACCTAGCTTATTACTTAAGCCACAATGACGTTTTTCATGTTAAGAATCAAATTGATTTTTCAAGGGGTTTTTTAAGTGTACTTATTTGGCATAATATTTTCATCTTTACTAAAGTATAATAAAATAGTTTTATCACCCGAGGAATTTCATGACGATCAAATTTGCTCTTCACAGCGTCTAATTCGGTTGCTTAGTTCTGGAAATATTACGAAATCAAAAATAAGTCACATAGAAATACGTGTAAATTTTATTATTTCGCTCTTTGACCACTTAAAAATAAAATAAGATTTCTGTTTGCCACAACATTGATGTTTTGAACACATATTTAGATAAGATTGTAATAACCAGCCTTACAAACTTAAAACAAGCCCTACCTAAACTCGAAACAGAGACCTCTAGGTCTGGTTGTCTAAACAGTAGACCGCAGAGGCAAATGCTGTTCTAACTTGGAGAAAGAAAAATCCCTCCTCCAGCACTAATGGCAGTGACGCTGAAATCGAACTGTATAATAGATTAGCTCGCAAATGACAGCAGGAATGGAACATCTTATCAACATAATATTTCCCTATTACCTATATCATCGGAGGCTAAGTATTATCCAGATGTCTTGGGTTCAGTTCCCAGGTCGGCAATGTGTGTTTCTGATATTTGGAAGCAGAGTTCCGTTGGTGATCACTAACCCCCATTTCAGAATCCTCTATCAGTTGTAGCGATGCTTTGATTTCCATGATGGGCGACTTTGCAAAGCAGTGGGATAGCATATACTGCTAATTATTAATATGTGTAAGTAATAGCATTAAACTATTAAAACATCATCATTATCATCATCATCATCATCAACATCAGCATCATCATAAGCTGATCAACGCATAAACTCTATTAGATCTCTTTTCTATTTTTAAATGTATAAGTCTCGGGGGCAAACTTTCGCACTGGTGGGTAACGAATTGAGAAAAGGGTGCATTTCCCATGAAAAGCTTTTTTGGTTTAACCTGAGTGCTATCATAGTTTTTCTACAAGAAACAATAAACATTGTTAATAGAAAACCTTTGTAACATAGATTATAGAAGTAAAACAAAAACTTTAATAACTTTAAGCGCGGTGCGCCTAGACCAAGCGCAAACATGGAGCGCTAACATTTCGTCTGATGCAGATACTATCGAGACACGGATGTTTTATGAAGTACCTGCATTAGATCGCGTAGAGAGGGGCAAGCCCGTTGAGCCACCAATATACCGGAAGATATTGCAACAAATACTGCTCAGCATTGTCTGCAAGAGTGCACGACTTGGGAACAGAAACGCCACACCCTAACGGCGGAGATTGGCTCCGTTCTCTCGCTGGCCAGGGTGGTAAAGAAAGGCATCGCTATGTGATGGGTCATTTTGGGAATAGTTATGGCGTATTGGATGTGATCCATTCTTAGTTTTGGGTAACCCCTCGTACTATCTTGGGGGAGTAGAAGTTCCACATAACCGCCGTGTTTTTGCAAACGCGGTGTTATGCGGAATGCATGCAAAAGAAACAGTTTCTATAATAGTTATATTTTTTGATTTGTGAAACGTAGATTTAATTTTGTACGAAATAATACGAAATCCACGTGGACGAAGTCGCGGGCAAACTGCTAGTCTCTAATAAAACAATACGTGAATACTTGCTGAATTGCTATAATGTTTCCATGTAATCTAGGATACAACATGGTTAGAACCATGTTATTTAAGTTGGTGTCAACGTTTGATGTTCAACTTCTGCACTATGTTAATGTTACCCAAAACAATATACGAGTAGCCCGAAGCCTGACTGTCTGTGTGTACATAAAGTCAGTCAGTATAAAAGTTTAACGTTAAATAATTTTAAATAGCGCGATGTCATTCCTAACTTCACAAATTGCAACGATTTTCACAGTGTTAGCGTCCCGCATTACACGAATCTGCATTTACAAGGTGTGCGCTCCACGCGTGTTTGTGAATCACTCTGGTTTTGTAACGACTAACCGCACACAAATAGTCGCTCGGAGCAAACGCAGGGCAGTGCGTAACAGTATACATAGAAAGCCCTCGTAATGTTTGCCTTCGTGTGATTTATTGGCTTCGTCGGATTTGGAGGCACGCAGGGTCTGCGACAGTGCGGTGTTGCGTTACGCGCGGCTATTAGGAACACCACCACCCTTGCAATATTGGATCAGTCCCATCTAAAACCTGATAATCAAACCCTAACAAACATGCTTTTAGTTTTTAACTGCCATTACTCCCTTGTGTTAGCCAAGTGATCCGATGCTCATGCATGTTATAAGAATGGAGTCAACAATATAACATCTTCATTTACGGTCAATTTGGGAATAACGGAATATTGAATGTTGGTAAGATGTTTTTGAATAATTAAACTGAAACTTATAGTATAGTACGGATTTCATAGAGTTTATTTTTTTTTGATTTAATCATCTAAATTAAGAAAACATAGTCTTAATTAAAATCAAAACATAATTGACAGGGACGAAGTGTTTGTGAAACAAAACCTTCAACTATCATTATAGGAGATACGTCAGAATTATGCCTTAGAAATTAAGGATACATTTTGGTAACAAATAGCAAACATGAATAAATAAAACAATAGACAATTCTAAATAAACCGCAAAACAACAATACGACGCCATCATATCTATAGTTGCTTAAACACCTGCCCGCGTTCAACCACCATAAATACTACAGCTGAAAATACAATCCCGAAGTTCCCCTGCGCTCTATTGCAACCCAAATTGACACATCAACTGATCATAGCTCGGCACTTTGCAGAAATATTGTCAACTGGCATCACATATGTGAAAATAGAACAGCTTATATGGAGGGTCCCTACCTACCTATTTGTTAGTGATATCAAAGATTCAACACTCGCAGATAATTATAAGTTCCTGATTAATAGATAAAGTATTTTTAGATAGCAGTGTACCGGACGCTGTACTTTTTCTCATAATTTAGGTACTGTAATAATATCTGTAAATATTTTTTATATTATTTAAAAACAAAATTTGCGAAAAATTATCATCATCATCATCAGCCTATACTAGGGACACGGTATTGAATAGAAAGTATCGATACTGTACTCATGAGTAGTATCGAAAGAAAAGTATCGTACTCATAAAAGTATCGAGACAAAAGTATCGATACTTCAAAGTATCGAGTACTTTTCTTAGGGCCTATGCCTATGCCTATTGAGCATACGTCAGTCAGGAGGAGGACGTCAATGCCAGTCAGCAGCAACTAACATCAACAAAAAAATTACCTTGACGGATTAAGTTTAAGGTGTTTCTTTAAATGTTTATGCATGTTTGACGTTATTTCCTGAAGTTTTTTTGATTTTGAAACATGTCTTGCATTTAACTTCGTATTGATTAACTTTGACAAAATACTGCCAAAGTTCACTTTTACTAGGCGGCATTCTTCTAATGACTGCAATATTGATAGACAACGCAGAATAATAATGAGTACTTTTAAATTACGATTTATTAAATAAAATAATAGTCAAGCACAATAATGATCAACCGCATAACCGCATTGATATATCAGAAAAACAAAACATAAAAGGAACACGAAGAATAAATAAAGCAATAATATTAAAAAACAAACAACGAACGGCGAACAAGTGAGTGATTGTTAGTGAAATGAATTAAATAAAGGAAAGGAATGATAATTGATGAACTGTTAACGGAACGAAAGATTTCGAACTTAACTAATATTGTAACAACTCATGTATACTTATGGAAAGCAATAAATGATTGAATTGAATTGAATTGAATTAACTTAATGTAATGTTGTAGAAGGTTCATCACAATTGACTAGGGCCGTAGGCCAAGTTTTAAGTGAGTAATTTCTAAGATTAATTATCGAATTAATTACGATACGATACCTGTCAAAAAGTACTCATTGAGTAAAAGTATCGAACACAAAGTATCGAGTACAAAAGTATCGGTATCGAAAACAAAAGTACTCGATACCACAAAGTATCGATACTTTTTTCGTGTCCCTAGCCTATACTAGTCCACTGCTGGACATAGGCCTCTAAATAGGCTTCAAAATTATACCTAACCATAATTATCAATATTTTATTAATTATGTTCTATTTTTTTTGTCTATATTTTATAAATATTTAATTCAGCTTAAGCGCAGCAATTAACACTTAAAAATAAAAAATAAAATAATTATGTCCTGTTATATAAAATATTTTTTTTAAACACAAAATGTCAACATTAGCACAACTTGTTAGTTTATTTTTTTATTGACTCATTACAAGGTCTAACTTTGGACGAGGAATAGGGACATTGAGGGCGAAGTTCAGAGATTATGGCCCGAGTTAGCCAATTAAGGACATCATCTGCTAATTCCGTTCTTGACTGGTTGTCGAAACCACCACCGGCACCAGTTCTAAACTAAGAACTGACGAAGTTATAACACCATATCCACTTCATATTCGGAATGGAAGAATCGTGTCCTGCTTTTGAAATACTGTCGGCGATGATTAAGACCCAATCTAGGCTTACTTTTGATTCTAAAAATGAACATAAATCTAACATTACTTTGCTTTAAAAATTTCATACATTTTTCACGTAGGGCCAGTTAAATTTGACGCCTAACTGATGCTCAGATTCTACTGCTAAGTTGGGATAATAAAACTAATACAGAAGTTGAGAAATCAAATAGAAAATGAGGGAAGGAAACACCAAGGAACAAAGTAGATGCTCCAAAAAAGTATTCATACTTTAATAACTATAAAGTTATAATGGAATACTTAGATAATAATGTTTGCAAAGTGTTGCATGTCTTGATTGAAATCTTACTCGACCAACGTTGATAGATACAAGATTTTCACACTATTGTAGGTATTTCCATGTATAAAACCTGGTGGTACTCAAATACTGTTTGCAAAAAATATTTTGTGTTAAAAATAAGTTGCTCTCAATATTTCTCCCGATAATAATGTTATATCATAACTGCGATCACAGCATTATCTAAAAATGTCAACAAGCTCCCATTGAAGGTGGTGCCTAACCGCTGGCCGACATCGGACAATGAAGAGGAGGGAACCCGGTGTCATCTGCTTTCAACATAATTAAAATCACTTTAAATAATGCCACTAAGCGCCCAACCCTGGCAAGGTTTTATTTTAAAAAGTGCTATTAGCATTAAATTTAGTTTTGCGGATGATTATGTCGCGTTCAGGCCTTGGAGGGCATTAACGGCTCACAATTTTTGTGAATTATTGTTCCGACCGCACTCCCTCGCCTTTTATTACAAGCTTATTCCAATTTTCGGCTACTCAACTTGATATCCTATTCGAAGTTAATCCTTTCATTTAAGGACGACGAATGAAATGTTTCTTAATAAAGCTAATGCGTTTATTAGTAGGTGCCTTGGTGTAAACCAAGATTAAATAAAACCGACCGACGTTTATTAAGTGGTTTTTAACAATAAACTTTATTTAACCTTTTACTTTAGTAACTTCTTTAACCATTTATAGTATTGTGCAATTTCTTGTTTTTTAGTGAATTTAAGAGGAAGACTTTATTTCTTTTGAAGTAGAAAGGAAAAAAAAACATCTGATTAGATATCAATCCAATGTCTTCTTGCCTTAATAACTTTATATATTGGAATTTGTTTTCGTGATGTTTGTTCCATTCTACTTCTATATATTGACACAGATTAGAAATTGGTTTGATGTTTTATAATGTCTTGTATAGTTACTGTTTGGTTAGCTGGCTTCACTTCACGATTACACTGTGCATATCCAAAAAGGAGGCCAATGCTTTTGCAAGCCTGTCAGTTCGGATTAGCTTGTCTTATAGGTATTTATTATAAACTTGGAAGCTGTTCGAGAAATTTACGTACGTTATTATCTGTGTCGGCGACTGCCTTCGCGTTGACTTTAGATTCTGCATTGTATAGTTTATCGTGATAACTTTTTTAAGATGAAATTTAGTTAAAAACTCCTTTTATATTGGTGCGAAGCTCTTATAGAACTAGGAAGAAATAAGAACTTCTCTTAAAATATTCCTAAATAAGTTTATACTTTTAATTAATCACAAGAACAACCTTAAATTATAGAAAAGTTTTTATTAATAGTTTTTTTTTATCTCCTCAAATTAACTTTCTAGTGTTTGGTTAATGCATTATTTTTAAATATACCAACTTAAGTAGCATAATGTAGGTAGGTTTATGCACAATTGTTAAGCCATCCGTAGGCATTAACCAATAAGGTTTTTACAAAAAGTGCGAAGTAAAACGCAACAAGATTTAAAAAGAAACTGCATGTATTTTTTAATTAAAAGTAGTCGATAAAATGTACAGAACAGCGCCACCTACACAAAGTAGTAACACGTAATCACAACATAAAGTGCGCTCGCAACAAGGTTATCGGTTCAATCGGGGACTAAGAATCGGAAAGAAAAACAATCGTCGCTCGTCGTCCCCCAGAATTCTTTAATTTATCCTGCACAGTTTTAAATCGGTGTTAAGATTCAGCGGTCGTAACGTTTTTTCAATTATCAGCTCCGATCTCTACGCGGGCTTACGATAGCTACTGAGCCTCAGCAGTTCGACACGCCAAGATTCGGTCCCCGTTGAAAAGGGACAAAAAAATATATCTGGAAACTTCGCTTCGCCTTCCAATGAGTTCAATTCCGGACAAAACTTTGTGAAAATAAATTAAATCGCGTTGGCGCTGTCCCTTTTTCACGCGAGCAAATGAATCGAGTCTGTAGATAAGTTGCTGATTGGAAAACTTTATTGAAACTTACTTCATGCTATTTTCATTCTATTCTTTATTAATCACCCGAATTAGTAAAAATAAGAATATCCCGAAGGAAGAAAAAACTTGGATATTTGAATTTGGACACCCATTTTATGACCAGCATTGTGAAAGGAAAGGATTAAGCGCGCCACTGCGCCATCGAGCTCCTCAGAAATCAAATAAGTGTTACAAAGAAAAAAAGCACCATATTAAGCACTCCAACGCTTATTTAAAGTTTATATTAATTTGTCTGATAGAACTCGAAACAGAGTAAAGAAAACTTGCATCGCGCTTATTGCAAGTAGGTACGTGACGGAATGCTAGGCACGCCATAGGAACCAGGCATAGGAACCATCTTAAGGTTCTATAACTACTCTAAGGAATGCTGCTGAAGCCTTATCCGACCGACTTTACTCACATCCATTAATTGATCTATGTTGACTTTAGCACTCGTTGTAGATTATGTATGATTAAAGGCGGAAGAAAATAAAGTTTATTCTTGTTGAGTGCTGTGTTAGTAAATAGTTAAGTACCTATAATACTTTTAGATTGGGTTAACTAATAAGACTACTCGTGGAACTGACAATGCCACTTTAAAGTCAGTTAAGTGACATCATTGTTACGGAGTACGTACTCTCATATTTCTTTGTAAGTTTATACTTTTTATATTTTTCTATGAGTTGTCAATGTCTCTTTTGTTTTGGTTTCCTTTAAGTCATCGTTCTTCTGCTGTTTGACGCGGTATGTTTTCTTTAATTTATTTTTATTTTGCTTTCATAATACCTTTATGTCAGCATAATTTAAGTAAAATCTTAAACAAAAAAAATTGTCATGGAAAATTATTTCTTAATTAAAAAATCTGGTAAATGTGTTTTTTTTACATTAATCAAACTCTACCGGCAGTTAAACTGAGGACAAAAAATTTATTCCGCTGGAAATAGAGTCCGGGTTCACGAGGTCCGAGGCTGGTATCAGCCCACTAGAATCTGTGGGCTGATACCAGCCTTGGACCTCGTGGTCCCGTGACTAGATCACAGAAGCGTTAAAAGTTACGTTACATGTAATATCTTACGGTGATCTAAAGTCATGTTGATCTTATTGGAGATCGCATAGTGCAAAATTACATGCAACGCTGTTTGGCAGGTGCTACGTCATTTGAACCATGTATTAGGGTTAAGAATAAAAAGATGAATGATGATTTATCGTGGTAATTATACGCGCCAACAACCAGTCGTTATTAACAGTTTAACAAGAAACAGGAGGTTATTTACTCGACTTGTGTAATTTCAAAAATAAACAAATTTATTCTTTTATTTCTCTCTCTAACTATTAAAAAAATAATTAATGTTGTTACTTAAATTAAAAGAAAGAATGGTCAGTAGCCAAAGTCACTAAAAATTTAATTTAATAGGAACCATGACGCAATAATTTTACTTGACGGTGACAATGCGCCGGAGGGATTTCATTGTTTGGACAAAGTACCAAAGTGAACTTCGTTGTCGACTTTCATTATAAGTGTATTTCATGTGCAAAATCTAGTTAACACATAGTATGATTATGGTTATATATCTATAATTTTACGCAAATTTTGCTGAGAACAAATACGATTCAAAATAAGAAAGTGTTGAAAAATTTCACGAGCGGGATTCATACCCGCACCCCATGACATGCCGGGTCAGGTGCACTACCAACTATGCTATCGTGGCTCTATCCAATTCGCCGAAATTAATCAACAATATCTACTCTTACTCTGTAAGTCAAAGGAGCCCTATTCAATGTCGAAAACTACCTACGTCTTCAACACCCGCACTTCAAGCACGCCGTGTTCATCCTTTGATTGCCAACATTTTGAAACGTTATGAGACGCATTAACATAAAGTTTCGTCAAGATAACTTTGACCGTGCCTTACTGCAGTACTTCCAACCACTAGATGAGGTATCGCAACACGGAGCCCTTTTTATTAATTTAAAAAATACTTAGTCTATTATTTTTGAGGCCTGTCAATTGCACTATGAAGTTAAAATATATTAAAAACCGTTCTAGAAACTGCTAGGCTCAGGCCTTTCCACATAAATATAGAAAGAAAAGTATGTAGTTTAACGTGTGGTTGTATTTATGTTACATAATTATCATATTTTCTTATTAGTTCTGTACGCAGTTTGTCTATCTAACTAGCTATTTTCATACAATCCTGTCACCATGGGCTGCTGGAAGAAATCTCTTTTTAGAGATAAGCTTACCTGTACTATTGCGATCCAAAATGTTAACCATTGTAAATGTTTATTTGTGTACGAACTAATAAATAAATAAAGATCTGGACTTAACCCTACACGCGCTGGCTCAATGCGGGTTTAACATTGCCATGTTCTGACTACAACCGAGACTAAAAACGGCTTAGCGTGCCAACTGTGCACGTAAGTTACATTCGCCATCATCATCATCATCATCATAATCATCAACAGCAGTGGTTTGATGATTGTGAGTGTAGGTACCCTTGTGAGGTACGCTCTGCTGTTTGTAGGCCTCCCTTTGTACACACCACAAAAGCCGCTTCTGTGCTAAGCCAAGAGCTGCCGGCGATTTTCCAACATATCATTACTTACTTATGTACCTATTAACGAAACACGTTTGAAAAAAACTTCAAACACTTTCTCGATTAATATGGCTAAACTTATTTGTATGTAAAGGCTCATCAATTATTGTGGTTCCATTTAAAACTATTAGTATATAACCATTACGCCCTTAACTGTAAACGTAAATTTTACGGTATAATCTCGCGGTGTTGTGGCCTTAATTCCACAGCACTATCTATAATTAAACAATGGGTCTGACCCACACCCTTCCATTACAACCCAACAGTGACGTTTAACACATTCAGATAATCTCACTAAATCGCTATAATCTCTACTCGGGACGAAACTTAATTCAATTCCACGTTAATTTACTTATTTGAAAACGAGCTGACGCGATACAGTTATCAGGGGCGAGCCCTCGGGATTTTAGGTCTACGGATAATCTGAATTGAATTTTTACGAATAAACCAGTATATGTTTATAAATGAGCTCATTTAGTGACTGGATTAATTATCGAGTGTTCACGTTATTCGTGCTTCGGACTATTGAGTGTAACGGACATGTTAAGCCTTTTGACTCGGTTTTTGTCGTGATATGGCAATCCTTAGAACCAACTCGCTTTGGGCTGGCGTAGTTGGTCTATTCTGATCTCCCTATGTGCTTTTGGGTGTCTGTTTTTGATGATGATGATGACTATGATGATGATGGTGATGATATCTCTACATATGCAATTACTCATTTGGTAAGGCCCATCAGCCGATTATACGCTGATGACTATTAATATTATCACAATCTGTGGCGGTGTAAAATTGATCCCAGTTCAATTAAAAATTTAAATATACCTTTGTTTAAATGCAATTGGGCAATGCCGTAAAATACGTGGGCGTATAAAATATTTAAGGTTGTCGTTCGTCATGATCGTCTTTTATTAATGTGCCGTCCGAGATTTTGGGGAAACTTAATGGCAACGCCGTAGACAAAATGTATTTTAAATGAACAAAGTACGAGAAGGCTAAATTATTATCGCTACTTTAGCCAGTAGCTGTATCGAATAATGTAAATAATAGAACGGTTCGAGATAATCATTTCGTGTGTCTGTATACGCGCCGATGATAAATCTCATTATTTAAATCGGTACAACAGATAGGCGAGGAGCTGCAGCGTATTTTTAGGTTAAGTCAGATCGGTCGTTAGCTCGGAGATACGTCGGTGTGTCGCCGGCCGCGGCAAACGCCGTTTGACATTAACAAATTACATCGGCTGTCAACTTTCTGAAACAATATACCAGTTGGCGTTTAACTTATCTCCAGAACTTTTCGTCTCGTGTAGATAAAATGTTGTAATACTAAAATATCATTATGCTTAGCTGAGAGGCGGGTACTCGTAAGTCACAGAGCAGATAATATTTCAGTGGGCGCAGCGGCCACCGCGCGCAGGCCGACGCTATCGGGCGGCCGGTATCGCGGTTGCCGAAGCGATCTTTTATTTTATCTCCGTTACTTTGTTTGAGGTTGATAGGTCAACTTTAAGGTAACGTTCGCGTAATCAATTTATTTATGCGTCCAAGTCAAGTTATTTGACAATTGATCATCAACTACATTTGAAATTGCTAAAGAAATAATAGTAAACCTCTTAATATTTAATATTTATTTAATAAATATTAAATATTGAGCTTCAAAGCTAAGTTTTTTTTTTATTAATAAGGGGATTATTACCATTTTTCTGAGTATTGTTGTCGCAGTTTAACATTTTGGTACAGGTAGTG
Source organism: Eudonia mercurella (assembly GCA_963082485.1). NCBI lineage: Eukaryota > Metazoa > Arthropoda > Insecta > Lepidoptera > Crambidae > Eudonia > Eudonia mercurella. Next base: position 12,521,479 of record OY720022.1, on the reverse strand, counting down.
TTGTAAAAAATTTCAAGCCCTACATTCTATTAAGTCTACATTTTAGGACTCGACTCTGATCACAAGACTCAACTCATAGAGACTCTACTGTTCGATGCTTCCGAATAGACTCGAGTTGGACTTCAGGGCGCGAGTCTTATATCGTTACGACTTGCGCTCGAGTCTGGTATCTAAGAGAGCTCAGTGCTCAGTGACAGGTAGTATAGTTTGGTGTGGAGTCGTATGAGTAGGACCTCACGCGGTCGCGGTCGGTGGACTAGTAAATAATAAAATTGAAATATATTATAATACAATGAAAAATTATCAGTTATAATTTAACAGTATTTGTCGTACTCGAAATTTTGTTGAGTAGAAATTGCTTCGAGTCGAGTATTCAAACTCGAGTTTTCATCAAAACGCGAATAAGGTTTACGACTCGAGTTCGTTTTAGACTTCCGGACTGGAGTTTTTACAGTACTAGGTGCAAGCTCATTCACACTCTTTGTCGATACTTATTCTGATGTAGCTGATCTTGTGGTTGTGAAATCAGGTACTTTCTTAAGTTACTTATCCAATACGCGGAAAACGACGTAGAAATATGTATCTATTTATAAATAACTTATTTTTTTAAAAAGCCCAGCTTAATTAAAATAATAATTTAAGCTGCAAAATGTAATGTATAAATTGTAAAAACATCTTTTTTTTTTACATCAACAGAGAATATGGGTATTCATAAGTAGTGAACAAAGTGTAAGCGAGCGACCCGCGTACGTAAATAAATTAACCAACACTCCAGTTAGCAAGTTCGTAATTAGAAGGCCGGCTGCTACTACTTACTAAACACTTCGCTAACTTACCGGCACATTACGATAGCTATCTTATACTTATTCATGGTGGATAAATAACAAACATGAGATTATTAAAAAAATAAGATACTTAATAAAAAAAGAAATCAAAGTTACGCTTTGCTTTGGTGTGTGTAATTTTGAATGGGATTTAACTAATCTGACAGAAGTCTGTTTGAGATACCATCGTGGACAAGTCGCTTCTATCCTAAAGTAACTTATTGCCTTTCTGGACAAACGATGTGGCACGGCCCACGTTCTGTGACAATCGGTGGGACGTCTCAAAAAACTAATCACACGAGTTTTTTATTGGTCTCGGGGAGTGAGGCCAGAAGTGATTTGTCCAGAGCAATCTATCATTCAAGCACTATGGGAATAATTAGTGTCAGCGAGAGCATCCGGACGGAGTGCGCGCCAACAATGAAACGCGTGACGTACCATTCAAACAAACCATTAATAATTTTGAACGCTAGTTTTTCTAAGACGGATTCACTCTTGTAAATAAATGGTACAGCGGATTCTTAACTACCTACTTACGGAGACATTTTTTTTTCACTGACGAGCCGTTAGCTAGCTAATGTCGCCGTCTCGGCAAACGGCATTTCGGACATCTATGAAAAGGCTTGAGCTAAACGTTCACGGACAACGGAGCCATTTGCGTGCGCGAAAGCTAAATAAACATTAAAAAGTATTTAACGAGTATAAGCGGCGGGGCGCGGAACGGCCGCCGCGAGATGTTGCGACTTTCGTTGTTCAAATACTTAGCACCGAAAAATGTTAAAAATGGTTGAGGGAGCGCGAAACGGTCACGGTCGCACACCACGTTTTGTATGAACCGAAGCGGTGTGAACGACCTCAGCTTCATTCCAAGATATGTTTTAATACGCATTTTAATAAAGCTCGTATTGTTTAGACTATGTCGGAATACATTAGCTTGTGTCGTTACGAGCGGACCGCTCGAAACATCCGGAATTTGAATAGTAATTAAACATGCAGTCGCAACAGAGTTACAATTGTTTCTGTCTTCCATGAGAAGTATCATCACATTGTTCTTGTTGGACAATTGCCGCGTTAGTCATTATTAATGCGTGATCTTGTATTGGAAGCTCTGTTTTTATTAAGATTAAATTTTATTTCTAAATCTTATCTGTTCTTAGCTTTTTAGCGTAGGGCCTTAGCTTAGGGCTTAGTTGATGGTAGAACTTTCTCTAAGTCTGTTTGACTAGCTACCGCCATCTTAACTAAGTCTGTCGCTATAGCAACAATGTTAGTAGCCATGTAAGCAAAATTGTGGTCTAGCTGTAGTGCCGTAGTGTAGATAAGATAGCTAGTTCCACTTTAGTTGAAGATTCCGGCTGATGTCTTCTTCCACTGGCCTTATCATCAGTGAGAAAAGATCCAAGAGCTCCACTTTGTGGCATCATAAAAATAGGCCAGTGAATAGGTATAGCTGAAGATATCGTTTCAAATAGTTTTGAAACGTCATCAAAAACATCTGCTATTGCAAATCATATCAGAGCTTTAAATCTATACTAATATTATAACCTGGAGGAAGCCTTTGTATTTTTGTATGTATGTATCTATGTTTGCAACGAATAAACTCAAAACTACTGAACTGATTTAAAAAAATATTTCACCATTAGAACGCTACATTAGCGTTGAGTAACATAGGCTATATTATATTAAAGAAAAAAAAATCTCTACCCGTGCGAAGTAGGGACGGCCCTCTCTAGTATCTGTTTAAAGTGCTAATGTCCAAATAAGTAGAAAATCATCATCAATTGGTGGATTGTTACGGCAGTTACCTGACAAGAACACGAGTCGCCAAACCGTGCTATCCGAAGTACCGAGCCAGAGGTATTTTTAATTTGGTTATCCAAACCCGGCATTGGAAAAGTTCCTTAATTAACTTGCTTAACTCGCAACCTGAACTCGCGAACTGCTTCGTCTGTAACGTAATAGCTATGCAAAATAATACTGTGATTAATACGATCAGTTTGTAGCTAGTGCAGTATCTGCCCCCCAACCGTCTAACTCTATCGCTTTGAAGGCGAGGCCCTCGCCTCGTGTTCTAATATAATATCGAAATATAATATCGAATAATATTGAAAGCTATAGCCTATAGCTTTCGATATTGCTTTCATATTGCTTTCTAAATGACAAGATGACGCCTCCTCCTCGCCTCGCCTTCAAACCGATCGAAAGCGAGAGAGTTAGGCGGTCGACCCCCTGGTTTGTGAACTTCGGTTTAAACATATGTAGTTAGTGTTTTTAGAGGAGCATCGAGTACGTCACCTGTCTTTTTCTTATTAGTAGTTTCTGTTGACTGCATTCCGGATAAGTGGTAGAATCAAAATTATTTATATTGGTGCCGAGACTGAGAGTGATAATAAAAATGTAATTTGAAAAGGACAAAGTGTTGAAAAAATTCCACGAGCGCGGTTTGAACACGCACCCCATGACATGCCGGGTCAGGTGCACTACCAACTATGCTATCGTGGCTCAATCCAACTCGCCGTAATTAATCAACACTATCTACTTTTACTTTGTTTTGTCTGCTCATAAAATATTCACCCATAGTAACTTCAGTACCTACATCCAAGATCATGGCGCATGCAACTGTGTCGAAATATTGGATACTCAACAAATGAAAAGTTATTACTTACCCTAATGTAATGTTCTCAAAAGTGTTGTAATATTGTATATTTTATATGTCATTAAAAAAAATATGAGTATAACAATATACGTTGTGTACAATATGCGTATGTACATTTTGCCATTGGTTACGTTTTGCGTGTAGCTGTACATTTTGCGTTTTGTGCATTTCGCTCCGAAGCGTTATGTTTCGCCTATTTGTAAGCCGCATTAGCGTCGTCCCCAGTGATGGTCCAATCTTTCAATGTTTAATTCATATCAATAACTTAATTTATTAAACTTCCTTCGTCTAGGTATTTCAGCACAGTTGCATGCGCCATGATCACGGATGTACTGAAGTTATTTTGAGTGGGTGATTAATGATTATTAACAGACAAACGACGAAAACAAAAAACATGGTAATAATCCGATTAATAATAATAATTCTAATGTAAGTGATCATGATATTTTAAAAAGTTATAATATTTATTATTATATAAGTACTTGCTTATTTTAAAACACCGCTAACATTAACCAAACAAGTAATAATTATTTCGAGTATGCGACAGCGCAGCAAAATAGCCCACGTAACCGGTAGCATCTTAAAACATTTGGAATCCACTAACGACACCACAAAAAATATATAAATATGAGTTAATAGGAACTTTATGCTCATTAATATGGCTCAGTCTATTTTTTTGCGCGTAAATAAAATTTATGAGGCGAGATAACTCGCCAACGAATCTTATTACGGGAAACAGAAAACTAGAAAACATAACTGTTGCATTGTCTTTTTGTGTTATTGCAAATAATAATTAACAAGACACTGTACACACGTCATTTAACCTAAAGCAAAAAAAAATATTACACTAAGTATGTACACTTACTTAGCATCATAATTTATGATAATTAAACTGTTTTAAAACACTACTTGGAATATTAATATCGTCCAACTGTTCCGTATTTGTTACAATGTGTTTCTGCTGTATTAACGCATGCCGTGTTCGTTTAATTTTAAATCTCAGCTCTTTTTTTACCACTGAGCTGGTAATTCGGAAATACAGCCCGTCAGATGGTAAGCGGTTACCGTAGCCTATGGGCGATTGCACTCCAGAGGATAACTTTGGTGTGCATGAGTTGGAGACATTGTGAAAACCTTTTCACGCCCTTAGAAGCTCATGCCATTATTTGCTTCGTTCATATACACATGTAAAAAATAGGCTTCGTGTACGTTATTAGAATCTAAAGATTATTAATATTTCCATGATTTAAAATAAATTGTATCTAAAACAATTTCGTGTTGAAGGTATATAGTTTTCAAACTTACATATCTTACTTAGATAAGATTAGATAAGGTACCAGCTACCATCAGCTCGCCAGGCTAAGCACTAAGACTAAGGTCAAGCCCAAGCACATTATACGCCGTGCTGGGTTTCAAACCCTGTACCTCTGGGTCTGAGAGAAGTGGTTTAAACACTTAAACTATAGAGGCGATACAAATACCCCAGCTGGATGTCGAATCCCGGAACGTTTTTGTCTGAAGCCAGGGCCTAACCACTGTAACACAAAGCGGCATAGTAATTAGGTACTCAAATTATAACCTAAACACTATAACTATGGGACCTTTTCGTTCTTCCAACAGTGATCCCTAAAAATAGAATAAAAACTAACAATGGCGATTAACCTCTTCCCAAATATTTCTGAACGGGGCCTTCTCTCATTGTAATAAAGTACTCGCTCATAATTAGCGCTGTATATTAAATGTAATGTCTAAAACGTGATAATAAGGAAGTAATGTAACCAAGATCGTTATAATAAAAATAGAGATTTCTTTATGTGTACAACTAAGTGAGTGAGCGTCGTATTAATTGCTTTACAGCGGCTGTTAACGTCTATGAAATACAGCTAGCCTCACACCAGGGGGTATGTTATAGTATATTTTTTCGGCCGCGGGACACCACATTTACCGCAAACATTTTGAGATTTCTAAGGTTTTTAGAGAGTTTGTTGATTGCCTCAGACGGCATATTTTTCAGCTTCACCGAGCTTTTTTGGCAGCGGTGAGCAACTTAAAGGGTTCCTCAAGCCGTGTGAAATGATGCACCGTCAGAGGGTTTCTAGAAGAAACGGCTTCACGCACTATTGCGTGCCCCCTGCTAGTGTTGTAAGAAACTCGAGTCTTGGAGTCTATTTTAATAAAAGTTAAGCTATTTTGGGAGACTCGAGTCTAATAAATAACACCTACTTAGAGCTCAAGTCCTTCAGAATTTGGTGTCTTTTGTAAAGAGACTTGAGTCCTGCCAAAAAGAACTCAAAGATTGAGTCTTCAGGTGGATACTTTTGATTAGGATATTTGCGTTGAATGCAATGAAATTGTTACAAATTTTTATTGTACGATCTATTTTCAATCAGATTAGTAAATACATATGGATGACGATATAAAATCACCCAGTATTACCTATTATAATACACCAACTCAAGTTCATGACTCAGTCTAGCTCAAAGAACTTAAAAGACTCAAAAGGACTTTAAAGACTCAAAGGACTCGGACTCATGTGACTAACGAGTCACCTAGTCTTGAAAATCTACTCAAGTCTCGAAATGAAGACTAAACTGAGTTTTTTACAACACTACCCCTTGCCCTACTAGATTTTCCGAAGGACAGATCGGATCGGTTATTCTAAAGTGCTACTGTTAATTTATAACTTATTGACGTTGGCCGCTAGTACGGGTGTAGTTGTTTTGCATCTAAATTCGTTTATTAATAAAGTGTTATTCCTTCTTTGATAGCTATATCAAAGCAATGAGATCCGGGCAGATTTTTCGGTATCATTGGCGCGATTATACAGAAGACGCGGCACGCCGTCGACAGATTTAAGAGTCGGCCAAACAACTCCCTCACAGAAATCTTTCACCTGAATATTTAGCTCTTTGAGTAAAAATAAATCTTTCCGTTTCTCGGAACAACAACAGTGTCAAGTCAACTCGCCTTAGAGCAAAGATTATATTTGTCATCGAGGAGCGCATTAAGCTCATTTACGGGGTGTCGCAGACGCGGTAAACGATTTCGTCGGAACAGCGGCTGGAGGCTCCCACATGAAACAGATGTTTTGTCATCGCACCACCTTCCCGTCGCGCGTACACATTCTTTTCGCCTCAACGAAACTTAAAATAAACAAAAAAATTATACACTTAAAGCGCGCACGTCCAACTATTTATAGAGCTGTCATCTCAGCTTAAAGACCTAATGAGCCGTTTCTAATATCGTATGGTGGCTCTCATTTAGTTTCTCTGTTTGTTTACGTAATTAGCCGGAGCTTACCTGACGCGCCTACCTATTCAGAACTTAAAATATAATATATTGAGAAGAATATCGTTTATTTTGAAAACGTAACGTAAACTTATCAATTGAATATATTAAACCATCGTTTAACTTCAAAGAGCGGCTTGTGAGCATATTTGATGGTGCGCATGGTAATTTTATTATGTAACAACGAACATGGTGTTATTACGGAGCTGTGATTTGTGCTCAGGTCGTTTTATAGCTAATAATAATATTATACGTTACCTACTTCTCTGTACTGTAGTGGGACAATAGTTAGGGTTGATAAAACGTCGGATACTCACTACTGCCATTAGTAAAAATAAAATATTTCTACATATACTTGTGCTTTTTATTCTGATTCTGACCTTAGATTTTCCCCAATCATTATTTTGTTACCTTTCAACCAACTTGGTCGCAACTCAAAACAAAATATTACCGATTAAATGAAAATAAAATAGGTTGGTAATCGACTCCTCATCTTCAAGGAACCCTTAGTTCATTTCGAAAATGATGTTTACTGCGATACCAAATTTGCAAAGATTTTAAGATACGGTAAGGAAAGAAAGGTAAGCCACTGAAAACGAGAAAGCTGACATTCGAACTCGAACGCTGGACAGACGCCTGCACAACAACCTATCTAAAGGTGACAAATTTCTTCAATAAATGTTCAATGTTCAACCATATGCCATATACATAACGTTCAAAGTCTATTGACGAAATTTGACAGTTATTGTAATTGCAGGCGTGTGTACCCATTCGAAAACTTAGGCACATAGGATTTGGAAAATCTGTAGGTAGTTCTTTCATCGGACTCGTTAAAGACACCAAAAACGTTTTGCATGGTGACTGACATCACCGATCACCGCTATTTGGACTGCGAGTTGTATTTGCCATTCGATAACGTTAACGAAAACGACTTCTTTTTGTCCAAACTAAAACTCAACTCTGTTGTCTTTGCTGATTCAACTTACAAAATAGGAATATTGACAACAACTATTATTAATTCCAGAACATTTAACGTAAGTCTTTATGAGATCACGTTACAGTGCTTATTTGACTTATGTATGAATTTTTGTAACTTCAATAGTGACGGGTCATAGTTTGCTCTTTTTATACAATTTCTATTTAAAACAATCGTTTTGACAGTTGCTAAAAAGTTTCTGTATTGAAGAACCAGTCACCTTCCCAATTCTTATCTTTGTTAACGTGACCAACTTTTGTCTGCTTCCATACACATCCTAGTTTACGGAGTGATATGACCCCACGACCCGGTCAGCCCGAGCTGAGGTCCTAGCCTTTAGAGGCGCCCTCGGGTTGTTCCACTCCCGATCCGACCCGAACCCCTCGGAGAATCTAGTGGGGGATGCCGTTCCTTCTAGAAAACCTCTGACGGTGCTTCGTTTCACACGGCTTGAGGTACCCTTTAAGTTTCTAGCTGCCCCCAAAAAATTCCAGTGACGTTAAAATGAAATGAAGTAACTCAGTTAAATGGTTTATATACCTCATACTTTCTACAGTTCTCTATGAATACTCTCTACTGCGACTACTAATAGTACTCCTCTACTCAGAGTGCCAATTGCGAGTTTCATTCGCAATTCGATCACGTTAACGAATACGAGACTTTGTATGGCAAAATGTTAACTCCTCTCGTATGCCGCCAGGAGGCGCTACTTGAATGCCGTACTAATTTTCGTTTTAATCGAATGAAAACGGATAGTAAACAAAACTCACACTAGGCACCCTGTTCATTTTGCAACGCAATTTTCGGAGCAGCGTTCGCGAATACCTTTCGAGCGAACTCTTGGTATGGGAACCGCATTAGCCGGCCTCGCCATCTGCCCGTTCACAGTCGACCTCCAGAATTTTTCGGTATTGCCGATCCAAAGATTCTCGTTAATATGCAAATTAAGAGTTATCTGTACAGAGGAGGGATTTAGGGTCACTTTCAAAAAGCGGTGTGCGCTGCTAAATGAGAATTGAAACTTCACGCCCTGATTCTGTGCCCGTTTAGAGATTTTGCATAATTATGACTATTATAATACTTTTGTTGTATGTGTGTTTATCTTAGTGTATATACATATATTTGAATATCATTATGTTTTGAAATAGTGACGTTCATAATGCAAGTACCGAACTTTAAATTTTAATAATGTGTTACTTACAGAGCTTAGCCAATTCAAGTAGACTATAAAGAAACTCGTAAAACTGTTTACAGCTAACGTTACCTTATTAGGAAGACAAAACAGGGTTTCCTACACATCTTGAATTATAATGACGAGTAACACTACTCTCTGATTGATTAAAAATGAAACTATGAATACAAACTTGAAGTTTGTCAGATAGGTCACTTATATGGAAGTTGACAACAACAATAATTAAAAACAAAACATTAAACGTATAGGAATAACATCACGTAACAGATTTTTTTAATTTTGTTATATTAAACTATTTTTTATTGGACCAAAGCATGCATTTTGTGTGATACAGTCGGGCTTAGGTACCTAGAACTGACGGCTGCCTTTTGCTGGTTTGTATTGGTTCTATGTCGGTGGGAAAAAATGTTTAGGTTTTAAGATTAGTGGCTTTAATTGAGAAAATAAACTTTTTAACTAACTGTTTATTACTATATTACTTTACATTACAAATGAACTATTACGAAGAGAAAAAAAATACAACAATAAAAGATGGCCTCTTGCCCATAGAGTAGAGATTTTTTGGGAAAAATTTAGTGAGGGGTCGTCTCGTATATTTCTCCCGCCCCGTGCAGCACAGTCTCGACGTGGCGCTGCATCAAGTTTCAGGGGTAGAGGCGACGCGATGTATTGGTAGGACCACTAGTCTCTTCGTAGGCCGTCGAAGTACTGGAGTGCTTGAGGGTGGACCCTAGGTTCTGATGTCAACAACACGTACAATGCCGTCTCGCCCAGGGTGACAGGCGATGACAACACCACGTGGCCAGGTGTTACGGGGCAGGTTGCTGTTAGCAACCAGTACTACATCTCCCGTGTTGATTGGAAATTTGGAAGCCCTCTTCCTTGAGGCTCCCGTCGGTTGGAGTTCGAGAAGATATTCACGGACCCATCGGGCCCAGAACAAGTCGGCAAGGCGCTGGCTGGCCTGCCAGTGCGAGTGGTTGCAGAGATCATATTCGGTGAACGTGCCTGGATTGGGCACGCGAGCACTCCCGCCGAGTAGAAAATGGTTTGGCGTGAGGACTTCGTCGTCTTCATAATGGACGGACACATGTGCAAGGAGCGGCTGTTGACTGTACATATTGCCTCTGCCAGCAGTTTCGTCAGAACCTCTTGTGTAGGATAGCTCTAGTGCTAGATCTTCTAGCACGGCGGCGAGCGCTGTCTTTACCCTCTTCACCAAACGCTCCTAGACGCCTCCCATGAAGAGGGCAGCAGGAGGGATAAAGTGCCAGGCAATGGCACAGATGTTCGCTTCTTCTTCACAGGCGCTCAGGGCTTGTCGAAGTTCTGAGTCGACGCCGTGAAAGCTAGTCCCATTATCGGACCATATTTCTATTTTTTTTTTATAAAAGATGAAGGCAAACGAGCAGGCGGGTCACCTGATGGAGAGTAATCACCGCCGCCCATGGACACCCGCAAAACCAGAGGCGCAGACGCGTTGCCGGCCTTTAAGGAAGGAATAGGCTCGTTTCTTGAAGATCCCAAGGTCTAAACGGTCCGGAAATACCGCCGCCGAGAGCTGGTTTCACAACACTAGTTCGAGGCAAGAAATTTCGTGAAAAATACACAGTAGTAGACCGCCATCCATCAAGGTGATGTGGATGGAATGACAGTCGATTGCGTGTAGTGCGGTGAAGGAAAGGAGCGGTAGGGATCAAGCCAAACAATTCCTCAGAACACTCCCCATGATATATGCGGTACAATATACAGAGAGACGCAACGTCTCTCCGAAGAGTCAGTGGATCGAGCCGACCTGAAATAACCATGTCGTCGACAATTCGAGCAGCTCTGTGTTGAATACGGTCAAATGGAAGGAGTTGGTACTGCGGTGCTCCAGCCCAAAGATGGGAGCAGTATTCCATATGCCGCCTGACCTGTGCTTTGTACAGTTGTAAGCGGTGGGCCGGCATGAAATACTAACTCGCTCTATTAAGCACACCCAGCTTTTTCGAAGCTAATTTAGCTTTATCTTCCAAATGACCCCGAAACTGAACGTCACTTGAAATATCGACGCCAAGGATTCTAATAGTCGGGTTGATATCAAGGGGAGCTGTTGTTGGCTGGATGTTTTTTCGCGGTGTACTAGGTTACGTCAGCCCCAATTCGAGACATGACTTAACATGTTCTCGGTGTCAGTCACAAGTTTATTCCGGCTCTCGATGACGCTTTCCAGAGAAATATTAGCTAGTCCGGTGTAGATCGTGTCCCCAGTATGTACTGTCGTCCGCATATCAATGAATGCTGTTGTTATGCAACATGTCATTGATATGCAGAAGAAACAGAGTAGGGGATAACACACACCCCTGCGGGACTCCAGCATTCACGGGCTTCATGTCAGAGCACGAGCCGTCGACTACGACTTTGATGCTACGCTCAGAAAGAAAGCTGGCGACCCACGAACACAATTTTTCAGGAAGCCCGTATGATAGAAGTTTAGCGAGAAGAGCCCTGTGCCATACCCTGTCGAAGGCTTTCGCTATGTCCAAGCTAACTGCCAGTGCCTCCGGTGGCTCTAAGTGCACCGCCCTAGTCGTGAGACAAGTAAACAGGGCAACGTACCTTTTATGATGTTGCCTACCCATGGTAATCGATATAGGGCCGAAATAATATATGCCAGTAAATGTGAATGGCCTCTGGTGATGAGCGAGGCAACTGGGAGGATGATCCCCGGTCGGCGGTGATGATGGGGCTGCCTTACGGATGCTACAAGGCAGGCAACTACGCACAATAACCCGGACGATAGGGCGCAAGCGGAGCACCCAGTACTGTTGGCGGCACTTGTTTACGGATATTTCTATGCTAGCGTGATGAAGGCTTCGATGAACATGCTCTATCCACAGCTTGGTCGCCGGGTGGTTGTCGTCATTGCTTTGTCAGGTCTTCATCTATCACCTGGTCCCAATCAGAGCCCCTCCTTTAGCCTGAATAACGACTGTAGTGGCGAAGCTTAACGGATCATACACCGACATTGCGATTCTCAAAATGTCCCGTTTAGTTGGAATTTATTTTTCTATAAAAAATGCACATCTGTGCTTCGTTTTCTATAAACTTACAGAATTGCAGTAGCTCTGGTTCGTTTCTTTTTTTCTTCTAACTTTTCTGCATAATCAAACCACCTGTATCGCGTTGTTGAAGTTATCTTCTCTATTATTGATTTAATTATCTCTGGACTGTCTAAGTATATTTCCTTACCAAGAAGTTGGAGAGTGGCCACACTATTTTGTATTCTATTTGCGAATGTACAGATCTCTCGGAGCACATCGCTTGTACGTGGCAGGTTTTTAATCTTTTCTATTTCAGTGATCGCTATGTCGGGACGCTCAAATCGCGCCTCTAACGCTTTCATGATATCAGCTGGCGGTTGGTTTGCTATCATTAAGCTAGCAACGGCTTCCTTTGCCTTACCACGGCGCGCGTCATATTCAATTTGCAATATTGCAATGTTTTCGTTGGGAGTGAGGATTCTAACTGACTCTAAGTATGCTGAGCGAAAGGCTAACCATTCACTATTCGCTCCATTAAATATAGGCAGTTCACCGATATATCGAGATGAAGCTACAGGCACAGCTGAGCGAGCGGCTTCTATGATGGCAGACGCAAGCTGTGCAATTTCTAACTGGATTGGTAAGTGCTGTTGCGGACTTCTGGAGCTTGTAGCTTCAATAGAAGCCTAGTGAACTTTGGGACATTGCATCGCTGTATATGTTACCATTGGTGCTGTTTGCAGGGTAACTGCCTCACCATCTGGCAATGTCGTAGATGGAGGTGGTGTTTTGACTCGTTGTTAATGGAGCCATGATGTCACACGGTGTTCATCTCCTTGCGATTTGGCGACGCTTGCATTGTCCTCTTTCTATTTTAAATCAGCTTCTATAGCACGCATCTTGGTGCCATGGCCAAGGTCTAATTTTCTCTGTGCTATTTCTTCGGCAGCCTTGGCTAGACGCTTCGCTCAGTCAGACTTGGTTGAAGAGCTTTTGCTTTTATAGTGTACCTGAACTGGTGGTTGTGTTATTAAGCGTAATGGTACTGTTAATGACCTCGGAGTCTCTTCGTGACGAAGGGGTAACATTTGATGAAGTGGTGCAGGCTCAACCTCTGTGCGCGACAGCCGCACGGAGCCTGCATCGACACCCGGCAGCATCGCCGAAGTGCCCGCGGCGCTCGATAGTGGCACAGAGCGATGGCGTATTCATCAACGTGCTCTCACTTAGGCGCGATGGTATTCCCTTTTTGGGAACGTGTCACCGGCATTGTCTTTCACTTAATTTAGAAACGTTTCAGTCTATAAATGTTTCGCACACACACGATAGAGTCAGTACCTATAACACTTAATTGTTCAAACTGTCTATAATTATTAACTAAATACTTTTATGTACGTTTCCAAAGTCTGTTGTTTTTACACTATTTCGCAACTATAAACTATTGTTCGAAGTTAGATCATTTATTAAACAAACTATACTATAAAATGTCTTTGATCATCTACTATGACGAACACAAGTAAAAGATCACCGTTAAAAAATAATTATGAAATGTCCAGACCTTATGAACTTAAATTAAACTGAAAGTCTAGATCATCAAATGAAACGAACTCTATACTATAACACCATTTCTATTACATGCACACACACGATCTCTATTAACTATAATTTTTGTCCAGTCAACTTACTGCGTAAAAGCGTAAACAAAACACTGTAACCTAACACTTTGTCCGATCCCTCAAAACAATAACTAGTTCGATTAAGTCTATAAAGTTCACTTAATATTTATCTCTCAAATCATCCAATAAACACTATACACATAACTTCTTACGAATCCGGATCGAAGGACCAAATTATGTGTGATACAGCCGGGCTTAGGAGTACCTAGAACTGACGGCACCCTTTTGCTGGTTTGTATTGGTTCTATGTTTGTTGGTAAAAAATGTTTAGGTTTTAGTGATTAGTGGCTTTAACTGAGAAAATAAACTGGACTATATTTAACTAACTGTTTATTACTATTGTACTTACTTTACATTACAAATGAACTACTACGATGGGAAAAAAATACAATAATAAAAGATGGCCGCTTGCCCATAGACTAAAAAGTTTTAATAAACACTCAGTTGGTGGAACACAATAGTGACGTCATAGTCTGTCATTTTCAAACAATTTCTATTAAAAAATTTGAATCATTTATATTTAAATAATTAAAGTATTTGCTTAATACGTAACTATGTTATGTAATGCAATCGGCCATAGTAATGGTTGCAACATAAACACTATTTCTATGAGTTTTAAAGAAACAGGTGCCGACTGCCACATCTTAAAGCAGGGATAAACTTTAAAGTCAGCCTTAACCAAATAAGTTGCATTTAGAGAGCGAGTACTTAAAGGGTAATATTGATGCAACAAATGATGATAGGTCGTATATATATATATATATTGTACAAAATAAAATTCAATAGGTACGTCCTCGAACGGCCCAGCTTTTATAGATTTTGTGTTCGTGTGATTTAGCAGGTTAAGCATCTTTCGCACTGTTGGTGCAACGGATGGGTGGCCAAATCACAAAAAACGTCTCGAATTTCTGTGCTTCGGAAGGCTTATTAAACCGCTGATCTTCTTTGTTGTCGTATGCAGCCGTTTCCTCTCTCAACCCAAATTGGGTCAGTTTGGTGAGTAATGGCCTGCTGTTCTAGTTATGAAGAAAGGTTTGAAACCAGCAGTAGGACTTTTACAGAGTAATAATGATTATTGACGTCTAGGGACTTTAACTTAGTTACTATTACAAATGATTATTTCTCATATCAGTATTATTTTTAAAACTATAATTACTAATTTACTACTTTATTCATAGAAACTATTTAAGCATTATTTAGTTAAATAATGTTTTGTCAACGTCACACAAACGTCATTTTGAATTTGAGAAAAAGAGACAAATCAATCACAGTTTTTATGAATAAGGAGGTTAGTGTACACTAATAGTTTTTAATTTAAATAAAAAGTTACCAACCACGTTTTATAGAAATACAAAAGCCTTTAATTAAACGCTCCGTTACATACACGCCGCACAATATCCATACAAATAATTCCGTTTGGAGTGATATCAACTCGGTCGGATTAAGCACTGGTCACAAACGCGGCTGTGGCAAATTGCCGCCTGACCACATAAAGACTCCGCAGTACCCCAGCGACGCCGCCGAGTGTCACCATTCACTGGGCAATTAAATCCCATGCGTGCTGAAAAAGATTTATCACAAACCACTTGTGCGGATTCGCCTACACAACCTATTGATTGGCTTTCTCCACTGTCCTTAACAACAGAACCCGTTTGAACGCGCAGACGATTGATCTCGTGTAAGAAACCACCAATAAACATACAAAGAACGGATCAAATTAAAACCAGTTTAATTGTTTAAATTATTGCGTACAAATTAACTTGTATCCGAATGGGAGAAGAAAAAAACAACAACAACGTTGCGGTTTTAATTCATGAGCGCTCTAAATATATTTCAATGGGCGACTCAGTCAGCACTGATTAAAGTTGCGTTTTTTATGAATAATATGTGTATGGAAAAAATCAACAATTGTTTATTTGATATTCCAACAAAATAACATTTAGTCGGTATGACAAAACCAACGCTGGCCAGGATTGTTGGCGGAATACTAATATGGCTTAAAGAAGAAATAAAGAATCGCATAATGTTGTGTCGTATTTGTAATATGGACATCGATAAATCATAGGGAACCGACCACAATCGTTCCGATGACATGGCATGCTTACAAAAAATAATACAAGCCATCATTCAGATGCCCCGTAGAATTGGGTGGGAGCATAGCTCGCGATAGGGTTGATATTCTACAATAATACACAAACATCTGATGTTGGAATAACGCTTTATAGGGATTTACTCGCGTTTATTTTACATTTCAGGTTGGTCTGAAGTGACAACCCTTAACAAAGCCACAGGGAGACAGAGGTGTTGTTCGTTCAACTATTTTAAATCAATTTGTATTTTACAACCAATCATCGTGTTACTTTAGTGTTTTGTTTTACGCAAAATGAGCTTACGGTGGCTCTGGTATGACAGAGGGCAGAGTTTTATTTACAATTCAATCACGTTAACACACATTTTACACTAACGAGGTGCAATTTTGTGGTACAAATTTTCGATTTCGCTAACGTAATCACTATGTAAGACGCTGAGGCTGGAGGTTAGAACAACCATCTGAAACACAGCATAAAGTTACTGAGTCAGAAGGATATAATATTGTTTGTTATCGTATAATATGAACACAATGTTTTGTTCCACAAACGACCTGTTGGTCGTTGTGGATATCCTTGGGGAAGGCCTTTGTCCAGCAATGGACTTCCTTTGGCTGAGATGATGATGATGATGATGATGATGATGATGATGATGATGAACCTTCAACTCCACCGTAATACGTTTGACGACCCACTAAGGGCAAACCGAAGTTTCGTGAATTAAATAAAAAAGTATTTTGTTTACATTGTTTGTTAGTTTCATTTTGTGTAATTATTTCACGTAACATATTAATGTCCCGTAATAGTTAGATGACTCCCATTACTTGTATAAAACTGTCAATAATTTTTTATTTATTTTCTTACTGACATTCCTTTAATTTAATGTACTTTTCTGCACTGATGAAACAACTACAGTGTATGCTAAGTTAGTTTTAAAGTTTACATATCTTTTTTATTATAACATGTTTAAAAAATGTTTTATAGAAAATAAGGGGACCACAGATATAAAAAATAGGATATAAGAAATTTTTATTGCTCTGTGAAGGGGACCCTTAAAAAACTACGAAGAACTTATGAAACTACTATAAATGATACTGCTAATAACTGTGAGTTTTTTTAACTGATAATTATCATGGACAGCAGGGGGAAACAATATAGCCTTCTTAAAAGAAACCTATACAAAAATTTGTAGATTTTTGGTATCACGGGCTAAAAATATTACCAATTCCCCGCAAAGAAATAAATATCAAAAACCATCTAAAATCAAGAAATCTAAATTCCGAAACCTTTCAACATCTTTGATGATGTTAACTTGTTCAATGAGTACGTACCTATATCGACCTTTATTACCCTTCAATTTGAAAACGTGAACTAATGATGAATATTTGTTTTTTTTATTAAGAGTAGATTTCTATCTTTTTCTTTAAATTTAAAGCAAGTTTAACATCAGTGTACGCTTTGGAATAAGGTTAACTCGGAAGGATTAAAAAATAGTAATAAATGCAAAATACACAACATCATAATTGTATAATACAAATACATAAAATAGCGTTTTTTATCGAATAAACTTTTCTCTTAATATTAAGATTAAGCACAATAAACATTTATGTGATAATTATTTTATGTGTATATAAATGTGTGTATATAAACCATCAACCCGTTTCATCAACTAGATTTTTATTTTTATTTTTGATTCACCTTTATAAAATCATTATTTTAAAAACAACTGTAACTGATATGATAAGTAAAGAATACGAACAATAATGGACTTTGATTTATGTCATGGAGTTATAAAAACAAATTCTTTCGCGTTTCCTTTCTTATATTTATAACAGCTTATGCAAATTCTCTCGTTACATTGTAAAGGCATTTTCAGTGTAACCGCGTTTATAGGCATAAAAAACAATAACACAAAAACTTACATCTTTTATTAAACTTATTTGTAAGGAGAAATCAAAGTTTTTCATTATTTATGTACAATCCCAATTTAAGTAAATAATTTAAATTTATTGAGCATTTGCAGCAAAATATTGTTTCAGCTTTTGCCAACCTTAGCGAGCCACGATCCAGACAAGAGCAAAAGATAATTTTATGTTGAATGTTAATATGATGACTTGTCCCTAATTTATCTATCTATTGTATCAGAATTTCCCTAATGTTTAAGAAAATTGATTTAGTCATATGATTCATAATTCGACAGTTTTAAAATCGTATTTTAATATCTAAAATTGGATGTTTTTCTCTATAAAATCACAGTTTAAGGAATTGTATTACCAATTCCTTAAGTGATATAAGTGTTCCTTGTGATTCGTAAATTTCTTTTTTGAAATTTGGAAAATGTTTTGCCACTTTTTCTTATTCAAAACATTATTGTTGTTGTTACAATAGTAATTTTAATATTATTTAAAAATAAAGTTGATCAGACAGAAACAGTTATTTGTTGAAATCTCCAGTATTTACACATTGCTTACTTAGGTGAAATTATATCCACGTGCCACGACGGTTAAACGTATTTTAAAGTATGCATACATTCCCTTGACGATCCCGACTCATTGTTTGCGAGCAAAGAAAGAGCAAAACACCAACCAAGATGGAGATGTCCAATATTTTAGATGGCATAGCAGTCTCCGCAACGAAATCGGAATTCTTGCTTCAAGGATTCCCTCTAAACATGACACGAAAAAAGGTCTGTAAACCAATAACGCTAAAGTCTCTAATTGATTGTACTTAGATTGCACAATGAGACTGTATCAGACGTTCGAACAACGCTTTAGTAACCAGGTATGCAATAGATAACCGTGTTTTATGCTAATCCTGTAAACAGAAACATAACTTACAAATTTTCGAGAGCTTTGGTGAACCTAACTTGAAGCCCGGAGGAAGCGGGTTTATTACAAGCGTACATCAAAGTGTACACACAGAATTAAGAGCAATCAAGCCGTAGATTGTTATGTTGACTTTTGCCCGTCATCGGCTATTAAGATTTCTTTGTTATAGAAACATGTTGGACTATTTACACAACACGTTGCTCTCTGAACGCCTTTGTGAAAATATCTCGAGGCCTTTTTTACGCTCGCTCTTGTTGGTCAGCACATATCGCTCTCACGATTTTGAATGAAATACTCAAGTCACTTAGCGCGACGTTAGAATTTGCTTTTCAACATATGAATCGCTTCGATAGCTTTATTATACAAACTGAATGACGGCGATATAGATTGGAAAGATGCAACAATGTGAGCGTATTTATGTGACAATGACTCGTGATTGCTGCGTGAGAGTTTGTAATTGAATTGTAAGGCTAAATAGTTTAATCTGACTCACCGGCTGAATATCTTGATTGACTTTAGGAGTCGTCGACTCTATGACTGACTTGATGATTGACTCTATCGTAACTGAAGTTCGATGTGTTTTTAATAACAATCATTGTGTTAGAGCTTATCGTGTTTAAAAATGCGTAGGACTAGGAACCTCGTGAAATGCAATATGAAAGTCAACCACCTACAAAGTAAGTCGACTTTAAAATATGATTGTTGTTAAATCGACCACCATGAACGCGTAGCGGTTAGTTGTACGGTTTGTGTGATTGAGACTTTAAAGGCTCGAGCTCAACTCGTCAATATGATCTCGGTTTTTTGCGTGCTACATACATAATCATGAAATGGACATTTATCATTATTTTTACAACCCAAACGTCAGCTCGAGTACATGTTCGCAAGGGCCTGCCTCTTATTTATTACGTGATTATAAAACTACGCGCTATCCAACGACTGGCGTGTCTCAAGACGACTTTTGTTGATAACTATCTTGATGGAAAAAATTAAAAACGACATTGAATCTTGAAGTAAAGTTGCCTTTTGTAGCAGAAGCAATCAAACTAGTCTAACTTAGCTTACTAAAGTTTTACAAACATCAATGTCGGTTATTAAATTAACTACGATAAAGTATTCGCAGTCAGGGTTAATGCAGCTCGCATTGACCCTGTCGCCTACCCCAGTAACAACAGCTGCCGCTAAACTAGAGGGGTAATAGATCCAGTAAAATACAGGACATACATACATACATATCAAAGCCAAATCATTTATCAATATAAGCTTCCATAAGCATTTATTGACGTAAACTAAACTTCTGAACAGTGTTGCCAGGACTAGGTCTAGATTTCGGATTACCCTAGACATGGTGTCAATTTACCCTAGATTACGCGTTATTTTGAATAATTACCCTAAGATGGCATCATTGCTTCTGAATCTACCACAAATTCGGATTTCGGGAGAGCTTTAGGTGAGTTGGCAAAAAACTCAGGAAGTTTCTTTCGTTTTCTGTACAAGAATATGCTTACTCAGATAAGCATTGAAACTATAGGGCGGCCATACACGTGCAGCTTGTAGCAGTCAGGGTGCGACTGCTTCAAACTGGGACTGCATAGTGAACTACAGTTTTCTATTTACAAACTTACATGGAAATCGCTCAAGCAGTGCAACTGCTACGGGCGGTCAGCAGCTCGGTGGAGTGTGATTTCCAGCTGTCCGTGCATTTTGATCCCTGGCTAACTGCTTGAATAGTCCATATGTTTGTAGCCCCTTAAGTTTGACTTCATCTTTAGTGTTGCAAGCGTCTATCGGCGTCAGTGGCCGCTTTCCACCAGGCGGGCCGAATACTCGTTTGCAGGCTCAGTAACATTTAAAAAAAAGTTGAATGGCATAAATGCTCTATTTATTTATCAAGTTTTACTAATACTGCAGACATTTTACATAAAATCCGATGCGTTTGCGCAACTGGTATAACGAAGACGCTCAATATACTCGTTTTAAGTCATCCCCCGTAGACCAGCTGTCGTGACACTTGCCTAGTTTGAAGCTGTGGCAAGTTACACCACTCTTCTAACATTTCACTAATAACTAACACGAGATTTTAAGGTTGGGAGAAATTTTGCAGTCTGGCGGGTAGCTCGTTGCAGTTCTCATCTCTTATCAAACATTTTTTACGATAAAATGCGTGATAACAAACATGCTTTAGTGGTAGATACATATCGATAGAAGAATACTAAGCGGCCAAAGAGATCTTCACATTATTAGTATTAATCTAGCTTGGTTTCGCTATCAAAAAATATCCCAACCGCAAAGTTTTTAAGGATATCTTTGTTTCGTATTCATTATTTATTTGATGATAATTGTACTTATTGTTTCAGTTCACTTCACTTTAAGGTTTTGTGATATTAATCACTCATTAGAGTTACTTAACTTCAATCATACCATTACAAAGACTTTGTTGATCTAACATTATAACTGGTATTTAAGACATCCACACAGTACATACATAATTTATTCAGGTTAAGGTATTTCTACCTCTCAACGCTAATTATTTTTGATATTAGAGAGGCAGTACCTCTTTCATTGTAATTGTTTCTTTCTTTTAGTCTGGTCAAAAGTCTAGTGTTGTTGTATCTTAAATGAGTTTAAGAAACAAAATTACTCGCGTTAGTCTTTGAAGCACGCTTTCTAAAGAAGTTTGCTTAGAGCTTACATCCATTTCATGTATTTTGCAAAGTATAGAGGCTATAAACTATTGCGAGGCTATGCTTAAGTGGGAAGGTTGTTATACAGAAGTCGCCACTGCCACTTATGCCCAGTAAAAGACCAAAAACATTTTATAAATCATTCATTGCCCGAAATCCATAAAAATGGTTCTGTTATCACAGGATGGACGAAAGCCATTGAGTAGTTCTCATGAATTCCAATATAATTCCGTCATGTGTCCTTTCAACGTTGTCATAGGCCGTGCTTCACACGATTTGTTTATTTATATTGTGGTCGCCTTTCATCTACTATACGTGAGCAAATAATGAATGTATGACATATCACGAGGCGGGCGTGCTGACGTCACTCCGGACACGGCCACATCAAAGCACTCCACCTTGATGATTTATTGTATTTTGTTAGACTTCGGCCCAATTACGTACTCGTATGTGAAAATTTTGTATATTTCCGTAATAACGCGTTTACCGCTAGCGTACTTTGATGTCTAATTAAGCGACAGCGGGATAGGCTGGATTTAAACGCGAACCTGTAATCGTTGATTGATTTACTATAGCGTGTAAGATAAATTTACTTGGCTAGAGCGTGTCCTCGTAATTAAGTTGGCTGATAAAGTTTGATAACTTTTAAGTCTCCATGGTCTGACATATTTGTTTGTGGAACAAAGTGGCTTAAATCGATCCATCTCATTAGGAGTTCATTCAAGTGTTTGTGATGGAAAGTGTTTCTCTATAAAGGGGAGGGATTTATTCCAATATTTTTGACGGCGTAAAAGAAAGAGAGAAAAGAAACAACCTTGCTGAGCTTCTGGCCGGTTCTTCTCAGTAAGTACTTGCCATCATAGACTAACAAACCAAGATGGCGTAGTTGATATTTGTAGGAAATCAAATAGCTAGTAACTTATAAGAATTTTTAAAATAAAATGACATATTTTTTTTCTGTATTAAATTTATTGCATCTATTCACACACCTTTTCGGAAACGGTCAAAAGACGTTTTGGATGTCAATAACAATTCAAGTTACTATGAAGTACATAAATCCAAATGAGGAAACAGGAACGACAAATGTTAAAAGGAAATAAGTTATTTTACATAACTACAACAGTCTACTTATTGGTGATACCCAATTGGTTACAGTGAACTTTCCTATTTATCTAATACATGATCACATACAACATCTCGACCATAAAAAATTAAGAAACGTAAACTTAATAGCAGTGGAACATGTCACATGAAACGATTTCGTTGTTTAAATAACTATGAAGGTTTGACGTCTCTCATCCGTATATTATTTACATCAAAGGACCGCTAATACAGAAAATTTATTGCATTTACCTCTCTTAAATATTCACGTTATTATTATTTATTACAATATATAGTTACAACAGTGACGTATGTACAAAACTATAGACTCAATTTTGGACTTTCAGTCTCTACAATATTGATAAAACGTAAAGTATTGAGAAAAAGAATCATGAATTTATCTTTACATTAACTTTTAAAATTATACAAGGCCATTTTAGACTTATATGTCAATCCAAGTTGTTTCTTCGATACGAGTCTTGGAAAAATATGTTGAATAATATAAGACAGGGCTGGAATTTATAAAATAATCGTAACAGTTTTCTCGTTCGACATTAATTTTGGTTATTTTCTGTTATGGGCATTCCTCCGTGTTGGTCCCATAATTTTACTAAAGAAGATATTACAAATGGCAAGTCTAAATTATTTTTGACCTTTTCTACACCAACTAAATAAGTACAAACTTTTTACAAGGTTCTTGTGTATTTTGAGAGTGCAAATATATTGCATTTAAGAAATATTTCTATTGAGTTATCGATTAAAACTACATGGTATATAGTTATTCTTAAAGATCACCAGCCCCGTGAGTACCTGACTAAGTATTATAAACAGCAAACACGTAGGTGAAGATGTAAGTACATGATTCTAATGACACTTGAAACAATCATTACAATGTTTAACACAGACAAAAATAGTCTTCTGACTAGAAAATATTTATACAGATTTTTTATAATAAACAACAAATCTGGTATTGATGATTAGTAGATTTAAACTTACATAGAAGCTTGTTAAAACTACTGACCTCGCATGAATAAATATTAAAATTCGATTGACAGATATATTTTTAGTAACTGTCAAACAATTGAAAAACACTGGACGTAATTAGGCACTAAATATAAAGAGGATATTCTCAAATAATAATTTACATTCTACATACAAATAATAAATCTAAAACAGTGTCGTCTTTCTATTAGAAACGTAACACATATTAATACCTATTTTTGAGTTAAATCACTTTATTTAACCACTTTCAATAATAACTACAGCAACATGTCGCAAGGTCCAACTTGTATTAGCACCTAGTATTGTCGGTCGGTTGGCGCGGGCGCATCGCCAACGTCGTTTGCGAGATGTCAACCTCACGGCAGGCGGCGCGCCGGCAAGCGTGCACCGCGCTCATGTGTCCACTATCACAAGTCTAAGCATCTCTACCGGTGCATAATAATTATCACGTATATATACGTATGTATACATATTTATATATTTATTCTATAAATCACTATTTACAAGTGAGAAGGCCCTCGCGGCACTCGTTGGGCGAGATCGCGGTTATTGTCGATGCGCCAGCGGCGGGCGAGGAGCTGGCGGTCAGGCACGTGGCGGCAGCGGCGGCTCGGCCAGGGACGAGGTCGACGAAGAAGATGGCGACGGGGCGGGGGGTGCGGGGGCCGGCGCCGACAGCGCCAGCGACCGGGAGTACTCTAGGAGAGCCATGTCAGCCGGGTGCGTCGGTGGGTACAGGCCCCGGTACAGCTCTGGCCGCCCGTACGGATGGGCGAGCCGAGCTGCAGCGGCGGCAGCAGCCGTCTGATAAAAAGCTGAGGCTGAGGAAGGCGGTGCTGGTGTTTCGCCATCTTTACTCGCCATATCTGCTAGAGACCATATTCTCGGCTTAGCAGAAGCTGGTGTGCTTCCTGGCGGCGCTCGAGACGGAAGATGTTGATAAGCGGGATGTATCGGACGCTCGTAAGGCTCCGGCGATTCAGGACCACTATCGGCCCGGGATTCGGACCACTCTGACTCAGTTCTTTGCCCCAATAAATCTAACCTTTGCTGAGGTCGGTCACCGTCTTCACTGGAACCGGTTCCGGAATCTTTACCATCTAAAAATAAATTATAGAAAATAAATAAATAAAGTCGGGATGTTCCGAAATACTCGCGAGCAATGGTTTTCACAATAAAATAGCTTTGTGTTAAATTATAATACGTACCCAAAGCATCCTTGCCTTCGTTGCTTTTGTGATCGTCGTCATCATTATTATTGTCGTCGTCATCAACTCTGTTCCTGGGCTCCCAGGTCATCTTGTTCTCCTTCTTAAGGCGACGGCGCGCGTTGGCGAACCACGTGGAGACCTGCGTCAGCGTCATCTTGGTGATGATGGCGAGCATAATCTTCTCGCCTTTGGTCGGGTAAGGGTTCTTCTTGTGCTCATTGAGCCAGGCCTTGAGAGTGCTTGTAGTCTCACGAGTGGCATTTTTTCTCCGCGCCCCATTGAGATCCATCCCGTATCTGTCAGAAACGAGTTCATTGTTAATGTACTGACTAACGTTATCAATATAGTCGCTTTAGTTATCAATTCATTTACATGATACATTTTTGTTACTGGTGCGTCAAAGATTTTATGAAATATATAAGGACGATATACGAAGTTGTTAATATTTCATAATTACATTATTCAATACGTTAGCTACCACCATGTAAGTTGTCGGTTGCTGACAGAAGTACTACTTATTCGGGTCATGTCAGTTGACGCGTAAAGTACTCAGAGCAGCAATATTATAATCAGCGCATTGCAAGTTAACGCAATGCTTGAATTTTAAAAAGTACAATCAGGCTTGAATTGCCGCGTCTGATTTGGGCGAGATTTCAGATAACGCGAATCGAGACCGCCCCAGTCCGCAGATCGTCCTCCCGTAATCACCTAGCCGGGCCAATGAAAGCGCCAGCATAATAATTGTAATCGAGATAAGCCATCAACTGCTCTCCCAGCGCTGTAAGCTCCAGCTTATCTCAGACGTAGCTACATACGCATTTGTTGCCGGTTGCCGGACCACGCGCCGTTATTTGAATTGTCCTATCTTTATTAGGATGCAGTCCCCGTATCGTATTTCTATTAAGCTTTGTGAATGGTTCACTTACTTTAGTTTGGGCGCGATATTACGAAATGGTTTTGTTTTGTTTGGGGTGTCTTTTTTCATTTGTCAATGCTGCGAAGTGTTTTCTTGTATTGAATATGCCGAAACATCGAAATATTTATTTTATTTTATTACAGACTAGCTTTTGCTCGCGGCTTTGCTCACGTGGGCTACACGATTTTTGTTCATTCGTAATAAAATGATGATGATGATGATGATGATGATTAAACATTAAGATATCAATATTTTTATTCAACCCGTCCATGCGAACTAGAATTAGTAAAAAGTGTCAAACACAAAACAACGTAATAAAGATGACTCTGTCTACCTAAGTAACTTTGGTCCGTTTCGAAACATCCTGTACAAATTGCCATCCCCTACTTAGGGATCATTTTCAAAAATCCTGAAACCCTTCACAATTTCTAACAATACCGAAATTTAAGGAATGACAGATTTCAATACAAAATTTCCACCCTTATTTCACCCCTCTAGGGGAGGTTTTTCAAAAAATGCTAAGACACGTCATTCTTTATTTTTGTTGAAGAATTTATAGATCGATAAAATTATTTCTCTTTATAGTTATTAGGTACTTTAAAAATAACGATTTCCCTAAAAAAAAAACTTCTTTCCTTCTTTACCCCTTTAAAGAAAAATAAACAAAATTGAGTGAGACATGTCATTCTTTGTTTCTTTTCAAGAAGCCAAATACCAATTTTCATTTATTTTACTTCAAAACTGACGGACTTTCATACCAATTTTCACCCCCTATTTGACCCCCTTAGGGTGTGATTTCCGTAAAATCTTTTCCGTAAAGTCCTAATTTCATCTAATTAGCTTCAGCGGTTTAGGCTCGGCGATGATGAATCAGTCAGGACAAGTCATTATATGTATATTAGGTGCCTATACACTTTGTATTGATTTTTAATGGTTCAGTGAATTTATATCTCTTATTTTGACATGAAGAATGTGTTGCAAAGGAACTTTTTATACGTCCGTATTTTGCATAAAACGAAAACCTCTTTGTGAAACTCGGGACAAAAAATCGGCTGCACTATTGTATGTGCGGAGAAACCTTAAAATATAACTACCCTTCACTTCCGTCACAAGGCTTACAAAAAATACGGCACTGGAAATTTTATCCCAAAGGATGGAAGACACTTTATTTTCGAAAGAAGAATGGATTTCAGTTGACGGAAGGGCAGAGTAAACGTTTAATAAAAGCTCGAAATTTTCAACTCACGTATTAGTTAAACAGCTTGTGTCCTGTTGACAACTAAATTCAAATTTAACAACTTTTCAGTTAGGAACGTTTTGCGCGTTCTGTTGTCTCCATATGCTGCCAATGCAGTACTCTCGGAAACAGACTAGGGTGGAAAATACGGATGGTTCGTATGGGAAATTAATAAAACTGTCACTTAAATCGCAGAAGTGACAGGCAGCGCCCCTAAACGGAAACTGCGCAATCTATTTTGAGTCTTACGAGTAACCAGTATGGTTACAATTCACATTATGATTTTCCCCAGTGAAGTTCCATTGTTAAGTGAATGTTGACTTAATTCTGATTGCCCCCCCACCCATTGAATGAGTCTCTGTTATAAATAACAATATTCATTTGTGTTTCCTTAATTCAATTTCCTTTACGTTTATATCTAATATCGTTTCCAGACGTGATCTCTCGGAGGAACACGGAGCTTTGCTATATGATAATTTGTGGATAAAACATCGTTTAAAGGCGACATAAATTTAATGACGCTGCGAGGCGTCGTCGGGCTCTGTGAATGAACTAACATCCATAGAATTCAAGTAACAATACGAAAGTGGGGCGCCGCCAAGCCAAGCTTAGGCGTATTCCACAAACAAAAAAGCTTCATTTATCCACGGCGTGCCACTTTCACAGTATCCGAGCTCGCGGGGATAGCGGCGCGGCACCGTTTTTTTATTATTTCGCTTCCCCCGCGGCGGCCGCGCCCCAGCCTGCGGCCGCCCGCCCCTCCTCGTTCTACCACCTCGCCTTCAATTAAATCTCTATCTCTCGCCACCTCATGCTTCCTACTTAAACTCATAAAAATGAGATAAACACAAAAATATTGCTCGTACCCGCTGTCGTTGTTATTAAAGTGAGCCGTTACTGCTATAGTTAAGTCAGCCGTTTAAACGGTACTTTTACTGAGTGCGCAGATCAAGCTTTATATTAATGAACGATTATTTATCGACTAGTCTAATACAAAGGGGTGTTGGCGTGTGTCTGTTGCGAAAACACTTCGGGCCAGGCAATAAAACCGGGCGGTTCAGGGCGGGGGCGAACGAGAGCCATAATAATGAAATAAAGGTAAAAGAATGTATGCTTTGGTCAAGAGACTTTGTTTATGTTAGACTTTAATATGTGTTGTTAGGTAAAAGTATTTTAGTAATATATAACACACATGTTATCTTGTAACTCGGACAGATACCATATAACCACAAATTCAGTGGTAGGATTGTCTAATCTCGCCTCCTCTTTACATCATGTATAATATATCCAAACGTCAGATATATTTCTTTATTGTACACTTTTCCTACCTGGGTACCTAGATATTTCAGTATTTATTTGTCATTATTTCCATAATAAAGTAAATGGTTTATCCTGTTTTCAATGTTGAGAAAATATCTTGTTGGGCCTATTTGACGTAGGGAGTAATAAGAAGTATGGAGTCGTTGAAATGACGTGTTAGCGCAGAACTCAGGCGCAGTCCTCAGAATTAAGGCTGGAGTCTCATATCTATGGAAGTGATACGATACGACGCTGTTTATATTCGAGTCCTATTGTAAAGCATCTTGCGTATTCCGATTAATAGATCTAAAATCAGAAATGTATGGACTTACACCGCTGGAAAGACAGCCAAAGTCGCTGGCTAGAAAGAGAAAAAAGAAACAAGAAAGTTTGCTCAAGTCAAGTTTACTTCGACCAATTTTGTCAGACTAGTAAGCTTGCTACCCGCGAGACACGAATTAAATTTTGCTTCTATGCGGCTTATCTGGGTGACTAGTGTGAGTTTCATTAGACACTCGATCACGTTAACGAAAACGAAAATTAGTATGGCATTGAAGCAGCGCCTCCTGGCGACATACAAGAAGAGTTGAAGAAGAGTTTGCCATACACATTTTCGCTATCGTTTTCGTAATAGAATGAATACTTATAGGTAAGTAGTATACAAAACTCACACAAGGCACTCAGGCCGTAGTAACTTATCCGTGTGTATGAGTTGGCGGCTCTGTTGAAGGCTGTCATTTTCTTGCGTATGTTTTTTGTTGTGTGGTTTCGATAGATACCTACGCTTCTGTTTCCTACCTTTAGCGTACACAGCCTGTCTTTAAGACCGATAAAGGTGACCAGAGACGTATCAGAGAAAATAATAAGGGACGCATATCTCCAAAAACAACTCTCAGTCTTTTTTGAAAGATAATTATGCAATTATTTACAAAGAGTTTTTGAGCGATTGTTTCTCTACTCAATAATATAACCAATTTGTTTTTGTTTACTTTAGTTACCTTTCATATACATGAAGTTATTTTTGACGGCCAAGCAAGAGTTTTCACACACTGTTGAGTCTTTATTGGATCCGTCGATGTTCCGCTTTAGAATCGACAGTAGTCTGATAAAACGTTAATTGAAACGGAACAAATTAATACCATTGCGGATTACAGGTGCTGGGTTCCAACAGCTGGAAACTTGCTAATCTGATGCAATCGGATGCAATCGGATGCCAATTGCGGTCAATTATAGAGTAGTGATGTATCGGTATATATCAGTGTTATTTTTTTCAATTGCACTACTTGATATACTATAAAAAAGATTTTTAATATTTTTTTTAACAAACGGCATGCTTTTATCTCATTTGATGGTAAGTGATGATAAGGCCGAAAGATGAAGCGCACTTCACCCAGAATCTTCACTAACTATTTACTGTCATATCCTTCGGAACACAACAACGCCACTATCTTCGTTGTTACTATTATTGGCAACAGACTTAAATAAGATGGTGGGAACAATACAGGCGGGCTTAAAAGCTAAGAGCTTATAAATTTAAAAACAAGACTTTCCACCTTAGAAAATAAAAGTAAAGTGTGAACGACACTAAATGGGTACTTTTGTACCATCTCAACCATAATTATAGCAATCAGGATAATGAGGTTTCAAAAACAAGAACAAATGAAATTGCTGCCAAAAGCTATGACAGTACTATCTATAAATAATATAATCGTATTAGAAGTGTATGTAATTTTACTTAATTACAGATCTTAAATTGTGATACGTGTCTAATTCGATTCATATCAATTATTCAAATGTCGTATTGATGTCGCCACACGACAAAAATTTAAACTAAAACCGGAAAATGGTTTGATCTATCTAAAGTAACCTTTTTAGATCTGCAGATATAAAAACAGATAAACCATAAAACCAATCAGCTAAATCGTCTAAGATTTTGTTATAACCCAATAGGTCGATAGGTAGCTTTAAATAAAAATTGAATAATACACTCGCGAGCAAAAAAGTATAGAATCACTTACTTGAAATTGGTTCTGCGCGATCTTGAGTACTAAATAATTTGTTAATAATAATAAAAATGCCACCATTTTAAAGGTTCAACTGTTTACTTTAAATTGATAGGTACCAAATTCATTCAAATCACGCCAGTATTTAAGAAGCTATCCTGGATTATGTGAAGAAGTAAGGAAAAAGACATGTTTCAATTGTTTGATATGTCGCTAGTTGCGGCCTATTGACCCCCTATAAAAGCACGTGTTTGCGGATTTGGAAGATCTGGACATCGGAGAGGGATGACTGTTTTATCATGTCAATCTCTCTTCGAAATCGACATTTGACTGGTGTCGACGTCCAGCAAGAGCTCAGAAATGTTCGTAGGGTAGCTGTCAGCGAGTGGACAGTTCGTCGAAGATTCAAGCAAGCAAATTTTACTCCAAAAAGGCCTGCCACAGGCCCGAAACTAACGGCAGGTCACCGATAAGCACGCCTTCAGTTTGCTCGCACCCATCTTGAATGGAAAGTCGAGCAATGGAGGCGAGACCTGTTCTCCGACGAGGGCAGAATAAGCCACTGTCTCAGCAAACAGCACTGCGCAAATCACTCCCCAGGCCGCCTGTAGACCCGACCTCTTCGATCGCTGCCGTGCATTCATTCAACACATTCTGCCCTCGTGGGAGAACAGCACTCGCCTCCATTGCTCGACTTCCCAATCAAGATGGGTGCGAGCAAATTGAAGGCTTGCTTGATTTCCTCCTTATGCATGATAACGCTCGTTGTCACACTTCCCGTGCCACAACTGAATACCTCGAAGAAGTCGGTATCGCCACATTGGATTGGCCAGCGCTCACTCCGGATTTGGATCCCATTGAGCACGTGTGGGATGAACTGAAGAGGAGGGTTCGTTCCAGAAATCCTGCTCCTTGAAGTGTGAATGAGCTGAAATCGGCTTTGATAGAGGAGTGGGAAGATATCCCGCAAGAATCGATTCAGAAGCTGATTAGGTCAATGAAGAATCGTCTTTGAGCAGTTATTAGGGCTAGAGGGGGGGAAATTTTATATTATTATATATTATTAATATTTGTTGTTGTTTTCATTCATTATTTTTCCATACTTATTTCCTTATGTTTTCATAACTTCTTCACTTAATCCGGGATAGCTCCTTAAATACGTGTGATTTAAATGAGTTAACAGTTAAGAGTTAACAGTAACCTTTAAATGGTGCCATTTTTATTATTCTTAACTAGTTATTTAGTACTCAAGATCGCGCGGAATCAATTCCAAGTAAGTGATTCCATACTTTTGCTCGCGAGTGTATATGCCTTTAAAGATTATCAAAGAAATGATAGCTTGTTCAAAGATACATTCCGATCTAACAAAATGAGCTGATGTTAAATGACAACACAAATCTAACTATCGTCAACCCGGGGCGCTCGGAGAGAAATGAACAAGTGGCCGTAACTGAATACTCATGTTTGTGTGAGTGATCGCGCCGCTCCGGCCCAGGCTAAAAGAGATATAGTGTTACCTCCACAGTTCAAATATACCAATGACATCTACGGTACCCATATAAAATTTCACGGTGCGATATTTTGTAAGGTAATAGAAGTACATTTTTATTCTTACGCACCAACGGGTTATCTAGTCGACAAATCCGTGGACTATGAAAACTTTCAAGAGGTTAATACTGAGTGACAGCTTTGTGTAAAATTGCTCGAAGGATCGTCTCATGCGGCGTAGTATCCAGTTTCATATGTCATCTCAATCACATTTTACACTTAAGCAGTGTCACTAAGAAGGTTGACTATAATGTTGGTACCAGCCAAGTATTCAATATTGTAAACTACACTTGGCTATATCGTCACAAAATATTGCGAATTCATTAAGATTCCAACAACTATTCGGAATTTTGTATTATAAATAAAAAAAGGTTTTCAACACGAACTCGACTTCCATGATACAAGTAAATTACCATGTTCGTAAAAATGATATCAGATAAAGCTAATTATTCGTCGTCGTAATGTGGCAACGGGCACACGCAACGGCCAATCTCGGGTTATGGACGGAGTTTTAAAAGGTACGATATAGGGACACAGGTCCTAAATATTGGTGGGCAGATAGGGCGGCCGGGGGCGCGGCACGCCAAAATCACATTACCAGCCGGCAACGCGCTATTACGGCCAACCACACGCGTCGGTGTTAGCCGATAGCCGCCACCCGTACATGCTATCCGGCGACTAATTGGTCAGCACCATGCATAAAAACCCCTAACAGAAACAACTGTGGCGAGGGAAGCCCGCGTCGCAGCTTTAAACGTAAATAATCAATGTACTTACAAAATACGATCGGCCGAGTACGAAATATTTCGTCGGTGGACACGCTTTACATGAAGGGCCCAATCGTTAGTAAAGGCAGCATGAAGGGCGTGTTATCTAAAGGTTTGGGCGGCGCATGTCACGTGACAAACGAACCGTTAACACACCACCGGCGGTTTCACCGCGCCATCTTTGTTTTTGTTTCGAGGGGGGTTACTTGAAAACTTTTTAAATATGGATATTATATTTCATGTCCGCTAACCCAAATTTTTCTTTACACTAGCGATACTCTATAGTCACCAACTTGTGATGGACGCAATTGATTTGCGCGCAAAAGAATCAATGTCATTTTTGTTTTGAATCAGTAAAAGTTAATCTATTTCTTGTATCTGCATTGAAACTTTACCAAAACAAGACATAAATTGTCCTCTTTATCTGTGGCAAATTATTTTTCTGTTAAACTTGGGGCTTGACCCTGTCTCAACGTCGTAGATAACGACGCGTACATGGAACAGTTTTAATTAACTTAAGTAATTATATTTAATGTCGAAGAGGCAGATAGATCTGTTAATTTATTTAATGTGCCTATTGTTAGTTATGATGTGATACGACATAGACCAAAATAGGTAATGATAGCTAGCAACACGACCGGACAAACTTTTTACGATGCTTTTTTTTGTATTTCACGCCCCTAAAGTGCGAAGGGGAGTGCCACTCAACATGGACAAAAGTTTGTTTAGAAAAAAAAGCAAAAAAGGAAATAAGGTACGCCTGATTACGCTAAGCGAATGAAGCTTTCATACTTTTTTATTAGTAGGTCTTCATCAATCTGTGTTTTAATCAATCATCAATTCAATATGTTTTATTTGTTTTAATGATATCATTACCGACGATACATTTAAAATGGTGGCGGACTCATGCATTAATCGATAGGTAGATATTATGTATGGAATGAAAAAATATATGGGTGAAACTCTTTATATTAACCGATGCCGGTTATGACCAACACTTTCACTTTTCAAAAAAATATGTATGAAAATGGCTGTTTATTAAAAAACATTTGGCATAAAAATATATTTGTTATTAAAGGAAATAATAATGGGACTAACACGGAATCAAGTTTTTTTTTTCCTTTAGTTGATGGCTTCGTGCGATTGGCACATTTAGCCACTGTCAAAGTAATTTTTCTTACAAGTAATACATAAATAAACAATATTTCCTTCCTGTATGATGATAATGAATGATAATAGAAATGAGAAGTGAGAAATGATATACCCCCCAACCCCTCGAGTATCTCAGTAAATATGTGGGGCTTTACTAAGTCCTCGGGCGGACTCCTTGAGAGAATTACTGTTTTGTTTCATTTGCCAACACTCATGCACACTCACGAACAAGTAACGGTTAATAATCCACCATTAATTCACATTAATATACGACATAACACAAATTGTAGAAAATAAAACAAAACCGCAGACATGCTCTTTACATTCCCGCCAAGAAGTCCCGGAATCAAGTTAATGGACAGGAAAGTACAATTTTTTTTAATACCCCAGAATTTGAAACCACAAAAATAGACAAGAAGTCGAAACAGAGAAGTCGCAGACAAACGATTCTTCATCATTATCATTAGCCTGTAAACGTCCCAAAGCTAGGCTCAGAATAAGTATAAGAATGTTATAAGAAGTTGACAACCACAATAATTAAATCCAAAACATTAAACTTATAAATTACATCACGTAATCGTTCTGTACAATTTTACTTTTTTATTTGTAAGTGCTAATTGCTGCACTGACGCTGAAATAAATATTTTTATAAAATATTTTATAAAATACAGTGAAAAAATTAAACGCCCACCCAACCCAACCCGAGCCTTCCCGGTAGCATAGCGGTCAGTGCAGCCGCCCGGATTGCGGAAGACCCAGGTTCGATTCCTGGCTGGGTCGGGTGGGCGTTTAATTTTTTGACTGTATTTTATAAAATATTTTATAAAAATATTTAGTTCTGTAAAACGTTAACCTATTTTTTATTTGACCAAAACATGAATTTCTAACCTAAAAAGATTTTAATAAACCAATCAAATGACGGAACAGGGTATTTGACTACAATGAAAATATAGATCAAACTGTTGTTAACCTGACAGTAAAAACTTTTTAAACCTATTTATCCAGCACATAATTTTAAAATAAGTATAATTTTTATAAAAAATCATTTACAAAATAATTATTTTTTTACGATTGACCACGTGATCGAAAACGCACGGGATTGGTCACATGATGTCGTGACGTCATTTGCAAGCAAATCAAAGATGTCACTCGAAGTTTTGTACGGTGTGATTTGACAGCTAACAGTTTGTTTACATGCAACTGACGTCACGACATCACATGACCTGCATGCATCGTTTTGGCGGCTATTTTATTCATTTGAATTTTAAAGGCGATTTTCATTAAAAATAAAGAAATTCACAACGAATTAATCAAATTGCAAATATATTATGCTATAATGAACCATTAGACATATTTTTCTAAAACCTGTCAAATACTCTATACTTAGTTCGCCGTTCCCATACAAATGTTAATAAAAAAATCGTTTGGACAGTTGCTAGAAAGCTTCTCTATCGACTAACCAGTTAACTACTCAATCGTACGTACATGAGAAGATACGGCTTTTACACAGCACGCTGGCCAAATTGGTTGGTGACTTATAACAAACTGCCACCGTACGATAACAAGTAGGACCGAAGGCTTAACAAGCTTCCAGAAGCAGGAAAGAGTTCGAGAGTTTTTAATTTGTTAACCGATTTGGCCTAGTATAGGGAAAGTTGTCTTATATCTAATCTAAACCTAAACAATGAAGTAAGTACTTACTTCGCTATCTCAAATATTAAATCTTTGTTTCACGTTCACAGGACAAAAGAAAATTACAATATTATCTATCGGTAACATTTTCTTATAGAATGGGAAAGTTCCCTCTTGATACCGATATCACCATTGTAACGTCAGCCATTTGATTGAGTTAATCAATCAAGCTTTAAGTATATACAATATAAATTTAACAAACTTCAAAAAAATATTAATTACACTTCGGTTTATTCGGTTCACATGCTTGTTGCCTCTTTGTTAATTTGCTTATAAGCTTCTGATAAGTTCCCATAATATGGTTGTTTTTTATTTTGTTACGATATCAAAAATGTTGCAAAAACCGCGTACTTCACCGATTCACACCACAACTGGTTCGCACCACGGTGTGAATCGCAGAAGGACACTTTTTGAATTGGCTGTTTCGAACCACGGCTCATACCATGGTATGAATCAGCGAATGTCTTTGGTGCGAATCACAGAAGAGGACTATATTTTATTGTGAACGTGAAATTGATAGAAAAATAAAACTGAAGTGTGACACCCACGTGCCCACCATTGTTCAATATACTTAATATAAGTAGGTATACAAAACACACGAACCATTCTGAATTACTTTCGATATACATACTTATATTATAATATTTTATGCACTACCTACATTATTTAATGCGATTCAGAATCAAATAACGTAAACAAATCAGTTCAACATTGATAAAATAAAGTAGAACGGGCAACTTTGTAAGGAAAATAGTAGACATATGGTTTTCATGTTTCGTAACCTCAACCACACCTCCTTGGATAGATCTATCGAAATATGACCCGAAGGTCTATATAAACTGGTAAGTTAAGTAACTTACACCGAAGTTACTTAACTCTACGTGGATGTAGTCGCAAGCTAAGGAGTAGTTAGTAGTAGCTTTTTTGTATTCTCTTCATTAAAATTATGAAAATAAAAATGAATAAAATTAAAATTAAAAAAATGTGAAAATTGCTTTAAAATTAAATCACAACCTACATATTGTATATCTGTGACTTCACGAAAAACAGTTAGCCATATCACCTTTTGTCACTCACAGACCACTATAGCCTACTCTCCTTAAATATAAATGCAAATTCAAATAGCGCTTTCTGATTGGCCCGTCAACAATATAACTAATCTATAGAAATCAAATTACATTTATAGTACCTACATAAAATAAATAAATTTACTTTAGTCCTACAATGGCTTAACATTTTTTCACCTTATTATTTATATATGTTACTTGCCTGTAACCTGCCTAAGTTTGTGTATAGCACGTGTAAGTTTTAAGTTGCTACTTATGTTACAACATGGTATTGTTAACCTTATCGACGACCGGTAGCGTGTTCATCCATTTCCTCCATCCTTTAGGATAAACATACTTATATATGTTATTAAAATGATATTTTAATAACATAAGTTTATCAGTCATTTAAGTTAGTAAGAGTAAGAAGTTTTTTTAAATATCATCATCATCATCATCATCAGCTCATTTTATGTCCCCACTGCTGGGGCACGAGCCTTCCCTATGGATGGATAGGAAGAACGGGCCATAAACCACCACGCGGGCCCAGTGCGGATTGGTGGTTGTTAACGACTGCTAATGCAGCCGGGGCCAACGGCTTAACGTGCCTTCCGAAGCACGGAGAAGCTCGAGATGTTAATTTTTTGGTTACCCATCCGATGACCGGCCTTTGCGAAAATTGATTAACCTCAGCACTCGCAGACCTAGCGCGTTAACCACTGCGCCATCGAGCTCCTCAAATATGCAAGGTTTGAACCACGATAGCTTAATTATAATCCCTGAATGTCATGGCGATAGGGTTCGGCTTCGAATACCGTTTTTAGATATTTTTTATCAATTTATTTATTTATTAATGATACACAAAACAGAATACATCCAGTAAAATAAAATAAGTTGAGGTTACAGTAGCGTTCTAGACTATATCCCTAAGCATGTGTTCCTATACAGCATGGTTATTACTGAAGCAGAACTTACACCGAAATTTAACAAATATTATATTCATCATCATCATCATATCAGCCAAAAGACGTCCACTGCTGGACAATGGCCTTCCCCAAGGATCTCCACAACGACCAGTTTTGTGCTGCATCCAGCAAAAAATATTATATTATATTATATTATATTATATTATATTATATAATATTATATAATATTATATAATATTATGTTATATTATATTATATTTTGTTATATTTTTATTTTAACGAATTTAGTGCATCAATTACATTTAAAAAAATACTTTGAAGTGACAAAAAAGGTAAAATATTATGATTTGACTTAAGTACCTATCGTACAAGTAATAATAAATATCTAGATATCTTTTTGTCCCTAATCATCAAACATTGTTCTGTGCATTACTTAATAATGTGAACACAAATGTAAATTATCAACTGTAGTCTTTTTACAA
This sequence comes from Eudonia mercurella, assembly GCA_963082485.1. Classification (NCBI taxonomy): domain Eukaryota; kingdom Metazoa; phylum Arthropoda; class Insecta; order Lepidoptera; family Crambidae; genus Eudonia; species Eudonia mercurella. The sequence continues at coordinate 12,483,860 of OY720022.1, read as the reverse complement.
ATCTGCAAATTACACGGAAGATATTTATCAAATTGCTCTACTCCTTTTGTAACCGAGAAGGTAAGTAAGTTTACGGTTCTATTTATTTACAAATTATAAACCACAACAACAGTACTTACTTACATTAATCAGCAGAAAAAAAAACACGCTGCTAAATTTAAATCGCGGAATGTCCCAGATGACCAATTTTAAACGGACGATCCATCTGCGCTTGTGTTTCATCAATTAGCTACGTAGGGATAGTGGTGATTAATTGACACTGTCAAAGATATAGGTTAAAGAGCTTACATATACCCTCAAACATTGATAAACATTTATAGATGGCCACCACTTAATACATTTGAAACTTCAACTTACATTTTAGATTGCAATTTTTTTTACATTAAGTCTAATTGTTGGTACGACGTAGGTGATCTGATCACATACGTGGATGTCGCTAGTAGATAGGGTTGCCAACTTTTATTAGAAGAAATAGAGTATATCTGATTTCAAAGGAGGTAAAAAAAAGAGTACAGACTTACAAAAAAGGGTATCATTTATTTTAAATTTTTAATAAGGTTTTTTTTTGTACATTTTGCAGAACATAACAATTTTTCATGGTTTTTAAAAGAATTGTACGAGTCCAAACATTCTAACTCTAAATTTATATGGATCAAGAGCTCTTTTCGACTTTTTTGGTTCTGATAATGAGGTTGCATAATAATACACGAAAACATTGTGTAAAAAAGAGTATTTTAGCATACTCTATTAGTGTTATAGATTATAGAGTACGCCTACATGATATAGAGTACAATACTCTATTTTAGAGTACGGTTGGCAACCCTACTAGTAGGTGTAAGGTTATTGAGTGTAAATTATAATAATGTTTTTAAACTTAGAGAGGAACCGATAGAAAAGTTAAAAACGACTCAACTAAAATTTATTTTATCACGACGGCGACGACGTTTCAAATCCTTTGAAGGTCGGCGGAAGTGTTCACAGGGAGAATGAGTCTGCGCGTATGTAAAAAGTGTCTCATTTGAATGTGAAGTATTCGCGGATCTTGCTCAGTGGCGTGCACTTGGATCGTAGAGCATGCCGCTCGGGTACACGGGGCACGGGGTCAGCGAATCTTTGTTTTATTTTAACACAACTACTAACATATTGGAATGAAGATGCACAGGACATTGACCCCATACTAATAAAGAGATAAAACACGTAATATCTGCCTCTTTGCTAGTGATTAACCTCCGGTGTTAGACTCAATGCTCCCGGGTTTGATTCCCAGCAGGTATATCAGCTGTGGACTAGTATAGGCTGATAATGATGATTATGATTCGTGTAAACTTAAAAAAACAAAGATCTTGTTTAGCGTTAAAAACAATTATTGGAGACGTAAACTTTGGCGATTAGTCTCTGAAGAAGAGGATACTGTTGACACCAATAATATTTTTTAATCTGGGTTTTGATAATGATAGATATTTTTAGGAGGCACAAAACAAAACATCGTTTAATTTAATTTAACAGTGCAAAGACGAAGAGCACTTATCAGTAGTAGCATGTCAACTTCTAATATTTATCAAACATTAAAAGCAAAGAAGGACGCGGAGCGGAAACGCTTTCAGCATTTTGTTTAGAGAAAATATAACATTGATGATTTGTAAGAGTACAAAATTAAAAATAATAGGTTATTATATCAAGAAGTGTCTTGACAATATTATATGATATTATATGATGAGCAGAGTCGACGGTCGGGCTTAGTGTCATGCTTAGGAAGGAACAGCATAGACTATGTAAAATATAGGTACCTACATCAGTGGACTGACTTGGAATGAGATAATAGTACCTAATAATGATTCAGGAGTCAAATTACGAGGGCTGCACTAAAAGTATCGGGAATGGAATATTACCACTGTTCCTGTCATATTTAAATCTTTTTAATTGAAAACTCCTGGGTTTTAAAAATCGAATACCATTTATTTATTTAAAAAAAGATTCTCGGTCTTGTCACAAAGTTTTGTCAAACTTGTTTAGTCGTTGAGAAAATGGAATTGACTCGAGAAAATTCAAGAGCGATGATTTATTATGACTTTCGAAGTGGTTTATCACAAAAACAGTGTGTTGACCGGATGATTTCTGCATTTGGTGATGAAGCCCCATCCAAAACCACAATTTATCGCTGGTTTGCTGAATTTCAACGTGGACGTGTCAAGCTCAGTGATGATCCCCGTCAAGGTCGTCCAAAATCTGCAGTCACCCGAGAAAACGTTGATGCTGTGCGTAAGCTGATTGAGGAAGATCGACATGTGACATACCGCGAAATTCAGGCAACTTTAGACATTGGCATGAGTCAAATACAAATAATCTTGCATGAACAATTAGGTGTAAAAAAGTTGTTTTCCCGATGGATACCGCATTCGCTCTGTGAAGAGCAAAAAGCGACTCGCGTTACTTGGTGTGTCAGAACTCTCGAAAGATTCCACGCAGGATCCTTAAATGCTGTATACAACATCGTATCAGATGACGAATCCTGGATATACGCGTACGAACCCGAAACAAAAAACCAGTCACGAGTTTGGGTGTTCGAAAATGAGTTAAAGCCAACAAAAATTGTTCGTTCACGGAGTGTTGCAAAAAAAATGGTGGCCACGTTTGTCTCCAAAACCGGCCATGTTGCGACTATTCCTCTTGAGGGACAAAGAACGGTTAATGCAGAATGGTATGCTAGCATTTGTTTGCCACAGGTCGTTTCTGAACTCCGTAAAAAGAACTGCAACCGCCGCATCATCCTCCATCACGACAATGCGAGTTCTCACACCGCGCACAGAACAAAAGAGTTTTTAGAGCAAGAAAACATAGAATTATTAGACCATCCGCCGTACAGCCCCGACCTAAGCCCTAATAATTTCTATACTTTCCCTAAAATAAAGAATAAATTGCGTGGTCAGAGATTTTCATCACCTGAAGAAGCTGTGGACGCCTACAAAACGGCCATTTTGGAGACCCCAACTTCCGAATGGAATGGTTGCTTCAATGATTGGTTCCATCGTATGGAAAAATGTGTCAAATTTCGCGGAGAATACTTCGAAAAGCAATAAATACATTTTAAATAGTTATGTTGTGTCACTTCCTTGATTCCCGAAATTTTCAGTGCCGCCCTCGTAGGTGAAAGATCACGGCGTGGTGGCCCTCACAATTAGTAACATTGTAAAACAGTTTGTTACTATAGCTTCTTTTTATTCTCTTCATTTGTATGTGAAAATTGCTTTAAAATTAAATCACAACCTAAATATTGTAAGTATATCTGTGACTTCACGAAAAACAGTAAGGCATATCTTCTTTTGTTTTGGATTAATGTTCTACTCGTTATTGAGTGTTACATATACTTAGTATAAATCGTTTATTTTAAATATATAATATTTAGCCTTATCAAAATGAGTAGTGTCAACCTTTTTTGATTTTTCGACTTATGCGATAGTATAATTATTTTTGTGCTTATCAAATTTTAATAACCATTATTTTCTGTTACGACGCACAAATTATGATAACATTGTTTGGTATTAGCAGAGGTTATGTTTAATTGTAGACAGCGTACCGCCCGCGACTTCGATCGACATAACGTTTCTACTACTCGTAGTAGGTACCAACTCGCAAACACACAACAACTTACCAAAGATTCATCGCAAGCGGACGAATTGTATAGTAATGCATAAAGAACGATAGAAACATTCATTTTTATGAGCAAAATGCAAATTTAAATTTTTTTCAGTTGTAATATTTCGTAATACACAAAATCAACGTCTATTAAAATTTTGAATCTATAAATTGGACATTATACATCTGTTTTACGGTCCGAACCACGCGTCGCGCCTCGCGTCTCGTGTCTCTGTAAGCAAGGCTCAATGCTGGCCGTTGGTCCCAGAGCTCCGGCTGCGCTGGCGCCACCAACAGCGTGATAGTAGCATCGGACCTCACAAGTCGTATGTGGAACATATAAACTAGTGAAAATTAAGTGTCGCGAGTACGGTCCACTTATCTCGGGTCATGTGTCTCATTTTATTATTGACATATTATTCATATCGACGAGAACATTGAATTAGAGGAAGGGTATGGCATCGTTGTGAAATGTGCAACTATCTGATAAAGGAATTGTGCAAGATATTTGTTGTTTAACGAATTTTTGTATGTATAGATTGGACCCGAAGTTATTTCAATATCAGCGATTATTTATTATTTAGAGATTCTACGTTAAATTTTTTAAACTTTATTGCACAATATAAAAGGACTTAAATGCCGTATGGCACATGTAACGTATTCGTATTTAAGTTAGCAAGGTGAAGCGAATAGTACCTGCCTATAAGTAACTATACAATATAGAAATATGTGATTCGGTATTAGAATACAAGTAAATTAGCGTTAGTAAAACATCTCTTTCATCAAAAAAATTACAAGTAAGCTTACATTTGCGAAAACTGTATTATAAATACATGTTAAGGTAAAAAATAAGGCGTTGTTTTATGAACAGAGTGATGCCTTTCTTTTCAACACAATTTTCTCAAATCGTAGCGTAACAAAATTTAAACGTAACGTAACGATAAGCCAAAATTCAATTTGTGTACAATTGCAAAAGAGGCGCTCAATCTACCTGTAACTTGTTTGGTTTGACGTAAAGGCTTACGCATAAAAAGTTCAGTAACAACAGAATAATCGTATTCGTGTCGAGCACGGCCGCCTCGTGCCCGTCGCTGACCGATAGGAAAAAGGAAAGAGGAAGCGCCCAATGCGCCTGGAATGAAATTAGCTCGTCGGTCAATTGCTCCGGACCGAGTGTGGCTTACTAATGGCGCGCGCGCCGCTGCCTGCATACGGCACCGCTCATTTATATGCCTTTGCGCGTACTCTTTATTGTTCCATAGATCGGTAATACACGGGAGGACTGCCACTTTGTGCTGTAAATCGTCGTCTGTACACGTATCCTCGATTAACTGTGTGCTGTAACCATAGGCGGAGCGGGCACCGTGTCAGTACAAGCCGCTTGCGCAAGTGTGCCGGTGACATCATGTCCGGAGCGGCCACACAAAACGTGAGGGTACGTGTCCCGTCGTCTCTAAGAGCGCACGTTCTACAAAGTTCCGCAGATGACGCATCGTGCTTCTATCAGCACGACAGATGAACAGCTCTATGTTAAAGTGAAACGACTTTTACGGATCTATTCCGCGTTTATTTTACACATTACTTTTAATTCATATTTATCCTGACGTTTAGAACCCTTTGCAGGGTCCGTGGTCATAGAGAGACTGAGGTGTTGGTCGTCTCATTATTAGTTAGTAGCTTGTATACCCTCATTTAAATTTAATCAGGTGCGTTCCGTTTTACGCAGAAAGAGCTTACAGTATCATTTGGTCTGGCAGTATGGTATTGGGGCTGGGATTTAATAATTTGTATGATGGGATCCCAAGCTGGTGGTAGATTCCAACCAACTTCTCTATTGAAATTTGGATGTTTTTTTAATTTCAATAGCCTCGCGTATCATCCTAGGGATAAATCGTTGTTATCTAGCGAGTATTTGTGGTTTATCAAATCTGATGTAATGGTTGGACCCCTCTAGGGCATGTACGCATACTGCAGACTTATTTCTGTGCCTAAGCTTGTCGTCGGCTATATGTCCTTTAACGCGGGTTCCTACACTTCTCTTTGTTTGCCTGATGTAAGAGAGCCCACAGTCACAATCCAGTTTGTACACGCCTGCATCTTGAAGGGGTATGTTGCACTTGACATGTCGTAAAAAATTGGTTGATCATCTTCGGCGGCTTGCTATGTTAATCAACAATAATCGTAATTATTTCATTGATCAAATAAAAAAGTCTATGCTATCATTTAATTGTTATCATAAACACTTCTATTTTCTGATGCTCTAGGAAGTAAATCTCTCAAGAGCACTTTTATTGAAGCAATGCATTTGCTTAAATATTTTTAATACACTAATGAGGCAAATTATCACTTGACTTCATAAAAACAAGTTATGCCGATATCAATATTTTAAGAAAGCTATCTTGATAAGTGAAATCTCTAATCTGATTTTATTTATCGCTCTAGTTTTATGCGAACAGCTAATAATAATATATTAACATCGATCGTAGTCTGTACTTGAAAGCCAACACTGCATGTACGCGTTCATTTATCACGCGCAAAGATCGGCGAAATAGGTGTTTAACCATTTCTCTAGAGGGCCTGACTGACAAATTGTGGAAGTGTGAAACCGTCTTCCCTAGCTGCTACCCTCAACCCTCCGCGCGTTTTCCCTTGAGATTTCATAGGGAAGAGATTTTTCCGGCTTATGTGGACAGGCCGAGTCGAAGTCCAATTTATCTGTATACATCTTATTAATAACCCAAAAGAACTCGTGCCATCTCCAAGACGGAACCGAGTCATAAAGACGGATGCGTTTAGATTTCATTAATTTTTCGTGCAAACAAGTACCGACAGGCGCCGTCATATTGGGAAGTTATCACCATTAAGAGAATACAATCGCAATTTCTTCCTGTCGTAAATATACTTCGGTGGGCATGAGTAATTGTTACTTTGTGTGCGCAGCGGCTGGCCCGTGCCGGTCGGGGGCCAAATAGATTGGTACGTGAGCCGCATCTTTCGTCGCTTCTCGGGTGATACCACTTCGTCGAAATTCGTCTACTGCCTTATATATGGTGTTGTTGAATTTTCTGTATGTAATTATGCTGTTAACAGCGGAAATGTCGGCAATGGTTGTTACACCGGTCACGGCGCTGTCGGTTGACGACCGTCGCTGGTCGAGTAACGGGCCGAAGCCACCTAAGGACAGCGGCGCGACTATCTCATAAGGGACGCTATAATAATTCTCTTCAGGTGACTCATTAAATATGGTACTTTACGTATGTAGAAGAGAATGGTACAAGTTACGCTAACACTTATCACTCATTGATTTATTGCCACAACAAATTAGTTAGCAGATTTTCCTGTAGTGTAAATTGTTTGATTCACGCTACTTTATACTATTTTCGTAATGCACAGTAACATATGTAAATGATAAAAAATTCATCACACTTTTATTAGAAAATGTCTTATACTTTCAAAACACAACATATTGAATTTACTCAGTAGTTCCACCGGTTTAGGTGAGAAAATTACAATATAAATTATTAATTCCCGAATAATTCATCATGATAAAATAGTTACGTAAATCTAGTTGCGCCTAGAGTTAGGGGGTGAAATGTCGGGTTTAAGTGGTCATCCTTACCGCGTCGGTGACAGCTGTAAGATGAATTAACCATGGACATTTAGTAGTCCTAGCCAGAGCTAAGTGGCCAAGGGGCGAGCGGAGGCGTAAAGAGGGTTTGTTTGTCCGAGTCATTTCGGGGACGACCCCGGTGTCACTCTTCATTCTGCACAAACCTACCCACCCTCAGGCTAATTAACTGTTGATGGAAGCTTACTGAACTGACTTAAATCATTATTGTTGAACGGAAGATGATTTCGCAATTAAGTGCCAATATCATCTAACTAATATACACAAAGTTTTACACAGAGTGAATTAAACGTTTGCTTTTCTGAAAACTTTAAAATTAATAAATCTATTTAAGTGAAATGTGAATATTTTATATTGATATACAACGTATAGGTATTAATATAGTTTAGTAGGTATTTGGTTATTCAATAATATACGAAAGTGAATATCTAGAAAAAAGTTAGATAAGAGAGATATTGGCACTTTGCCGTTGATTTGTGAATTAATTAGGTAACTAATATATATATTTTTTAATTATCTTATTAAAATCTTTAATAAGATAATTTATATATTTATGCAATCACAACTTTTTACGAATATAGTGGCGTTTAATTTTACTGATTACACTGTTCACTAAAGTTTACGCGTACCATTAAAATGAAACACTTTTGCGAACGAGATTATGAGACTACCAACACCTCAGCCTCGCTGTGACCACGAAGGTGAAAGGTTAGCGAGTTCACGTTAAAAAGTATTTAATTTCAATGATTTATTGCATCCATACGTGGGCAATTTCCAATAAATAGTAGTCACATTAAAACTTCAAAAATAACAAAGATATGGCAGACGCAAGCCAGCATTGGCCACATTTTTGTCATTTTGATAACATTGGAATATAAAATAAGCTTTTCTGTAGACGTAATAATTTGGCTTGTTTTCGATTTTTCAGACATTGTGACATTGCAAATTAACCAACTTTAATGGCGGGTCACCGAACAGATGACAAAACTAAAATATCTATACTAATATTATAAAGCTGAAGAGTTTGTTTGTTTGTTTGTTTGTTTGTTTGAACGCGCTAATCTCAGGAACTACTGGTTCGAATTGAAAAATTCTTTTTGTGTTGAATAGTCCATTTATTGAGGAAGGCTATAGGCTATATTACATTACGCTATGATTAATAGGTGTGGAACAGTCGCTAATTAACGCGGGTGAAACCGCAGGGCACAGCTAGTAATATATATATATATCGAACTCCTGCGTGATTCTTTGATTTCATTATTTTATTATTTGCTGTAAGATGGTAATTTTAACTGATGCATAACAATATATCTTTGAAAAAACATTACGTTAGTCAAAAAAATTCATATTACATTTGTTGAAAATTGTGACCTTCATAGTTTTAACACTCGCAATAAGAATAAACTTGCCATCCCAACTTTCAGGCTTCATAAAACAGGTGGCTCGTTCTTGGGTAAATGTATAACTTTTTATAATAAACTTCCACTAAATGTTGTTGATATGCCCTTACATAAATATAAAGCTCATGTCAAAAAGACTCAATAGTGCAAATTAATATTATTATTATAATTATTGGCTTTTTTTAATAAACTTTGTAACACTACAGAAGAAAGAAATAGCCCGAGTTGCCGAGTTTCTTGCGGCTTCTTCTCCTTACAAGGTCTCCACCGTAAGGTTTACGATGGCTTTGAATTGACGTTCATAAACACTTGTAAATGTTCATTTTGGATAAAAAATTTGAATTTTGAATGTTTGATTTTTTTTTTGTAGTAACTAAACCCACCAAACTGCATTGGACTCACATAGTGGGTAACAGCATAAATTTCCGTCATTTGTTCAGATGAGATGAGTTCTAATCCAGTAACGTTCTACCATCTTTTTTATTTTCTTTATAAAAGCAGATACGCGGCCGGATAATCAATCACACGAAAGTTAAAAATGTATTTTAAGATTTGCTATTTTCGAAAGGTCCACTCAAAGAGGGTGAGCTATAGATATCCATATTCTTTAAACAATAATGTTTAAAGAATATGAATAAAACAAAACTTATAAAAGAATAATCTTTTAAAAGTTTTGTTTTTGTTTTGACAGATTTTAATATTATTATTTAAATATTAAAGATAAAAAACCTATAATCATTAAATGTCATCAGTTCCATTGGTTTCCGTGCCGTTTTTGGAGAACTAACTCAAGTTATCAGTTAATAGATTATAGAGTTTTCAAGTTTAATTTAATTAAAAAAAAACAAAATTCAAAATCATATATTCAGTTTAGACTACAAGTAGCTCTTGTGAATGGTCACTATGCCATCGGTTCATAAGTCTACTCAGTCAAAAAACAAAATAAAAAATCTAAGTTAACAAATTTTTATTTATTATTACGTGAAAAAATAATACTCTAGTAGGTACTTTCAAAGTTTTACAACATTAATGTCTGGTCAAATAAAATATATTAATAATATAAAAAAATAGTTAAATATTGCAGTTAACATGTTTTGCATAATTATATATTGATCAACCTGTTAAGTCCAGGTTTAATAGGTATATATTGATAGTCTTTCAAAAAACGAAAACAGAGTCTTATTCTTACATTAACCTAAATAACACGCATGAATTTACAAATGCAATCAACGCAACAGCCAGATCTTTTTCAACAATAAACAATGTTAACTTCATATTTATATTTGCCCCAACGGATTATTATAACATGAAGCCATTTCGCAAAGTCAACGTAGATTCCGATAGGTCACGCTCCGAAGCCGCTCACTAAACGAAAATGCGGTCCGCATAAGCATATTTAATTTCCTAACACACTCTGTAACATAGTTAATTGCACTTAATTACGGTCCGCTCTCGTGTTTATTTAGTAAATATCATTACGGATTGTTGCCGACGTGAGTGATTAAGGTTTGAGATACGCATCGCGGGGGGATCCTTGTTTCGGGCGCACCTGCCTGCCGGCCGTCTTAGTGCTGTGAGTAGGGATGCCAACCCCGCATCGAAATCTCATTCCCGTACGCCTGCGGGATGGAAGTCAAAGATCCCGCGCATCAGCGGGATTTGCGGTACTGAAAAACTTTAGTTTTATTTACGAATTTGGGAGGTTTTTAGCAAAAAAAAAATGTTTTGATTAAAAGGTAGATGAACTTACGAATAAAGAATACTTAGAACGACATTGTGTTAATTTTTCTTAAATTAATTTTATTTAGTCCCGCAAATCCTACTGATCCCGCATGTGTAATCCCGCATTGCGGATCCCGCAAAAATTACGCGGGATCCTGCTCTTGCGGGAATGAATTCCCTAGTTGTGAGGCTTCTATTACGTTGTTAGTGCCGAGACGCCCCTCGCCTTTAACAATGTTGATTGTGTTATTTAACGCTTGTTGTTCTTTTTTTAATAAGGCAAAAAGGTTTAATTTTTAAATGTTTTTTGCTAACATTATGATTCAAACTGAAATTATTAAATGTTGGTGTTTGACAGAGGTGCTCGACGATGCAGCAGTTAGTGCGTTTGGGTAACATAACATCTGAAATTTTGAGATTGATATAATTACCTATATATTTTGTATTTACTTTATTATCAGTAGCAGTTACTCGTAGTATGCCACAAGTGAATACAGCATGCATAATAGATTTGCTTTTTAAAAGCTCGCAGGTAGTTGTCAATTTCGCTATACCCAATATATTTTAATCAAATCAATTTTATTTCAACTGGTTTTTAATTAATGTCCATCTCTCATTGCACTTTATAAAATACTTTTAGACATGTCCAAACCGATTGACGTGTTAAATCAAATTGGTTTTGGAGGTATTACCGTTATCTAATTGATGGTACCATTTTCGTATTACTTTAATCCTATTATAGGTATTAATAAACTTTTTGATACATTTTTAGTCCATCACTAATGCACTTCATGAAAGGCGGAAATACTTTTAGTCACGTCTAAACCGATTGACGTGTTAAATAAAATTAGTTCTGGAGTTATTACCGCTGTCTACTTAATTAATGGTACCAGTTTCGCATTATTTTAATTCCTATTATAGTTATTTATTAGCTTTTGTTTTATTTTTATTTTTATTAATAATTAGAAGTAAAACATGTACTTAATTAAAACGTTTGTTGTAAATGTTTGTTAAAAATGCCGTTAAGCAATTTATTGTTATTCTGATTGATAGCTATCATTATTTAGTGTATGTGTAGTCACAAGAAAGTAGTCAACAATATAATATAATACATAATTATATTAAGTAATTTATATTTATATCATTTAATATCAGAGTTATTATGCACTTATAAGTGTAAAAACATCGTTTTTCGTTGTGAAAATTGTTAGTAGGTGAGCTAAGTTCTTCCTAGGTTACCCAAGATATAGGTGAAGTCAAGCTTCAATCTACATTCGAGAGATTCATGATTCGATACCAATAGAAGCAGAGTGTCTAGTGCAAGTTTTGTTCACCTCTATCACACATCGTTAACAAAAACAAGACAAAAGAGGAGCGACAAACGAGGCGAGTTGCACTTTGTCATACAAGTTCTCGTTCGTCAACGTGATCGTGATGAAAAATAAAACACTAAGGCACCCAGGTCACTCTCGCATCGGGAAAACAAAGACAATGTCTACAGTACCTACCGCTTAAAACTACACGTCACGTTAACGACCGTCATCTACACTATATAATATATAATATAATAATATTATAAAGAGGAAAGCTTTGTAACTCAAAAACTACTGGCCCGTTTTAAAAAATTCTTCCACCATTAGAATACTACATTAGCGCTGAGTAACATAGGCTATATAAAAAAAAAGAAATGCGGTACGAAGTCCGCTGGGTTAGCTAGTAGCTACGTGTATACTTAGTACCACCTCGAAGGATTATTCTCGATTTCATCATCATCATATATACTATATAGTTCACTGCTGGAGGCCTCTCCAAGTACTCTTTGACAAGTCTAAATTCGCGCAATCATCCTAGAATGTCATGCCTTAATTAATCACAGGAGCTCAGAGGGACAGTGGTTTACATGTCCGGTCTGCATTTGCTAAGGTTAACCAAAATTTGTGATGGCCGGCCGGATGGGACCCCAAAAATTTATCATTTCGAGCTCCTCCGTGCTTTGGAGGCACGTAAAGCCGTTAGTCTCGGCTGCATTAGCAGTCGTTATGAACCACCTACACGCACCAGGCGTGACGGCTTATGGCTCGTTCTCCCTATTCATCCATAGGGAAGGCTCGTGCCCCAGCAGTGAACATAAAATGAGCTGGTAATGATGATGATGATTAAATCGCAGCCCACACCACTATACTGCGAGATCAAATGTCAGTTTTACTTCACTCTGCTCATTACGGAACGCGCCCGATTAAATTATCTTGACAGAAGCTCAAAACAAATGATTATTGAAACTACTACTTTTGTATCCTGCAAAGGGAGGAAATGGTATACCAAATAAATAATGGAAATCAATGCCTGCGAGCAGCTGTCATGACAATTAAAGGCATTATACGTGACGTCACGAATGAGCGTTCCAAACTTGGAATGCGATTTGCAATTGTTTGTATTATTGACTCCAAAAAGTTTTGACACATTTGCACATTTAGCCAGTGTCAAAGTAATTTTTCTTACAAGTAATACATAAATAAACAATATTTCTTTTCTGTATGATGATGATGAATGATAATAGAAATGAGAAGTGAGAAATGATATACCCCCCAACCCGTCGAGTATCTCAGTAAAGATGTGGGGCTTTACTAAGACCTCGGGCGAACTTCTTGAGAGAATTTGAAAAGTGAAGTTGCACTGTTTTGTTTCATTTACCAACACTTATGCACACTCATGAATACTTAACGGTTAATAATCCACCATTATTTCACATTATTATTTGACATAATACAAATTTTAGAAAATAAAACAAAACCGCAGCCATGACTCTTCACTTTCCCGCCAAAAACGTCCAATTCATACCTTTTTTATATACAGTCGTTTTGGTTTTTTATTGAAAACAATTGAATCTTTTGCAATCGAAAAATTTTTAAAACTATTTTGAAATACTTAAAATTCCTATTGATCTTGATTTTATTGTACTTACATAAAGTTTTGTGTTGTAATTAAATAACTATTAACTAATTTGAGGTTAAATTGAATAATGTATTATACATACACGAGAATTCAGACGTAACAAAGTTTATTCTGATCATTTAATCTATATTCATTTGAAGTTAGCGGAGCAGCGGGCGTGCACCGCTGCAATTAAAAACGTATAAATCAAGACGTTCGCGCGTTCCCTCAGCGTCTAACCGGCGAACTAGTGATCTATTAGCCACTTATAAAGCGTATTATAAATTTAGACTGATTACTTGGCAGCTTTTTAATGTTAAAATAATAGTTTAACATATATGATTGCAGCACAAACCATAAGTTGATTTATAATATTTACAAAGACACAAGTTGTTACAATTAAGTTTTTTAACTTGACGATAACTCTAGGACTTCTGTAATTATTCTAAATATTCATATTTTCTTTACATAAAACGGGGAAGCCTGACCTAACGATAAATGACGCACACTTCGTCTGAAATCTCCAATTAATGAGGAACTGGTTACCTTACCTTTAACTTTTGAAACACAAACACCCTGATTTAGAGATTTTAAGATGGTGGTAGCTAGCCAGTTGAACTTATATAACAAGTCTCACCTCAAAGAAAATTGAGTACAATAGACCACAGAGGCGGATGGAACAATATAATCAATGACGACATAATGAGTTTAATGCCAACTGTCATAGATGAAAAGTACCTAATGCTGGAGAACATTATAGTAAGAGTCAACTTTCTTCCAAAACGATGCAAGGTAGGAGCGGAGATAAGACTCCTTCCTTAATTTTCAATATTGTCAAATGTCAATTTCAGAAGTAAGTGAGGTAGTGGGTATTACGGAGGTAGTTTGCCGCGCTGTACAGTGCGCATGATCTTCCACTGCTTCCCGAATTCCACACCACTTCTCATAGATGCATCCACCCATCTTGGTGTGGACAAAATTATTACTTTCAAAGATATATTACGAGTCCACTTGCTTGCTAATGGTACTTCTTGCAAATATGATATAAAATCTACATTGGTGGCGAGTTTACAATAACACGTATATACCTGTGGCGAACTTACACATACATTTCATAGGTGTGGCGAATTTACTTTCAGTGTGTGGAGCTTTTAAAAACGTGGCGAGTTTACTCTTATGGCGAGTTTACAATAACCCGTTGATGGGTTGGTTGCTGCTTCGACTTTGAGCGGTCATACAAGGGCAGCTTGAAGCAATCAGGATGCGACTGCTTCAAGCTGCGACTGCATAGTGAACCGCTCAAGCAGTTGCTTGAGCGGTTTCTTATATGTTTGCATCTTCAAGCTGCCCGTGTATGACCGCCTAGTCATAAAATGTTTCAAGTTTGCTTTAATTACTCTTTTATTTTTAATCAGCACTAACGATGACCTTGATTCAGCTTTGATTTATTTATTAATATGACAAGCATGAATTATGATTAGCACTATTACCATTTCGATTGCGCTATTACGTTGGTGATCGTGTTTTGTGACATGCAAGCCGCCAAACACAGATACAGTTTCGATAATCTGATATTACAGTCGTAACTATCTAATAAACCCGTGTTTTGTAACCTTTACAATATGCCGCTATCGGCGAACATACATGCACTGGCATACTCCTACCTACATAGCTACATATACGCTGATAACGATAATCATTCCGTTGTCGATACGCCATTAATATGTTCAACGAAGCCTTTCGCATACTTAACCAATTTAAATATATGATTTACGACTGCTTACCTATTTAATTGTGTTACAATACCTGTTTTACAAACATCGATACCTACGAAGCAAAAAATAGTTTTAGAATCTCACTGAATTTATGTGATTTAATTAATTTAATTTAAGTTACTGCCAGAAAAGGTACTGGCACTGTTCTGCATTGATAAGATTTGTAGTCTTCATAATCTGCGATGCTCATTTGCTTCCGTTGCAAAGCAGCGCTCAGTATGTTGATAAAAATACAAAATATGAGAGCGCATCTATTTTTTCGGCCAGCTCCGGTTTCAAAAACATGAAATGGCAGTCGAAATTCGAAAATTGCATTGGGGCGTTTCAGTAACACAAAGAGAGCTTTGCGCAAACAGTGGAAAATTTGAATGACAGTGCTTAGGGAGGCCCTGTCTGGCCGCTAGCGTTCACAGTGATTTGTTCCATTTTTAGAGATTTCCACGTCTATCCTGCCGATATGCCTGGATGCAGCCTAGGGACTATAATGTCAATTGCCGAAGGCTCAATACTGTCGGATCCACCTCGCAGCGGCTCGAATAAAAATTAATTATGTCAATCTAAAACGACCGCCACTGCAATTGTGAATTCAAGGTGTTTGGGGAATGCCTATTTGGCCACGATTTCCTTGGTTTGTTTTGAATATTTAAAATCGTGCTTTAGATAGAGACTAGCGGTGGGACCTCTTTGTTTTTAACATTCCGATTTTAAACAATGAACTCCGCCTCAATTAACGAAGTAACCTATGGCTGTCTAGCGTCCTAAAACCCGTATTAATGGATATGAAGTCATATGTCCATTTTTCTTCCCCTTTCTATTGTTCGCCGTAATACTATAGCCACGTCTACACTAGGGTGATTTTGAACCCGCTCTCTCGAGAGCCGGAGGGAATAATAATCAATAATCGAGGACTGCACCTATTACTTGAAAGATAATAATAGATTAACCCACTTAAAAATCTACGTCAACACGAAGCAGAGATAGAGGATGTAAGTAGTTACAACGTAAAACAGAACGCTTTATCAGTAAATAACGAGTGTCTGACCTTCCTTCAAAGTTCAGTCGTAAATTGTAGTGTTGTGAAAAATATGACTTACCCATTAAAAGGGTATCCAGCGAATGCTGCATCGTAAGGGTGATAAACTGTGGGATAAGGCCAGCTCGCCGCGCTCGCAGCCAGGTTCTCTTTCAGCTCGATTCCAGCCGCCTGCGCATAATAAAGAAACATATTATCACCTCTTAATATCGCATTATTTCACTAGATTAAAAACTTTCATCCCAAGATATTGCTCGAGCAAATAATTGGCGCCGTAAACTCCTAATAATGTCGTTAAATCAGACCATTATTATAATAACCCCCCTGTCACGTTTCCGGTAGCTTTAACGTAATCCATTATAAAAATGATCCTCGACGGATTGATTTTTTGATCGATCGTTTCAATGTTTCGTCTTAACTATTATTATTTAATGGGCAGAGATACGAGGCGACTACATCAATCATCTTTCGGTCGACAAATGTATCTTTTTTGTCTCTCATGAGGATTGTTGAACTTTGCTTTCTTTATGTTGTCAAGATAAACAAATGAATTTATTGGTACAATTTGTATTGTTGTATTATTAACAAAATTATTACTCGTAAATAAGAGATGTGGATCTCATGTAGGCATTTATATCTAAAGAGAGAAATCACTGTTGCGTTTGTCTGAATTAGCCAACCGAGCGAATATACGCTTGTACGAGTGGAAAATGTCACAAGAAAACCGACAATCACTAACGGGCAAAGGGTTCAAAAATTTATAGCAACGCATTAAAAATAACTCGGGAGCGAGTCTTAATGCGGTCAACCAGGATAAATCTATCAAAAGATTTTGTTGTCCAACAACTTCATTGGTGGCCGAATCGAAAATCCGATAATAAATTTTACTCAAGTACGACAGCGTAATCCAGTCGCTCTGTCGCTCTTTGTTGCTTCGACCTTTCTGATAGGTATAATTCCAGTATTCTGTTACCTCAAATAATCTCACAAAGTCGTAACGCAAATATGCGGTTGGATTTATTACACAGCGTACCGCATTAGCTTACCAAAGTCTTGCACAGTCGCAAAATAATGTGCAAAAATTTACTTTATTATTTATACTTTATTTTGTTATGAATTAAAACTTGTTTTCTGTAGTCTCCAGTACGTCTATTATAGAACAACACACGTCTGTAACCAATTTAAATTTTTGACACCACTGATGTTCATTATACTTATAGCTTTGATTGATAGTTATGGATATTATTAGCTTAAATTCCGTTTACGATGAGTCGAGCTTGTTTACTTTTTTTATACCGATTCTATTAGCCTTTGAGAGGCTCCTTAGACACGTAAGCGCAGGTAAAATTGTTAACTCAATCTTTGGATTCCATCAAGTACAAAACGTGTGAGATACGAATAGCTCGGAGTATCTACATCTCACATGTTCTCTCTCACTGTGTGCTATAATTGATTTCGCCGGTAGATATTGTCGTTTTTAAACCCAACGTCGAAATATTAATGAAACAATAAGTTATGACACTCATTAACCACAAATCTATTAATGCTGTGTGAGCCGATGATTTATTGGAGAGCATTTTGTTGGAGCTATAATTTATTATTTGTCAATGTGTTTTAAACTACTTCCTGCGTGAAGCAGCCATGTGTGCAAATGGAAACGATGAATACGTTTTTTTATATAGGTAACAATTGTTTACAAAATGTCAAAACAAGATTTCAACTAACAAAGAGTTTCAATAAACACAACGTATACGCATTAAGATCTACCCCTAAGAGTTATGAAAGATATAATGAATGTCAACAAAATAGAAGGCGTCAAAAAAAACTAAGGGCATCCCATTGACAGTGAGGCGTCGGCGGCGGTTTGAGTTAACACTTTCGCCACTGATGATATATGATCATATCTTCATGAATGATTGAATCATCTGCCGAGACACGTTCACGGCCCCACCTTTTCACACCTTCCTCAAAAAGTTTTACTACACATCATATATTACGTACCGTGGCTACTTTTATGTTATTATGATCATTATCATTCAAAGTCACTACCCACACACATGGCTTTCGGTGAAGCTTTTACTGGCGCGGGGAGTATCTTTTTTTCGATACCTTTTTCTGATCGGATAAATTAGTAGGAACAGCTTTTTTTGTGAAACCAAAGCAAAGTTTCGCTAACACTAACGTTAGACGAGTCGATAAAAAAATATTTAACACAATGTTTTGGAGCAACCTTGAAGTTATTCGAGCAACGTGTTAAGTAGACATGCTCATTTGAAATAGATGCCTATGTCAAAATAAAACAACAATTGTGTCGAAAACATAATCCGATTCCGCTAGCGACACAGCTTCCCGACTGTATATTTTAATCTCTAAGAAAGAAATTGTTAAACGTATTAAGTTATTAAAACCCTACCGGGCCCGGGGACAACCTTTTTTGTGAAGATGGACAAATGAACATACATCATCGGCTTATGATTTTAATTTATTTATACGCATTCTTTATAACGTAAACTTATTGTGGTGCCTATTTAACACAGTCACCGATCCTATTTCTCTATGGTACTATTTTGACAACATATCCTAATTATTTTAAAGTAATACCTTTGTTGTTTCTGTCAGAAAAAGTAGACGACAATAATAATCTGCTTCGCTGTAGACGTCCGTAATCCTTTCAATTTATTTGATATCTCGTTCCAAGCGGTGGTACTGCCATAAGCTCTTGTGAACTAATTAGTTTTAGCTGTTGTTAAATGCGATTAAACAGTAGGTAGAGTTAGTTCGTGCTCTTTCTTTATTGGATACCTAATTATTTGCGTTCATCTAAGTGGAACATTTGATTAGTACCGAAATAATCGCTTTATGTATACCTACTTATAAAAGACAGCTAGCTCATAAGGAAGCTTCTGGTAATTACTCATCTATACTAATATTATAAAGAGGAAACCTTTGTATTTTTGTATGTATGTATGTTTGCAACGAATAAACTCAAAAACTACTTGACCGATTTAAAAAATTCTTTCACCATTAGAATGCTACATTAGCGCTGAGTAACATAGGCTATATTCAAAAAAATGTCCACTCGTGCGAAGCAGGGACGGGCCGCTCTAGTGAAATATAAAGACATATACGAGTAGGAGTTGGCTCTTCTTATTGAGGTTTCTTTAAAAGACTTTTGCCTTCGCTAAAGTTAATACCTTCAAATTAATGTTTCTTATAATGATTTTTAGCAAAATTTATTATCTAAACATATTGCCCAAGTTAAATCGCCTCTACTCTAACGAATGTTAGTTTGTTAATGGTAATTAGGTAAAAGATTTTAACTAGCACATAATATTTAGTTTTGTATACCTACATACAATTATTGAAGTATATAGGATTGTAGAAACGGTCAGCAATGATAGGAAACACTTTGATACACTGTCGTGTTAACTTTGCCGGAAGTTAAGAAGCTACTTTTTTTTTTTTGTATTTTTGGGTGTTGTGATTGTCCTTTTTTTGTGTTTGTTTGTGATGGAAAGTGTCCTTTTAGGATAGGGCATTTTCCAATATTTTTGACGCTGTAAGGGAGAAAAGAGCTTGACACTTGCTGAGTTTCTTGCCGGTTCTTCTCAGTACAAGGTCTTCCGCCCAGAGTAGACTTACGAACCGATGGCATAATGACATTCATAAGAGCTATTTGTAGCCTAAACTGAATAAATGATTTTGAATTTTGAATTTTGAATTTTTGAATTTTTACTGTTAGATTATTTAGTTGGTGTATATCTATAATAGCAATGTAAGTAGCAATGTTGTTTTCCAACAGGTATAGGTAGTTCCAGGTCTGCAAAAATATACATACCTACATTTTCATAATGCTGTCTAACCCCGCCTAATACTTACTAAGTACTTACTTGTAAGTATATCTCATTGCTAAAGATATAATTTATCTTACACCTAGTACTATCTAGTAGGTTAGTTATATCTTTCCAATCAGGTTTTCGGAACTCTATAAACAAAACTTTTAATATTAGCTATTTGCTGTTTCTTAATTCCATTAATCGTATTTTCCTTCACACCGTTTTCATATGAGCTACCTAAAATCTATTTATCTTTATTTTTAATATTGCACTTACATAAAATATTACTGCCTATACTATACCGAGCAGCGTAGAAACTCGTCAATGAAACTTGTTTTTAATGTAGAATATACATGTGCTTTTGTCAAGCCACCGTAGCTTCGCGGGCAGCGAACGCTTCGCGGTTTGCTCTGCCGCCAGTATATTTTATTACGCTAAAATTAAATTATACGACTCATTTATTATGAAGAAAACGTCCACACTCGACAATTACACAACTGATATAATATCGTATAATGTTAAACGCGTTGCCATTA